>CM053568.1:44497906-44584876 GCA_028646485.1 Cryptoprocta ferox
ATTTGGAAAGATTTCCTAATTTCTCTAATGATTTCTCCTTTGACTTTGTGGATTATTTAAAAATGAATTATTTAACTTCCAAATATTTGGGGTTATCTTAGATATATTCTTGTTTCTGAGTTCTACTGCATTGTGATCAGAGAACATACGTTGTATGATATATGTTTTTAAAATGTGTGCATATTTGTTTCAATTGCTTCCACTTTGTTTATCATGGTGAATATACTACATGTCCTTGAAAAGTAGTATTTCTGCAAATGTTAGGGGTAGTGCTCTGTAGTTATAAATAAGATCAAGGTTGTTGATGGTGTACAAATTTTTCTCCATTCTACCAACTACTGAAAGAAGGATCATTATTTTTGAAGCTCAGTTTTCCTTTCTGTATGTGAAGTGTTGGGCTGGAGAACACATGACACTAATGATCCTGCTGAACTGAAAGTTTTAGGATAGAACTTGAACTTGCATTATGTTTAAGGTCACTTTTTCCTCGATGATTATATACTCTTTCCTGGAAAGTTAGGCAATTTTAGATTACTTACCACTGTTCTAGTGTCATTTGTCCTAAGGAAAAATATTTTTTTAAATTATGGGTATAAGCCTATTCTCCTCTTGTAATTTTAGAACTATTATTTATATTAAGGAAAGACATATGACTCAGAATGAAATAAACATCTCAGTTTTGAATGCAGTAATGGTGGGTACTCTGAACAGTTCTGTGTAAATATACTTTAAAAAGCAAATTGTTCAAAGAGCTTATATGAAAAAGATAATTGTGATAAAAATATTAACTACTCTGTCAGTAGTCAAGATTTGATAAACTAAAACTGAGAGATTAAAATCATTTGACAATCTCATTTGACCGCTCTGTAATTCTTTTTTTTTTTTCTTTAGGTGAGTATCATTCAGTTATTTTGGAATTTTTTTTTAAAACTGCACTATTCTTTGCAATTCTTACTCTCAGCAATTTTCTTCAGTAAACATATCATATTTTCTCTTGATGTTCAGAGTTACTTTGAATATTTTGAGGACTTGATATCATAAACTCTTTCCTCATGACTTGCCAGTGAGGTCTATCTTCTCTCAAATACTGGTGCAGTAAACCAGGATTGTACCTATGATCTCTGACAATTCTCTGCTCCACTTATAATGTCTTATTCCAGAAAATACCACTAGATTGTTCTTTCATTGGCACTGTTTATAATTTGAGCCAGGAGTGGAAACTTAATTTAAGAGAAGTGTAGACTTAAAAAAAAAAAAGGTGGGGGCACCTGGGTGGCTCAGTTAGTTAAGCATCCAACTCTTGGTTTTGGCTCAGGTCATGTCTCAAGGTTCACAAGTTTGAGCCCCACTTTGGGCTCTGTGCTGATAGTGCAGAGCCTGCTTGGGATTCTCTCTCTCTCTCTCTCTCTCTCTCTCCCTCTCCCTCTCTCTCTGCCCCTCCCACTCTCCCTCTCTCTCTTTCTCTCCCTCTGCCTCTCAAAATCAATAAATAAACTTAAAAAGAAAAGGACAGTACATTTTTTAGGTTGAGTAGTACCCATACTGTTTAGCAGGGATGAAGGGTCATGCTAAAGTAACAAGATTATCACTTTCTGGGATCTGAAAATAGAGAATATGGGGCAGATAGGCCAATTTGAGGTAAAAGAAATAGAAAACATGAAGATCATGAGTCATGACATAAAAACAGAGAATTGCTGGTCCCCATGGTTGCCTTGATTCTTGATTATTCATTCATTATACGAATATTTACAAGGACTCTATTATGTACCAGGGAATATTCTAGATGCCGGAAATGTGGCAATAAAAGTGAAAACTTTCTTGTTTCAATTCTATTCCAAGTATATGTGTATATTGACTTTTCTATTATTGAGATTGGATTTTATTTACTAAAATTCAAAACAGCCTCACGAATATACTAGGAAAATGATGATCTTAAAGTAACATTTTGTAGTAGTACATTTATAAGGTAATTCTCTCTTTTGTCACCAGGGAGAAAAATGAAGAGACTTTGGGGAAAAAATACTCTATTCATTTAGTTGTTGGCTTTGTCAACAGTTTTGTATACTATAAACCGAGGTTCATATCTGCATTGAATTATTTCATGTAGGTTACACGGCAGACAAAATCAAGAAACAAAGCTCCTAAAATTGGTTAGTTGAAAATCGAGAGGTAGAGAAAAAAATAAAGAAGTCTCATCTGTTAAAGTTTATGAACATACATACTTCTTCCAACTAAATTTTATTTTTTTAAATTTTTTTAAATGTTTTATTTATTTTTGAAAGAGAGAGAGACAGCGTGAGCAGGGGAGGGTCAGAGAGAGAGGGAGACATAGAATCTGAAGACAGGCTTCAGGCTCTGAGCTAGCTGTCAGCACAGAGCTGGACACAGGGCTTGAACCCACGAACCCTGAGATCATGACCTGAGCCGAAGTCGGACGCTTAACCGACTGAGCCACCCAGGCGCCCCTCAACTAAATTTTAAATCTGTTTTACTTATAATGGCTTTTTTATAATTTAGACTCAAGTCATGGTTTTCCTTATCAAACTTTAATGGAATTGCGATTGCTTCAACTCCAGATCTAGGGGGACATTAACTGATCATCTTATGCTTTGATACTGGATTCTTACTGAATGACAAATAATAGCACTCTATAGTGTTAGGTATCTAAGTGTTTTAAATAAATTAGCGCATTTAATCCTTGTTATAGGCACTCTTATCACCCCCACTTTACAGATAAGCCGACTGAAGGTAGAAGAGGTTTTATAATCAGCCAGGTTATACTGCAAGTCAGTGTCAGAGCTGGGATTCAAACCCAGGACATCTTGCTGTGGACTCCACACTGTCAGTTACTTTGCTATACGTTCTTGTTCCCTTCTGGTTTCCTGATACTGACATCTCAAAGCTGATCTCTGTTTTGGGGCCTGCCCTATACCAACTGGTTAGAGTATTCTCAAGCTCGTATTGTACCTCCAACCACTTTGATCAGAAAGGAGTATTTGTGCACATTCAAGAAAATGTGATAATTTAAGCAAATGTCATGGTTCTTATCATATTCACTCCCAGTTAGAATAGAGGCAATATGCTTTAGTTATTTTTTCTGTCTTTAAGATAATATTTTACTGAGAAAAATAAAAGTTAATTTTATAAAAATCTAATAAAATTCAACAAGTTAAAAATTCCCTTTTTATGTCTTCATATAAGTTATATTTTCTTTTCCAGCTGTTGAGTGGAATGACATTTCTAAACCTCCAATTTCTTTTTCGTTTTAAGCAGTTTGACTGAGATATAATGATACACAGTTTAAAAATGTGTAATTTGGGGGCTCCTGGGTGGGTCAGTTGGTTAAGCGTGCAACTCTTGATTTTGGCTCAGGTCATGATCTCCGGCTTGTGAGTTCGAGTCCCACATCAGTTCTGCACTGACAGTACAGAACCTGCTTGGGATTCTCTCTTTCTCTACCTCTCCTGAGCTCTCTCTCTCTTAAAAATAAGTAAAAAAATAAAACTTAAAAAATGGTTTTGAATAAATAAAATGTGTAATATGATATGTTTTAACATATTTATATATCAATGAAGCCATCACCACAATCAAGATAATACACATACTTTGTTATCCACAAAAGTTTGTGTTTCTATAATTCTGCCCTCAAGCACCTCCCCATTACCCTTTACCAGGCGACTGATGATCTGCTCTCTATACTATATATTAGTTTGCATTTTCTATAATTTTATTAAATGGATTTGGGGTGCCTGGGTGGCTCAGTTGGTTGAGCATCCGACCTTGCCTCAGGTTGTGATCTCACAATTCTTGGGTTCTAGCCCAGCGTCGGGCTTTGTGCTGACAGTGAAGAGCCTGCTTAGGATTCTCTCTCCCCCTCTCTCAGCCCCTCCTGGCTCATGCTCTCTCTTTCTCTCTCAAAAATAAATAAACATTAAAAAATTTTAATTATATTAAATGGATTCATATAGTATGATTTTTTTTGTTCTCAATGTTTTTTGGCATTTACAAATTAAATTGCTATGAACATTAATGACAAGTGTTTGCATGGACATATACTTTAGTTTTTGGATTAATATCTTGGAATGGAATGACTGGATCACTTGGTAGGCATGTGTTCAATTTTTTAAGAAACTGCCAAGCTACTTTCCAAAGTGGTTACACCATTTTACATTCCCACCAGCTGTGAATGAAGGATCTAGTTCCTGCACTTGCTCCCTAACATTTTATATGATCAGTGCTTTTTTTTTTTCTTTTTAAGTTATTTCTTTATGTTGACAGAGACAGAGAGAGTGCAAGCGGGGGAGAGAAAGGGAGAGAAAAAAATCCCAAACAGGTTCTGTGTGTGGTCAGTGTGTAGAGTCCCATGTGAGGCTCAAACTCACGAAACCATGACATCATGACCTGAGCCAAAATCAAGAGTCGGTCGCTTAATCGACTGAGCCACCCATGTGCCCTGATACGATCAGTATTTTTTAGCTTTCTAATAGTTGTGCAGTCAGGCCTCCTTAGGGTTCCATGTCCAATTTAAAAAGTAAAATAAGAGACCTTATTTTCTAAATGACTAATACATTTCCATAGAACTCAGGATATAAAAAAGCACATCAAGGAAAATTACAAAAGGTACATTCAGGATATTTATACATTTAAAAAATGTTTCCTTTTTTTTGGAGCCAGTTATAGGGGGAGAATTAGAATGTTTATTTTTTTTAATTTTAGAGAGGGAGTTGGGGCATAGGGAAGAGAGAGAGAGAGAGTCTCAAGCAGGCTCCACAATAAGCATGGAGCCCAAGGTGGGGCTCAATCCCACACCCCTGGGATCATGACCTAAGCCGAAATCAAGAGTCAGACACTCAACCTACTGAGCCACTCAGGCACCCTAGAATGTCTATTTTTTTGAGTAAGTTTTGAAGGTTAAATAGATGACATTTCTTAGAACACAAACATTATACAAATAACCAATTTTACTTGACTATGTTACCTGTGAACATCAAACCAACCAAACCAAAACAAAAACTGTCCATAAATTTAGTGACAGAGTTAGAATTAAAATGAAAGCTTCTTAACTTCTAGTGTTGTGCTACTTTTCATATATGGCAAATTGTACAAATTGTTTTGGATGTCATATACAGTTAAGAAATCTTGAGTAATATCTAAAGAGTGATAAAATCGCTTATGCGTATCCACACAACATGCAGCAGAGAAGACATATCATTCAATTGAGCTTGAAACATGAATTTGTATGATTGGAGTGAAATTTCATTATCTGTTAGATAAAGCAAGGCTGCAAGAGGGCACTTTAGGAGGAACTTTGAAAAATAGGATAGCAAATTGCATAGCAAGAAAAGGTAGAAGGAAAACAAAGTAAGAATGAGCAGTCATTGCAAAAATGATGTGGGAAGACCTGTGTAGAGGATCTTGCAGAAAGAGAAGCAATTAATGACTTATGGCCAGAGACTTAGCTTGAGATCCTCAGAGATACAGACATGGAAGGCACAGATCTTTCCAGATGCATAAGTGGAACAAAATGTAAAAGTAAATCATAAGAAGAAGAAGCCCAAAGTAGAAGAATCTATCACTCATAGGTGTCTGAATATAGGAGGGTGATGATATTGAACCTGAGAAAAAGAGAAAATGTAAAACTTTCGATGCCGAAGGATGGGGAATATATGAAGATCAGTTCAAAGGAAACCTTTGAGGAACTAAACAAAATAATTTTTAAAAATTGCAAGTTCCTAGAAATAGAAATTGTAGAGCATTGATAAGAGGAAAACCTGTAGGAAAATTGACCATGAACTGTTTGCATCCGTGGTTTGTAATAATGGCAAATAACAGGAAAATAGACAGGAATGGGTTTATGTTTAATTTATAAAATATAAAACATATGAAATGTATGTGAGAAGACATGTTATTATAAACATGACCTGGGGAAGGGGATATGATGGTTTTTATAATATTCTACCCCCAGGGTGGCTGCACGAAATTAACTAGCACCAATAGATGATGGTTCATTGATGTTATTGATAATAATAGGCCGCAGTTTATGAAAACAAAGCAAAGTAATAGAACTATAAGGTTTTGCTCATCAAAAGACCACATATAGACATACAGGACAGTAGGAGAAGGCTTAGTAGCACTCTACAGGAAAAGGTCATTTAAAGGAGACATTGACACATGTCATGGGATGGATTACTTTTATAATCAATTCTATTTGTGATCCCAACTCAAATTAAGAGGAAGCAGGAAAATTGAAAAAAGTATTGACCTCCCCATATACCTGACTTTCAGGCTTTCTATTTATATGGCAATTCATTTCCAGTAATGGTTTGATTAAGATTCAGGTTGGGCCATGCTTTCTTAATAACAGCTGGAGTGACGTGGTTGTTTGTTCTGATAGCAGTCCAACTATTGCCTCAAAAGTTCACATGTATCATGAGAGGATTCAACATTGGCCACTACCTTGGATAACTATTGGCATAACTATTAATTCAGTCCCTGGGATTGTCGGGAAGGTTGAGGAATGTTGATAGCGTGTTCAGCTTTGATGCATTGTAGCTCTGTCCATGCAGGAGAGAGGGGAGTGTGGCAGTGAGCCGCTGATTGGTGCTGGTCCATCTCCATCACAAAGCACAGATTCTCTCGTTCCCTTTTGACTTTGCCTCTCATCCTTGTAATTAAGACTCCTTTGATTTTGTTTGGCAACTCACCATCTGTGGAAAAGGAGGACAAGCCCAGAAAACTGGCGTTCTCGCAATTTCACAGGGTCCTTGATTAAACTCCGTTTAATTCTGAGAATCTTAATCAAGGTAATTATCTGACTGAGGGTGTCTGCGTCTGCACTTGCTTCTCTTGTGGGTTCCTCCAACAGCTGGAAGGTGTTTCGGATGTGGCGGCTCTCCACAATGGGCTCACTGTGGAGGAGCAGTGTGTGCAGATCGGCAGCTCTATTTAGCATAGTCCAGAGTGTATGGCTATATTGATTTGTTTTTAAAACCTTCCAAATGTGTACAAAGCAGGCTGCTTATTTTGTGCCAGAAGACTAGATTAGCTAATTTGCGATGATGCTGAATTCAATCCTTTAATACATTTTTCCATAATTCTCATAATTTTCACACCCAAGTGCGGTAATTACTTATCTAGCACACTCACTACCTTCCCCAAAATACAACAGGAAGTTCAATCCAGAGGAAGGCCAGAGGGCCTACTCAAATTATCCATCAGTCATTTTAGGCCATTTCAGGTTTACCAAATGCTAAACATGTTAACCGTGATAACTAGCCAACATTGCAGAAAAAAATAATTTGTAATATTAGAAATATTGCTGTCTGGGAAATTTAGAGTTCTGTTAGTCAAAAGAGTTTTGAGAACTAGTGTTAGGTACAACTACTGAGCTTGGCATTTTGTGGTGTCGGAGTGTTTTGCCCAAGAAGGTTCATCTGAGGTTGGGTGTACATAGATTTTCTTAAAAATAATCCTGACTTTTCCCTTTGATTTATACCTCATGGGTGAATCGATCCACCAGAGCTATTATATATCTTCTTTTTCCATTTCTTTCCGTCAAGGCCTTCAGTTCGTGGGTTGAGGAAGGATGAGAGCCCTCTAGTCATGGCATTTCAGAATAGGAAGGCCTTGGACAGCCTCCAACCTAGCATTTCTCACTTTCTGTTTTTTGTTATTGTTATTGTTTTTTTGTTTTTTTTTAACCTGTGAAGCTCTCCCCTAATAATATAAAATCTTGCAAACAATTGTAGAAATTTCCCACTAATTTCAAGCTTTTGGTATAGGTAATATAGGTCACAATCCAAATATTTCATATCAGTACAGTATTTAATACTAGAAAGTTAATTTAATATACTATCCAACATCTTCACAACAGATAAAGTTGTATTGTTCCTTCCCTTTGTTAATTCACATAAAATAAATATTCATCAAAAAGGATTTTTCAGGCTAAATGTGAAAGGTTGTATTTTATATTTTTGTATTTAGACTAAACATGTTTTTTAAATTTGTTTTTTTTTAAATTTTTAAATGTTTATTTTTGAGAGAAGGAGCGAGAAAGAGACAGAGACAGAGTGCACATGGGGGAGGGGCAGAGAAAGGAAGACACAGAATCTGAAGCAGGCTCCAAGCTCTGAGCTGTCAGCACAGAGCCCACTGCGGGGCTTGAAGTTATGAACCATGAGATCATGACCTGAGTTAAAGTTGGAGTCTTAAGAGGCTGAGTCACCCAGATGCCCCTAGACTAAACATTTTTTTAAATCAAAATAGATAAAAGCTGCTTTAATGTCTTTATGTTTGGAATTCTTCAACCACTTTTAAAAATATAACTTTCAAGGGCTCCTGGGTGGCTCAGTCATTTATGTGTCAACTCTTGATTTTGGCTCAAGTCATGATCTCATGGTTTATGAGTTCAAACCCCATGTCAGGCCCCTCACTGACAGTGCAGAGCCTGCTTGGAAATCTCACTCTCTCTGTCTCTCTGTCCCTCTTGTCCATCCTCTATATCTCAACAATAAATAAATAAACTTTAAAAATATATATATATACCTTTCAAATGTAATCTCAGATAATGAAATAATAGAAACAGTGTGGGCTTTTGTTTTTTGCAAACATTTCTTATCTAATAACATACTGCCAATGTCAGTCATTTGGAATTCGAATTTCTGATTTTATTTCTAATGTATTTATTCCTATCAAACTCCCAAAGAATAGAAATGTTGCTATGTATTTTAAACATTTGAAACATCAAAGTCATCTTGATGGGCCATTTAGGAATTTGCAAAGATGAATTCAATTTGTGAGTACTGCCAAAATGAACTTTCAGTAGAGTGTATCTCTTACGTTTTTCTCTAACTGGTTGCTTTTCCATATCAGTTCTTCATGCTAACTTCTTTAACACAGTCATTCATGTTTGGTATAAAAATATATGACTAAAACCAAAAATTTCAAGATTATGTAATAGATTTTAAAAATAAAGTTGAAAGAAAGGAGACATCTGTGATATGAGTTGCTTCTGTGAGCAGGAAGATCAGTGGTTTGGGAGTAAGGTGAACTCTTGGTGAAAATATTTTATTTCAAATATTACAAAAAACTTCAAGCAGATATTACAAAAGCTTAGCTGTTGTCAACTGTCTGTGGTCTGTACAAATCTCAAACAAACAAGCAAACAAAAAAACCCTCTTATTTTCTGATTGGATTTGCTTTGAAAATCTACCTGATAGCTTTCTGTCATTCCTGACCAGAAGAAAATGGTTTGTGTTACTTCCCGTCTCTGTGCTTCAATGTGTCCCTCTGCTTTGTAGCATGATTGTAAATATAAATGAGGGAATATTGGGAAAGTGCCTAACACTGTGCCTGGCCCAAGTACCAAATCAAATTTTAGTTCCTTTTCCTCCTCCTGTTCTTATCCCCATTTTTCACTATTCTGTTTACAAAATTTTCTAAATCACAATGGCTTGTTATCCTCTAATTCCTTCATATGGTTTTTGATCTCCCTATCTACTACCCCAAGGTCCATTCCAGGTGGATGCCACTTATCTTCCCCAGCACCTTGACTGTCTTTTCTCTATGAGCAGCCCAAAAGTAGCTGGAAAATTCACTTTTCCAAACACGGGACAGTGAAACACAATACCTTCCAGCCCAGTGTGTTGTTTTGTATAATAATAATAATAATAAGAAGAAGAAGAAGAAGAAAAATCCTACAACTCAGAAGTTGATTTTTATGTGTCCCAAACCAACACTCCCTCAAGTATCCAGCCATTTAACTTGGCTTTTTTCCTTTTGTGTAACAGAGTATTGGCAATGCTTGGGAACTGAAACAGAAAAATATAAGAATGCTAATAGAGTGAGGGCAGCTTTAATCAGAAAGTCAATGTAACGCCATGATGATTTTTCTTTTTACTATTTAAAGGCAGGTATATAGTAACTGCTTAAAAATGAACTTCTACACTCTACTCTGTATACATTTTTTTTTACAATTGTATTTAACAATATACAAAACAAAAACCTATTCACATTACAGATTACTAGAAAGAAAGAAATACTCTCAGGTTTCAGTGATGGTCTCAGGATATTTTACTTCTCATATTTGTGAATTTTTGAATTTTCTACAATTGAGCATGTGTTACTTTTGTATAAGAAAAATTATGCAAATATTTGGAATAAAAAATGGCCAGTGTCTTAGATGACTTATATTTAAGCACATTTGTGCGCACAATCGTATGAGGTGTCACTCATAATAAATAGTGGGAGGATTTAGTATGTTGAATAGAGATGAACTTGGGTGCCACTATCAGCAGTTTTTGCTAGAGACTCCACAGATCTCTGAGGCGTGCAGTGACAATTCTTAGAAAAAGCAATCAAGGTTATTTCAGCAAGCAGCTGTCTCACAAACACCTCCAGGATGCCTTTGAAGGTTGAAGGATGTTGATCAAAGCAAAATGTCTTGTAAGGCTTCAGAGATATTTCAGCAGGACATTAAAACAAAACAAGGGAACTGAAATCAACTTCACTCCCCATGCTGTTGTGGTTTGTCCTATGGGCACCAAGCCTCTGATATTATGCATGCACGAGGATTTAGATGACAATGCATTGCAGTTGCAGTTGCCATAGCAAAACCGCATAATATCTATTAGTGGATACTCCATGGTCCACAAATACTTAGGAAAGAAAGCACCACATTTGCTAGGATTAACTTCTCTTTCATGGGACAAAATGGAATTTACAATCATCTCAAAGGCTGGCTTTGAAACTTTGCCTTTCCCCAAGGAAGCGCTATGGACAGGTCATATGGTAGCACTACAGAATTAAATTCTGTATCAGCTTTGTACACAGGGACAAACGGGAGACCCCAAATTGTCCATCTCTGTCTTGGCCTCCTGAAGAAAAACGATCACTCTGTGTTAACTGGTAGAACTCAGCAAGGCAGAGACATTGATTTTGGAAGGGAAAGTCTTAAAACTCTAGTGAATAGATTTGCAAGGGTAAAAAACATTTTTTTATCCACATTCTATCAGAAATATTTAAAAGCATTAAGAACTTCTATAAATGGCGACAAATACAGGTACACATTACTTACTACATTCTATCAAAGTCATAGCATTCTAAAACAGCTAAGAACATGAAATAAATTTGAAGAAAACAGTCAGAAATTTAAAGGAATTATTTCAAGACTCATATAATAAAATAATTAGTTTAAAAATACTAATTTCTTGTTACCCTCACCATGTAATTGTTCCCCTGTACAAAATGATTAACTCAAAGTCTTCACTGAAAGAGAAACATACTGGTTATCCTATTATGGGCATACTTAGCATGCTTACATAATACAGAGGAAGGGGAAACCACATCCACAGTTTCCTGCTTTCTCTGTCTCTGTCTCTGTTTCTCTCTCTCTCTCTCTCTCTCTCTCTCTCTCACACACACACACACACACACACACACACACACACCCCACACAACTGGGACATTTATGTTTATCAGGGAGAGCTCTGATGTTTCTGGCTCTTCTTCCTTTTTCTTTTTCTCCTTCGACCTAGGAGAATAGAATCAGAAGGCAGAAAGAGCTCGATTTCAGGAGTTCTTTTTCATCAGATCCTCAAGAAAAATCAGACAGTGTCTCAACTACCAATAAGGTTACCTAAATTTTGAAACTGAGGGGAGTACCAGAGTATAGTTGTGACTTGTTACACCTTATAACCTAGTATTATGTCAGCTTGTCCATGTGATTTAGCAAAATTCAATCTATGTTAACTGGATAGAGGAAAGAAGATACACAAAGTAGAAGAAATTCACAAAATCTGGGTTGTTTTATTAATAGCGTACACACGGATGTGAGAAACTGGGTTAAAGTTTGAATTTTCTTTAGTGTTTATATCTGGTAACTGCTCTACACTGATATATTTTTATTTTGATTGTAAAACCCAACGTACTTCTTGCTTTGGCCTCAACCCATATTTCTAAGCATCACACCCAACACTTTATGCTTTCCCTGTAGTGAACTCTATTGGCTATCCCAAATCTGCCCTTGCACTTTTGCCTCTAACCCTTTGCTGTTACTTTAGTGTCCACTAACCTGGACAAAGTTGCATCTTTGCTCAAAGGACCTAGAACAGTTTCCTATGTCCTCAATGAAAAGTACGAAATGTGGCATTATTTCAATCTGTTTTGCTATTGGAACATGATCAGGCCATTATTAGAGCACTTAATGCATACTGATTTTTCTTATGTTGAATTCTATACATCTCTAAATTGTAAATTTCTTGAGGGACAGGACCATACATTACTATATTACTAGACCTATTAAGAGAATGTATCTGTTAAGAGAATAATCCCTGGAATCACATAGACTAAGATGATACCTAGTCTTTGCAACCTAGAGGCTGTTTGAGCAAAATTCTTAACCTCTCTGAGCCCTAGTTTCCTAATTTGTACCTCAGAGCTATATCTCATATGGTTGTGGTGAGAGTTGATCATGATGGTAGATTTAAAGTCCTCCAAACAGTATATGGCACATAGCATACAATAAATACTATTATTGCTGTTTCACCCCCGAAGTAACTAGCATAAGGTTAAGCTCATATTGAATCTTCAATAAAAATCTATTAATTGCTTAATGCATGAATACATGAAAATGCCTTTTAAAAGTCATTGAAGTTGCTTAATCTTTTTTTTTTTTTAATTTGTGAGACCTAAGGGGAAGTAACGAAAACAGTTCTATGCGTAACAAATAAGGTCTGCTGAAACATCTACAAACTAACTGGGGAGCACTGTAATTGATGACCCCCAGGAATTTTCTCCTGGAGGCAGTTCCTTGGAAGAACAAGGAAATGCAAAGATATGCAAAGAGTATCATCCAGCTGCGACAAGCTTATTAGCGCTCTCATTGACTCTACAGAGAGAAACTCACCTGCTACAGCTCTGTTGGGAATCCTCGGGGGCGCAGATGGCCTCAGCTGTTCAGTCACAGCCAATGTACACAGTTAACCAGGTCATCAGCCTGGGAATGGCCCTCATTCAACCTGCCTGTCCTTGTTTGGGCTGTGGCGGCACATATATGACAAAGGGAAATCTTGGTGTATATATGCCCTATGGAAACAGATCTTTACAATAAATCCAGAACATCCTAAAAATTGAAAATGAACTGGAACAGAAATTGTCCATACAAAGTACACAGACTTGCCCACAGAGAAAGGAACATTTTTGAAATTATTCTTATTACTCTTAACTTTAAAAGTATTCGTGTTATTTCCTATTATGACTATGATGAGGGAGCGTGGGACAAGCTGAGGGCAAAGTATATAGGCTAATAGCACTCTCCCCCAGGTGGAATATGTGTGACATTCCTCCGAGACTCCTGGCTACCCAGGAACAAAGGAAAGCGGTTTAGGTGCTTGCCACGGTGATGTGGGGAACTAAGGCAAATGAAAAATTAAATTCCCCTACTCGCTATAGCCCATTGACAAGTCCTTGAAATCAGCAGAATGAACTCCCTCTAGGAGTTCAGCCACCTCGATGATGATACTTTGCTAGGGGAAAAAGAAAATCTTAGCTTAATGTTATCCCAACCTCGAGGATCCTGTAAGTCTACTTCCTTTATCTCAATGGCTCCAAGATATATGCTGGCAATCATACTCCAAGCTTATGGCCCCCCCAATATACATCTGAAGGGTCTCATGACTGAGATTTTACTAAATGGTAGTAAATGGTGTTTCCCTAGCAATAGCTAGCCCCTCAAGGTCCTGGAAACTTTGCTTCCAAAATTCCTTAGAGACTTACTCTATCCCTAACCCCTTCTCAACCTGATGGTATATAATGAGTTACCTGTCACGACCCCAGTGCAGTTCTTCCTGCCAATGCATCCTGTCCCCGTGCTTTAACAAAATCACCTTTTTGCACCAAAGACATCTTCAAGAATTCTTTCTTGGCTGTCAGCTCCAGACCACCACCCTACCATTAGTTGAACCTCATCAACTAAAATAGGTATCCATAGTATTTCTTGAGCTGAACGTGGTACTCCATTGTTAAAATTGGATAATATAATGCCCCCCACCCCTTTAATTTATAGTGGAGGAAACAAGATAATTTTCTTTTTTTTTAATAAAATATTTTAATGTTTATTTTTTTGAGAGAGAGAAGAAAGAGAGAGTGCATGGACATGTGAGCAGGTGAGGGGCAGAGAGAAGAGTGAGAGAATTCCAAGAAGGGTCCGTGCTGACAATGCAGAGCCAGATGCAGAGCTTGAACTCACAAACTGAGATCATGACATGAGCTGAAATCAAGAGTCTGAAGCTTAACCAACTGAGCCACCCAGGCGTCCCCAAGATAATTTTCTTCACTTGAAATGTTAATGTCAATTGGGAGCTCCTTTACCCTTGAGATTTAGAAAAGGTTATTTGAACCACAGTTCCATGGCCTGATCCAAGAGTTCCAAGACTACCTGGGATTATGATCTGTTGATCACCTCTATTTCTGGGACTCACGCTTTTGTTTTTTTGTGGCTTTATTTTATTTTTTATTTTTTTGGCCCCTGTGAAATCTTAGTTCTATACAACATTGACCTAGATGAAACTCTGCCCCTTTGCTGATTCCTGCAAGACTTTGTGATTTTAGATTTACTGTTGATTTGGGGGCCACGAGGAGGGGCCACAATGTACTTTGGTCAGTAAAAAAATGTAACATTTCCTATTGAACTTCACCTCTTAAAAATACTGTCAGTCACATTGCCACCAAAAGCAGAACCCGTGTTTTATTCTCCTCCAGCTTTTTGCTATTTCTCTGGTTCTTTTCTCTTTCTGCTTCAGTTTTCCCCGTTTGTCCCTTTTCTTTTTCCAAGAACAAACAGCAAATACCTACGAAAGTTCCTCTTTATCAGGTAAAGTCAGCATTGTATGCGGGGAGGATTTCTCGTTTGGAATCCCAGCACTGGGACCTCCAGTGATGTGACCTTGGATAAGTCACTTAACCTCAGTTTCATCATCTGTAAAATGGAGGAGAAAAGGATTCATATCTCATAAACATAGTTGTAATGATTAAATGAAGTAATATGTGTAATAAGCATTTAGAACAGTTTTTGGCACAGAGTAAGCAACAAAAATGTTTATTAAAAAATTATTTCTTTTGTTATTGTTGCTTGGACTCACTCAGCACCTTATCTTCAATTTCCAATGACTCGTCAAGATAGTTTCCAGCAAAGCAACCTCTAATTCCTAGGAGGAATTCTGCTGCCAGATGTTCAGGGAACACTGGGTTTCATGTTATTAGAAATGCTTTCATCCTAGATATCATTTGTAAAATATTAGTGTCTCCTATTATTTTCTATCATGTGATAAAATACAGATAAAATGGTAACCAATCTAAGCACTTTATAATCTTAAATCTATGGAACATGATCCCACAGGGTTTATGATGGCTAGACAATGAATATTGCATAGGTTTTTTTTAAAAGCTTATTAAAGTTTTTCAAGTTCAAAGGCAATACCAGAAAAAAATCATTTTTGTTTGGACTATAGCACATAAACATTATCACCCAAAGCAAAAAGGGTTTTGTGTGTGTGTGTGTGTGTGTGTGTGTGTGTGTGATGCTAAAACGAAGCTGTTTATAATTCCAGCAAGGTACAGGGCGATGACCTAGAGCAGTAAGCTATTTAAACTTGACTCTATATCAGTATTTCCTTCAATGAAATGATAAGCAGAACTATTTAAGGTCATTTTCTGGATAAAGGGATAGCATGTGGACAGTTGCTCCTAGGACATTTTAAAATCAAAACGGACATAAAAAGGAGGTATTATTCAAAGTAAAGATGAGTGGTGGGAAGGGGAAAACTGATTAGGGAAAGTTCAGTGCCAAATTATCTATCAAGCAAGAAAAATTAAGCTGGGAATGCACATCTCCAGGTGCTCCAATTGGCCATCAGGTCTACCTGGAACCTTGTCAGAAATGCAAATTCTGGACCCCGTCCCATACTCAGTCACACTTAGAATCTTTGCAGGAAGGATCCAGAAATCTGTTTTCACAAGCTCTCCTGGTGATTGTCATGTGTGCTCAAGTTTGAGAAGCCCCGACGAATATGCATTTTTGAGTTGTCCACGTTTTCTAAAATAATTTAAGTGAAAAATCCAAGAGAAAGAGTGAGTAAACTTAACTTGGCACTTTATTTTGTTTGAAATTTGCTGTTTAATATCCTTGATTAAACTAAACATCTCCTTTATTTTCCCTGCTTCGGGAGTAAATTGATCACATGAGAGATAATAATTTCATGTGGAATTCTAGGATTGTTTGAGTAAACTAATAACTAGAATGAAAAAAATCCTGTCAAATTTAACCTTATATGTGGCAGAAAGCCCTGAGCATTTGGGTGTCCATTTCTCTACAATGATGCTACGTCCTTTTTATTTATCTGTGTATTTTTGTCAATCTATGTAGACTCAGGATGTGTGGAGGTACTGAGAAGACAGGATCATTTTACCAAGGCTTCGGTAGATGCCAGTCTAAATCCAGTGTTGGGTGTTTTGTTAGATCAATGATAGTCCATTAAGGGCTAATGTGGAATCTGAGTTTCCAACACTGGAAGAGATAGAAAGTTTTTATATATTGAACAACAAAACAAGAGTATGCCAGAAACAGGAGTTTCAAAATTTTTTCTTATTAGAATCTAAGTGTGAATAAAGCGATGTAAAAGTCATTATCTATTTTAGAAAGGAAATATTCAAAATATTCAAGATAAATATTTTTGAAGATGTGAATGTTTCGCATTTGTTAAGCAATAAAGTAATGAATGCATAAATTATAAATACAGTTAATCCGCTTGTAATAAAATAGTATGCGTTATTGATTTGAAGTTTCAAAGCTATAAACAAATACTTTCTTATATTAAAGATTTCCATTTTCTCACCTAATTATACATTCAGTCTTTAATGAATCTGAAACAGTACTGTGTTGATATTACAGTTGATGTAGAAAAGATTTTTCTTTGAAATATAACCTTAAAATATTTGTTCAGCCATCCTTAAGATAAAAAAAGTGCAGAAATGTAATCTTACACAATGTCCTAAAAAATGTGAAGTTGTAAATATGGAATACAAACAGAGCAAGAAAAAAAAGACATTTTGATAGGCAGAAATATCCTTAGTTATTAATAAAGCCTTAAAAATATTCCAGAAATATAAATTGTTACCAGAGGCTGCCAGAGTCTAGAGACAGTGTATGGCATTTCTTATCCAGTAAAAATATAATAAGGGCCAATTTAGATTCCTGTTATGCTCCTAATAAGCTTATAAGAACTAACCGTATAACTGAAGCATCATAACAATGTTATCAACACAGTACTATTTATTTTTCTGAAGTATGCCACGTTACCGATAGTACTGCTTTATTATAAGTAAGTAGCAATCATGTGTGTCAGTGTAGGTAATAATATCTATTGCACCCTCACCTTACATGTTAAAAAATGTTTTATAGAAAACCGCTTTGTAATTTCTTCCAAAATTAAATGACATATTTTCAGTTACATTTTGCAATTCAGAAAGTTCATTTTTCTCTTTCTCATTTGAGAAAGTACATAATTTAAAAAATAACCTGCATTGTTTATAACTTTAAGCAATGTCGGGGGCAAAGTCTTAAATTATAAATTACATATAAGAGGAAATAAAGGGAGGCAGACAAAACTGGGATCAAAAGACACATGACATCTTCAATAAAGTTGTTATTTATATTAGAATTTCATAGACAAAACAGAAATAAGAAATCAACCAAGAATATTTGTTTTCTCAGAGGTAGTAGTTCTTTAAAAAATCTTCCTCAATATTAAGTGAAAGCTGACTTAAAACTTTTAAGTCAGTTTTTTAAATTCTAAAATCGTCCTGTTTTGACCTGTGGGAATCTTTGATTTGGCTCCTGTGTCCTTTTGACATGATCCCCGTATCCTTTGATAAACTTACTTGTTTTCTGATATGACAAGATTTCCTGTCCTAGACCTGGAACTGGCCATTTTGTCCCCCCTCAATAGTTCTGATTCTTTTTAACAGTGAATATTTTTTAGAGACCATTACTATGGTTAGGGACTGCTAGGAACATTTTTTTTTTTTTTTTGGTACAGTACTGACTTAAATGTTCAAAAAGGGATTTTCTTCCTGGTTCTCTAAGATTGGTACCAATTTGGTGTTCTTTGCTCACATCCAAACTAGTTATTGTCATTTTTAAAAATTCCAATTTCATAAGGAAAAAAACTATCTGAATTTTTGATGAACATTTACTTATTACCAAGTATAAGTATGTTGAATGTTTTGTTTATGTTCTTTTATATTTTGTATTTTGTATTGCCTGTTCATGTTTTCAGTTTGTATGCTGTATTCTTTCTCCATATGCCAAGAATAGAACCCCTCTCTCTCATAAATGTTATGAAATGAATTCTCCCTGGGACTATTCTATTTTATAAATAATAATTTAATATATCATGAATATCAGTTGAAAATGTTATGTTAGTTAACACTGGCAGAACTATAACACATGATGAAGGAACATTTATCATAAGAAAAGCTTTGTTTACCTAATCTAAAAATGGAAAAAACAAAAATTAGAAATGCACTTATAGGTTTATATCAATTAAGCATGCATCTTTGATTTTCTTGGATAGTCATGAGTTTTAATATACTATTCCAATGGTTCTAAAATTACATTCAGAGTTGTTAAAAACCATGCATCTAATCTTTAGTCATAAAATATTAACATTATTTGTACCTAGGGGTCTTTATGGGGCTATGTTATGAATGGCTTTATGGAAATAAATGTTTTCATTAAAAAATAAAAATTAGCTAAATATACTTTGTATAAACAAATTAAAAGTAGACAGGTATATTTTTAAGGAAAGCCATAAAATTGTTGTAAAGACACCTGGACTAGAAAGGAGAATGCTAAGAAATTCTACAAAAAATTATTTGTCTATCCCCACTCTTTTTTTTAAAAAAATTTTAATGTTTGTTTTCAGAGAGAACTTGAGCGGGGTAGAGGCAGAGGGAGAGGGAAAGAGAGAATCCCAAGCAGGCTCCATGCTGCCAGTGCAGAGCCTCATGTGGGACTTGAACCCACACACTCTGAGATCATGACCTGAGCTGAAATCAAGAGTTGGACACTTAACCGACTGAGCCACCCAGGCACCCCTATCCCCACTCTTACAAACTGACCACTGTGGTTACATTGACATGTATGTCTCAGGGTCATTTTTACTTCCAAATATGTTTTAAATTGTATAAATTAGCAGGGGATTGATATCTGTGTATGATAGAAGCTAGGTGCACACTGAACACGTATAAAATGATCCCCAAGATGTAGATATTAGAAGATCACTATTTTTTGGTTTTATTATTGGATTTAATAATATGCAAGTTTAATTTCTGCTTGAGCCAAAAACATCTTCAAATCCTCCTAGAAGTGATAGAAAACACTAAATATGACCCACTGTCATGCAGAAACACACAATGCTATAAACTAAAATGACAGGGTGGGCTTATCTTAAATATCGAGATTTTACTACTTTCTGTGCAGTCATCAATTAAGACCTACTCTCATATGTGATTTTGCACAAATCCATTATTTATAGTAAAACATAAGTGATGCTTTCTTCTCCAAACCTTCAGCTAATGAAAAATGTGTTTTTAAAGTGTTTTCTTTGTTTTTATACAAGTCCATCATTATTTGTAAAAAGTAATATACAGCTTAATATTATTGTTAATAATTATTGCTATAATAACTAAATTATTATTTGTTTTTTTAAATCAAAGTTCATTTGGTGATAATGTATATTTTATAATAAAACTGTAGTAAAATACTGACATTTGATAGTTGAAACATGTAAAAATCATGTCTTCTCATGTAAAATTTAATTAGGAAATTCATAGTTCACAAACATTTGTATATTTTGTTGATAGCTCATGAGAACATTATTATAAATTTTTTCAAGATACAGAACAAAATTTACAGTTCGGCTTGACAAAATTGTATGCTGAATTCACTGATATTTTTGTTAGTAAGGTACACTTGAAATAATTGATTAAGATTACCAATGAATTGACATTTTTTTGTATAACCGAGATCTATATTGGCTTTCCAATACGTCTAATAATCAATACTTTCACCAAGAATAAAGTGTTTTCTCAATGCTGTGCAACTGGTTCAGAAACTTTGCTGCTTTCAATACTATCCTCCGTTCCCAGCCCTCTGCCCCCTCAAAGGCCTGTCTTTGTTATATTAAATATAAGGATGTAGGGGGTGCCAGGGTGGCTCAGTCAGTTAGCTCCCAACTTCAGCTCAGGTCATGATCTCACATTTCCTGAGTTTGAGCCAAATCAGGCTGTCAGCACAGAGTCTGGTTCAGATCCGCATCTCCCTCTCTGTCTGCAACCTCCCCCACCCCCATACGTGCACATTCTCTGTCTCTCAAAAACAAATAAACATTAAAAAAAGATGTAAGAATAATTCTTTTTTTTTTTTTTAATTTCCCTAAAACCATAAAGGCCTGTACCATCTAATACTGGAAAGACACAGCCGAGTATCAAAGGAGAAGCAAATACAAGGAAAGCAAGTATTAACTATTTTTATTATTATCAGTAATGGTATTATTAAAAGCACAGCAAGCAAACACACTAATGGCAAAGTTTGAATGATCTCTCAGCATAGCTATGAAGAAAGGAATTGGAGATCTGGGTTTAAAATTCATAGAATGTTGCAGTCGCCCAGGCAAACAGAGAAAAGGAGCAGAGAAACAACAAGGGTCCTACGAATAGGGAGAAGGGAACTTGTTAGCACAAATAGTGTAGGCAGGAGATGAGATTACTGTATATTAGCAGGTTCATACTGGTTGTAAAAATATTGAAATCCTTCCATACCCTTGGGTAAATGGCTGTTGGTCCAAGCCCCTGACTTTTATTCAGCCCATTCCCTGAAACCTCCAGATTTCCCTATGAACGAAAAACTGTAGTTCAAGGAACTTTAGCAAAGGGCGTCCCAAGTCCTGCTTTAGCACTAAAGCTGACATCCCTCTGATGCATTGATGCCTGTGTCACTCAGATTGTTAAGTATTTTTAATATCACTTCTGTCTTTAAGAAATAGATGTGGATTTCTTTTCTACTTAACCTGCTCAGCACTTGACATGCACTTCCAATATGAGGACATATGTGTCTCTCCCAAGAAGACTCCCAGCTGATATCTCTTCAATGACTTTTTTTCTGTTCACTTTTTTTCTATTTCTTCTTCTACAATCCTTATTATACTACTTTTGAACCTATGAATCTGTTCTATATGTTTTTATAGGGGTTATCCTATTTTTATATAACGATGTCATATTATTAATGTAACACGGTTGAATGATACGCACGATTAGAAAGTCATTTTTGATTCCTCTATTATTTTCATTTTTTTTCCTGGGGAGAATTAATCTTCTGGTTGATTTCATGGACTGCTTCACTTACTATGAGATTTACTCAGGTGTTCTGGATTGTTCATCCAAAAGAAAACTTCCTTCTTTTCCTTCCTGTTCTTACTCTTCTTCCCTCTTTGCTCAAACTCCACAATATCTGACAGTTTTGTAAATGCTTCTACCTGTCTTTCTAGAGGTCCTAATCTAGATTCAGGCATACATCAATAGGTCAGAGATCTTGATAAAGTGATGATTTGGGAAGTTGCAGACACTGAGAGTCATAGCTTATCTTAAGTCTTCTTCCACCAGGATATGTCCACTACTGTATTCCCTCGACTTTCAGCTTTATTTGGGCAGGCATAATTCAGGGTAAGACTGAGAGGTTAATTTTCTGTTTCCTTCAGTCGACAGAGAAGGGAAGCCATGGCCACATGGTTCATGGAGGGAGCCTGGGTCGAGTCTGCTCTACCTTCTTCAAATGAAGAACTTTGAAGCTCTTTTATCTGATAGGAATAGAGTTCCCTCTTTCCAAACTTGAGGTTCTCTAGATTAGAAAGAGGTTCCTCTTTCATTCTGAGACCAAAGCAGTATTTATCTTCCCATGGAAACACCAGTATTTCACTTAACTTTTATCATTTTATATTTTATCATTTCTATGGGCTTAGAAAAGGGGAAGATGGTGCTTTTATCAGTCACGTTTCCAGCAGGAAACAGATGGCACGCTCAAATTAGGATAATTCAAGGCAAGTTTTAAAAAGGGACCACTGAAAAAGATGTTGTCAGGGTGTAGGGAATCAAAATCGATACCGTCATATTCCAGAGCTAGTACGGAGGAGAAACTGAAGACGTGAGGAAAGGGAATGGTGCCTGTATGGACAACGACAACAAAAAAATCCAGCTATGTCTCCTCTCCTTCACACATACACACAGGTTTATGAAACACACACTTGGGGTTCATTTTGCTATTTGCATCTTACCGTACCCCTAACACTGGCTTATGAGGATGTATGGATCCTTTATTTAATGAAACAAGACAGCCTTATCACTGAAGACTCAGAACAACTTGAACGGGTTGAAACATTACGTATACAGCATGCATTCAAGAGAATGCGTGGAGGCTTTTAGCCATGCTGCTGCTGCAAATTTATGTTTTGTACACTGGGCTAGAAAACTTCTGTTTGTCGTTCCCATGGCAGAAAGGAGGGTAGCTGAGTGTGGGGATGCATTTGTTTCATTAACACGTGTGTGTGTGTGTGTGTGTGTGTGTGTGTGTAGGAAATGGGAACAGCTGGATTTTGTGTGTGTGTGTGTGGCCGCACTGTAATATCCACACCTGAATGGAGGCACAGTGGGTGTTGCTTTTTACCCACACTCTTATGTTTAAATGACAACTTACTTCCCTTACTTCTTTTCTTTCCTTGTTTTTCTTTTTTCCCTTCCCCTTTTCCCTGATTTATATCTTCTCGTCACCTTCCCAAAGTAGAGACATGACTAGGATTTCTTCAGTAATAGAAAGTCCAGGACATCAAGGCAGGGACCAGTGGGCTCGCAGTGAAAAATTTCATGGTGGACTTTGGCCATCTGATCGAAGGAACCAAGCTCTCTGAATAGCATGGCTCTTCATCTTTGCGGGGGAGGAGTTATTGTCCAGAGGTTCCAAACCAAAAGGGGATGACATAGGTGAAACTTCAGATAATCATTAAAATGCTGGTTGTCTTTAGAGAGGATCAGAGGAAAGGAGCATGCCCAAGGGCCTGAGAATGGGCCAGAAAAGGAAATGTAAGGGAGTGCACTCTGGCCAGGGAAGAAGAAATATCCTTGAAGACAAAATGTGTCCAGTAAAATGTTTTCCTTATTTTTACTCAATGTGCCAGCAATGCTCTCATGTCGGATTCTTGGCAATGTGTGTTTCCTCTGCCTCGATGGTGCTTCTACAGATATTTGCCTGGTAAACTCTCTTGCCTCTTTCAAGTCTTTACTCAGAAATCATCTTAACGATGCTTACACTGATTGCTTCTCTTTGATACTACAACGTATAGCCCTCAACACTCCTCGTCTGCTTTGCCTGGTTCTATTTCTTTCTATAACATTTACCACATTCTAATATAGTCTATAATTTTCTTGTTTATCATGCCTATTGTTTTTTTCTGTTGTTTGACAACACCGCATTGTCCCGACAACACCTGCACTGGAACGCAGGCTCTATGTTGGCAGGGATTTCTGTTTGTCTGTTCATGGATGTATCCCAAGCAAACTAGATTAGTGCTTAAGAGATAGAAAGCACTTCATAAATGTTTTCCAAATGAATAAATGTGTCACTCTAATAGTGCAAAGCACCCATACCCAGATTTCCCTGGATGCCAGCTAAAGAATGTCATACATCATAATTGGAAGATTAGTTGGACCCTGACGATAGGGACTGATCATAGGGCCTTTGGAGACTTTGGAGATTGGTGACCAAGTTAAAGAAATTCCCTATGGCGCTCCAGTATATGTTTCTTCTTCTAATGCACCATCAAGGCCATTATACCCGTTGTCTGAGTGTACAGTGGAAGGGTTCTCACAAAGGAGGGCCATTCCAGGGGGTAGGCAGTCAGATCTTGTCCCCAGAGGAGGACAGACACATATAATTTTACATTCCACCTGATAATAATTGTTTGCTTACAGTACAGTTTCATCCTTTTTACGTTGTGCATTCATCCTATTATTTCTTTCATCATCAATCTAGGGATTTCCTTTGCCTTTTTTTTTTTTTTTTTTACTGTGGATTACCGTGCTTTTCTGCTTTTCTGAGTCCCATTTCTTTCTCTTTCTAGGTTTACTTTTTCACTTTATGGAGCACATGCTCCTGTCATTAGTACAGAATGAGTAAAAAGGAGGTAAATTTTTTGATCCTTAGTATGACTAAAAATATCTTTATTCAACCCTTGCTTGACTCAACATTTGGTTACATGCAGAATTCTGTGCTGAAAATAGTTTTTCTAAATGATCTTAAAGTTTTATTCACCCTTATTTTCGAGTTCCTAGTATTGCTTTTGAGAAGTGGAATGTATTTTCTAAGTTTCGTATCTATTTTATCTGTTATTTTCCTCAAGCTAGAAATAGGATCTCTATTTTAGGATCTCTACTTTCTCCATGATGTTATGAAAATTTACATTGATATATCTCGTTGTGAGTCTTTCTCCGTTCATATGCTGGCGCTTGACATGCCCTTTTAAATTTGGAGATACATGTCTTTTAGTTATGAAAGGAAATCTTATATAATTTCTTTAATATTTTTTGCTCACCTATTTTTCTTTGCATTTTTTTCAGAACATGTGCCTTTGGGGGTTGGACTTCTTAGTTGTTTCTATAGTTAAAATTTTTTTTTCATATTTGTCCTTTCTGAATTTGGGGTTCATTTTCTGTGAGATTTCTTCCACTTCATTTTTCAACCATTCTTTGAATGACATTTGTTTCTGTTGTAATATCTTTAATATTTGAAGATCATGTTTTTTATTCTCTGAAGGTTTCTTTGTTTAAATAGCATCTTGTTCTTGTTCTGTATTTCTGACAACATTTAAGATTTTTATGCATTCAGTTCTATTTTCTTATCTTTATTTTCTCTGAGTTCCTTTTAGGAGTATTTGGCTGTTACCTTTCAGTTTTGAATGCTGTCAAATGTCTACTGATAATTGCCTGCTTATGAACAATTATATGAGTAAAGCATAAATAAAAAAATAACAAAAGGCAGCTTATCAATAAGGCATAAAACATGGATTAGAAACCCTGAGCATATGGGTGGCGCAAGGGGAATGATGGGATCCATTACTGGATAATCAGGTAGATACATGGCTCTTTTATCAAGCTATTCACAAATTCCTAGCTGTTTTCTTTCAAGTTGGCCATTTCTTTGGAAAGAAAACCATGCTCTCCTGATTCTCAGGTTCTTTCTGATTATCCATGACTTTAACCACGGTACTAAATTATATTCTCGCATGTCTATTTCTTCTTCCACTACTAATACTACCTCCTTGGCTGGTAAGATGGTATAAGTCTGTCTGCTGGCAGGAGTTGAGCTACGAGGAGGAGATGGAGTAATGATGGCAAGTCTCAAGAATAAGTAGTTTCACTAAATCTGTTTTCAGTATGGGGCCCCATCCCTACCTTCTGTTGTGGCTGGTTCCCTGTGCTTTATTCTTTAGCAAATTAATATATACATTTATTATTTGTCGACTACATCTCAATGAAGCTGGAGAAAAGTTTTTGGATGTTTTGAAGCATGAGAGGGCTCTTAGAGATGGGGGCGGTGCATGCTATCTTGTGCCCTTGGCAAAGAAAACAGAGGGGTTGTGCATGTGCGTATATCTCTTGTGCTTTGCAGTCTTCTAAAAATCTCAAGGCTCCATTAAGTAACCTACAATAGACTATTAACTCCTATTTATGAGTGTTGAGCAGGACTTTTACTTTGTATACTGGTAAAGTTTGTTCATTTTGGAAAGAGAAAAGACCTATATTTCTATCTTCTGAGAACATTAACTGATCATCAGAAACCCTGGTGTCCTAATCATATTAAATGACCAAATAAAATAAGAAGAAAATCCTTCAGTAATAAAAAAATTAATTTTACTTCTCCCCCTCCCCCATAAAAACATGAGAAGAGTTTAATGTTATCAGCTGAGGGGAAGTAATAAGCTATAGGTAGAAGGAGTCCAAAGTAAAAATAATTCCCCTCACCAAGTCACTTCATCCAGTTATTTCAAAGATAGTCTTCACAGTTATTTTATTTTGGAGATTTCACTATAAATGAGCATAGCTCAAGCTAAGCATTCTATGAGTTTTTGTTGATTTTGGGGGGGCATGGTTTATGCAGGCATCTTGGTTATACCTGCCTTACAATTTTTCTAGACTACAAGTATTGTAACTATGATATAAACACTTGGGCATCAATTGCATATGTTAAATAATCAAACATGTTGACTTAACTAGGTCTACAGATTGAGATTTTTATATATAGAATATATGGTTATATTTTCTCTTATCTAGCTAACTAACTCCACTAGCAAATTATAGATCTGTGTAGAATCTACAAGAAATTAACCATAGGCTGGTATTTGAGAAGTCAAACTGAATTGGAAGGGAGTGGCTAGGAAATTAGAAGCTGGGTCAGGTGCCCTCAGTATTATCTTGGTATATGCTAGAAGGTCTCGTGGAACTCATAATATACTTTTACTCATGACTAAGATTTATTAAATGAAAGCAAAATTGTCAAAGGGTAAGGTACATGGGGCAAAATCTGGAGGAAAGCAGGTGCCTTCTTCCAAGAGTCCTCTCCCTGTGGAGTCCCTTAGTTCCTTAATTCCACCAGCATTAACTTGGTCTATCAGGAAAGCTCCTTAAGGATTAATTGCCCAAGGTTTTTTTTTTTTTTTTTTACTGGGGGTCAGTCAGACAAGCAACCTCTGCCCAGGATGTATGAAAATTTGAGATTCCCAGAAAAAGAAAGCTGTTATTCAGCACAAACCATAGAGTTTTAGGCACAGTGAGTCAGTATTATCAGTTAGGCACCTTCATAAAATCCCAACTCCCAGATGCCAGCAAAGGACCAACCTTGCAAGCAGGTCTTTCTTAGGATAACAATCTCAGGCTTGCTCTGTTAACTCTTCCAGGGGGGAAAAAGGCAAATAAAGGGACTAAATGTTATCCAATGTCTCTGTTATACTCATTGATAGGTGTTTTTATCGCCCATTTAATTTTCCTGAATTCCAGCGACAAAAGTACTGGGGCTAAAGGGCGAGAAGATGTAATAAGAAGTTCCTTCTGTCCCAGCCCTTGATTGCCTTTCAGACTCTGTTTTGTACATAATGCTAATTACAAAACTTTAGAATTACCACTCATTCCCAGCCAGTATGTTTCAAGGACTCAGGTCTGATTTGGGGATTCATTTTCTCCTATGGACTGCACTGGTTCACATCAATTTTCCTTGAAAAGTTAGTGTTGGTTTCTGCATTGTCGTCATTCAGATCAGAGGGCATCCATACCCTGGGTGAGGTTTCTAAGCTTTCTGTGATCTTCCTGATCTTTAAGAGTCCCCTCCAAGAATGTAAGCACACAGGAGATAGTTTTATAGTTCTCCATGGAATGGGTATATTTGGAAAATGACAGAAAAATCAAAACACATATGAATGTGTTTGATCAGATGATGAATTTTTTTCCCTAATAGACACAGTCTGTCCATAGCACAGGGAGATGGAACAGGGATCAATACTTGTCATTCTCACTCTCATAGGTTTTTTTTTTTTATCCACATGCCCTCATCACCATTTCCTCCAACCAGCTGCTATTGGGGAACTCCTTCTCCTTATCTTTTAACATATGGCTCAAGGACAGTCTGACAATTATATCACCTTACTGACCCCTTAGAGTGGAACCTGTATTCAAGCTAAGCCAGTCAGACTCCACTTCTGTCCCCACTACGTCTGCTGGATGGGAAGTGGGTGGGAAGAGCTCTTTCCTCTCTTGAGGGCTAGTTGGAAATGATGTGAGCTTAGAAGCTGTTGGTGACATGCAGGGGAAGGGATGACGAGTGCTGGAGAGAAGCAGAGGCAAGACGTAGCATGCTGTTCTTGGTCTTAGCTCTGCCCCATCCCTCCCATGTTTGTGAGCCTTCTTATTGGCCTCATTCAAGTTGCATTTCTGCCTCTATAAGCCACAATGACCCTGGCCCCTAGAAGGGTCTATCACACCTAAAGAGCATTTTTGGAAAGAAGAAAACTAAACTTGGGGTTCAGGCTCTCTCAGTGAAGTAACAGGGAAGGTTATTCTAGGCATACATATTCATATAAAGCCAAATGCTATTTAATAATGAAAGAATGAATAATAATACTTCTTTTCTAAACTTAAAGGGTTGAATTACTTGATATGGAGAGAATAGAGATAAATCAAGACCACAGGATTAGGCCCATTTTATCTAAAATATTTCAGGGCAAATTTTCCCTTGCTTGAAAGACTAGATCAGCAGTTTCAGGGGTGCCTGGGTGGCTCAGTTGGTTAAGCGTCCCACTCTGGATTTCTGCTCATCACACTCTGGATTTCTGCTCAGGCCGTGATCTCACGGTTTGTGAGTTTGAGCCTCATGTCTGGCTCTGTGCTGACCATGTGGAGCCTGCTTAGGATTCTCTCTCTCCCTCTCTCCCTGCTTCTCCGTTGCTTAGCTTTGCTCGCTCTCCCTCTTTCAAAATAAATACATAGACTTTAAAAAAAAATAAGAACTTCATCGCAGGCCTGCCTGAACTAGTTCTCCCAGTGTTTCAGGAGGGCGGCCGGGTTCAAGCCAGCTCTTACCCTGTGGTGGGTATGAGGCCCAGACTTTCCTATGAGAGCTTTCCATTCTTGGTAAGAGCTTCTGAGTATGCACCTTAAAAATCATAACAGTGCTTCTCTGAGCGCCCGGGTGGCTCAGTCAGTTAAGCCTCCGACTTCGGTCCAGTCATGATCTCAAAGGTTCGATTCATGGGTTTGAACCCTGCATCAGGCTCTGTGCTGACAGCTCAGAGCCTAGAGCCTGCTTCAGATTCTGTGTCTCCTTCTCTTTCTGTCCTTCCCCTGCTCACACTTCATCTCTCTCTCTCTGAAAAATAAACATTAAAAAATATCATAACAATACTTCTCAAACAAAATGAATGTCTAGCATACTTTTATTCCGCTAACTCTATGATTTTTAAAGTATTTATTTCTATAATAAACCTGGAATTTGTTTTGCTGCTTCATATAGAAACATAACTACTAAGAGGTGAGAAATTTGGGCATAAATATATATTAAAAAAAGTATTCTGAATATTTGCTTGTAGAAGTATTTTAAAATATGATTTCATATATTTTCTCCAGATGATCTGAAAGAGTGTTTTGTAAAACTCTTTCCTGAGTAATAGGAAGAAATCACCTTACTTTTTTTCACATCTATAAATTTGGAACATATCACACAGCGATGTGTGTCTACCTCTTGGGAGCATATTGAGGATGATTATTTCCAAATAATACTCATTTGTGCCAAAGTGAGTAGATTTTTGTGCTCTAACTTTCAACAAAAAGAGCTGATAGATGCATATTGTATTTAGGTAGACATCAATATTTTACTGCGATGAACCCTGGAAGATTTAATTTCTCTTGGAAAATGGCAATCATATGACATTTCAAACTGATTAAGTAGAAATTTGGTTATTTGGAAGTAATAGTGAAAACCCATCTTTAATTTCATGCATTTTGGTGAGACATTATGCAATTCTCATGCCAGTGTAATGGGAGTCTACATGACAAGTCTGAAATAGCCCCGCCTAACATAATCAGGATGGTACAGATAGCTTTCCATTCACAAACTCAGTTATTTTAGTGGTTGAGTTGAACTCTAACACTGCTTTCAATAAGTAAATGATATCATAACGAGTTGTTAATTTTTCTCTTGCTTTTATTTTGTTATATGTTAGTGGGTTTCCCCCAACTTCCTAACCCAAATTACCCTCCTTACTATTCGTTTCTTTGGGCATCACAGACCACTATCTGCTGATCCGTGAATGATTTGTAAATAATGACATTTTCGCAGATACATGGGTATCAAACTATGGAATAGTGTAATGAGATTACGTGCTCTAAGAATTTATTTCCGAATACCTTTGACCTCTGTGTGATCCCAGATCCCACTCTGTGGTTGTACCTTTTCCTAAGTAACTTGGAGAACTGCCCTTTCCCTCACTGATGTGTAGGAAAGCAATTCCCCCTTTAATGTGCTACTAAAGTGGCTGGAGCTGGGTGCTGTGTGATATTTGTGTGTGTTTGCCTGGTGCACATTTTCCCCCTGACGACTGCTGTCATATTGACTCACTTTGATAGTCAAAATAAGTCTTTCAAAATGTTTCTCTATACACTCCAGACTAATCCAAACCTAAAACAATCAGCCTGACTTTGTTTGCCTTTTTCAGCACCAGCAACATCAAGATAGCAGACAGGACTTTCAGCTTCAAGAATGATTACCATTGCTGGAGATGTGAGAGTCTGATAGAAGGAAGCTTAACTTTCATAAAAGAAATAGTCTCTGGAGGGCTTGGAGTGGCTCAGAAAGGGTTTTCCTGGGGAATCAGGAAGACGCTATCAACGACACAGACTCGAGGTGCAATTTCACAAAGAGCTTCTTTTTCTCTCTTTCTCTCTCTCCACCCCCGCCAATGTTGGCAGAAATTCTTGCAAAGTTATAGAATGAAGGTGAACAGGACAAAATTAGCAGATTCCTGTGAGTCATGACAGTTTCAACACAACCTCTAGCTGTTCATGTGAAATTATAGTGTGGGGTATTTTAGCATGTATCAGGATGATTAACCACAGGGAAGGCTCACCTCCAAAGGTGGTACTTTATGTCATTGTGCAACATAAATTGAGAGGGAAATAGAGATGGGGTAGTGGGCCAAATGATTTGAATTTATACCACTTTCCTCCCATTATCTTAATGTATGGTACAGGCAGCTGACTTACTAACTTCAAACTATCCTAGTAACAAAGGAGATCTGTAACAAGACCTGAGCTTCAAAATGCCAGTGGTGCTCGAATGGCCCAAGCCATTCCTTAAAGAATTGACATTAACAGTGGAGGGTCCTGAGATGGCATTTAAAACAAGTAAACAGAAAGGAGATGTATCTTTTTGGAATGAAGCATCAAAATGATCTCTTATAATCACTGAAGCTTAAGAAGAAAGGATAAACTGAACTTCATATCCCCTTCACTACTCGAGACAGAGCTGTGGTTCAGATGGGAAGAATTTTGTTTTGGTTGTCTTAGACAGAGTGGGATGACCTTGCAATAACAGGAGCTAACAATTATTGGCCTCTTACTGCATGCCCGGTGCTAGGCTAATTGTTTACACTGATGCACAGTAGACTCATATCCACTCTTTGAATGAAGAATCTATTTATCATGTCCACGTTATAAATGGGGAAACGGGCCCAGAGAAATGAATTTCTCTGCCTAAGACCACATTGCTAGTCAGTGATGAGACTTTGCAGGATTTTTCCTCTCTTACAGGGGCGGGAGGGCATGGGAGGGGCAAAACATTGAGAGCCATCCTGACCTTGGAAATGTGAAATCACTCCCGTAAATTGGAGGCAGAATTCCATGCTCATCCTGATTCATCTAGTGTCCTAACTAAAACGGGGCCCTGGTTTTCTGAGGCAAGCTCAGCAGTATCAAACACCATTTTTGTTTGGCTGCAGATGAGAAATATGAATGCATTTGTTTCTGTTTGCACCCTTTTCCAGCTGAAAACCTTTCTTGTTAGCTGTCAACAATGTCACTTCCACATTTTCATGTGATGGGTTTCTACTGCTGCTTATTTTGAAACAGAGGTGATAATTAATCTTCCCACATTCAAGCACTGCAAACATATTTCAATTTCAAATGAGATAAGACCCAAGCTGAAACACCCACACTTGTATTTTAGATAGCTTTGTACCATGCATTGTAACTGGCCTGAATTTTCTCTGTGGCAGTCACATTATCGATGATTAGTGTGGAAGTATTATTTCTAAGGGACATTCTCAGTAGAATAAGGAACTGACACATTAGCTTCCAAAAGTTGGAAGGAAGAAAGGACATGAAAATCGGGTTAATGGTAGTCTTTTTTGCTGACCCTGGACACTTGGCCAAGCTTCAACCACTTGTCTTTAAATAGCAGTGTCATTTTGAAACTTACCTGTAACACCATGTAAATACATCCCTTCCTGTATTCATGGTCCCTGATTTCTAGGCTTGGTCTAGTCCCAGTGTATTAGATTCAGAACTGTAGGGGCTCCTGGGTTGCTCAGTCAGTTAAGTGTCCAACTTTGGCTCAGGTCATGATCTCCCAGTTCATGGGTTCAAGCTGACAGCGTGAACCATGTGTGCTGACAGCGTGGAGCATGGAGCCTGCTTCAGATTCTTTGTCTCCCTCTCTCTCTGTCTCTCCAGCTTGGACTCTGTCTCTCTTACTCTTTCAAAAATAAACAAACATTAAAAAAAAATCAGAATTGTAAGAGACCTGTGGGTCATATAGTATGTGTTACTTACATGTATGTGTTTGGATACTGGTTTCTAGACTAAGATTTTAGTAAACATTATTTACAGATGACTTACTACCACTAGTTGGGATAGTTCTATCCCAAGCCATAAGAGTGGACACTAAGAAATTCCTAAGGGGTTATATTCTAATACCTGCTGTTTATGTGCATTATATATGGCTCAGTTTTTTTCATGGGGTTTCTTTTAAAGATATCACAAATCACATTTGAAACCCTAAATAATGTGATTATTATTGTAGGTGTTTAAAAAATTTTTTTTAACCTTTTATTTATTTTTGAGAGACAGAGGGAGACAGAGCATGAGCAGGGGAGGGGCAGAGGGAGAGGGACACACAGAATCTGAAGCAGGCTCCAGGCTTGGAGCTGTCAGCACAGAGCCCTACACCAGGCACGAACCCATGAACCCAACCACGAGATCATGACCTGAGCCGAAGTCAGATGCTTCACCGACTGAGCTACCCAGGAGCCCCATTATCACACATATTCTTAAAGAGGCTATCTTAGGGGGTCTCTCAATGCATAGCACACATTATGGGTACACATATTTCACAGGGGAACCATGAAAAGTCTAGCTGTCTTTTTCTCACTTCTTTGTGTTTTCTGGGGAAGCCTGGGAGTGGCTTCCAGGATATCTGTGACTAATCATGAGTTATGCAGGCTGTTTGGGGAAGCTTGGGGGCTGGAACTTCATAGTACCTGTAGCAGGAAGTCTACCACTTGCTCACTCTAGTGTTGTCATTACTAGAAATTCTTGAGATTTTCTGGTAAATAAAATTTTTCTTCATTTTATAGATACATACACATACATATATAGATTTATGAATATTTATTTACAAAAACAAAGCTGTTCGTTTACTTTAGCAACCATAGCTGAGTGAAACAAAACAGAAATATAGAGCAAAGGAAAAGGGGAAAAAACGGCAAAAATAAAATTCATGTTTTGCCTTTCCTCACTTGTCCTATGATCCCATATTTTAGCTGTCATGTCCCACTTCTAAATTTTTTAACGCTTTTTTATTTATTATTGAGAGACAGAGAGAGACAGAGCATGAGCATGGGAGGGGCAGAGAGAGGGGGAGACACAGAATCTGAAGGAGGCTCCAGGCTCTGAGCTGTCAGCACAGAGCCCAGAGCGGGGCTTGAACTCACAAACCGCCAAGACCATGACCTAAGCTGAAGTTGGACGCTTAACAGACTGAGCCACCCAGGCGCCCCATGTCATGTCCCACTTCTAGATTAATTTGTAAGATGTTTGTTTTAATATAAAATATGTTAATAGTTATTTACTTAGGTATTCGGTTTTGTACTTTCTTAAAGAAGAAATGAAGCAATTCTGAAGAAAAAGTTTCCCATTTGGGAGAGTTTTTCTTGGCACATGCTAACTTAGACTTTTATTTTTATCTATACCTAGAGGACCGTGTAAGAAAAAAGGTTTAGTTTGGGACACAGTAGTTTGGGGTACTAAGTTTTGATCTAGAAAAACGTTTTCGACATCAATTTGGAAATTTGAAGGTAAATCTCAGAAGACAATTGAGAACTTGAGATGTTAATTTAAAAATGTGTGATCTACCGGAGGCGACATTCAAGGACTAATAATAATAGCTAACACACATTGAGCACATCTTGTATGCCAGGGATTGTTCCAAATGGTTTGCAGGAATTAATTCATTTAATCCACACAACAACATTGGAAAGTAGATATTATTATTGTGCCCATTTGACAGTTGACAGAAAAGAGGAACAGAAGGGTAAATAAATGCCACAAAATCACTCAGATCAGAAGGGTCAGAGTCAGGGTTTCAAGGCCAGGCAATTCATTCACAAAGCCCAAACTTCAGCTGATACAGGTTGTGGTAGGGAGAGAAGACAGAACATCATGAGGTAATTCACCATGGAGCCAAATGAAGGCAGGGAATTTGTGGAGAAGAGAGCAAAAGACAGATGGCTTGGAGAGCCATTAGGAAAATCTGACTTGTGTAATTTCTCAATATCCAACATAGAAAAGCATTTCATGAAAAATGAGACCTTCGGTGATGGGGAGATGAAGGGGAATAGAAAGCTGGTAAGGACCATTGGCTTAGGTGGTTAAAAATTAGGAAATATGGCCCCTGCAGGAGCTCTATTTCTGGAGCATCTTGGATTGAAGAAAGGTGGCCTTTTCAATGTCTACACTGTCAATGATACAAAGCCTGAATGTGTTTCATAGAATTAGATAGTCTAACTCTACGTAATCCAAAAGTTAGCCTGGTTTGATAGGAAAGTACTGTAAAGGAGTGAGGACATAGGTATGTGGCCCACTTCTTCACTTGCAGCTTTCTACTTAAATGCTAATGAGGCATTCCCTGAAAACACTAACTAAAATAGCCTCCCTCTTTCCCTCCCTCCTTCCCTCTCTATTCCCTATCCTTAGTTTTATTTTCCTTCATTGCACGAATCTCTCTCATATATGCCATATAATTACTTGTGTATTTATTTGTCTCTTCCCCAAGCCCAACTGGGGAAAGATTATTTTGTGGACTACTTTATCTCCAGGACCTCAATACGTATTAGTTGAAAGAACCAGATTCTAACTATGCCCTGACTTAATGTGGGGCACAGCTCACACTCCTCAATGATTTGGGGGTCTATTTTTCACTATCTATAGGATAAGAAAGATATTTGAGATTATTTTTAAGCTTCTCCACTCAATACGTTGATGAGTCTAAAATTCTCCACCCTTTTCTTCCCACCCTGTTTTATTTCGGAAACGAGAAGTTGTATCCTATTTCGGCAAAACCCGAGAACCAGAAGGCTAAGTTTGAATTCCCTCCAGATGCCAGCCAACTGGATGTGATCTTAGGCACCTGTGGTTTGCCCTGAGTCCTCTAGGCACCAGGACCACACCAGAAGGAGGCCTGTCCCACCTCACTTGCTCAGTTGCTAGCTTCCAGCACGATTTCATCAAGCTCAATTATTTGGAGCTGGAGGTGTGGTTCCTCTTCACAGACTACTTATCATTAGTTTATGGTCAGATTTCTAGAGTACACTTTTATTTTTGAAGCAGAATTTTTTCATTATCAGGTGACAAATCCACGAACTCAAAGTACCCTGATACTTCTATGCTCCAAAGTTCCACAACCTGAGTTGGCAAATTCCATGAGGTGCTCAAGATGAAGGTGTTTATCTTCAGAGGCATGTGCAGCGGGCACCAAAGAAGCCACTGTTTGGTCTCCAGGTATTATAAGTAATTTTATAGCATGAATAGTTTCTAGGCTTTCTTAAACAAGTATATCCTCTGAAGAAACCAAGTTTCCATTTCCGGTGCTTCCTGGATACTGTCTGGAAATCCTTTCTCTCTCTCTCTGCTTACATGATTATGTGATTCAGACAGCTAGGTTTGATTTTCAGGGAAGGAGCCCAAAAGGGAAGAGGGTTAACAGGGGAACTGTGTTCTAGAGAGCACGTGTAATGTGTCTATAGTTATTTTCTGTATGTGAGAGGCAAAGAAGGATGATGGCTATGATGTCACCAGGTGCTTTTATGCTCCTTGTGAAGAAGAGAGCAAAGTGGGTGATGGTCTGGGTCTTCTGGGTCTGAAGCAAAATTCTTCATCTTCCTTGATCCATTGGCAGAATGCACTTTGATTTCTGCAGAGTATTTTAAAACCATTTTATTCGTTACTTAAGGGCAAAGTAGAAAAATGTGGACTGGGAAGTGAGGCAATTAGGAGGCTCTAGTGTAAGTTAAAAATCATGCAAAGAATGTTTTTGAATAAACTGAGTCACTCAATTCAAAAGCAGGGTATAAACAAATGAAGAAGGGATCCATGTCATCCAGGAAGAGACATTCAGGGTTGTATTCCTTAAACCAACTTTATTTAATTTTATTTTTGCACTTAAAACTATGAATTAAAACCTAGAGAGCCATATTGTAGTTCTCTCCTCCACTAGTTGTGAAGTTGTTTAATAGACGAGACTGTTTCTTCTTCACATCAAAATGCCTGGTACTTAATATGAAGGATTTCTGCTAAACTACCTGTGTGGACAGTCAGTAAAGAATATGGAGCCAGAGCAATCATCAGGCATCCGTCATCAGCAGTCATTTTAAGAGGGACACCTAACTATTGTCCGTAACATTAGGAACATCTTCATATTCCTTCATCAACTCTCAGCAATTCCTGAAATGTTGTCTATTTATTAATCGTTTTGTAAAAATGAGACTATGCAGAAAATACAACAATGGAGAGAGAGAGAGAGAGAGAAGGAAAAAGACCAGGTAATTCAATTTCTAACTTCAATTCTGATGAGAATTTTGGAGAAAATGACTATGTCTATTTGTGAAAGTCAGAAAAACCATATGATTCACCAGCTTAACCTGTTTCACTAAAATAGAATATTTTCTCCCTGATTTTGTGTTCATCTTCAACCAGAGAAAACTAATCTGAATGTCAAAATGCAGTAGCGTCTTTCACTAAAATAGCATTGTTTATCAATAACGTATCCTCAAACACATTCTCAGAAAGGAGTTTTATTTCCACTATGGTCTTTAGAAACATTTTCTGATGATCAAATACCTCATTTGGGCGTTTTCTCTGCCTTTCTGTAAACAGAATCAGGTAATGAAAGAATAGAATGTGAAGGGAGATCACCACGAGAACAAGGGGAAATCACATCAGGTAAAATAGAAGGGAAAGTTCAGATCAATTGGTAGAGAGATAGAGACGATTTATGCTCTCGGAATATAACTCGTTGATTTGCATGAGAGTCCTCTTTGAATCTCTTACAACTAATAAATAATTTCTTGCATTCAAGACTTGTAATATATGGACAAGGCAGCTAGAAATCAAGGCTGTGTTTCTTTACACACAGTTACTCATGTGCTATCACTCGCTCCAACAAAGTCCTCTGGGTAGCACTTGTAAACTTCCAAAAATCACAGCCCTTCCCCAGAGAGAAGCGACAAAGGATATAAATTACATTTTTAGACCCTTAAATGGTAAGAAGTGAATAATTCAATTCATTTCTAGTTGCCTGTGGATTTGTGCTACCTAAGATTTTTGGGTAGATACAAGCAAACATTGCTATATATACCTGAGAAATAATAATATTTTGGGTAGTGTTAATTATAGAGTTTATGTGAGTTACAACAATTAGGCTTGGGGAAAAAAAAAAGAAGTTGCTGCTTTTGCTTTTTCTGGAGCTTTTCAACAATCAATTTTGGATCAATTTTGAAACCTTTTCAAAATATTAAGGACAGGAAAGAAATACGCTGATAAGATGGAAATGGGTATCACAGTTTCTTTAATTTGGTTTCAGGTCATACATTAATTTGCTGCTAGATTTCCTAAAGATCATTCTGAAACTCTTTAATTTATAGTATTTGTTTACAAATACATAGGAAAACAATAAATGTCTCAAACACCATCTGCCTGTATTTTCCCTGAAGGGCTTTGCATATTTTCAGCAAGAAACAAGTCTAAATATCGTGTAATTTTCATCAAAATGTTTCATAATTTCACAGCAGCCCTGCTAATGAAGTACAGTATGAGACCTTATAATAAGCCAAAATGATTTCAAATTGCAGACAGTGCCTCCTAATATTGTGGAAACACAGTGAGAACTGCCGGGGAGCAGGAAGGTTGTTTCCTGCTTTGGGCAGAGGAGAAGGCTGAAAGGAAATTTCATTTTGAAGGGAGAATGAGAAAGGCTGATATGTGTATCCACCTTAGAGGAAGTTCAAGGAACTCAAAACTTGGCGAAATGAGTCTGAGAGGACTCTTAATATTAGCCGTGAGCACTGAGATCTAGTAACAATTTTGGAGATAGATACCAGATCATTTCCTCATATGTGGTGTATGAACATTGATGTCCAAAATCAACATTTAGATACCTGGAGAAAGGAATACTGGAGATTGCAAAATTGGATCTGAAATTAATTTCCTGGTTTGCCACAGTCATAAATCCGAGCTTTCATCACAGAGGGGAGATAGGACGGCACATGAAGGCTTATTAATGCTGGATTCACGGCACCAATATTAACTGAAAGTTCCTCAGACCAGGTGGAAACACAAGGACATTAGCAGTCATAACATCTTCTTGCTCCAATTTACTGAGGGCCTGCTATGTGCCTAACATTGAGTTAGTCCCCAATATAGTATCAGATCATCATGACTCTCCCTCAAGGTCGTTACTGTCATCTCTACTTTGCGGTGAAATCTGAGGTTCAGAAAATGTGAGTTATTTGCTCAATGACTTAAAACTAGCATGTGACAGATGTAAGAGAAAGATCTGTGACACGTCTTGCATTCATTGTACACACCTGTCTCTGGGCATTTAGTGTTAATTACTCTGAGTGTGGAATAGAGTATACGTATTGGGAGTAATAAAGTTTTAGACAGTACCTACTGCAAATCATTTATATTATTTTAGTAGTTGCGTGTTTATCTGTATATGTATTATACAAATGTCAATAGCATACTGTAATTTGTATCTAGCTATATTGTTTTTTTTGTTGTTGTTGTTTTCAGGACAAAGTAAAAATTAAGGTAGGGGCATTGTAATCCAGTTTATATAGAACACACAAATTATAGATGTGGTACTGAGGGTGATCATGAATGTTTTAAGCATGCATTACCTAAATTTTAACTGAAAGTCTTCTGAGAAAGATGGTGCTCTAAATAGATCTCTCTCTTTCTCTCTCTCCATCCATCCATCAACCCACGTACTCATCCACCCATCCATCCGTCTATCATCTATCTATTTATCATCTTTCTAGTATGGGTTTTCACTTGCTGAATTTCCCAGCCCCTCACCTTTTCACCAGTGCATTAAAATCACCTTTATCGATAGTCAAGTTCAGCAAAATTCATGAAATAATATGTAAGGGACTGAAGTTTGAGCAAAACCCATCTAATCTAGTAGATTCTGGACTCTTTTGAGTATTTACCAATCCAGAAAATTACATTACTATAAATCTATTTATGTCTATTCCATACAAGACATATACAAATAAAACAATCTAATAAAATGTAAGCATAAGAAGTAAATGTGAAAATTGTGATTTTGTTCTAACCCAGTGAACTTTTTCTCACCCCTCCCTCCACCAATGGTATGTTTACACCACTTTAGAGGCCACTGGCTCTCATCTCTTTCATAATTAAGGATGGAAGATACTAGTTTTTTAGTAATCAGTATGTACCAAGTAACTTCATATACTTTATTATTTAAAGTGACAACAAATTTATTGTTGAATCTTTCTCTGTGTCACAAAGTCACAATTAAAGAAAAATTTCCTAGGTATCTCATTATTGTGTTGAATATTCCAGCTTGAATATTCTATTCATAGATGGGGTTAGGGCTGATAATTATTTTCCAAACTGAACAAAGGTAGACATTACAGCTGAAGTTTAAAAACACACATTAATTAGCATGAGACGCTGGTGGTTGGACAGCTATGGAAGGAAGCATAAAGTAACAGGGCTAAGACACTTGGAAAGTATAGGAACTATATACATTCCTATCATGAAATCATGAGAACAGAACAGCTTCAAATAGCAAATAGAGGATTTAAACTGAACTTCCAAAAGGAGAAACATCTCTCCAAATTGTGACAAAAACTTTCAAGCCCACATTAGTTGGATTAGTAATTTAATGACAAATAAAACAATCATGGAAAAAATATGAGCAACATCTTCAAAGAATTGCTGATCATTATCTCTCTATATGGATGTGTGCGTGCTTCCAAAGCTCAGAAAATTCAATAGCAATTTCAAGCATGTCAACGTGAGAGCTAACTGATAATCCATAAATATTGTTACTAGATCAGAATAATTGAAAAACTCAAAGCGACTTCATGACCCGAAAATTTTTTCTTAGAGTTCCAAATGCAAAATTCTCAGATCTAAATGATCTACTTTTTTCATGGGAAAAAGTTAGTAAAATGCACTGCCTGAGTCTGTGATGGAAATTTTGTCCATGCTTTTCTCCAAAATCATTGCAAACTCCAAATAAAAGATTAAGTACATGCCAGCTGCAGACCAAAGTGATGAAAGACTCAAAAGCCCAAACAAAAGGAAAATTGTTTAGTTTGAAATGCATATACAAAACCATCCCTGCCATAAATAACAAAGACAGTAGGCAGTGAGAGGCAGAGTTCAATTGTAATTATGTTAAGGGAAATTAAATCTTTTCCAATCTTTTCCTAATGCAGACTTCACATCCCACATTCTTGAACCTAGTTTGTTAATAGTGATGGTGATGAAAATAATGGCATTATGTATAAGAAATGAAATTCGAGGAGTAATGGTGTCAAAAAGCATAAGTCTAATTCTATTGTTAATGAAGAGGAGCACACATTACAGTCTGAGGAAGGATATTTTTAATAGCTGTGAAATATCACGTGGATTCCTGGGTTTGGATTTGATTTGCCCCTGTTTTCTCATACACCCTGTGCATATATCCCTTTCATAGTATTTATGAAATTGCCAGTATAGGTTTATGTGTCCATATCCCCCATTAGTACATGACTCCTTGAAGCCAGGGCTATGTCATCTTTGTATCTGTAATGTAGGGCACAGAGACAAATACACAGGAAAGTGATAAATACTGCACCAACGTTGGGGGGGGGGAAAGGTCAACAACATTTTGCTACCCAAAATTTAACAGGTATTTGTTCAATGCATTAAATGGATTTCCCCCAAATATTCTGAAGAACTGAGGATTTACAAGAAGGGGCTGGCTTCATTTCATTTAGAACCAACTTCTGTACCAATTCATGTAAAGCTTATAGATATCTTTTTCTCCTTCCTTTCCTTCCTTCCTTCCTTCCTTCCTTCCTTCCTTCCTTCCTTCCTTCCTCCTTCCCTCCCTCTCTTTCTTTCTCGCACTACAGGAAAAGAGATTGACTTGACTATCCATAAAAGAATGCGTCCTTTTTTTTTTTTTTTTTTTTTTTTTTAAGAATGCGTCCTTAAACTAGACTGGTGTTTTGGTGGTTTAATCCAGTTAGGCTGCTTCTGTTATCCACGGGCATTTTAGTTGAACACAGAGAACTGAGAACAGAGAATAAAGAGAGGTCTACAAAAGCACTCAAAGTTCATGTCAAACAAGATTGATCCATCAAAGCGAGGGTATGAAATAAATGCACAAGAAACAGAGCTTCAAGTCTTAAATATGATCAAAACTCCCAGTTTAGATGACGAGGAGCAGGTTGAAGTGTTCATGGGGGCTTGAGCAGTGATGTCTCAGACTAAGACACCATTAGAGATCACAACTTCCTCCTGAATCAAGTAAGACTGAGCTAAAGCCTAAAGTATTAGCCTAAGTTAAAACTAAATGCATTGCATACAAATTTAAGTCAATTATGGCAATACAAAAAGAAGTCACTACACTGAAACAAAATATAAGATAACATGAAATGAAATCTAATTGTGAAAGTCCAGTAAATATTGAACTGTGATATGTTAAGAGCTGTACAAAAAAAAACCAGGGGGGCCAATTAAATTTCAGTATTCGCAGCATGCCTAGTTGCTAAACCATATGTCTTCTCAAAATATTTTCTTTATAAAGAATTAACATCTTTATATGACATTATACAAAAATTTTAATATAATTATTTAAAATGATTAAAGTTAATCATCAATATCCCTGACTACAAAAGTAATACTCTTTTAAAAAAAGTTGGAATGCATAAAGAATAATATATACTCACTATGATTCTATTAATCGTGAACAATCACATTACCATCTCATGACATTTTGTTTCAAAAATAAAGAAGTAAGCCTACATATATAATTTCTACAATACTATATAATTTTAAAATACTGCTGCATATTTTGTATCTGGCATTTCTATTCAATATTTAATGGTAACCCAATTTCTTATGTTCTTGAGCATGTTTAAAACATTATATTTAATCACAGCAAAATATACCATCACATGACTATGCCATGATTTATTTACTCATTCACTACTGTGTGAATTTGCATTGTTTCCAAATTTTGGCAATTATAACAGATCTGAAATAAATTTCCTCATATACAGACCTATGCCATATCTCTGATTATTTTCTTGAGTTAGATTTCAAGGAGAGAAATTACTGGGTCAAAGAATTTGGCAAGCTCTAAGGCGATTTGTACATATTGTCAAATTTCTTTCCAGGGCACCTTTATGTAATTTATTTCCAACTGTTTATTATGAAAAAATTCAAACATAAGACAAATGTTTGAATTTCTCAAGGGTGAAAAATGAACCCCCATATATCCACAAATTAGCCTAAGCAATTGTTAATATATTGCCATATTTGCTCTATGTGTATGTGTATATAACTCTTCTGGCTGAACTATTCTGAAAGCTAGTTGCAGAGACATTATGTCACTTAACCCTAAATACTTCCACGTGCATTTCTTAAGTATGTAACATTCTGTTACATAACCACAGTAGCATTATCACAGTTGAGAAATAACTCTTCATATCATCTATTTTCTGGTCCATATTTAAATGTCTCTATGCCATCAAATTGTTTTATGCATTGCTTTGCTTGTTAACACTTCCTTAGTGTCTGTTACCTATGGTGATATTTTATTTCTGTAGTCTTAGTTAATCTAAACTTTTTTCTCTCTCCTAGTTACCTATTTCTGTGCAACAAATACCCTCAAACTTGATGGCTACAACGATAAACATTACTACATCACAGTTTCAGTAGGTCAGGAATCGAGAAGCAGCTCAGCTGGGTGATTCTGGCTTAGGGCCAGTCAAGGTGTGGACAGAAGCTGTGGTCATCTGGTTACTCCCTGGGGCTAAAGGTCTACTCTTAAAAGTTCACTCACATGTTCACACACACAGATATTGGTACGCATGTTGACTTCACAGGAGGCCTCTGTTTCTCACCACATGGGGCTCTTTATAGTCCTTTCCAAAACATGGCAGCTGGCTCCCTCAAGCAAATGATTTGGGAGAGAGAAGGAGAGAAAGAAAGAGAGAGCAAACCTAAGATTATAATGGAATCTACAGTCAAGGGACAAAGAATTACGGTGCACTTGAGGAAGAGATGAACATCAAAGAATTTCTGGGTATATCTTTACAATCACCACATTGAGTATTTGAAGAAACTAGGGTGGTGGTCTCATAGAATACCTGAAATGTTGTATCTGTTTTCATAGATTTCACAGAACACCAACATTGGATGTAACTCTGTGACACTAATGACACAGGGTAAAGAAATCATGGCATAATCAGGTTGGAACACCAAAACCAGGGCAAAAACAGTGCAAATCATAAAAATGATCAAATGTCCCTCTCCCATTTCACACGAGTGACTGACTGACTGCTGCTGCTGCTGCTTCTTTTTTCTTTTTGTAACATAGGGCCAAATCCTAGAACAAGCCTTTCCCAACGCAGTGTACTGAGATAGCCCACACCCTCCTCTGCTGTGCATACTCATTTTCTGCAGCAGGTAGCAAACCTGATCTTGTTCAGCCACAGGTGGTTTTTATTACCTATAGCTGTAGGCATCAATTTCTTTGTACAATTTTTAAATTTTAGAATGTGTTCCAGAGTGCCAAATTTGATATACATCCATAAGTTATATATATCTTATTAAATTGTTTAAGTCTTTTATATCCTTATTTATTCATTTAATTTTTTTATTTTGGTCTTCTTGATCTGTCTTGAGCAAGGAGCTCTGTAGTTAAAGTATCCTACTAGTAGGTTCCTATATATTTTTTCTTATGTGATCTTCCATGTCTTTTTTTGTGAAGTTTGCTGCTATGTTGATTGGAGCATAGCTACTCATAATTGCTTTGTCTTCATTGTGAATTGTATATTTTATAATGTGAAGCATTGTTTTCTGTCTTGCTTAATGTTTTTTTGCCTGATTATTAACATCGTCAGGTAGCAATATTGTAATCCCTGCATGACTTTGCTTGAATGTTTCTAATGTTCCTTTGCTCCTGTCTTTCATTTTGCTTTTAGAGCTTTTTGTCCATAGGTTTGTTGCTTATATTCAGCATGAAGTTTTTGGAGATATGACGGGTGAGCCAATTAGAAAACATTTTTAATGGGTCATTTAAGCCTATTTACACTTGTTAATATCACTAATATATTTGGCAGCTTCTCACATTATTTTAAGTTAAAATTACTAAATACATGTTATATTGACTGTTTCACAATATGGTTTGCTTTCGTTTTTGCCTTTTATTTTGATTTTATATTTATTTTGGTATTTATAAAATTTTGCATTTTGTTCTAGCATTAATTTTCATATTGATAACTTCATAATGTGAACACAATCTCTTTTTCTTTACTGAGGGTCCTACTATTTGTTTGTGGTACAGACTGATATGAGCTCTGCCTGTCCAACTGTCCTGTATCCATGCCCTTTGCCATGTAATTTTGTAATACTCCCTTGTTATGTTGGGTCATGCTTGCATTCTTCCCGCATTTTGACTTTGACTATGTGACTTTATTTGACCAATAGAATGAGATAAAAACAATGGTAGGAATTTTTAAGTTTCAAGAGGACTGTCTGCTTCCATGGGCTCTATTGCACCTCTCCCACTGGCACGAGAAGATCATGGCTGGCTCGCTAGGAAATCTTAGGATGCAGATGAGACACACGTTAAGCCAAACTGCCTTAGCTGAGCTCCACCTGGTTTAGATGTCCCTAATGAACACCCAGAGGTGAGATTGAGACAAGCTGAGATCAGTAGCCTAGTTCGGCAAAATGTAGCCCATTCATGAGAACATGATATTTGCTTTAAGCCACTGAGGTTTGTGGTAGTTTTATACGATGCATTTATGCAGTTAAACAATGCAGTTTGTCAATTTTAAATGATGTCCTTTGACCAACTCCTATGAGGCAGTCAATGAGCTTATTCTATTTTTCCCCTTCTCGTTACATTTAAAAATTTGTGTTACTGGGGTGCCTGTGTCGCTCAGTCAGTTAAGCATCCGACTTTGGCTCAGGTCATGATCTCACGGTCCATGAATTTGAGTCCCATGTTGGGCTCTGTGCTGACAGCTAAGAGCCTGGAGCCTGCTTCAGATTTTGTCTCCCTCCCCCCACTCAAAAAATAAATATTTTTAAAAATGTTTTTTAATTTGTTACTTCCATGTTATCATAGAACATTTAGACAGTGTTCTTCCATGTATATCCTACATTTGTTTTAGTCTTAGATTTACTATCAAATATTTACTTTATTCACCAGCATTTTTTTCCCTTTTTTTTGACTTCCACTCAGATTTTTTAAATTTTTTTAAATATAATTTATTGTCAAATTGGCTAATATACAATGTGTTAAGTGTACTCTTGGTTTTTGAGGTAGATTCCCATGGTTCATCACTTACATACAACACCCAGTGTTCATCCCAAGAAGTGCCCTCCTCAATGCCCATCACCCATTTTATCCTCTCCCCCTGACCCATCAATCCGCAGTTTGTTCTCTGTACTTAAGAGTCTCTTATGGTTTGCTCCCTCCCTCTCTGTTTATAACTATTTTTCCCCTTCCCTTCCCCCAAAGTCTTCTGTTAAGTTTCTCAAGATCCACATATGAGTGAAAACATATGATATGTGTTTTTCTCTGACTGACTTATTTCACTCAGCATAATACCTTCCAGTTCCATCCGCATTGCTGCAAATGGCAGGATTTCATTCTTTCTCATTGCCAAGTAGTATTCCATTGTATATATAAACCACATCTTCTCGATCCATTCATCAGTTGGTGGACCTTTGGGGTCTTTCCATAATTTGGCTATTGTTGAAAGTGCTGCTATAAACATTGGGGTACATGTGCCCCTATGAATCAGCACTCCTGTATCCTTTGGATAAATTCCCAGTAGTGCTATTGCTGAGTCATAGCATAGTTCTATTTTTAATTTTTTGAAGAACCTCCACACTGTTTTCCAGTGTGGATGCACCAGTTTGCATTCCCACCAACAGTGCAAGAGGATTCCCATATCTCCATATCCTCGACAGCATCTATAGTCTCCTGATTTATTCATTTTAGCCATTCTGACCGGTATGAGGTGGTATCCCAGTTTGGTTTTGATTTGTACTTCCCTGATGATGACTGACATTGAGCATCTTTTCCTGTGTCTGTTGGCCATCTGGATGTCTTCTTCGGAAAAGTGTCTATTCATGTCTTCTGCCTATTTCTTCACTGGATTATTTGTTTTTCAGGCGTTGGGTTTGGTAAATTCTTTACAGATTTTGGATACTAACCCTTTATCTGATATGTCATTTGCAAATATATTTTCCCATTCCATCAGTTACCTTTTAGTTTTATTGTTTCCTTTGCAGTGCAGAAGTTTTTTGTCTTGATGAGGTCCCAGTAGTTCATTTTTGCTTTTAATACCCTTGCCTTTGGAGATGTGTCGAGCAAGAAATTGCTGCGGCTGAGGTCAAAGAGGTTGTTGCCTGCTTTCTCCTCTAGAGTTTTGATGGCTTCCTATCTCACATTTAGGTCTTTCATTCATGTTGAGCTTATTTTTCTGTATGGTGTAAGGAAGTGGTCTAGTTTCATTCTTCTGCATATCGCTCTCCAGTTCTCCCAGCACCATTTGCTAAAGAGACTGTCTTTTTTCCATTGGATAATCTTTCCTGCTTTGTCAAAGATTAATTGGCCGTACATTTTTGGGTCCAATTCTGGGTTCTCTATTCTATTCCATTGGTCTAAGTGTCTGTTTTTGTGCCAATACCATACTGTCTTAATGATTATAGCTTTGTAGAAGAGGCTAAAGTCTGGGATTGTGATGCCTCCCCTTTGGTTTTCTTCTTCGATATTACCTTGGCTATTCAAGGTCTTTTGTGGTTCCATACAGATTTTAGGATTGTTTGTTCTAACTTTGAGAAGAACACCAGCAGTCATTTTATCTATAGTTTTGCCAATGCTATCTTGGTTGGGTAAAACTCTTTCTCTAGGATATCCTCAGGAAGAGCTCAAGAGTCCAAATCTGTCACTTTTTTTAATGTCAAAACTGTGTTTTGGGGGTCACCTGGGTGGCTCAGTCAGTTGAATGTTTGAATCTTGATTTTGGTTCAGGTCATGATCCCCAGGTCACAGGATCAAGCCCTGAATCAGGCTCCGTGCTGAGTGTGGAACCTGCTTGGAATTCTCTCTCTCTCTCTCTCTTTCTCTCTCTCATTGCCCCTTCCCTAGGCTCTCTTGCTCTCTCTCTAAAATAATAATAGTAATAATTAAACTTTTTAATTTTTTTATAGCTTTGATATACAGTTTGGCTGAATATTGCTTTTTTCACCGATTCTTTGATTTTATTAAAAATATAGCTCCATTGTTTCTTGCATAGTATGTTTCTGTTGAAAAACTAGATGATAACACTTTTTTTTTTTGCTTGTTAATGACCTCATATTTGGTTGTGGACCAAAGGGTTTTTTTCTTCGAGTACACTAGTTAACTACTATATGTCTGGTAGCGGATAAGTTGACAGTGCTGGATTGATTTTTCCCGCATACTTGATGGGAACTTTATTTTTTGTTTATTTTTATTTTTTTTAAATACTTTATTTTTAAGTGATCTCTACACCCAACATGGGGCTCGAACTTAGAACTCTAAGATCAAGAGTTGCACATTCCACCAACTGAGCCAGCCAGGTACCCCTTGATGGGAACTTTCAGTATGAAATTCAAGTCTTATTTTACCAAAGTTTTCTGAGGTTAATAGTTTTTCAAATGTTCCTAAGTTAGAGTTTTTATACTAAATACCTTAATTATTTCATTTTTCTTCTATCCAGTTAAATACTTAGAAGATATTTTCTGAGGTCTTTTTTTTTTTTTTTTTTTTTTTAAGATCCGGAAAGGCCTTTTATATCATCACTTCTTTTTCTGATCCTTTACTGTACCTACAGTCCTATATCCCTTGTGGTTTTGGTCATAGCTATTCTCCTTTAGAGCTAGTAATTTAATTTTTCCTTCTGTAATGATTTTGTCTCATTCTTTAATTTTTTTCTTAGGTCTGGGAAGCTCTGATTTCATATCCTTCAGCATTTTTCATTACTATTCGGAATTTTTTAAATTCTGGATTTGTGATGTTCTTTTATGCCTACAAGGGCTTTATTTTACCTAATTTCTCTTGAAACATTATGTAATAGCTTTCCTCTGATTCCTAGCTATTTTTAGTGTTCTTATTTGCAGAATTTTTAAATTCTATTTTATGTGTTCTTCCTGTATGGACTTTCCCAGATACTGGATTCCTTTTTTGTTTGTCTGTGTTGTATCATGTTTTTCAAAGATAGGTGATAACGTGTAATTCAGTGGGATGATCTCTTTGGTACTTAGTGCTCTCTTCTGAGCCACAATGAAATTACTTTTAAAAACAAGTAGTGTGTTTTTACCTACCTTTTTCTAATTTTTGATACTGTCTTTTTTCAGCATCTTTATCATATCTTTAGTCATATCATTTTTTTTTCTTTTTCTTCTTCATCAACAAGCCTGTAAAGAAGACCTCCCTTTCCAAAGTTGGCTCTTGCTTCCCTCAGAGTACTGCCTTTCCAAGACTGTCACCAAGCTCCTTGATTTTGGCTCTAGTGGTCTATAAACAAGTAAGTCTCAGGGCTCTTCTGAATATTACCCCAATGGAGATGGTCTCTCCAGGAGTGACGGCTCTCTGGGCCATTACCATGACGCCACTACCCTGCACACTACTTTCTGTTCAAAAATCCCTGCTTGTCTCTGCTAGTGTTGACTCTGGATCCAGCTCCATTTTCAGGTATTCAGGTAGTAGTGTCTCCTGGACTTGGCTAGGCATGGATCTTAGCTGGTTTCCTGTTCTCCAGGTAGTTTGGTAGCATTTTAAGAAAATATGAAGAGGGATTAAAATATAGGTAGCTACTTTTGTCCTACAGAGACCTGAATGCCACGCATGCATTTGAATTATAACAAAACTTGATTACGGTTAATTTCGGAGTCAGTAAAGATAGTCTTTGCATCTGATCTCCGTAAACTGTGAAATATATGATTTGTAGCACAGACAATATTCAAGTGAGCTCTGAGAAGATATTTTAAAGATGATATACATGTATTTGTTTTTGGCCTTCCTCACCCCCCCGACCCCAAATATGCTATTTTCTAGGTGGTATGCTATCATCTTATAAACTTTTGAAGATACATTCTCGAATTTATAACAGAGTGAGTCTGCTAATTGTATGGTGGTAAAGAAAATGGTGTTAATTCTTTTAAGGAATAAGAATTCTGCCAAGTAGGGGTGCCTGGGGTGGCTCAGTCTGTTAAGTGACTGGCTTCGGCTCAGTTGGGCAGTGTGTGGGTTCAAGCCCCATGTGGGGTTCTGTGCCGACATCTCAGAGTCTGAAGCCTGCTTCAGATTCTGTGTCTCCCTCTCCCTGCCCCTCCCCAACTCACGCTCTCTCTCTCAAAAAATAAATAAACATTAAAAATTTTTAAAAAAATCTGCCAAGTAAAATTTTGTGAGGTAAGTCTTAAATAATATGGGAAAATTATCTTTACAAAACTATTCTGAAGAGATTTTTACTCTGTTAACAACAGAAAATTTTTTTAAAAATTTTTTCAAATTTATTTTTGAGAGACAGAGCAAGCAGGGGAGAGTCAGAGAGAGGGAAATACAGAATTTGAAGACAGGCTTCAGACTCTGAGCCAGCTGTCAGCACAGAGCCTGACACGGGACTCGAATCCACGAACCGTGAGATCATGACCTGAGCCGAAGTTGGATACTTAACTGACCGAGACACCCAGGTGCCCCTGCTAACGATAGAAATTTTAATCAGAAGTGGGTCATGGACTCCTGTTTTCTATGTTCAATATCTTAGACTTTCTCTGAGAGCAAAGGGCAAATTAACGTTGTTAGAATATCCAACAAAATGTGTGGTAATTTAATTGTCTTTACCAGTTCTCAGTCAGCTGATCTTTTCACACAGGCAGAAATTTGATCCTTGCTTTTCACTTGGATTGGTAACAATGTGAAACAGATTCAGTTTGCCTTCCAAGAATCATATTTTTATTACTGTCATTTTGTGTGACCGTGGGAATTGATGTGGAAAATTTTGATGGCTTCTTTAAGTTTTGTAATAATACAATACAGGCATTTCTTTAAGAGTTCTATGAAGCTAATAGGTTCTATACAGTGTGCCTTCCATTAAGGTGCTAATTTCCTTGCCATCAGTAGAAAGAAAAAAGGGGATAAATAAAAGCGACATTCTCTTATATCCAACTGTTAAGCTATCAAAGGAAGCAAAATAAAAGGAAGAAATAAAGTACAGTATATAAAGAGAAAAACACACAGAGTGATAATGAAATGAAAAATTATATCCTCACTTGGAAATTAGTAAGGAGAAAAAAAGATGATGGCTGAAATTCATGGGAGCCTTGGGAGTCTCTGTCAATAAGCCATAACAATGATTATGCTTGGAGAAATGCTGTACTTAACTGCTAAGCCCAGCACTGTGAAGAAATACAGATGTAACATCAAAGCCACAGGTAGAAGGGGGCTCCTAGCACTCAATAACACTTAAAAGTAGGTGCTCAATTCATTTTTTTACTATAATATTTTAAAAACAAGATATTATACCCAGAGAGTATAATTAAATTCTCCAATGACATTTTATGGTAAGTATGATAAATTATAAGTTTTAGAATAACAAAAACCAGGCAGTATTCAATTAATCTATTTTTAAAACATCATGTTACTAGCTTAAAGAAAAGCACTAGAAGAAACAGACCAACATAAAATAATCTATAATACAAATGATTACTGATAATCATTAGATTTCTGTAAAACCAAGGTATATGAGTAAGTAAAAAACACGTATCCCTCTTTACAGTCATTTATTTACTCTATTCAGCAAACATATATTGAATGCCCATCATGTTTTAGGGATTGATCAATAGGGACACGGTAACAGCTTAAGTGGAGTTTCTTCTTACACCCACCCTATGGAAAATTTACAGAAAATGAAAAAAATATACAAATCAAGAAAAGATAAACCAAGAATATGCCCAGATGAGGATTCTGGAGTAAGCACAGTAGAACATAATGGGAAAACTGCCAATAAAATTATAATACTTTCATGGAAGGCAATTTTAGGATTATCTAAGATTTTAATTCCTGATTGTCTAGTTCTAGGGAGATATTTTTTCTAATATGCAATTTAAAAAGTATGGGTTTTGAAGTCAAATAGACATGCATTCAGATTTTGACTCTGTTCTACCTGCTAGTTATTTAGAAATTTGTTCAGTTACATTGAGTCATATTTTCCACATTGTGTGGAGTTTGTTAATATGTTTTGATGATTAGTTTCTTATTAGGATTAAATGCACTAATATGTGTAAAAAGCCTAGTAAAAAACCTAATTCTTAGTATATCTTTATTGTTAACTTGCTTCCTTTTGTTATTGAAGGCAAAAGTATATAATATTGTAGCAAAAATAAACATACCATGTTCTATTCATTCCACCCAATTGATTTCATTCATGGAAGTGAAATGGTTTGGTGCTAAACATGACATGTTTTAAGAATTACTTTTCAAAAGATCAGGGTAGCAGGACTTTATCAAGTAAGATTGGAGTTCCAACAGTAAAGGTAACTGTAATACATTAAGTTCAATAAACCTCAATATTCAATGCAAATAATCTTAGTTCTTCAAATTCCATGTAAGTCATACTATCCTCTTTAAGTCATGAGTTACTAAAGGTCAGGGATCATATTATCTTTTGCTATATCACTAAGTGGCACCTAGAATATATCCACGATAATGAAACAGAATATTATTCTCTTTTTTCTCCTATTATATAAATGCATCTAGGTTTACAAATCATTGATGATATTGCACTTTTTTCCATATACTACAGCAACATGTCTATGCATTTTAATAATAATCTATAAAGAAAGTTTATGAGAAAAAGTACTTTACTTGTAGTGTTACAGTAAATTATTAGCACACCTCACATCTGAATCCAGACCCAATGTGTCAGTACTATACCATGTGGGTAGAGTCTAGTGACAAAGCTGGAAACTTGGCCTAGAAATATGTGCAGATATTCCATATTTGTTACTTTAGGCTTGGTGCCTTGTCAGAAAGACCTTCAAGCAGTTCAGATAGTTTAGGAAGGGGCACTGAGCTAAAACAAAGCTGACAGATGTAGGCCACCATGTCCTAAATATCAAACACCGGAGTAAGAGTGAGTTAAAAGCTAGGCAAGCAGATGAGAACAAAAGTAGGCAAGATTCTGGGTGGAGGACATTCACAGACACTGAACCTCCAGTGGATGGTGGCACGCAGAGTACACATGAGGTAATGATCATGCAGATCCTGGTACAGAGGAAACATGCAATCTCAACCAGGAGGATTCCTATTGTGGCAGGAAAAAATGTCTGGGCAGGCTGACAATTAGATCTACAGAAGGGACTTTTTGGTGCCCGTGTCTTGTTAGGGAAGCCAATGTTCAGACACAACTGGGATGCTTTGAACTGAACACCTAGTTTCAGGACGATTATGAAACCTGCCTAAGTTCTCTTACCTTTATTCTCAGAGTCAGCATTGCTTGGGGTAAAAAGAATTGTCTGCACGATTAGTTTCATTTCTTGGATCTTGAGGGCCTTCTCTAGTTTCCTTTTTCCTTAGTGGTTTATTTGATGAAAATCTCCATGATGGCATTGACTGAAACTTCCCATTCTATCCTCACTCTTTATTATGAGTGTCTCGTATGATGATGCCTAATGTAGTCGTTGCTCAAAACATATTATTAAATAGAATAATTATTTTTGACAGGGAAAATCTCCTCTCATCTCTTGTATTTTCTGCATCTAAATAGAGGTCTTTGATTGGCTTGAGGGAGCTCAAAATAGCTTTTTTTGGTGAGCGTTTTAGGTTATCATAAAATATTGAGTCTCTACATCCATTTTATTATTTATGCAGTAAAAGTGCTAATGCTTTTTGACATGAAAGCTGAACATCGGGTATTCTGGGGCATAGGAAGAGCCAGGTACGTGTATATCCCACTTGGTAACAATATAAATATCAAGATTCCAAGTGTTCACACACACAAAATAAAAACTTTAAAATAGAAATTCCAAAGAAGTCGTAAAGTATTTTTATTCTGCCTTTCTTAGAGAAAGGTGCTATTTATTATGTTTGTGGATTGTTTTGGTGATGGAAGGAAAGAGGGAATGAGGCAATTTACAACATAAGCAGGAATGTTGTCCCTTCCTATGATTTATCTTCTTATAAGGCTAGAAAGTAGACACGGGTGTAGATCTTACAAATATTACAGTAATATTCAAAAATATCACTTATTTCAATCTCTGTCATGCAAACAAATTAGGGACCAAATGATGCAACTTTTCGAAAAGAAACAATCGCTATAGGCTAAAGAGATACACACATTCATAACGCAATGAGCCGTTTTGTGTTTTCTAGAAATATGCACATAGAAATTTCAGGTGAATTGTTACAAAACAATATTTCTAAGACTGTACACTCCAATAAAATTGCTAAAACAGTAGGACATTGCAAGCTGGATTGCTTGCTGCCTTGCATTGAGGACACATTTGGGGATGTGAGATGATTAATTGTATGCATCAAGTTGACTAGACTGTGGTACCCAGATGTTTGGTCAAACACCAGTCTAGATGTTTTGGTTAAAGCATTTTTTGGATACGATTAACATTTAAACCAGCAGACTTTGAGGTAGGCAAACTACCCTCTGCAGGACCGCTCTGAATTTGGAATTTTGGAGTTGCGGACATGTTTGCTAATGGAATGCAATGTTTGAAAGTCACTCACAAATTTTTCTGTTATCATCAGTTCTTGGATATGAATCCTTCCATATCTTCCCTGTCCTTTCTTTCCTCAAGTGCTTTGGAAATTCTGACTGAACTCATCTTCAGCAAAAATTATTTTGGGGGGGGTGGGAATTCCTTAAACTTATCATTTCAAAATCAAGGAATCCCTATAAGCCATTTCTCAAGTTTTCTTTTCAGACCCTAACTGTCTTTACTGGTTCCAGACCAGTTTTTGTCTTAAGCTTTTATCCTATAATGAAGAGTACCAATTCAGACCTCATGCTGAGGCATACCTTGGCATTTCAATTTTTCTCAGGTGACCCTATTCCCTTCTTGTTTAAGATTTAACCAATTTCTCTCACAAAACTTATATTCCAAATGGTGCACAGATAAGTGGACACACTCTATATAATTTCTTTGAGAAGAAAAGAGTGGGAAAATATACCACACAGATATCGGGGGTGAGAGCTCTAGAAGTAGAGGGCACCACTACAAGTCTAAAGCCCTGGGTAGGGTGTTTGGAGTGTCAGAAGAATGGCAAGGAGCCAGGTGTGGCTGGAACGAAGTGGTATTGAGCATGAGATTGGTAAAATGATGTCAGACAGTAGTAGGAGCCTGTTGGTGTCTTTATGTCATCCTTGTACTCAAGGATGGAAGCAGAGGGAGAAGGCAATGGCTTGGGGGAGGGGTGTAACGGTGAGAATGATGAGAAGTTTTCAGACAATGGATATATTTTTAAAGTTAGAATTTGCTACTGGGTTGATGGTGGGTTTTGAACGAAAAAGAGGGCTAAGATTAGCTATGTGATCTTAGGTTAGTAACTTTCACTTTTGTAGGTGTGTTTCCTCATGTATAAAATCCATTTTATAGTAGATACTAGCTACATATGGCTGTTTACATTAAAATTAAAACTAATTAGGGCACCTGAGTGGCTCAGTTGGTTAAGCATCTGACTCTTGATTTTACTTCAGGTCACGATCTTATGGTTCGTGGGATCCAGCCCGTGGTGGGCTCTGTGCTGACAGCACTAAGCCTGCTTGGAATTCTCTCTCTCTTCCTCTCTTTGTCCCTCCCCTGCACTCTCTCTCTCTCTCTCCCTGTCTCTGTCAGAATAAATAAATTTAAAATGAAAACTAATTAAATTAAATAAAATTAAAAATTCATTTCGTGAATGGTATTAGGCACATGTCAAGTTCTCAGGAGCCACACATAGAGAAGGTTTCCATCATTGCACAGAACTGTTGGAATATGGTGGAGTAGACCATTTTCTAAAGGCCCTTCTCAAATTTAATAACTGAGTAATCCTGGTGGAAACACAGTGGACTTACATTGTTGCCATCTCTCAGTTAACTCCTATTGGCCAACAGGCAGCTAGTTTAGGTTGTCAGTAAATGCTTACTGAGTTGAACTGAACTGAGACCAGAACAGAAAACCCTATGTGGTATGATATCTTAGCCACCAGAGCTGAAAGCCAGTGGCTGCAGTAGCAGAAATGGGGTGGGCAGATGCAAGACATCAGAAAGGATGGTCAGGTCTAGAACACTGATTAGTTATCAGAAGTGAAGAAAGAAGCAGAGGACAACTAGAAGTTTACAACTTTTGTGGAAAGGAGGAAGAAATGGATGTGAAGAAGGAGCAGTACTTGACCACATGGGAAGTTGCAGGCATGTACTCTGAATGCTAAAAGCCAGTCCTCAGGTTTTACTGCCCTCAAAGGGACAAAGAAGAATAGAGCTAGAGAAAGAGAGAGAAATGAAGTAAAGCAATTGATTGATTTTATGGAGATCATCGTAATTATCTAGAATTGCTCTCACTCTAATACAGTTACCAGGAAATACATTTCCTCCTGTAATGGGGCATTTGACAACCTACAGGAAGAAAATGTTGAGGTCAGCTTGCCGATCTCACTTCATTTAACAAAGTAGCAGTTCAGGCCCTAGTAATGACAGTTGTACTAACATTTTCTATTATTAGCAAATAATTACCGTTTTTTTCCCTGCTGTGGAGGGATAACTTACCAACTACAGAAGCCATTCCTCTCACTGCTCTTGTTTTGTTCTACCATTGGCTTCCATATTAAGTTACAGCTCATATTATGCTATTTATACTAACTCTGCCTTAATTAATAATAATTTTAAAACTCCTTATGATCAATATTCTACCTTAAAAAGGACTAAATTCAATGCAAGAAATCTCTGTGTAGGTAGTTAAAAGTAGACTGAGGGATGGCAGAACCCTTTTAGCAACACATTCTCCTTTTTACCCTTCATTTTACAGATGGGGACCCTGAGATTCAGCAGATGTAATGTTTTACCTAAGGTCATAGCTAACTTGTGAATAGAAACAAAACTTAAATTCTCTTGACATCCACTGATTCAAATAATTTGCTGTCAAACTACTTTATCAAGGAGCCTTACAGATATCACTATTATCACCATCATCACCATCACCATCTCACCATCTTATTACTATTACCACTGTTACACTTTTTGAGTGCTTAACATACGTTAGTACCATTTCCTTTCAAATTTTAACCTGTCAGCTAGTCCCATACCACATTTTGAATTAATTTCTTATGCATTAACTCACTTCATCCTCATACAATGTTATGAGGGAAATTCTATCATTCTACTTTCAGAGATGAGGAAGCTGAGACACAGAGGGGCGGATGCTAAAGTTTAAGAATCTCCATTTTGCACTTTTTTTGCATATATTTGTAACCTCGTAATTTCCTTCACTCCATTTCTCACAGCGTATATTTTGAAAATAATAATACCTTATTCGTTTCTTGAGAAGAAGAAATCTTCTCCGAGGCCAAGAAACTTACAACCTACTGGATGACATTTTCATCTAAACAAATAATTACCAATCCATGATATGTTTTATAGTACATTTTTATGAAGTAAATATATGAAATGCAGTAAATGGATCAACTCAGCAGCTGGGGAGGTGGGAAATGTGCCCTTGACTGGAGCCTTGAAAGAATTGTTTACAGGGCTAGAAGTGGGGAGGGGCATTTTTGGCCCCAGAACTGTGAAGATGTGGCCCAAATTAGTTCATTGGGCAAGATGAGCATTATAAGATATTTGATGAAAGAGATGAATCTGGAAACAATTTTTGGTGTTTATGTATTATTCGTCAAATATCTGTGTCTTTAATAATTAAGTATCCCTCAAAGCACATAAGAAAATGTGTACGTTATATAAATAATTGCCAAACTAAATTGAACACTGATTGAATGCAACTACTTCTGTGCTTTTCCCCTCAAATATGCAAAGGTTATATGCGGGAATATTTTAGTCTAGCAAATAACGAAAAACCTTGGAATCCTGAAACCAGCTTATGCATATCAGCAATAAATTATGCATTTCCACTTGGCATCTGTTTATTAAATAATTTATTTGGTTTAAATTTTGTCTAAATATCTTTGTCCAATAATTTATAAAATCTCCTGACAGTCCATGAAATGAAACACACTAAATTCATTTTCTCTTTCTCCCTCCCTCCCTCTCTTCCAATTTCTCCCTCTTGTCTTTCTCTCACTTCTCTGTGCTCCAGAGATGATAATAGGAGTTTGAGATACACCAAAGTGTTATTAATTCATTCTGTGTTATATAACAGTGTCCGAATAGATAGAACATTTTAGATGAGGGGAATACATGATTCATATGCTTAAGAGCCTTGAGAAGTTTCTAACAGAACTGTAATTTAAAAAAAAAGAATATGACTTGCCTTTCTTCCTTTCTCTGCCATCTGCTCCCCAATCCTGTCTACTGATAATGGCACAGAGATTGAGGAAAACACTTTCTCATGGAGATCAAACAGGGCTGTCTTGTGGTCCACTTGTATTGTCTTGATAATATGAGATTAGGACACATCATGTGTTTTTGACCTTCAGTTTCTTTGAGGGGAGGCACACGTGGTGAATTAGTTGCTAAGTAGTTTTCAAAGGAGCCACTGCGTGCGTCCTGCTAGAGATGAGAGTGCAGGACCCAAAGGGTAAATGATGAACAATGAGCAATTCTTTTTCCCTTGCTTGTACTCTGGCACAGATTTGTAATACTAATAATCAGCCTTAATTAATAGGTGGCTGTTTCTGAAGTCACAGCCCTTCCAACAACAACAAATTACATGCTCAGCTTATTAAACCTTTTACTGTTGATGTCTCCTTTTTGGTTCAATGAGGCACTCATCTTTTGGTATAAGCACCAAAAACATAGCCTGATCCATCACAGATGCTAAAAAAGAGTTTTTGTTGAATTAACAAATGTATAAATAAATGAAGGCGGAATTCTTCTATATCTTTCCTGTGTGATTGTTTTCATTATTTATATAATGATAATATTTCCAGGTTTGATGAGAACGATAATGATAGTAATAACCAAGCAAATCCCCTGCATTTTAGAGTGCTTTGCCATTTGCAAAATGTTTTCACATATATTGACTTGACAATTATCACAGAGAAAAGAAAGAGGAGTTGAATTTGCTTATGTTTTTACAGGTGGTTAGTATGGGTACCTGCTATCCAGGTAGGTCTCTGTCACCAATTCTAGTGCTTTTTTAATTATACTTAACTGTGATCCTATGGTTCATTCTAAACCATAAGGTATTTAGGAGCAAAGTAGGTATCATGATGTTAAACATCTAAGGTTTCATTTAAAGAAGACACTAAGAGAAAAGAGATATTATCATTAAAAGTATTAACAGTCTACTTCTATGATGCTGTGTAAATACTATGCCAAGCAAATGTACTCCTTTTAATAAATGTTTATTTTTGGGAGAGGCAAGCAGGGGAGGGCAGAGAGAGGAGGACAGAGGATCCAAAGCAGGCTCTGTACTGACAGGCCTATAGCAGCAAGCCCAATAAGGGGCTTGAACTCATGAACCATGAGATCATGACCTGAGCTGAGGTTGAACACTCAACTGACTGAGCCACCTGGATACCCCTGCAAATGTTCTCTTTAACATATTCTATTACCAGGAACATACCATAGGACAGATGCAGAAGAATAAAAGAAAAGTTACATTTGAGAGCAGTAGTCATATACTTCAGTGTTCTACCTCTGAGAGTTTAATTAATATTTGGTTTGAGAAGTAACTTGTTTAGTCTTAAAAGTTTAGAGCATTATTTCCTAAAACATATTATGCAGGATGGAAACTAGCATAACCAAATGTGATTAACATATGATATGTTCTGTTCAGGGAAGGGCTTGTCCCTCAGCTACAAGAAGTTGGGAGAGCATGTGGTCATCAGACTGCGTCCTGCTCTCGTTCCTTCAGGGACGAGTCTCAGCTGCAGAGAGCTGCCTTCTGGGTCTTCCTCTTCCAGTGACTGAGGTAGGGTAGTTCCCGAGTCCAGCTCCATCAGGTCCAGGGGTCCCTGAAGGATGGACGGTGTCAGCGAGAGGGAGTGAGAGAGCCTCAAGTTTCTTTCTGATCACCAGGCAGGCATCTCTGCACTGACTGGAGAGTCAGCTTTTTTTATGGAAAAAAAAATGTATGGGGTACAAAACAGAAGTGGCAATTGCCTTAGACATTGATTTCTGATGACAAATTCTTTGGTATGTAAAAATTTCCCAGAACATAGATTGGTAGAAGACTCATGCATAATCCTTATCAGTAGTGATTGATGTAGGTGACTTAGATGCTTATCATATGGGGAAGGAAAGTATCTTTAGCATTCAAATACAAGGCAATGTTTTTAGCATAGCAAAGGCAAAAGTTAGTTCTTGGTGAGCAGGGGTCAATAGCCGGTTTTCTTGAGGGGAAGAAAAACAGGTTTCTCAGGAAATGTAATATTTGCTCCCATAAACACAAAAGAAGAAATTCCTATAATAAGTTCCTTCACAGGGTACAATTAGCATATTTTTAGGATAAGGGGGCAAGTCACTCCTGATGCCAGTCAACAAGGTGCCTTGGGGGTCGGTGCTCAAGCAAAAATAATTGAGTGGGGGGTAGACATCGGTCGCCATCTGATGGCAGGAGGACTTGCAAACCCACCTTACCTCACAAGGAGTTTTTCTCAACTTAGGGAGTTCAGAAATGGCTTCCAGCAGGGTAGGACACTTCCCCTAGCCCCCCAAACACCATCTCAGTATCTACATCAGAGAGCACAACCCATGACGCCAGCAAAATGACACCAGACTCCTTATTAACTGTTTGGAATATCATCCAAGTTTTCACTTCTGAAATTCATAGAGCCTATAATATGCCATTATGCATCGTGAATCTCTGAGACCAGATTCTGCTGCACAGCATTTTCCAAACTTGATAGTTACACTTTTCCCCTAGGAACATTTCACCAGACTATTGTTTTGCAGAAAAATAGGTTAGAGAACTAGCACAGCACTTCCCACAGTCCCACGGTTGATTTTTCAGTCATGAGCTCAGATAAATATTTTTTTAACATATTACATTTCCCTGTACCACCTGTTGAGGAATAATGAGTATCTAAAATTTTCTTTCTGCTCATTGAAAAAATTGTATCTGGGGCACCTGGGTGGCTCAGTTGGTTAAGCATCTGACTTCAGCTCAGGTCATGATCTCACGGTTTGTGAGTTTGAGCCCTGTGTTGGGCTCTGTGCTGATGGCTCAGAGCTTGGAGTCCGCTTCAGATTCGGTGTCTCCCTCTCTCTCTGCCCCTCCCCTGATTGTGCTCTGTCTCTCTCTCAAAAAATAAATAAACATTTTAAAAATCATATCTGATTTTTTCTATATCCATCATAAGCCCCAAGGGAAACCTTCTTCTATACCTCTACTTCTACCTCTACCTCCACCTTCTATATTGCTCCTATATCCCCAGGATGAATTCAGATTCTCTACATGTGTTTCCTCACATTCCAAGCATGCCCTAACTCCCTTCCACACCCCTCAGTTATAGCATGGCTGAACTCTAGCTATATTTACGTAGTTTGTCTTTACGATTATAATTATCTTAATTTTTATTTGGAAGTTTTAATTTCAAACTTACAGGAAAGTTACAAGAGTACTATAAAAAAATTCATATACCCTTTGCCAAGATTCACCTATTCTTAGTATATTACCCCATTTTTTTCTTGCCACATGCCCCCATATGTGTACATGTATATATGTAAATATATGTACATATACATTGTGTATATTTTTCTTGAATCATTTGAGAGTAAATTGTTTACATTATGGTCCTTTACCTTAAATAATTCAGTGTGCATTTCCTAGGAGTTAGCATTTTCTCTTACCTACCAAAAGTATAATTCCCATCTTCAGTAAATGTAACATTGATCCAACAACTTTATCTAATTTACTGTCTGTATTCTAATTTTGTCCAGTAATGTCCATTATAGCATATTTTCTCAATGAGAAGGTCCTTGATGATCATGGTAAGATTAACAAAGACAGGAATAATAATTTATTAGCATTTTTAAAAGTCTGGAGTGAAATCATCACCAATTAGGCACTTTTACATAGATAATCTCATGTAGTCCTCTCAGTAAGGCTATAAAGTAGTAGTATTCCCATTCAGTAAATGCTAGAACTGAAACTTGGTGTTTAAGTGACTTGGCTAGGTTTAGACAGCAAATAAGAGATGACTAATCCATTAAACTAGCCCACAGAGACTTAGTCTTTAAAAAAAAAAAGATTTTTATATTTAAATAATCTCTACACCCAGCATGGGGCTCGAACTCACAACCCCAAGATCAAGAGTGACATGCTCCACCAACTGAGCCAACCAGGCACCCCTGAGACATCGTCTTTTCATCTTTGCCTATGGCACAGGCTCTACTTATATAAACATGTTCAGAATCATTTGGTTAAGTCGACTGACAGTTATGGACAGCTGGGTGAAGAGACAATACCAAGGGACAGCGACAGATTCTTTACCTCCAGATGCAACGATGGCATTTAGTTGAAGGAGGCTTGTATGCCCTCTTTTGTGTGTTTTCAGTGTTCTGGGGAATAATGATGATTATTTGCTGGAAAAAATATTTTAATCCTTGAAAATATCTCTACCAGATTGTGTTTCCTGAATATGCCTTTATATTTTATTAATAATTACATTTCTTAGCCAATGAGTTAATTTAATGTAATTGTCATGTTCATGTTTGGACATGCTGCAGCCTTATGGATAATAAAGTCCCACTAAAGAATCCAAGAAAGAGAAAATAATAAAATAAAATAGATTGGAGTAGAGATTTAGAGGGAAAAAATTAATGAGACTACTTACAGGGCATATAACTCCTCGAGATAGAGAGAGACTTTTAGTTTTGCAAAGAGGCATAATTAAGTATTTTAATCATGTGTACTCAAAGAAGAATATCCAAGAACCATTTAAAAGAGGTTGAAGCAGATTTATATATTATTTTTTCCTAAAGGATCTAGAAATATTGTAAATAAGCAGCAGCTCTTAAAGTGTGTGTGTGTGTGTGTGTGTGCGTGTGTGTGCGTGCGTCTAGGGTAGTGTGTACAAAGAACCATCATTATTGACAAGGTAACAAATTCAGCAAGTGATTAGTTCATGAACGGGAGCTATCTAAATTTCCAGAGATTCCCCTTCTGCTCCTGGGTCCAATCTGGCTCTGTATTTCTTTAAATGAATCAGAAGCTTTGAGTTCTTCTCTTTCTATTCCAATGCAGAGTTTTATAAGACACAATGGAACTGCAGTCATTTCTCTTCTACTTCTCTGAATATGAGTAAATTGAATTCATGAACCCCTACTGTTGTACACCTCTATGGCCTTGCCCCTTAGAAACAGCTCTCAGGAGCTCTTGTTTTTGAGACTGTTCTTCCCACATTCAGATTCGGGTACAGCAGGGGATGGAAGAAGCAATTTTCAGATTCCATGGTGGGCTGGATTAAATTACTCCACAGGCCATATGTCTGACAGACTCACTAGAGCGGATTAAGTGTTTTGCTTCCTCTTTGCATTTGAATATTTTTTTCATAAAAGAAAGAAAATGTTAATGCAGACCTAGTAGGGGAGAAAGAGACAAACAAACAAATTCAGTTAGTGAAGAACCATCCTGGTTATTTCCTGTTGTTGCACATCTGCTGGATGGATTTGAAGATGAAAAGGTTGAAGCAAGCCATTCTGGTTGGATTTCATTAACTATTAATATGTGTTCTCTGCAAGACCAAGAGTAACCAGCAGGTTTTTGGTTTTTGGTTGGTTGGTTGGTTGGTTGGTTGGTTTTTAATTCCTTCCTAGAGTTTGATGGCCTAGTTTATTGGAATTTACAAATATCTATTTTATTTACAAATAAATTACAAATTATTTACAAATATCTAAATTTATTTTCAAATATCTATTTACAAAGATACTAAATATCTATAATTGCATTTGAACGGAAGATATACTTTGGAGTTAAAAAGATATGAATTGTGATTTCCCAACCATATGAACCCTGACACAGTATTTAATGCTTTGAGTCTCTATTTTTCAATAGTAAATTGGGAAAAATAATTACTATGTCACAGTTAATTTTTATAGATAACAGTAATGTGATTTATTGTGTAATCACTGGATGCATGGTACTTTTCCTGTTATTTCATCCTCACACAGCACTTGGAGACCTGTTATATTATTTGAGAAACAAAGAAATTGAGGTTAAATATTGTGTTCAAGGTTACACAGTGCAGCTGGGATTTGAATCCTGTTTTTTTTTTTTTGTTTTTTTTTTTTAACTCTTGAACACAAGTTCCCAACTACAATCCTACACTTCCACTTCTGTGGAGAATGAAAATAAAGCCTTAGGACTTTGATGTTTGCTTCCTTTCTTTTATCAGATTTAAAATTTAAAAGGATGCTGTGGGGGTTAGGGTGGGGAGGAAAGTGAATAAAACTGAGGAAGATTTTGAGATTTCTAGATGTTTTGGTTATCTTTGCTTTTTAACACCAAGAAAGGCAGTAGAAGATATGTTTATCATTTATGAAGAAATAAATCTCAAATATCAATAAAGCATTTCTCTGTGGCCCTTATGGCTGTCCAAGGGAATTGAATCTAAGGAATCTAAGGAAAAACAGAAGCATAGTATAAATAGAAACTAATAGACTAAACAGAAATAGACTGGATTTTTTAAAAGAAAAACACATGGATCATAAAACTGAATGTATTGATGAGTGCTCATGTTCTTACAGAGAAAGTCAACCAGCCCATTAAAGAATTGTCCACTGTGGGCACCTCTAATACTAGCACTGTCTATAGCATGTCCTGTTTCAAAAATGAACCTGATGGTGTCATTTAAACATGCCCTCCCTGTGGTCACCATACCCTTTGCTAAGGCAAATATTAAGTTTGATTTGTGAATCAAGAAAATGAGAGGTCTTCCTGATATTACATAAATAGGTAAGGATATTTGGCACTTCCTGTATACCATATCTAGGGCTTTGCTTTGCCTCCAATATCAGCTCTCACCCAGAGTCCAAAAATACAATAGCTGTTTTAAGGTTTCCCTGAAGAGATTACAAGGTCAAACACGTGCAACTAATTAGCGCTATGTGAAATAAAGGCTTTTTGAGGTCTCTTAGCCCAGGGATGGGGTAAGCTGCCAGCCCGAGTAGTGTGCAGCTGAAGATGCCACTAAGCAGAGCGTCTTAGAGAACCGTGTGCGCTTGCTTCTGTGCAGCAGCAAAGGAAATACCAAATGAATTAAGTCTTTAAAAAATTTTTTTTTAATGTTTTTATTTATTTTTGAGAGAGAGAGAGAGAGAGACAGCATGAGCAGGGGAGGGTCAGAGAGAGAGGGAGACACAGGATCTGAAGACAGGCTCCCTGCTCTGAGCTAGTTGTCAGCACAGAGCCTGACGGGGGCTCGAACCCACAAACTATGAGATCATGACCTGAGCTGAAGTCAGACGCTTAACTGACTGAGCCATCCAGGCGTCCCCAAATGAGTTAAGTCTTAAGTCACCCACAATTAGACCCAATTAGACCATTAGTCAAAAAGGCAGCTAAATGGGCGAAGACACTGACTCTGCATATTTAATGACTTTTACTTTACTACTCAATATCTTAAATCTTCTTCCTTTCCTTTAAATTCTCACAATTGGGTTGAATTTAGGAGATGGCAAAATGCTATTTGGTTAACTCATTGCTTCCCAATCTTCTACTGTCATGATGATGAACGCAGATGTTAGTACTACAAATAGTGCACATTGGTCCAGATGTCACTCATGAAGCAAGTTGGGATGCCACCAGATGGGTTCATCAGCTGCAAAATGAAGTGCATATTTCATATGTGAAGATTTGTATTTGGCATAGTGTGTGTAAGGGCCCTTCCCTGCGTCTTTCTGCCCCCCCATGCCTGCCTCCAGCTGCCCCCACTTTTGGTCAAGCACAGTGCTCCTTAGATTGGCATGCAACTTCCTTTAGCAAAGTCCTGACTTCCTTGTTTAATGGAAGATGTGTCACCTGCACTGAGCTGCTAAAGTAAGGTCACGGTGTACGTACCTGTAAGGAACAGCAAGGCCCAAACATTGCTTACTATTCCTGCTGCCTGTGAAGATTTCGGGGGTGCTGCATCATTCTACTCTCCAAGAATTTCTTAATGAGGTTTTTGTAAGAGGTCTTAACTAAGCTAGGGTTTCTGTCTGCCCCAGGCCCTGGTTGATGGTTCCAAAGATACACTGCCTCAACAGGAGTTGCCACACCTTTAAAGCATTTGCTGAGCACCAACATGAGCACACACTTTTATCAAAAAGCTAGTTTGCTTTCCTCTAGTGCCACCTTAAAGCCAGAGTACCACTGTGGAGAATTAGCAAGTAAAATCAGCTCCTAACTACCTGTCTGTCCCATAAAGGATCCATTGTAGTAAACACTCTGTGAGGAATAAGAACAGTAGCAGCTGCAAAGCCACAGAACTTGAAACTGGTTCAGGTGAAAGAATATTTTATGAATTGCTTCTATTATATTATAGTAGGCAGTATGTCACCAGAACCTGACAAGGTTAGGAATAATCTCATAATTTATACTCCAGGAGAACTCCCAAAAGCATTTTGAGGTTGAGAGTTCATTGGAACTGAGAAATAGCTTCACTTACAGTGATCTGAGTTAGGGAGTTATAAATCATGGTAGAAATTAGCAGATTATTTTGCAGAGGATGTCAGTTCACTCTGATAACAGTTATTAATAATATTTTTCCTAATTAGAAGAAATTATGTAGATAAAAACTAGTTAATTAGATATCACTCATAATCCAATCAGCCCAAAGCAACTATCATAAATATGTTGAGCATATACTTCTAGCCATTTTCTATGAAAGTATAAATGTATATAAAGCATTAAGATATATTGTTTGTTAGTAAAGATTCTAGTCACCAATTCCAACGTGTGGGGAGGGGGTTTCCAACACCACCAGGCAATTCCCTGACACCAGCTGGATGTCCTACAATTCAACTCTCTTGTGACTTGGTCTACGTGGTAATAGCATCAGATACCGTAAGTTACCATAAATCAATACCACAAGACTGTCTCCTTCCCAACAGAACCCCCTAAACATTTTATACACTAGTGACAAGCCCAGATTATCACCTGTGCTTCTGACCAGCCAGCTACAGATGGAAGGTTCCAACAACCCCCTCCCTGGGTTCAATTAATGTACCAGATCAGTTCACAGAACTCAGAAACATTTTACTTCCTGGATCACTGTTTTATTATAAAAGAATATAACTCAGGAATAGTCAGATGGAAGAGGCACACAGGGCAGGGTATGAGGAAAGAGCACAGAGTTTCTGTGCTCTCTCTAAGGGCACCACTCTCCCTACTCTCAGCATATTCACCAACACAGAAGCTCTTCACACCTAGTCCTTTTTGGGGGGTCTTATGGAAGTTTCTTCACAAAGTCATTTTTGATCAAATCATTGGCCATTGAGAGTTGAACTCAATCTCCAGCCCATCTCCCCTCTTTGTAGGTCAGGACGGTGGGACTAGAAGTCACGACCGTCCAATCACATAGTTAGTTTTCTAGCAACCAGTGCCCAACTTTAGGCTACTTAGGGGCTTTCCAAAAATCTTTAATATAACAAAAGATACCTTAGAAAATTCCAAGGGTTTTAGGAGCTCTGTGCAAGAGACAGTGGATGAAAACCAAATATATATTTCTTATTAAAAATCACACTATCACTGGGGCACCTGGGTGGCTCAGTTGGTTGGTTGAGTGTCCAACTCTTGATTTTGGCTCAGATCATGATCCCAGGGTCATGGGATTAAGCCCTGTGTCGGGCTCCATGCTGAGAGTGTAATATGCTTAATATTCTCTTTCTCTCTCCCTCTGCCCCCTCCCCCACTCATGTGTGCGCTCTCTCTCTCTTTCTTTCTCTCTCTCTCTCAAAAAAATCACACTATTACAGTAAGTTCTGTTGCTTTAATCTAATACATGTTGTGGATAGTTCCTTTTCTTATTACTTTAAGATAGTACTAGGAACTGAATTGTGTTTCCCACAGATTCATATGTTGAAACCCTAATCCCCAGTGTATCTGGAAATAGCGTCTTTAGGAGGTAATTAATGTTAAACTAGGTCATAAGGGAGGGACCCTAATCTGATAAGACTATGGCTAACAAGAAAGAACCATAGATCTTTCTCTCTCTCATTCTCTCCCTCTCTGTCCCTATCTCTGCCACAGGAAGATGCAGAGAGAAAGTGGCTGTCTGCAAGTCAGGAAGAGAGCTGTAAACAGAACCCAACCATGCTGGCATCCTGATCTTAGGCTCCCAGTCTCAAAAACTGAGAAAACAAATTTCTGTTGTTTAAGCCACACTCTCTACAGTATTTTGTTATGGCAGCCCAAGCAGACTGAGACAAACATATGTAGATTTCTAGTCATCTTTGGTCATCACTTTTCCTTTTTATTTCCTTTCCTTCCCTTCTTCCCTGACTATTGAACTCTGTCCTGATACCCAGGTATTGCATACATTCTCTTTCTCAAAAAAAACCTTCCCCAGACTGCCTCGGGTGATGAAAGGGCCATCTTAGAACTTCAGAGAAAATGGCTTATGTGTGAGTATCTTCTAGATGAGATTTGGATCTTTGATATGACACCAAAAATACCAGAGTGAGTCTCCTAAATCACAGAGGAGCTCTTAGTTCTTAGAAGCATACTTGGCAGATAAAGGAAGGTGTTTATATGTTAAGTTAAAGCATATTTGTTAGTTGAAGTATGGAGAAATGCCAAATAATGTTACAGAACATGTGAGAAAAGAAATGAGAGTGACTTCGGTTGGGAAATCAGACATTTGTAGAACACAAATGGTAAGTCCTTTAGAACTTTCAATAATGCTTGTAAATGGTGGGTTATGGAGCCAAGAGCAACCCTATAATATTTTATTAATTATGGTTTTCTCACTAACAGACTCTTTTCCTATTTGTATTTAAACTATAAATTGAAATGCATATCAAATTTCAATACATATTGAAATGACTTTGCTTTCTTCAATTTATATCAAATGGCATTGAAGGGGAGCACTTTCCAAAATTTACCAAGAGAATGGTCAAAGAAAATCATGGTAAGATTTTTAAATACCCAGAATAAGGTATAAGGTTTATTTCTCCTTAGAATAGTAAGTGCATTAGTAGTAGGCCCATTAAAGAATCCGTTCCTAATGACAGTGTCTGTTTCTCAGACATATGTCATGGAAAACAGTGAAGAGAATGAACACTGAAGGAAATGCAGAGTGAAAAATTAACTGTTTATAGGTCACAGCTTATGAGGAATCCTTACATTAAAACAGAAGCTACTAAGAAGGATATCAAGCCAGAGTGTGCAGTCCTCAAAAGTTGAAATGAAATGAAATGAACAGAATTGTAAGTTGTTGAACAATTTTTCCAAGGATATCCAACAGAGGACGAATCCATAAGCAGAATTCAACTCTCCAGATGCCTGAGTTTAGTTTTCTTTTCCCTCCACACAATGACAACCATAAAGATCCACATTTTCAAAGTGACAGTTTTCATTTATAAGACTACATTTACTGAATATACCTAATCATTAAAGCAAACTAGGACAAAAGTCTAAAACCAAAACTGATGTTGCTTTTTAATTTCCACTCTCCCTTTCTTCTTTTTCTTTTTTATCCCTATTTTTTATGCCAGAGACATTTATAGAGAATGTTACTTTCTGGGGAAAAATATTATACTTCTAGATCCCTTAGTGAATATTGGTTTAATTCTTCATCAATTAATTTGGTGTCACAAGCACTCATGAAGGAATACAAATAGTACCTGTAATTTAGAATTGATTTTTTTTTTCCTGCAGTGCTTTGGCAGGGAGGGGGAAGTTGAAAGAGTGGGACTATTTGGTAAAACTCTTTGCCCTTTTCTTTTTGTAAATGTTGTCTTTTTTGTAAATGTCAAGTCCAAATTATAGGTGAGTATTGGCAGAGTTGTACAGACTATCTGAGACCCATTACAGCCTCTGGCATTTGTGCTGCTAAATTTGTAATGAGTTGCAGGTGTTTGTGATTGAATTTTGTGTTGCCTTTGTGATTGGCTCACTGCTTCACAGTCCATTAAGGCTATGTTTTTTCTATGTTAAAATTGTGTGATGTAAAAACTCCAGTAAAAAGATAAGGTAAATGGTGAATGTTTTAACACAAAGAGCAAGGTCTGTATGTTTTAGACTAGTGTCAATTTCACATTAATCCATGGGGTCACTCACCAGTTCAGGAATACATCCTAAATATAATAGTAATAGTTTGATATATTTCACTGAGGACTGAAGTTGGGTGATACCTTAAACCATCTTCTGCACTTGAAGTTTTTAGCATGTCAGTGTGGATAAGAATTACCTGAGATCTGGGGCACCTGGGTGGCTCAGTCAGTTTAGTGTCCAATTTCGGCTCAGGTCGTGATCTCCCGGTTCATGAGTTTGAGCTCCCCGTCAGGCTCTGTGCTGACAGCTCAGAGCCTGGAGCCTGCTTCTGATTCTGTGTCTCTCTCTCTCTCTCTGCTTCTCCCCAGGTAGCTCTCTCTCTCTCTCTCTTTCTCTCTCTCTCCTCAAAAATAAATAAACATTAAAAAAAAAAAAAGAATTACCTGAGATCCTTGTTTAAAAAAAGTAGTTCTGTTGCCTCCTCTCCTTTCTCCAAGACTCAGATTCAGTAGGTTTGGGTGTAGAAGCGAGCAATCTGTATATTAAAAACCAAGATCCTAGGTCATTCCTAAACAAGTATGTCATGTATGATGCTTTGAAAAGCACTATATCTGATTTACTTCCTTTGCTTTATAGATGAGGGATAAAGACCAGAGAAAAAAGATCTATTCATGTTTCCTGATGGTTTCATGGAAAAGGCAAGCTTACTTAGATAGCTTCATTTCTACCTCCATGTTATTGTTGTTTTCCTACTAGATTATCCACAGGCTTGACTGGGGGCTGTAGGGTTTAGTGAATTATCCTGGATTAGTACAGAGGTGGCATACACTACACTTGGTCAATCAAGCCCCTATATATAGTCTGAAATACATATTTTAGAGGTGTGTATGTGTGTTTGTAATCTTAAAGGAAAATAAAATTATAATATAGAACAGTTCACAGAATGTTTGATACAGAAAACATATTGTGTCATATGCTATCATTAATATGCAGATGCTACAACTTTTACATACCTGAATATCTTTTAGTATCTTACCTAACTAACCACATGAGCATTATTAATAATCATATTAGTGGCAACTATTTTATGAACATTTACTGTACTCTTTCTAGGAGTATTTGACATCTGTTATTTCAGTTTATTATCACAATAGCCTTTTGAGGCTGGCACTATTGGTTTTTACCTCCTCTTGATGAATGAAAAAACTGAGACTTGGAGAGTTGATGTAAGTTGAGTAATTTGTTCAAAGTCAAGGAGCTGTTAAGATGTGAAGCTGGTATCTGAACCCAAGAACTCTGATCCCAGAATTAGAGCCAATGTCAATGTCCCAGTGCCTGCCTGCCACGGATATGTAAGAACAGCGCTGCAGGATGGACCAATAGGTAGCTCATTACGAGGAACTTATGCTCAATAAAATGAAAATTAAATAAACACTTGTTTCATTTGCCTCATCGAATTAAATACTGCCTTTTCAGATCATACCAGGGAATATATAACTGCATACATGTAAACTCATTCCTGCAGCTTGATAAGCTGCAGCTATGAGTAAGGATCAAGCATAAATAAACCAATTCATATATGCATGTATATGTATATGTATCTATTTTCTAAATTCAGAGCATGTGCATAAAATCAAAAGAAACATTGACAACAAGAACAATAGCAAAACACCAGAACAGAAATTGTTTGCTGTATTTTATTAACCTGTATTTTAATTTGGTGGTACTTTATTTTGAATTTTAATTTTGCCTTAACCTTGCTATCTCGTTTAATTAAAACATTTATATGACCCTCAGGTAAATATGTTAGATACAAGTAGCACTGATTGAGTGCCTGTTTAATGCCTGTATGCGGTAAGCACTCAGTAAATATTTGTTGAAATAAAGTATGTGTTAGGCAGTGTAGAAAATGCCCACATACAATATCTGTGTCAATCCTGATCCTGGCAGGAAACAAATGCTCATCTAAAAACTGAAGGTAATTAGGAAAGATCTGGGCAGCGAGGCATTCGGGCACTAACAATAGTGGGAAGGTATTTGAAGGGGAGTGGAATATGCCATCCCAAAGTATGGACTTTGGCATGTAGATTATTTTAAGCCGAAGTCAGTCAAGACCCAGCCAACTCAAGAAAAACTTTTACCTCTCCCTTAACTACCTAAAGGAATTTAGATAGAGGGCCTGGCCCAGAAAGAGAGCTATTACCAGAAAAACTTTTCGTCTGCGTGGTCTACCTGTGTGGCAGGGCAAACATCTAATTTTGCTCTTCTTCTTCTCCTGTGATTCACTCCTCTCCTTTCAAGCCCCAGACCCCTATCTCTTTCCTTAGCTCAAGAAAGCACATAAGCCTCAATTGGCTGCCTGCCTTTGGGTCTCATATTTTTATGGGCTCCCATACGTTCAAAATTAAAATTTTGTTTTCCTCCTGTTAATCTGTTTTATGTCAACTTAATTGTTAGACCAGCTAAAGAATCTAGAAGGATAGAAGGAAAATTTTTCCATCCTCACACATTACTATCCCTGAAAAGGAACGAGAGAGCAATAGAGTTATCAGTGTCTGATAAGAGCTGGGGCTTGGAAGAGAAGAGGAGCTGCCAGACAGAAGCTGCTACCATAGTCAGCTGGTAAAGAAACCATAGCCCAACAGGAAGAGGATGGGAGGCCAACAGGAACAGGAAGTTCTACCCACTGTTGGATCTCAAAGAGAAGGAAAGGAAAAATAAATCTAGGTGATACATGTCATGGATGCCAACTGCACCAAACAGCAGAGTGGAGACGGGTAGTGAATGGATCAAGGTGGAAGCAAATGGAGAATAAACTATATTATTTCATACTATCTTCTCAACAATAATGTGTCTTAGTAGTTTCTCCATTTATTTTTATTTTATTTATTTTTTAACTTTTTAATGTTTATTTATTTTTGAGAGAGAGAGAGAGAGAAAGAGAGAGAGAGAGAGAGAGAGAGAGAGAGAGTGTGCAAGTGGGGGGGGGGCAGAGAGAGAGAGGGACACAAAATCCAAAACAGGCTCCAGACTCTGAGCTGTGAGCACAGAGCCCCATGCAGGGCTTGAACTCATGAACCATGAGATCATGACCTAAACTGAAGTCAGATGCTTAACCGACTGAGCCACCCAGCTGCCCCAGTTGTTTCTCCATTTAAAAGACAGGGGAGGGGCGCCTGGGTGGCTCTGTCCATTGAGTGTCAGACTCTTGATTTCTGCTCATGTCATGATCTCACAGTATGTGAGATTGAGCCCCACGTTGGGCCCTGTGCTGACAGTGCAGAGCCTGCTTAGGATTCTCTCTCTTCCTCTCTTTTAGCCCTTCCCCACTCACTCTCACTCTCCTCTCTCTCAGAATAAATAAATAAACTTAAAAGAAAAGAGAGGGGAAAATGACTCTGAGAAATAAAAAGAGTAAGTAAAGTTCATTTAGAAATGGCTAGAACTACATTAGGGTGAAATCTTTGACCTACAAAGATGCTGGTCCATACTCCACTATTTAATGATATTTTTATTTGTCTAATACTTATCACAACAAATTTATGTTGGCTAATATCTAGCCACTGAAGAAAAATGTACTTAACAGGAAAGTCAGAGTCCATGCTCTCACTGAAATTACTTTCTAGAAAATGAGAAGACAGAAAATAATACAAATGAATGAAAAAGATGGTTTTAGATAGGGTTTAAGTGCTATATAGATAGTGAATTATGGTTTTCCTGTGATAGCAACTGGGAGAGACTACTTAGGATTGGGTGAGCAGGAAAGGACTCTCTGAGGTGAAACTATTTAAGCAGAGAGAGACCTGTAAGATATGAAGAGAGTATGAAGAGGGCAGCCTTTTAAAATCTGACAGAAAAGTGCTCTAGGCTGAGAGAACCGCAAACACAAAGGCATTAAGAAAGGAGCAAGCTTGGTGTGGTCATGTGAAGAGCAGCTTAACAATGGCAAAAAGCCATATGTTTGGAGCGCAGTGCATGAGGACAGTGACACAGGAGGAGGTGGAGGGGAGATAACAAGGCCCGGGATGAGTTTGTGTTGCATTCAGAGAATAATAGAACTCTTTTGGAGGATTTTGAGTGTGGAAATGATGCCATCTGACTTATGTTTTTAAAAGATCACTCAGGTTTCTACATTGAGGATGGCTTACAAAAGGGCAAGAGAACAGGCATGGAGACCAGGTAGGGTCGTATCAGTGGATATGTAAGGACTGAATAGAATTGGGATGTATTCTTTCTTAGCGGCAAAGTTCTGATGTGAACAGTATTCAAAGAGAGAAATAATCGCTACAGTTTTGGTTTGAGGAACCAGGTGAGCAGCAGTGTCATTTACTGAGATGGAGAAGATGGAGATGTTCCTGAATGAGAGAATGAAGAGTTCTGATTGGTGTATTTTGTGTTTGAATGCTTATTCGATATCCATGTGGATATTTCATACACTCAGAAAGGTCAGTGCTAGAGAGAACATCTAGGATCACCGGCTTTCCAATAGAATTTAAAGCCATGGGGCTGGGACCAGATAGGGTTACCCAGACAGAGAGAGTGTAGATGGAGATGGTAACGTTTAGTGCATAACTGACTCAGAATTAAAGTGCTTTTTATATGGCATTCTTTTTGGTGCCTGAACTCCAATTGATGGCTAAGAAATATTTTAGTTTTCCCTAGAATGTATTTAGCCTGTATGTGAGTGATTTTCAAATTTCTTTATTTTTATCATCATTAATGTTTTGCAAGTCAAATCTTGTAAAGAAAAACAGTGTGTAAAATATATTGAAATATGAATTATACAAACCTGGGTGTTGGGCACACAGGGTTTATTATAATGTTCTCACTGCTTTTTAATATATTTTAAGCTTTCCATGAAAAAAAGCATAAAAGAAGTTGAGTGTAACTGTCCTGTTTAAAGCAGGAGATGGACAATCTCAGGCCGGTCTACTTCTCTTCTTAACTGCCAGTTTATAAAATTACCACAATTCTTCAGAACAAACTCCAAAATTCCTGCCATTGATAAATATTTCTGAAGTTTCTGTGATCTAATAATTTAGTATAAGTAGGAATATTACGCAATCACCATGGAAAACACTTTACAATTACTATTTTGTTAATGCTTATGACAATCTTACATGTTGAGTACTATTAATATTCCCGTTTTGCAAATGGAGCAACTGTGGCTTGGAGAGGTCATGTAATTGGCTCAAGTTCAAGTAGCTGGTAATTAAAGGAGCCATGATTCAAGCCCAGGCCGCCTGACTTCCATTAATAACTACATTAATTAGAGCAGTTGACACTCAAATTGACTTCAACAACAAAAATATAACAACCCCAAATTCAATAAGTCCTTTATTAAGGATGAGAATTTTCCAGTTAACAATGGCAAAGATGTTAAATTTTGTCTGTGCATTTCTTTACATCATGAACTGTCTCTGCATTGTGTTTCTCAGAGCCACAAATCTTACTCTTCTCCTTCTATTTACAAAATATTAGTTCTGAAAATGAATGTCAAATAGAGTCACAGTGACTGGCGTTTATTCCTAACCTAGTGACAGCAGAATATGGAAGTTCAAAGAAATGATTAATTAACTCAGTGATGCACCCACCATGTATAGTAACACCGATTCAAAGATATTTGTACCAGGTTGCTTTTTCTTGACTAGACTATTATCGCTTTCTTTTGGCTGAGATTTGTGTCCAAATCAGGGAAAACTTTGATCCTGATTTTTTTTTTTGGAGATCAAAGTTTCACATGTAACACTGTGCTTTACAAGGTCTCAATGCAATGCAAAATTTCTAAAGTATGAAACTAATGTGAAAGAATAATTTGCCTCGGTGCTGGGAAATGTAACTATTAGATATACAGGTTCTTCAGTAATCTATTGTAAATAATAATCTAGCTGAAATATGGAAAGAATAGTGAATCTGTTATAACAGTACACCTCAATTCATTTCTTTCCATTTTCTCGTATTAGCCTTTTGCTCCGAGATTGAAAGATGGGTCACTGGTGTGTGTGTGTGTGCATGTGTGTGTCAGTAAATTTGTTTGTGCATTTTACTGTTTTCTCCTAGGTTTTTATTGGGGAAAAGGGAGAATGTCAAAGCTCTTTTTATGGTCTTGTTCCTTCTTATTTTTTGATTGCTAAATGATGCAGAATATATATTGTTATCTTTTTAATATAGGCTCAATTGATGTGTAAGATCCAAGCAAATAGTACAAACATCCTGTCACTTCCAACCTCATAGTTCCAACCAGCAGAATGACTTTTTAAATCATGGTGATCACAGTAAAACTTTGATTCTTCAGGTGTGAAATGAAATAAAGAATCCCTTCCCATCTAAAATAATTAAATCATAATTCTCCCTGAATGTTGATTTTTGAAATAAAATTACATATAAAATGGCATCTCTTGGAGTGCCTGGGTGGCTCAGTTAAGCATCTGACTCTTGATTTTGGCTCAGATCATGGTCTTACAGTTGGAAGATCACATCCCACGTCAAGCTCCGTGCTGAGCATGGAGCCTGCTTAAGATTCTCTCTCTCCCTCCACCGCTCCCCTACTCAGGCATGTGCACTCTCTCTCAAAAACAAAAAACTTAAATAAAATGACATCTTGCTGGTCCATATGATTCAGTGGACCCTCTTTCTCTCAATTTATCTCTTCCTTCTTCCATTTTCCCCCACTCTATTTCTTTCTCTCCCTTGTCCTCCTTCTATTTGGTTCACCTTACATATCTATCTTTTTCCTTCCCTGTCTACCTCTCTCCTCCCATCATGGTGTAAAGACTGGAGAAGGAGAGATTTAGCCACAGTAAGATTCAAAATTACTCAAAGATAAAATATTTTTTGTTATTCATTTTGAATGACAGTATTTAATATGGTCTGGTTATACAACTGTCATTTATTAGGTTTGTGCTTGGAAGAATAGCACATAAGAATAATTAATAAATAATGTTAACATTTCAAAGTTTACACTATTAAATGTAAACTACTACACCAAGAGAGCAGATCTGAAATTCTACTCCTTCTGACCTACAGGTCTAAATTAAAGTAAACAAAAACCACCAAGGAATAACAAACTTACCAAACAAAAAGCAGGTCACAACTTTGTCCCCAAATCTTTGAAAAGTTTTGTTTCTAAAAAAAAAAAGTGATGTCCAAATATCCACAGAAATATTTGTATAGTTTGGTAAGGCTACTCTTCATGCTTCAAAGACATAGTCAGATGGGGAAAGGGGTGTCCATTAAATCCAGGAAAATCAAACCAATCTCCCTCAACTTGGAGAGAGACAGATATAGAGAATGGGTAGAATGAGTACCCCATTTATTAAGACTAATGTGGAAATGACTGCTGGGGAAGGTAAGAGAAATGAAGAATTTTAACCCTCAGTGTAGTTTTTCTATCAAACAAAACGTAGAGATTCTTCTGAATAGCAGGAGAAATGTAAAGCTTAAGGAAACCTCACAGAATTTGAGAGCCCCCATCACAGAAAGTCAACCAATCATATTGTAGGAAAAAGAGAAGAGTGTGGGTCCTTCAAGCAAACATCTCTACACTTGAACTCTCCTCTAGTAAACTCTTGAAGGGTCTTGTGATGTTTCACCATACATGTGTTGATTTAACCAAAAAAAAAAAAAAAAAAAAAAGAAAGAAAGAAAAGAAAAGAAAAGAAAAGAAAAACAAAAAGGAAAAAAGAAAAAGAAAAACTAGGATTAGTCAGAGTCTAAAGATTAATTTGAGAAGAATTGGAGTTATTAAAATATGTCATTGATGGATGTGGTATAATCTTCATTTATTTAGCTCTTTAGCTTTCATCATCAAAGCTTTATAATTTTCTACATATATGTCTTACACTACTCTGTTAGATTTATTCTCGGGTATGTGATAATTTTGATGCTTTGGTAAAAGGCATCTACTATAAAATTTTATTTTTTAATTTTTGTTTATGCTGCACAAAATAAATTGTGTTGAGCAAATCTGTTAACTCCAACAATTCATTGTAATAGTGTGTGGATTCTTTTAGAGTTTCTATACCCACTCATATCTGGAAATATTGAGTTTCATTTTTCCCCCTCAAATCCTTATGTCAAAGGTTAGGTGGCTGGAGTGTTTGCTTGCTTTGCCTTACTGTACTAAGAGCATCTCACGTCAATTATTTAAAAGGAATGGTGTTCTTGGATACCTTGTTTTGTTTTCTAATGGAAAGAGGAAATGTTCAAAATTTCCAATTAAATATATGTTATAGATGTATGTTGTATATTTAACAATATATAATGTAGATCCTTTGTGTAGATTTTTAACCCATATTAAGGAAACTTGTTTCTTTTCTTAATTTTTATACATCCTCTTTTTTTAAAATATATTATTCAAAATATAGTGAATTTTACCAAATGTTTCATCAAGCATTGGAACTGGACTCAGATATGGCATAGAATTTGGTATTATCAGACAGAGTTTAAAACTGATAAAAATTCCTACAGTAGCCATCTGTGCCTCAACTTTTTTGGGATGTAAATATTTCAAATTAAAGAAACATAATTTTTTTTAATTGTTGTAGGACTATCCAGATTTAATTTATCTTCTGGTGTCAGTTTTGTACATTTTCATTTATAGGAACATATCTTTAAAAATTTATGTTTTAAATCTAGATTCAGTTATTTAGAATATCATATTTTCTATTTTTAATAGATACAGCACTTTTAGTGATGTCCTTTTTATATTCTTAGTATCAGTCATTTGTGCCTATTCTTTATTCTTGTTGATCAGTACTCCTAGAAGGATATTCATTTTATTAGGCTTTTGAAATATCCAACATTTGTATTTATTTACTCATGCATTATATATTTATTTCCTTTTATTAGTATTTTTATCTTTATTGTTTCCTTCATTCTAACTTTCTTTATTTGATTTTCTTCGTATTTATGACTTTTTAAAAAAATTTATGTTTATTTATTATTGAGACAGAAACAGCATGAGTGGGGAAGGGGCAGAGAGAGAGAAGGAGACACAGAATCTAAAGCAGGCTCCAGGCTCTGAGTTGTCAGCACAGACCCAACGTGGGGTTCAAACCCACGAACTGTGAATCATGGCCTGAGCTGAAGTCAGATGCTTAACCTACTGAGCCACCCAGGCGCCCCTGTATTTACAACTTCTTAAGTTGGATACTTAGCTTATTTTTTCTGCTTTTTCTCTTTTTTAATATATGAATTTAATAATATAATTTTCTTCTAGATTTAGATGCACCTTGCTTATCATTTAGTTAAAAATATTTTCTAGGGACACTTGGGTGGCTCAGTTGGTTGAGCATCTGACAATTGATTTCTGTTCAGGTCATGATCTCAGGGTCGTGGGCTTGAGCCCTGCATAGGGCTCTGTGCTGAGCATGGAGCCTTCCTGAGATTCAATCTCTCTCTCTCTCTCTCTCTCTCTCCCTCTGTTCCTCTCCCTGACTCATGTGCACTCTCTCTCTTTATATATATATATATATTTTTCTAATTTTCATTTTAATTACCAGTCTTACCCTAGATTATTTAGATATGTGGTTTCCAATTTCTAACATTTGGGCTTCTTCTGGTTATCAACTTACACTGGATCTAACTTGATGTATTTTGGTCAAAGTGTCACCAGCTAGACCCCAAGACCTGACTTTTATTGCCTACCTGTTTGTACTTAGCAATATTTGTCCCACATTTTTCCTTAAGTTCATCTTTCCATGCATTAACTCATGCAAATGGAAACTGAAATCAGCCCTCAAAGCGATAGTGACTGCCCTAACAAGACCTCCAGCTAGCCCAGACCACCCAGCCCAGTTCAAGTTTAACCTCTGACTCATACCTGTGCAGATGGACCATGGAGTGACCTCTAGAATGATGGACAACTACCATTAACTCATTATAACACTAAAATTTCCACCCAAGGAGGAGCACCGGCCTTATTTACATAACATACAATATATCTATAGGCATGTTTCCTTAAGGCACGTGTGTGGTCTCATGGCCACCTCTACATATGATGACAAGGCTTCCCTATCTAAATATTCATCCTAAATAAAAAGAACCCATTCACCTTTGCTTGGGGAATCACGGCTTTGGAAGTTATTCCCCACGATCCCCTTATTTTCTGCAAATAAAGTTTACGTGTGTGACAGCTCTACCTGCTGTATCTGTTACCAAGGAGCAAACTCACATTGGTTCAGGTGCAAAAGAATACTGTCTGTGTAACTTCAATTAACTAGAATTTTTCACTGGAATATGTGACTTAGCATATTGTAAATATTTGGAAATATTTCATATATGCTTAAAAATATGTGTTCTGCAATTGTGTGCAGTGTTCTCTATATATCACCTACATCAATGTTACTAATTTTAATGATCCAATTAATCACGATCTGAAAGAAATGGGGTGCCTGGCTGGCTCAGTTGGTTTAATGTCTGACTTCGGCTCAGGTTGTAATCTCATGGTTCGTGGGTTCGAGCCCCGCAACGGGCTCTGTGCTGACGGTTCAGATCCTGGAGCCTGCTTCAGATTCTGTGTCTCCCTCTCTCTCTGCCCCTCCACTGCTCGTGCTCTGTCTCTCAAAAATAAATGAAAAATTTTTTTAATTAAAAAAAGATCTGAAAGACATTATTTGAAAGGTGGTCTGTGACTTTTACTCTATGATTAGGAATGCATGAAGATTTGGCCTTTGGTGGAACCCTACTTGCAAGACTATGTCAAAAACCTTACACTGGATCCAAGATGAAAGCTGTGTACTGACTGAACACCTGAAAGTCATCGTTAAATTAGTCAATCAAGTAATTTATAATTGACAAGTAGGCAATAGTTAATGTGATATAGCAGACTCTGAGGAGAGTACATTAAATTAGTGTTTATTTTGCTCAAGTACACCCATTAGTAATTCTTTCAGAAAACCTCCATAAGGACAAAACTTCCATCTCCCAGGGACATTGCCCTGCTTCTAAGATACAATTTTCCATACTTGCAGATGAATGTTTCTTCTGCTTACTTCTTAAGAAGTCAAACTTCGAGGCTGTTCCAAGTGCTATTTCTCAAGTTATCAACCTTTCAGAATCTCAGAGACCTTTCCAGAACTATAATACTCTTGCATGTTTTGGGCTATAGGTACTTTTAGAAATCTGATCTATATCTTTCTATCTTTTAGGAATTTCCAACGTCCTAGGCCTACAGATAGTATTCTCTTGTATTTGAGTACTATTTATTGATTTTAAATAAATATTATAAATGTTAAGAATTTTGGATGGAATTTTGGCGTGTGTACTCAAGCATCCATTTGGATCCATTCTCTAGGTTTTTCCTTGGTGTTTGTTTCTTTGTTTTTTGGTTTTTGCTGTTTCTGAGACTTTCCTAGCATTTCTTAATGAGAACTGGAGAATCTTCCCTGACTACAGAGACTCACTGTCCAGGGTAAAGTGCAGCCTGGACAGGCTGTCATCATTATTCAAAGTGGTGAAGCGAACCATGATCTGCCACCCCATCCCTCCCAAATACTACTTTCATATATGGACTATTTTGATCTGGAGGTCATGGAGAATCAACAGTTGTAGAAAGAAGCCTTCTCAGAGCTTCCCTTATCTGACTAAGAGCAGAAACATCTGAGAAATGAAGATAGCCATAAATTCTCTCTCAGGGGTGGGGGAGGCAGTTTTGTTGCCATGAAAAAAACGGAAAGTCTGCACCACTGTGGACCTGCACAAACAAACTTTACTAAATAACCATTGTTTTCCATTAGTTTACCCCACATAGTTGCCTTCCTGCCCCTAAAATCTCAAAACCCTTCTCCTTTTTCTTGCCACTTCTCCACAAAGGTATTGTCCTTTGTTACAAATGGATTATGAACCTCCAGGTCTGAAGCCTCTTTGGGGCTTTCATTTCATTTCTGTGATGCCTGACATATGCATATGAAATAACCATTTTTCTCTTGTTAATTTGTCTTTCGTCAGTTCTATTTGCAGGGCCTCAGGCAATGAACCTAAGAGGATGGAAGAAAAAGTTTTTTTCCACCCTGTCAGAGGTGTATCCACAGTGTGTGAAAATATGCTTACAAACTTGCAGGGTAGATGGCATAATTATATATCCAAATAGATGCAAGAAGCATCGATAACTTTAGGGGCTCCTGGGCTGCTCAGTCAGTTAAGCGTCTGACTCTTGGTTTCAACTAAGGTCATGATCTCACAGTTTCATGAGTTGGAGCCCTGAATTGGGGCTCTGTTAACACAGACCCTGCTTGGGGCTCCTCCCCTCTTTCTGCCTCTCCCCTGCTTGTGCTCTCTGTCTCTCTCAAAATAAATAAAAATAAACTTAAAAAAAAAGAATAGATAATTTTCAGCAAGGAAAATGAATAGAAATAGAAAACAAAAATAGGGTAGGAAATTAAATGCTATATCTAAGATTTAGTGGCTAAATCAGTTTGGCTAGAACAAAAGTGCAGAAACAAAGGAGTGGATGAGGCTGATAAACTAGGACCAAGCTGTCCCAACTGAACCATGTCATTCCCTTGCATAAAACACTTCACTTCATATAAGCAACAAAATACTTGTCCTGTCCTTACAAGGATCTCTATAATCTGGTCACTGTCAACTGTACAAGGCTGAACTTCTGATTTTCCCGGCTTTATTATATGGGGTCTAGCATATAGCATTGTGTAGGGTCCTGAAACATGCTCTGCCCCTTCAGAATATCCTCATGACTTTGTATATGCTGTTTTCCTGGGCCAATTTTATTTTTAATTTTTTAAAAACGTTTATTTATTTTTGAGAGAGAGAGAGAGAGAGAGACAGAGGGAGACACAGAATCCAAAGCAGGCTCCAGGCTCTGAGCTGTCAGCACAGAGCCCAAAGCCGGGGTCGAACCCACGAAATGTGAGATCATGACCTGAGCTGAAGTCAGATGCCTCACCCACTGAGCCACCCAGGCGCCCCTCCTGGGCCACATTTTTAAAGCTAATTTTTCAAATCTCAGCCAAATTTTTACCTTCCTAAATTTTTCATCCTTCCCCTTAATCACTACAGGAAACCCTATTATGCCTTCTGATAACATTTTGTAACTCTATTTCATAGTACTCAGCACAGCAATAATTAAATAATTGCTTTTGTAATAGTTCTTCCCTGCTGACAGAAGAATGGGAGATTTACCAGATCAGGGACTTATGGCTGTCTTCCTCACTGAATGAAGATTATTGAAACCAACTTGAATTCCAATGGAAAGGAATTTTTTGAAACATTAAACTCAAACTAAAGACATACTGATAACTATGACTATAAAAGTAAACATGGAAATTTGAAAGTCAACCTCTTATTTATGTATTTATCTCCCATGTATAATTTTAAGGTAACTGAGAGCGATGATTCTTATTTCAATGATAAATCTGAAAATCTTTTACAATGAATTTTTACAAATACGTTGCAGTTGTGTGTAGTAAAAGACACTGAATTAAGAATTAAAAGTCTGTATTCTAATTCCGGTCATTAATTGCATGACTTCCCTTTTCTCTTTCATGCACCTGTATTATTTTTAGGATATGGGGTTTAAATAAAACCATGTGTATGAGTTGTTTGGGTAGTTTCTTAATTTTTTTTAATTTATTTTTGAGAGGCAGAGAGAGGCAGAGTATAAGCCAGAGAGAGGCAGAGAGAAAGAAGAAGACACAGAATCCAAAGCAGGCTCCAGGCTCTGAGCTGTCAGCACAGAGCCCAACTCTGGGTTCAAACCTACGAACCATGAGATCATGACCTGAGCTGAAGTTAAGCTCAACTGACTGAGCCACCCAGGCACCCCCTCTTTTTTTATGTTTTTTAAAATTTATTTTTGAGAGGGAGAGAGACAGAGTGTAAGTCAGGGAGGGGCAGAGAGAGAAGGGGACACAGAATCTGTAGTTGTTTGGATATTTTAAAATATTTTATATTTTTAACCCTTGTTATTATCTCAATATACTAAAGTATTTAATAAATTGTAATAATATTGAAAATTGGAAATTCTGTTATCAGCAATATCTTCAAATATTTCTGGATTTTACATATGCTCTGATATACCATATGTTTGGATTAATAAATTAATGCCTTTTATATTATTATAAATGTATTTATAAATACAATGCCTTTTATATTATTATATTTAGTATAGCCTTGAACCTTATTTAAAAGTGTCTTGTCCCACTTGATGTTTTCCAAAGAATGCTATCATATTGCTATTTTTGTTAGTTTGTTAATTTTGTTGTTTTGTTATTTTTGGAGCCTAGGGTATATATTCCTTTGTTGGTTCATGGCATATTATCCATGTTTGTGAACATGAGTCAGGTCCATCCTAGGCATCCTTGTATCAAGATCCACTTTTCCAGCACCAAGGAAATCTTCTCTATACTCAGACCACACCTCTTGTAAGGATATTGGCTTTTAATAAGTGGACATTGATAAAGGTGTGTTGACATGGGTCGACAATATTATTTTCAGTTATTTTTTCGGCTGTTTGCACAAGATAAGGAGTTTGTCCTCACACATCAACAACAACCAGAAGGAAAAGATTATATTCTATTTCTCACCAGAGTCCCTTCAATGGGATGTCAATCAAAGTATGTTAGTGGAATTGTCAGTACCCACATTAATATTGAAATATGCATTAAACTTTACAAAAAAATAAAGACAAGCTGGAGAGGTCCCAGCAAGTCACTGATTTTAATCTTGGTCAGATTAAATATTCGTTTTGACAAACTAAAAGAAAAAATACGTCTTAGGAAAAAAAAACCCAAACAACAACAAAAAAGCTCTTGCTCTTCAGTCTCTTCCTCTAAAGGATCAAGGGAAGAGGGACTAACAACTGTTCTTAAATGCCACCTTAGTGTTGGTAGTTTGCAAATACAGAGCATTTATTGTTTGATTTTTGCCTCTCCTTACAACCTAAGTTTGGCAGAAACCCCACAGCATGTTCTCAGGGAAAAAGAAAAAAAAAACTTAGACATTTCAACCATCTGCCAGATATACCTATCAAATTATTCATTTCTCAGGCTGCTTAAGGTTATTTAAATTCATAGCTTTTCAAACTACTGACAAGGTTTGCACACTGTGAAGAAAATGAATATTGTTAAGGGTTAAATGGACAGCTTCACACTTTAAATGCATTATAAATTCACCCCAGGCACTCTCCTACTGATTTTTCTCTTTATTATTTTATTTTACAATCAACGACTCTTCATAATTGTGGACCGTGCTGACAATCTGCATGACAAGGGATAGATTCAAACAAAACTGACCCAGGTATACGACAATAGTTGCATTATACCACCGAGGAAACAGCTTTCACGTAAATTTTAGATATACAAATAGAGCTTCCAGAAAGAAAGATACACAAAGTTGAATCCACATTTTGCCTTGCTGGGCATACATACCCTACTCTATGCAATTTGCATGACCTGACATGAAGACAGGCAAGATCACCTTTAGAAGTGGTCATCATTAAAATGCAGGCTGTCTATCAAGAGAAATTGTCTCCCAGAAATCAATACCTAAAAACTCTTGTGGCTAACTGTTCTGCCAGACACTTTCAAATTTTTATAATGCTGAAAAATAGTGTGGAGGAAGTAGAAGTTCCATTTCTTTGATTTCTTTTTATCACATTCTGTCAGTCCTTGATCAAGTTTCCTAAATCAAAGACATACATTTACCACCAGGTGTAGTTCAAAGAGATGTTGACCTTTGATTTACCAAACCCCTTAGATTTACTTTACACTTTTTCTGAGAGAGTCTCTCTTTCCATATATCACCAGAATAATACAAACAAGAAAAAAGCATGCTGAGAGTTCAAGATGACTCAGGAGGGATCTGGGCCTTACTCCCCCTGGTGGCAAACGGGCCATACTTCACCATCCTTCTTTTCATTGCTTGGTTTGCAAAATTGGTTTGGTTGAGAGATTGCAAAGTATGTTTAATAAGTTTTGATGCAAAGGGGCAAGCATGCTCTGAGTGTCTGACAAGTATTATGTGTGTGTAAACAATTATAATGTTTACACGGTTTATACTGTAATAAAACCCTACTCTTTCCTGTTAGACACGCTTGGCAAAAGACATTCTCATCCCATCTTAGAACTAAATGAATCGAGTTTGGCCAGTTACTTGCCTTTCCTGAGTCTTAATTTTTCTCACCTGTAAAATAGGGCTCAAAATTCTATCTAGGTCATAGAGTTCTTGTGTGCAATCAATGTAACGATGTATTACAAGGGCTTAGATCCATGATTTTGCGATGCTGGGAAATGACAGTTGAAAATTAGAGCAGTGATATGATAGTTGATATGATGATATAATTATATCAACCTAATGGATATAGCTGATAGTTGTGAGGATAGTTCTGTCCAGTTTTAGGTAAAATAGAGTTAGATCCTTAATTTGTGAATTATGAATATAGTTCATTTATTGATTAATCGCAAGTTCAGATATATAGAAGGTGGAAATTGTTTTCATTTTTCCCTCTGTCTGTTGAAACAGGATCACAATTATGAAGAGCTGAGTCTGGGCAAGCTCCTACAAGTCTGAAACTAAAATACTGTCTGTTTGCACTGAAAACAATAGAAAATTGTGGGGTTGTAATAGCACCATTAAATCAAAATGCCCAAATGCATATAAAATAGCAGCATTATAGGAGATATAGCTGTTTCAGGAGAATGTGGCTTACTTAGAGGATGATAAACAAGAAAGGAGACTTCTACAAAGATTGGGGACATTTGGCCATTTGCACAGGCCTTGGAGTTTAGAGGCCGTGGAGTATCCACAGATAGGTTCTGACATCAAAGTCCTGGGTTTGGATTCTGGCTTCATCACCTGAGGCTGGTTGTGACCAGAAGAAGATTCCTAAATATCTCTGTGCCTCAGTTTTCATGTCATCACTACAGGGATAACAATAGCTTCCATCTCATAAGGTTTTTTTCAGAGAAATACATGAATTTATATTTTTAAGTGTATGCAAGAGAACAACAACCAATAATAATGATAGCTAACTCTGTTGCAGTTCCTCCATATGCATTGCCTATGGATGTCTGATGACACACTGAAAATGTAAGCAATACATTAGCTGACTCTTCTTAAAACGTTTGCACCTGAGATTATGGTTAATGATCATTTTGGAGAGAATGAGGAGAGAATGAATAGATGTTCTCTTCTTTTTTTTTTTTTTTTTTTTTTTTT
>CM053568.1:44585376-44767129 GCA_028646485.1 Cryptoprocta ferox
CCAGCAATTAATTTTATGACAATTGTTCTAAATTCTTGTTCAGTCATGTTGTTTAAGCCAGTTTTGAGCAGTTCTGTGGCTGTGACTTCTTCCTGGAGTTGCTTTAGAGGAGAGTTCTTTCGCTTCGGCATTTTGGCTAGCTTAGATGTTCTCTTGTACCACACTTGAGTTTTAATAGCATGCTTGCCATAAAGCAATAAGGCTTTGGTTAACCACAAATAGGAATTTCTACACCTGAAATAATTTGTACATTGAAATGGATTATTGAAGGAGGTAGTGGAATTTCCTTCTTTGAAGAAATTTAAAAATGAGATTGTTAAAGGTGAGAAGGAGGCTTTTGAAGATGATTATATCTGAAGGTATGGGGACAGAAGACTAGACTATCCTACTTTTCTCTATGAATCATCTTCAGCAACACAGAGAAGGATGAAAAGACTTCGATCCTGGGGCAGGTGGTGGGGACACAGACCTACATGTAGATTCTGAATACCAGCAGTTGGAGCAGAACATCAGGACGATGGAGGTGGGGAGATTCATCCCTGAATAAAGTGCGTCACACAATTGCAGGCTGGAATAGGAAGCAGTGTTACTGTAGGTGGTACTTATCCATTTTATCCCACCTTTATCCTGCCCCAAACCATAAACAGCTTAGAAAAATACACTCAATTCAGCAAGATGAAAGCAAACTAAAAATAATTAGGTGAGCCTTTCTGGACATTTGGGAGATAACTTGGTAGAGAGAGGCAGGGATGAGATTACCGAAAACAAATATTGGCTGCGTGGTTCTGCATAATTGATAGAGGTGGATGCTGAATTTTCTAACAGCGATCAAAAGGTGGAAAACATGGTCAGTTACATAACTCAGAGGTCCAAAAAATAAAAACAAACAAGCCAATAAAGAAAAACATAATGGAATTTAGATAAAGCAAGATGATTCCTGTTTCAAGCTTCCAAGAGAAAGTCTTCTTATGAATCCTTGTTAAGGAACTCACAGTGCAGGGTGGTGAGAGACAACCTCAATAGCTGCTTACTAGGGCTCACAGAAGCGGATTTCACAGAGTTGGCTGATTCTTACGATGTCCCTCAATGTTAGCTTATGGTGGACAAAACAAGCCAGTGTAACATGGCAGTGATAATGAGACACCAGGCAAGGGTTAGTCTCTCAGCAAGTAGCAGGGCTCCAGTACGTAGCTGAATTATAGAGGGCATTCTCTCTTTCCTGGTCACAAGATAGGAATAAAGCAAAGGTGCAGTCCTAATAGCATTAGGGAATTTCTTAGATGATAAAAATAGGGACTAAGGTAGAAGAAAGAAGACAGAGACCCAGTTATCTAAACTGGGGCACAAAATGAAGCTGGTGTCTCAGGAATATCGCCTAGTTACAGACCTGAAAGTCCATCAAATCAGTGCAACAGATTCTAGATGGATAGTTACACATCCGTTGGTTGGGAAGGGTCTATTAAAGCCATTCTGATTCAAGTGCGAGTAGGATTCAAATAAATTTGGAGGCTGAGGTCGGGCAACCCTAGCTGGAAAAAGTGACGACATATTATTGTAAATTATTATGAGATTACTTGTTCAGCATTTCTCTCAAAACCAATCGAAAATCTCCACGGACTCAAACAGAGAATATTGTAAATGGACACGAACACATTACGGTTTTTCAGAAGGCAATTTGAAGTTTCTCCTCTGTCATTAAGCTTGTTTTGACTACTCGTTTTGAATCTCCAATAAATTTGTTCTGACTCCAGAATGTGCCACTGTTCAGAAAAACCCTATACCTTCCTCATATCTGCATTTCTGGTACGATTTCAATTTCCTTTGAAAGTCTTTTAGTCTCTACTTTTTGCTACTTTATTACTTTCCTTTCCTGCTACCGCTTCAGAGTTTGACCGTGTTATTCTTGCTTACAATATAGGACAATGAAATTTATTTACGTAATGCAGATGAAAATATTACTTCATCTGTTTCCCATCAGCTTCTATATAGTCATCCTCAATATTTTAATTATCCCCAGGTGCGTTAGCATATTGTGGTAGGCGGTGCAGAAATTAAGTAATTCGAGCCAGTAGGCGCAACAACAAGGAAAAATAAGTTTATCTAACATATTGAAAAACTATTTATCTCTTCTGAGAACTGATTTAACAAAAACAAAATGGAAAACTCAAATATCTATTTGGAAATTTTTGTCATTACATAGGTGACACTGGTAGCAAGGGAAATCATTTTGTGCTTTGGAAAACAATTCTCTGCTGCTAGTTTTTTCTTCTTTGTGCAAGAAAATTCCCCTGAAGGTATACATATGAGGGTGAAGTTCAATAACATTTGGAGTTGCCTGACTTGGTGTCAGTTTGAAACTTTGGATTTCTAAATAAAATTGACAAAGTCATTTATAGAAACTTCACATTTTTATCCTTGGGACTAATAGCAGCAGGGAACAGTGGCATCTAACCAGCAAGATAGAAAGAAAGGTCTGCTGATGCTTTGTGATTTTTAAATGAAAATAATGGAAGATGAAAGCAAATCTTCATTTTGCCTCATCTGTGATGCCTAATAATTATGCTTGAGGAGATAAAAATACTCATTGAACAAAACATTTAAAAAACTCCATAGGCTAAGCCATGCCAATGCAGGCTTACTACATTTCTTTAGTAATCCTTTTAGAAAAGGACTTTCTGCCAGACTTTTCCCTGAAAATGGCTTCAGTCTAGCCTATTTTAATTTTTTTCTGGTAATTCATTTATTCAATGCTGAACAGCATTTTACAATTACTATTATTATATTCAAAGAAGGTACTGTGGGAGATACAAGAAAAAAAGGTGTGATGTCTATTTTGTCCATAAATAAGGGACAATATATTCTTACCTTTGTGACCTATGTACCCAGCATGCTACTTGTTATAAAGTAGGCATCCAAATTTTGTTGAATTTTAATGAAAAATCTCAGTCTATAAGGGACAGGAATTATCATATGCTAAGAAAAATCTGTAATAGTATGTGTAAACACAATGAGGACACTGAGAAAGAAGTTCACTCTCCTACTTAGAGAAGTGAGAGAAGGCAGCCCAGGTAAGATGGTGGTTGAGCTGAGTTTTACAGGAGGTGTGGGTGATTGTCCATAAGGGAAGGAGGGAGAAGGTCAGACCAGATGGGACCATGGTATGCAAGATGCTTGTATAGTGAACCTATCTTCTGCTGCATATGTCATTGACTTTTAGAATTTAGAAGGTTATCCTCTAGAACAAAGTGAAAACAACAACCTTATCATATTTGAAAAAAAAAGATGAAAGATGTTTAAAAATGGGGTGCCTGGGTGGCTCAGTTGGTTAAGCATCTGAGTTTGGCTCAGGTCATGATCTCATGGCTCATGAGTGAGCCCCGCATCGGGCTCTGCACTGACAGCTCAGAGCCTGGAGCCTGCTTTGGATTCTGTGTCTCCCTCTCTCTCTACCCCTCCCTGCTCATGCTCTGTCTCTCTCTCAAAAATAAACATTAAAAAAATTAAAAGTAAATAAATAATTTAATAATGACTTAAAAAAGAATAAATGTGTTTAGTAGGTAATACAATATTCAAAACAAGAGGAAAAACACAAACCAAAACAAGTGAGTTGGCATTTGCAAGCACTGACAAGAATTTTTAATTGTAAATCCAAGATTGGCTGGAAAAGGCAATCAGATGGCACACCTTTCTGAAAGACATTTTGTCAAACTAACTTACAAACCTTAGATACATTTGACCCTAGCAATTTTACTTCTAGGAATTTAGCCTAAAAGTATAACTTAGATATGCACCAATATTTATATAACATCATTAAATATTTATTTATAAACAAGCAAAAGCACATAAAATATCCAATAGTAACAATGGCCAAGAAGTTTAAATGCTTCATCTAAAGAAATATTATCCAGCACTTAAATGTCATGTTTTTGAAAACATTTGATGGCAGAGAAGATTGCTCAAAATATCATATTAAAATGAACATGAAAGGATACATAAAAACATATACAAGATGACACCAATGTATTAAAAACAAATATATCTATTGCAACGCCTATTCTATTTAGCCAACAGCAATGTCTTAGCCTTGGATTGGCAATCAAACCTATGAGGCAAGATTTGGATCCCCCAGCACTAAGAGTACACTATGTTAAGAAACGATATAAAGGGGTGCCTGGGTGGCTCGGTTGGTTAAGCATCTGACTTCGGCTCAGGTCATGATCTCATGGTTCGTGGGTTCCAGCCCCGCGTCGGGCTCTGTGCTGACAGCTCAGAGCCTGGAGCCTGTCTTCAGATTCTGTGTCTCCCTCTCTCTCTCTGACCCTCCCCTGCTCACGCTGTCTCTCTCTCTCTCTCTCTCTCTCTCTCTCAAAAATAATTAAAACATTAAAGAAAAATTAAAAAAAAGAAACGATATAAAACAGGTAACACAATGAACCTGTGTACCTAGAGATTCTCCCACTAACTATGCCTCAAAATTCTTCCCCTCTCTACATGTCCAATCAAAGGGTTGGGGTGCGTCCTTTCTTGAATTGGGCTGGACCTTTAGCTGCTTACTGATGTTCTGGAACTTTGAGTTGAAGCATTATGAAAGTCTGGCACCTTATACTTCTTCCTTCTTGGAACCTGACTGCTAAGATGGCACATGGACAGCTTCTTGTAGTGAATCAAGGTGCCAAAATGACAACACCAGCTGATGAACCATCTTGGCTGATGCCACATGGAGCAGAGATGTGCTTCCCTCCTTCCTTGTCCAGGTGACAAATAAACGGTGCCAATTTAAGCCACTAAATTTTGTTCCACATCAAGAGAAAACCAAAGCAAAGGACAATTTCCTGGTAGGTTTAAGATCTAAATCCCCCTCAGTGTGATTTCTGAATGTCCCATCCACTTCATCCACCCTGCCTTTGGGATCTGTATGAACATACAATTCTAGACTGGTTGGGTACCAACCACATTAGTTGAGGGATGCTAACAGATCTGTAATATATTCAGCTTTTATGCCTTGGTTATGTGGTCTCTTGAAGAATATATGACCAATTTCCATTCTCTAGAGTAACCATATCTTATAAATATCTTTACTTCATAAACAATATGCATATATTTCAGGTGCTTGATCCTCTACATGCTACCTTAGCCAGATTCTCATTTTTCTGGGATCTTCTTATACTTTAGTAAGTTCCTTGAATTACCCTTAAAGGAGTATTCAATCAAAGGACAAATCCTCAAGTGTCTTGAGGTACAGGAAGGCCACATACTACTATTTATCCTTTCTTTCTGTCTATCTATCTAGCTATATTTACATTGAAAAGAGACCAAAAGGATATATATGAAAACATACACGCGATAGTTATTGGATTGTTGGTGGTTTTTACTTTTATTTATGTTTCCAAATATTCTATTTATTTAATATAATAATGCAGTAAAACTTAGGTTACATCACATTAGAAAATGCAACGCAAGCCAATTTTTAGGCTTCTCCAGGCTTTTGCTGAGTGATCTCTCCAAGGTAGAAAGCCAGACACATTTTTTCAGGAGGGGGTCACTCCTTTCCCTGACCTTATATTTCTATATTGATTACCATCCAACAGTAAAACACTCTTGGGCTCTTGCTCTGCCTCTTACTCCTATCTACAGATGATGAGTTACCAAATTGGTAGGTTAGGGAAATATATCAGGCATGCATCACACGGCCTTTCTGCCCCATTTCTCTACAGAGCCCGGAGGATAGTGGATGTATACTTCTGTGTTCCTCCTTCCTGGACGTTTGTCAAGTAAACCCCTCTACATGGGAATGCCTGTGCTGACCTGGTACTGCCTATGACTGTGTATACAAGATGGACTAATTAGGAGATTTCTTATAGGAAGTCAAATATTGCCCCATATCTAAGTGACATTCTCCAATACAAACTTTACCTGGGTGAGTGTATACTCTGTTGTCCATACTCAGAGAACACTGAGAATGAAAGAAGGTACCAAACAGAATAAACACATATTTATTATTTAGGCAGTTCAACGTTAGCACCTATAAAGCTGATATATGGATTCTGTCTGATTTGCTCTTGTGGTTTATTACTCCATTGAGTAAGTCCTTATGGATGGGAAGAGTTTTGCTATTTTTGGATCCCTGCAAACCCCAACATGGATCATTTTAAAACGTTTTCTAGCTTTCGGAGCAAGGTCTTCTAAAAATGAATTACCTAATTGAAGAAAATAAATCTGGAAAACTATACACAAAACTGGCAATATTTCTCTTCCTTAAAGGGTAAGATATTAGGTAATAAATGTAGTGTTTGAATTTTTACAACTATTTCTTGGATAATCAGGAAAATGAAATTAAAGAAACACAATGCCATGATATCTGGTGAATATTCTTTTATGTAACAAGCCTTACATTATCTCACTTAAGCCTATTAACAATATATGAAGTAAGTCTAATTTCCCTGCCTTACTAATGAGGACACTGGGCCCACAGTCCATGTGGTTAATTGTGGCGTTATGCTGCCCTACTGCTCACGATGGCTGATAATTGAGCTGGGAATTGATAGCTCATTTCTCATTTTACTCTATGTTACATGGCTGGTTCATGTGTGAAGATAAGTGCACCTGAGCTCAGTTCTCAGATCAGCAGTGAGCATTCATTTCTAATTACCAAGAATATCTAGCATCAATTTTCACAGCCCTAGAACTACCCCTTCACATCTAACAGTGGAAGCTTTACTACGTGGATATCTTGCATTCTATATAGTCCTCATATGATTGATTTGCATGTCTTGGATACAGCATTCTACACATTCAGCCATCTCTCAGTTTTGCAATATTCAGCACATTTTCTGCTATTTTTGTTTTGTTTCACAACTTACTGTAGGATCAACAAATGTGCTGATGCACATGACTACAAGATTGATTAAGGACAATGTACTCCATCCAATTGTGTGTGCTGACGATTGGAATTAAATTTCACACCAAATCTTGTTTCCCATGTAATAACTCACTTATCTTTTTAAGGGAAAATTTACTTATGCTGAAAGATCAGCTGTGAATGAATTAGATTTAGCAAGGCCAGAATGGAAGCCTGTGAAAATGACTGCAATCTTTTGCTACACCAAATATACATATACATTGATTTTTAAAACATTAGTGTTTTAATTGGCATTGGAATAATCTTTGTTTTGGACTCGACATAAGAAATTGATCCTACTCTGACAGGATGCTGTGTTGTGATCAGCTCTGAAAGTGGTAAAAATCAAGGAATGCACCTGGGAGGAATGAGCGTGAACAGATGCTAAGTCTATAGGACCACAGTGCTGCCTGTGATAATTAGTGACTCATTCCATACTGTTTTGAAAGTTTAATAATCGTCTGTAGCATAAATCTTCATGAATATGTTAATATGAAGTTTTGAAACAGATATAATGAACTAATAGCCATCTAGATATTGCAGTCCCTTTAAGAAATTTGTCTAGTAGGTTTAAGAATGATCAGTTGTGGGGCACCTGGGTGGCTCAGTCGGTTGAGTGTGTGAATTCAGCTCTGGTCATGATCTCATGGTTTGTGAGTTCGAGCCCGCATCAGGCACTATACTGACAGCTCGGAGCCTGGATTCTGTTTCAGCTTCTGTGTGTTTCCCTCTCTCTCTGCTCCACCCCTGCTCACACTCTGTCTCTTTCTCTCTCAAAAATAACTATTGAAAAAAAAAAAGGATGATCAGTTGTTAGATATTAAAATTTTTTTATTGTTTATTTATTTTTGAGAGAGAGAGAGAGAGAGAGAGAGACAGAGCATGAGTGGGGGAGGGGCAGAGAGAGAGGGAGACACAGAATCCGAAACGACTCCAGGCTCTGAGCTGTCAACACAGAGCCTGATGCGGGGCTCGAACGCATGAATGGTGAGATCATGGCCTGAGTTGAGGTCGGACACTTAACTGACTGAGCCACGCAGGTGTCCCAGTTGTTAGATACTTAAAAAAATCTTATATATTTCCAACATAGGTTATGACTAGTATACTTTGAAATAATATTTTTCTTTAAGTAACGACTTATTTCTTTCTTTAGTAAACAGACATTCAATGCGGATCGTTGTTGGGTACTAGTGTGGAAGACAGAGTGCAGCTAAAGAGAGTTAGTTACTTCTTATTCATAGGAGTTCATGAACTGGGTGGGGATATAAGTATTGCCTTGTCAGGAAAAAAAAATGTACTCTTAAAATTTTTTTTAAATTTGTTTTTGAGAGAGAGAGAGAGAGAGAGAGAGAGAGAGAATCTGAAGCGGGGTCCAGGTTCTTGAGCTGTCAGCACAGAGCTGGATGCAGGGCGTGAACTCGAAAACCACGACATCACAACCTGAGCCAAAGTCAGACGTTTAACTGACTGAACCACCCAGGCACCCCCCCAAAAATGTATTCGTTATGAATGGAAACTGCTTAGATTTACCTAGGTTGAAGCAAAACTGAAACTCTTTTATTTCTAGAATGATTAGACAACTTGAGAAAAATTGATACAGGGTTTTCCTTATGTGCAATTCCTACTAACAAAGGAACTAAGTTCATATATTTGATACCAAACATCATAAAGTAGTAGAAGTTCACCTAATGCCGAATATTTAAAAGTTGACAAATATTTTGACCCCATGAGCTAGGGAGTAGATGGTTCATAGTAAACGGTCAGTATGTATTTTTTTTCTTTTCCTTGTTCTCAAATCACATTGGTGTTTATTGTTTAGTACAGAATTTTAAAAATATGATGGAAGAAATGAAAGCATTGTCTTTCCCAGAGCATTTTACTTTAGTCTTAGATCTCAACTTTAAAAAAGAACCTTGACATAAAAATTGTATTAATAATTCATGGACTATATTAATGGCTGAGTTAAAACTTTAACAAGTCGGTGTTACAAAACTGTCAGAAACGTAACAGTCCTGCCTTCTCTAATTTCAGCTGCTTCTGATGAAGCGTAGGGAAATGCCTTATTGGTGTGCAGTGTTACCAATTATCTGACAGAGCCAGAGTGTATTTCCAGCTAATCAGAAATAAGAGTGCAGAATTAAATCTCCCGTGTGAAACTCATCATTTACATATTTATGATTCAGAAATGATAATAAGGCTAATGAGAAACTCACATACTGCCTTAAAAGTCAAGTCAATCTTACAGATAATTTTCAACAGATAAAGCTCCCAATACATGGTTGTTGAAAGATGACGTCTGCTGATAACAATGTAGTTTAATTAAACATTACAAGTTATTTGTGTGAACTTACCTGTACATTATATAAGGGCGTTTGTTTTAAACTGCCACCTTGGGGCGAAGAGGGAGGTCTAAGGTTAATGGGAATGGGTGTAACGTGGAGTTTATACAAATATGATGCATTGGGGAAAATGGTGATAATATATGCATGCATCCAGCACTACTTTATATGTGTCCGGGAGGATCAGAGAGGAGGTGGTCAGCTATAGTTTGTGAGGGGTCTTTAAAGCTGTGAAGAGCTCAGAATTGTGCATGGCATATACATTTCTGAGTTGAGGCAATATGTCACGAGCTTTGATTATGCTCATTAAGCAGCACTACCTAAGAGCCAAGGCATTTGAATATGTTCACGGCTGCAAAATCATTAACTAAAGAGGTGACATGCTGCCACCCCCACATCCACTCTTACCAAGAAATGCTTTATGCAAGTCATCAATTTGCTGATGCCGGCAGGTGACCCCTTCTGTGTATAATACAGGTTTTAGTTCTCTGTGGGCGTTCTCATCTGTGCAAGGATTTGGGCACACCTTGTGTAATCTAGCACGGTCACAGACCTCATTTTCAAAGCACACTTATGTTTTTCCCACTGAAGTGGCTTTAAAATAAAATTGAATTGAAAGTTTTACTGCCATAAGGTGTGTTTATTTCTATTTTGCTTTCTTTTTTAACTCTTTGTCTAAGAAGGTGTTTTGCATTGAATAACATCGCTTTTTGGAAAGGAATAGAGACTGGGCATTTTAAGCTCTGTTACAATGCTGTTTCATGCCTTATCGTTATTAACATTAGTATGATTATAATGTAATAATAACAATCAAAATAACAAAAGTGTTAACAGCCACCATGGTCATGGCCACCATGAGTAGAGCTCAAATATAGCTGGAGAAAAGTAAAATATCATCATGGCTTACACAGACGCTCATCTCTATCTTGCTGCAGTACTTTCCTTTGGTCCATAAGAGATTTCAAAAGGGATGCCTGCATGGCTCAGGCGGTTGAATTCCTGACTCTTGATTTTGGCTCATGTTATGATCTCACAGTTCATGGGATTGAGCCCCACGTTGGGCTCCATGCTGGCGGCGTGGGGCCTGCTTGGGATTCTCTCTCTCCCTCTCTCTCTGCCCTTCCCTGTCTCTCTCTCAAAATAAATAAATAAATATGAAAAAAATTTTAAAAATCACAACAAACAGTGGCTTAAAACAATACACCTTTACAATTTCAGTTTTTTTTTTTTTTTTTTTTTTTTTTTTTTTTGGTGTCAGATGTCTGGGCACCTCTTAACTTGGTTCTCTGCTCAGGGTCCTATAGCTGCACTCAAGGTGTCAGTTACGGCTGTGGGGTCCCCTGAGGTTCAGTGTTCTTTTCCAGGCTAATATAGCTATTGACAGAATTCAGTTCCTGCTGGTTGTAGGACTGAGGCTGTAAGCTCTCAGAGTTTATACAATTTTCTTCTTTGTGACCGTCTCCACTGGTAATGCCGTTTGTAGCTGCTTGCATGCTTGAAGTCAACAGAAGTCTATTGCTCTAGTCTGCTGAGACAGCATCTTATATGATGCAACCTAAGCATGGGAGTGAAGCTTTGTCATCTTTGCCATATGCTATTGGTTAGACGCAAGTCACAGATCTTGCTCTCACTCAAAGGGATTATACGAATTTGTGAATCATTTTAGGTGACCTTACAATGTGTCCACAAGTCCACCATAACCACTGAAAGGCAACAGAGAATACTCGTTATGAATATAGGCCCCAGCTCACATAGCCTCAAATATCAGCTCTATCATTTACTGGCTGAGTGACATTTGCAAGGTACTTAACCGTTCTGTGTCATTTTTTCTTTTTATCTTTGAAAGAAGGCTAATGATGAAATCTATACCTAATATTGTTATGAGGATTAAATGCATTAATTTATTTTAAACACTTAGAACACTATCTGGCACATGGTAAGTTCTCAATAATTATTATGGTTGCTGACTTTTATGGTGAAACAAACGTTTCTCATTCCCAAATTCTTTAAGGAAGGGGCAGCACTGCATATGTAGATGAAGACAGTGACCTTCTGGATGGAATGACAAAATCAGACCTTACCACTAGATTATTTCCCTTGAGATTACCAAGATATCTAGGAACTCTAATCACTGAGATCATTATTTGTACTATATCATCTTGACTTTCGGGGAAGATGATGTAGTGAGTAAAATTTATGCTTTGAAACCTCCTTTTTACCAAACATAGCAATGCCAGATATCATTATAATGGTGAATAAATCAAATGACCCAGGTAAAGTAAAAAGAAAAAAATGTCTATAAGACACAGAAAAGAACTGGAAAATATTAAGCAATAATCACAGAGGGTGGACTATCTAGGGCTTGGCTCATGTGGGCTAAGGATGACTGACAGTGTTCTATGTAAAACAGAGGACTGAGGCCAGGCGAACGTCTTAAAACTAGAGACTGAGTCTGGACTTTTCCTGGAACCCTCAACCATTATGGAAGGTGAATAAAAGCAAAACCTGCATCTACTTTTTCTACGCAAAAGGAACTAAACTACACACAGACACACACATGGTAGAGAAACAAAGGAAATATGGAGAGCTTCTTTCCATTAGAATCTGAAAAAACTTGCTTCATGGATCCGTGCTGCATATGCAATATTCACAGTAACACCACAAGGCAACAGAAACCTGAACTGAAATTGTAACTGTACTCCATCTGGGCTTAAGGGTTCATTCCTTACTTTCTGATGTAATTACAGCCCTTGGTCTGTAATAGAACTTACTTTCTTTGAGATTTGCAGATCCCTACCCTTGAGGAGTGAAGGACCAAGAACTTTTCCCAGGCCAGAGGCCAGCAAGTCTGTTTGAAGCCACCTTGGCATTCTAATTAGCCTAGGAATTTTTTAAAATGTTTATTTATTTATTTTGAGAGAGAAAGAGGGCATGAGCAGGGGAGGGGCAGAGAGAGAGGGAGATGGAGAATCCCAAGCAGGCTCTGCACTGTCAGTGCTCGATCTCACAAACTGTGGGCCACCCGGGTGCCCCTAGCCTAGCACTTTTTTTTTAGCAAAAGGTTTTTCTTTCTTTTTTTTTTTTTTTTTTTACTGACCTCCCTTTGTGTATTTGTAGACCTTACTCTCCTCTGCAGAAAAACAGACTACTCCTATACATCACGAAACAAGAACTGGACCCACTTGCCCAGGCCTGGAGCACTGAGGTAACATCTGTAGCTGGCTTTATCGAGTCTGCATATAATCAAGAAGTGCTGTAGGTCACTGCATTCTCTTTGCTGATTAGCTACCCTAAACCCATTGAAAACCTCTGGACCAGGCAGAAACCTCAGAGTTGGCTTTTGATGAGAGACTGCCTCCTCCCCAGGTTGTTGGCCTCCTGAAAAAAGCTCAAATTCCTTTCCAATCAAAACTTGTGTCTTGAGTAATGATCTTTCAGGCAATGCGCAGCTGAACTTGGGTTTGGCAACGGATTTGTAAGATCTAGTTACAGAAAGAGGGACTGGACGGGTAGTAGAAATAACTGCAGTATCACCTGCCCATGTGGAATTATCACAGAAGGGAAAAGAGAGAGAGAAAGAGAGAGAAAAAAATTTACAAACAAAAACAAAAGAAAACCTCTACTTAAAATGAATTTGTAGACAAAACTGCTAAAATACATGAAGAAATATAGCGCCCAAACCGAAAAGCAGAATATTAATTCACTACAGCTAAAATTAATTTCATGCAAACGGTTTTTAAAAGTATGAAATAAATATTTTATTATGGCCAGTGAAATAAAATGAAGACCTGACTTCCATAAGAAGTACAAAAATTTGAAACAAATACAGACAACAATTACACTAAACAAGGTTAATAAGATATGCATTCATTTAAACTATTTGAAAATAAATTTGAAAATAAATATTTGAAATTGAAATATTATCATTTAAAATATTTGAAAATAAAATTATATATTTATATAAAGATTTTTAAATATAAAATTTAGAGTGAACACAGTAACAAAGAAATGAGTGGACTAAAAGGTATTACTGAAGCTTCCTAACAACACACCATAAAGTGACATTTTTAAATAAAAACATGGGAAGCTTTTTTATTTTTTAATACAAAAGAACATTTAAGAGGCATGAAAGAAGAGAACACCAGAATTTATCTAGTAGGACATTTGGAAATAATGAATTGCAGAAATAATGACAATACATATTTGAAGAAATAATTGCTGAGACTTTTCTAGACTTAAAGGGAGACAAGAATTTTCACTTTAAAAGTTTATTTCAAGTACCTAGCTGCATTTTTTAACATAAAAGTAAAGGCATACGAAGAAACACTGTAGCAAAATTACAAGAAATGAAGACAAAAGACACAATCTTAAAATCTACTAGAAAAGAAAAAACAACACTTTCATGTGAATGATGAGTATCATTAGTAACAATAATTTCCAGAAGAAAACATTTTAGTTGCTTCAAATAATAATGATGGTTAACTGTTACATTGAATTTAATCTGTGTTGTAAATAATTTGTATATTTTATAAGGTACAAAAGAAAAAATGAGGCCCTGGGAAGTTAAGAAACTCTCCTAAGTTTATATAGCTTATGTTTTTATGTTTAGCTTAATTGTTATTTGACAGTAAGGGAATTAATCTTTTTCAAGATACTATGACAAAGAATTTAGCATTCCAAGTCACTAAAATAACTCATGAAAACTGCACTTGATTAAAAAGGTAAGTAAACTCAGGGGCATCTGGGTGGCTCAGTCAGTTAAACATTTGACTCTTGATTTCTGCTCATGCTTTGTGAAATTGAGCCCCACATTGAGCTCTGTGCTAACAGTGTAGGGCCTGCCTGGAATTCTCTCTCACTTCTCTCTCTCTCTGCCCCTCTCCTATACACTCTCTCTCTTTCGAAATACATACACATAAAAAAAAAAGATAAGGAAATTCAGAGAGCATGTACAGGATATGAGAGGAAATGAGAAAGAACAGAAGCACAGAGCTTCACAAATAACGTCAATAAATATGATTAACTATAAATTTGATTTATAGTCAAATTTGATTAGCTGTAAGCATAATAACTTCTCTGAGTTTGAAAAGTAAGATAAAAACTCTAAAATATTAAGATGTGTTGATTGGGATGGTAGTCATAATGCACAATTAAGCATGGTAAAGTTTCCTGCCATATTGGGAGGAATACAAAAATATTGAATAATAATTGATCTTGTTAGATAAATATGCCAATAGTTTATACACAATTATGTTCTAAAATATATAGAGTATAACATACATGTATTTTATATTTTATATATATTTTAACTTCCAATCTAGTAAATGGATAAAAGAAGTATATGGGTTATAGAGAATAATATTAATTTAATAGTAGTAAAGAAAACAAAAATAAGAAGCATAAAATGTAGAACAAAATGGTAGAAAATGTTACACAGTGTCATCACAATAAGTGTAAATGGATTATATACACCTACTAAATTATGAACTTTTTTGATAGAAAAAAACTTTATGTAGCTATTATCAACTTTTAAAATGTACATCAGAAATAAAGCCACATTGGAATGTTCCAAATAAAGAAAAGAACAAAGATATACTGAATTAAAAAAGTGTTCAGAAGGATGCTTTTATGCCAATAATAATAGACAAATTAAAACTAAAACAAAAGTATTAATGTAGATAAATAGCATGATAATCAAATAAAAACTTACCTAGAAAACATAAAAGATTATGAAATTTTAGGTACATAATAAGATAGTCAAGAAATTAATACAGTAAAAATTGCAAGCATTATAAATTCACCAAACACTGGTAAATCAAGTAGATAAATACTTGTACTCAACATATTTTTCACACAAAACTGACTATAATTTCAAAGAAATGATTACCCACAAAATACATTTTTTTTAAACATAAGGTAATTAAAATGAAAACCAACACTTAAAAGATCAGTTTAAAAAATAAATATGCTTCAAAACTTTGGAAGCTTTCAGAAATAACTATTTCTTCGAAACTTGTTTAATTTTTTAAAAAAATCTAAATACAGTATTTTATATTCAATCCTTTTAATTTCATCTTATTAAATACTTGACCCTTTGTTTCAACCTGACAAGATGATCTTAGATATTAACTCTATAACCATTGTAATTTTTATTCCTTCATGATTGGTGTCACTTTTTTTATACTAATAAACATGTCTTCCATACATTCCTTTGAGTCATTTATAAGAATGGTAAATTTGTAAACATGAAGGACAGAGCCTCAAATTCCTAATGTATCTAATTAATGATGGAATAATGCATTAACCTTCTAGATTATAGAGATTTGTATTTTAATTATCTATTTTTTTCTCTGATACTGTATAAAATAGTAACAGTACAGCTTTCCTTTTAAGCTTATCCAATGGACCTAAACTCTTTTTTATTTATCCATAGCAAGACTGAGAAAACACTCATACATTAAAAAAGAAAAAAGACTTTTCTAAAGGCTTACAGGAGCAGAGAAGAAAAAACAATAACACATGAATCCTCTAATTGTAGGTAAAATATACTTTGAAGCATAAGGGGTTTCCTTTATTGACACAACACTGACTTTCTAGGTCTTAATATTTCTACTCATAGGATAAGTAATAAGCAAAACTTCACCTCTAAAGAGTGTTCTTAGACTGAAAGATCCATCAGGGAAGGCCAAGCAAGAGGAAAAATTTATCACAACCAACATTTTGTGGATAAACTTTTCAATTTTGTACAGCTCATCAAGGTAACTGCATGTTAAGAGACAAAAAGAACAATATTATTCATATGGTCATGGAAGGAATGGTTCCAGAAATACATTGCATTATTTAGGTGTTAAGTAGCTTGGGTACCAATTCTCACTGGTATCAACACTAAGCTGTGAGTTAGAGCAAACTCTTCCCTTCTCTGGGCCTCCATTTTCTCATCTACAGAATGATGAGGTGACTTTTAAATGGGGTTTCTTCTTTTAAATTTTTTATGTGTATTTATTTTGAGACAGAGAGAGCGAGTGGGGGAAGGGACAGAGAGAGAGGGAGAGAGAATCCCAAGCAGGCTCCGTATTGTCAGTGCAGAGCCCAATGCAGGGCTTGAACTCACGAACTGTGAGATCATGACCTGAGCAAAAACCAAGAGTCAGACACTTAGCCTTCTGAGCCACCCAGGTGCCCCTGTAAGCTTTCTTCTTGCTCTCATCTTTTGCTAGGTATGATCTCTCTCACCCATGCCATCTGTTCAAATCTTGGCTCCTGGTAAAACTCATAAAAAACTATTTTCTCCATGTATCTTAACCATCTAGAAAAAAAATTATTTTTAAAAATATCTCTTGGCAGAACTATCTCATTTGTTTCTAATTTAAGCTCATGTTCTTCCTCCTTTCTTTGACTTAGGTCTCCCTTTTCACGGATGTCCCAATCGTGTATCTGGTCTCTCTGCAGCAATGTTTTAGCCAGCTGGCATTTTTACTTTCCTGGGAGAGAATTAAGTCTTATCTAGCCTCTTAGTCTTGTGAGGCACATCAAGATATCCTTTTTTTGCTTGAGTCTTCTTCATGGAGGATATTTTCTGCTATTTCCCTAAGCCGGCTGAAGGTAAGTCTTTAGCCAAATTCAAATATTCCCCAGTGCAATAGGCTTCATGACCCCAATCTTCTTCAGGCATATCCTTAGCCTACAGTGCTCTGCTGACCCTGCAAAACTGTTTTTAATCCCTTCTCTTAAATATGCATTTCCTGAGCAAAGTCATTAACTTTCACTTCAAATGGCTGTATCAACAACTTTTGTTTGTAGGCCTTAAATAACACCAAGTATCTGACACAAGTGTTCAGGTCCCTCATTGCAGTAAGGTGTCTGACCATGGAATTCTACTGCCTGGTCATCTCACTCTCCAATATGCTATGACTTGGTGGGAAACATACCTAAATCCAAGAAAATCACCTTTGCCATTTGGGAGATTTGCAGATTCTAAAAAATTCCAAGTTACTATATTAATCAGAAGCAGCTATTTTTTTATTTGCTAGACAAATGTCTCCCTTGTCTTAGAAAGATAGTGACATTCTAACTCAGTGTTGAAGAATGAGTAGTAATTTACACAATAGATGGAGAATAGAATGTCAGGATACAATATAGAAGTAAGAGTCAATATGTTGTGATTTGAATGAGAGAAGTTTTCTGGTATGTTTACAGTATAAAGGATATTTAGAGAGATACTACAATATCGGGTTAAAACAATAAGCTGATGAGCACTATCAAAGATGTAATCTTAAAGAGTTTTCTTAATGTTATAGCAAAAGGCAAGCTTTTCGAAGGCATCTTTGAGAGTAATATGAGATTTGTGTCCTTGCATGATCATGAAGAGGAGGAATTGGAGAGAATGAGAGCAGAGAGAGATGAAGTTAGGAAATGCGAAATGAGGTGGTGACAGAGGAGAAGAAAAAAAGATACTTTCTGACAATGAGCTGGTGAGAGGAATAGAGAGCGTGACATCATGTTTATAGTTTAGTAAATGAGTAAAGGGTGATGTTATTGGCATAGTTGGGAAACTGGGAGGAGGTGCAAGCTTGGGAGAACCAGAGGGAGACATGATTTCAACTTGAGGAGTGTTGAGTTTAAAGCTGCAAGTAAAAATGTGAATCCTAAGGGAAAGCTGAGATGAAGAGGTATGAAATTTAAAAGGTGGTTGAGAAACCAAGACAGTCCTTGTTAATAATTGTGTCTATAAAACGAAGGACAGTCTTTATGGACACAGAGTTTGGATGTCACTATTATTAACAATGTCACCTACATTTATTCTTAAAACCAAAGACAAGTAAATTTGTAAAGGCAGTGATTGTATGTTCATTTGATTTCTAGAACGTAAACTTCTTTTTTTAAGGTCCATATATTAACGCGTCCTCAGCATGTTCTAATGACACCTTTGCACAACTATTTTTAAACACATAGCTAAAATAAATTAATGGGAGACTTTAATATAGTAGTTTCCCCTCAACTATGGGGTGATATGTTCCAAGACCCCCAGTGGATATCTGGAATGGCAGATAGTACCAAACCCTATATACGTTATGTTTCTCCTACACGCATATATCTATCAAAAAAATTAGGCACAGTTAGAGATTAATGACAATATCTACTAACACAATAGAAGAATTGTAACAATATCCTGTAATAGAAGCTCTGTGTACACGGTCTCTTTCTCTCATAATATCTTAATGTAGTCACCCTTCTATTTGGGATGTGAGATGCTAAAATGCTTATTTGAAGACATGGAGTGAAGCAAATTACAGAGGAGTTTGTTACATAGCATTAGGCTACTACTGACCTTCTGACAATACATCAGAAGGGAGACTATCTCCTTCTGGACTGCAGTTGACTGCGGGGAACTGAAAATGCAGAATGTGAAGCCGTGGATAAGGGTGGACTACAGTACACAGAGTTAGTGAAGACAAATTCTATTAAAACTATCAGACACTATATAAGACCAAAGTATTCTTAGCTGCTTATTATATGGCAACAGAGACAATCTGTTATTGGAAGTTTTTATTAAATTTGACAAATTCCTTAAGTGAAAGAGTTAGTGTTTCTCCTAATATGTGAAGATGTATTTATTTATTTTTAGAGAGGCAGGAATTTCTGTTTCTCCATGGTATCCCTGTGCCTCAAACCCCTGCCCTCAATCTTTAGGATTCTTTTAACCTGTGCTTATCCAATTTTTCCACACTTCTTCATTCTATTAGATTCCAATTATTAAAGAGGTAGTAAGACTCTTAATAAGACTTGGGGGTAAGATAATCATCTTCTGATGTTTGGACACAATGGAAATGATGTCACATTGCTAGACATGTAGCATATTAATATAACTAATATCATTAATCACATTCTTAAAAATTCCTTTGCCATTCATTCTTTTTCTCAGAAGTTTTACCTAGCACATTCTAGTATGGAATCCTGGCATACCAGCACAGTTTTGGTTCAACTTCTATCATCCCAAGCTTGCTAAACAACAACCATTCACCCCAAATTGCATTCATCATATTTGTTTATATTTGCTTAGTAGCACTATTTTTATATATATAAAATATATTATATACACATATATATTATAAAATATATGTCTATAATATATATTATATATATTTTATATATGTAATACATATAAAATAATATATATACATGGTTTATTTAGCTACATTTTTGGTCTCAATTCAGTCCTTCAGGATATACTCAGATAGCCTCACCTTCACACAAAATAAGGACATTATAGTATGTCCCAAAACAGACAAATTTTCTCTGTGAGAAAAATTATGGGCATGTGATCATAAAATACCATTTTCCTCTTAGTTCTAATATTTATTATAAGTTATTCATCAGTCACATGATGTGGCGAGTTTTAGTGAATAACAATTCTCTCCTTCTATGAAATTCTATTAAGTGTCCCCTCCCTTACAAATATGCTCAAAACTAAAAAATGACCCATGGGTCACTTAAATGATTGCTATTTCATTTTGTGGGAATGAAGTATATTGTAAGAAACATTCTCTAGCAATTGATAACAAAAACACAAAAGTGGTTATTTAGCTTCAAGAACAAATTTTATCTTTTATAACATTGTGATAAGACACAAATTATCTTGGAGTTATGACAGGGGAGTTCACTTAGGGAACAACAAACACACAGCAATTTCCTCTGAGCAAACAGAGTCCAGGAGTAGAGCAGATGTGAGAAATGGCAGAGAAGAATGCACCAAAGATGGAACAGTCCTGCCTAAAATGAGTCTTTACTAATTAGTGCCTTAGTGATACTATTGCACACCAAAAGTACTGTAGTTGTGTGCTGTCCCATCCACATGAAGTTTTTTGTGGTAAAAAGGAATCAGGATTATATCCTGGCATGAGTCCTCACTTATAATAAAGATGGGGACATGATGGAAGAGCTTTCTCAGTAGAGGAGTGTTCTGCACCTGGGAGAATCTTGTCGATCTATCAAAGAAAAAGCAAGAAACCAGACAAACAAAGTTGATGAAGACCAAAAGCTCTAAAGAGAAATATAATTCCACAAAACTATGGAGACAAGTCCTCTAAAAAGAGCCCGTTGTCAAAGAAAGGATAGCAGTAAAGAATAACCTGAGAGCTGTAAAGATGAAAGCTCAGATAGAAATGGAGTGTCTGAAAATCATTCTGTCACAGGGAGTTAGTTACCCATGACACTGACCATCCAGTGCTAGAATCTCTTAGTATTACAGATTTTCACTTCTCCAGGAAAACTGTCTATTCCAATGTTCATTCTGCTTGGACTTGACTAACTCCGAACCATCTAGTTTACTTAAAACTTACTGGAATAATATATTCATGTATTGAGCTCCTATTTTGTCCCAATTTTGTTTGTACAACTTACTTTTAGTTCTCATAATCTTGTGAAACTAAGCTTATCAATGACTACATTACAAATATTTACCAAATATTATGCAAATAGTTAACGGTGTGCACTGAGATTTGAATCTAGGTCTATCTGGACTTAAATCCTGTGGTCTTTCTCACATGTTATATCTTGCTTAGCCTTGATAGAATAGAGAGCTGGGGTATAAAAGGAAGGAAAAATGTATTAAGCTAGTCATCAATGTTAAGGCCAATTAAGACTTTCCATTCGGTAGTATTTACATTTCCTGCTACATAAGGACTGGAAGAGACTGAGAGCATGGGTGAGCATCACAGTGATACTCTGGGCAGGGAGTTATGCATATATTTAAGGCCAAACTGAGCTCTTACTTTGTGTAGCATTTAAGTAGAGGAGAGAGTCCACTGAAGAATAGGACAAGGGAGACACTATGGGGAGTGAGGGGCAAGTTCAAATGTATATGAGAATAAAATTCTACAAGTTGGATGATATCAGCAGTACCAGATACTTTAGAAGGGGAAAAGTAATGGTTTCCTTAGTTGTTTATGACATAGCTGTTTTCATCTGCAGACATTTTTAATGGAATTTCAAGTATACCTATACTTGATACCTATAGTTGGCTAAAGCAATGATTAGGAAGCAGTCTAGATCTCTTAAGTGTACAGATTTACCCAGCAATTGTCAAATGTAATTTCCAATGGAAATTTTTTTATTAAATTTTTTTTAGTGTTTATTTATTTTTGAGACAGAGACAGACCATGAGCAGGGGAGGAACAGAGAGAGAGAGACACACACACACAGAATCCAAAACAGGCTCCAGGCTCTGAGCTGTCAGGACAGAGCCCAATGCGGGGCCTGAACCCATGAACCGTGAGATCGTGACCTGAGCCAAAGTCAGACGCTTAACCGACGGAGCCACCCAGGTGCTCCTCCAACAGAAACTTTTGCATTTATGATTGCAACTCTCATCACGATCAAAATCAACAAAACCAGTAGTAGTGTATTAAATTAAATATTAAATTATGAACAGCATAGTTTGAGTTTTGTGTATTTTATTACATTAATATTCTCTAAGATGTATAAATATGTATTATAAATACTCTATTATTTATTAATAAAATAGAAGAATTTGTGAAGTTTTGTAAAATGTATTTTTCAGGCAACTAAGAGATATTAAGAGCAATAAGTTTCAAAAAGCATATTTTTACTTTATAGTTTACATGCATATGCAAATCCCTCCATATCTAAAAAAATCTTTAAAACTTCTTGACTAATAGATCTATTTTCTTATCCTCAACCCTAGATATAGGAGGCATATTCTTCCTATTTCAGAAAAGAAGTAATTTCAGGATGTAATGTATATTTGTGAGATTGGAGTACTTGTTGAAAATAATGTAAATTCTTAGGAAAGGGTAAGAAGTTTGATTTACATGAGAGCTTTTTATAATAATTTTTGCTGTATTTCACCACCTAGTACTATGTTGATCAGCAGTTTATAAATATTTAACATAATGGGGTAAATTTAACAATTTTAGAATAACAATGATTCTTTTCTCATATTGCTATTATTTTATTAAGTTCATCTATGTGCTATGGAAAAATAGAAAAGATATTTTTGATCTTCTAGAAATAAGTACCATGTTCTTTTCCCATGAGGTAAATAATTCAAAATATTATTTTTCTCTCTAAGTTTTAATACTATGTTAATAAGCAACCAAATGTCTGGCATGAGCCATTAAAATTATTATCTGTTTTTATTCATTCACCAAGTACAGAGTAGGCACAGAAAGAGGTCCAGAAATTTGCATGGGGGTCCCATTCAATCTAGACACAAGTCTCTACATTCATAGTATAAAGCCCAACTCTGTTGGATAAGAATAACTTATGAGGAAAGAACACTTAATAGCATTGCCTTATGGAGAAATCATTCCCAGAGCAAACAGACCTGGCAATCAGATGGTCTTCGGAAGCCAGAGAGGAAAAACCTCTTTACAGAGAAGTAGAGGCTAGGGGAAGTCACATGAAGAAGTGGGCTGAATTAGCTCTAAGACGAAGCCTAACATTGATCTCCTCAAAAACAAAACATTCCAAAATTTGTGCAATGTAGCTAAGGAAGCATATAGAGAGAAATCTATAGCATGCAAAGCTTAAATCAGAAAAGAATGATCTAAAGATGGCTAATCTAAACTTCCACTTTGAGAAACTACTAAATGAAGATATTTAAATACAAAAAAGTAAAAAAAGTAGAAAACATAATTCCATAGGAAAAAGAAATCCATGCCATCAGAAGTGAATTTTTTAGGGGCGCCTGGGTGGCTCAGTCAGTTAAACATCTGACCTTGGCTCAGGTCATGATCTCACATCTTGTGAGTTCAAGCCCTGCATCAGGCTCTGTGCTGACAGCTCAGAGTCTGGAGTCTGCTTTGGATTCTGTCTCCATCTCTCTCTGCCCCACCCCTGCTAATGCACTGTCTCTCTCTAAAATAAATAAACATAAAAAAATTTTAAAGTGGATTTTTAAAAAATTTATTTATTTATTTTGAGAGAAAGAGAGTGAGCAGGGAAGGGACAGAGAGAGAGAGAGGGAGAGAAAGAATCCCAATCAGGCTCCGTGCTATCAGAGCAGAGTCTAACGCAGGGCTCCAACTCATGAACCGTGACATCATGACCTGAACCAAAACCAAGAGTCTTAATGGACTGAGCCACCCAGGTTTAAAGGACTTAGCCACACAGATGCACCTTAAAAGTGGATTTTTAGAAAAGGTGTATAAAATTGATAAATCTCTAGTCATACTAATCTAGATGGAATAAAAGATGCAAATGCTTAAAATTGCAATGCAAGAAATATCATATATTCCAATAATGTTTAAAAAATGAATAATGGAGGGAGAAACGACAAAGGGGTATAAGGAAACTTTCGGGGATGATGCATAGGTTTCTCCGATTTCTGTCAATATTTCACACATGGGTGTATGTGCTAAAACTTATCAAATTGTAAACTGTAAATATGTATAACTATTGTACATCAATTACATCCTGATAAAATTGTTAATAATTGAAGTCATTCCTATACATAAAAATGTGTTACTGGCCTTGTGCTGTGTATGTGTATATATTCATGCACATGTGTATGTGAGTTTGTATATGTCAATAAACACACATTTGGAGTTTGACCAAGAGATACTTGTGCCATTTACTTCTGACTGATCTTTTCCTATCATTATTAAGAATACATACTTCTTCACTAATCATCTTTATATTACAAGGTAATGGTGCAGTTTGGATTTCTAGTTTTCTGACCTGATGGTCATCAACATAACTAATATTCTAGCATATTTTTTCTTCATTATATAGAAATTTCATACTGCATATATAGCTGTTCCAAGGAATAATTTTTATCTATGATGCATTATATGACACAAACCTTGCTAATTATATCTATGAAACTTCCTTTAAGGTAGTTACTTTTATTATAAGGTTTTATAATTAAGGATACCGAGGCTTAGAGAAGTGAGGTGATTGTGTGAATATAACACATTGCTGGTAAGTGTTGGCAATGAAGTCTATTTGACTCTGCATCTGTCTCTACCAGCCCATACTGCTGTTACGGCCAAGGTGGTGGAGGCCTCTACTTGAGTATTTTACCTGGACCATAACAGGTGGAAAGAACTTAAAGTCATAGAATATCAGGGGAAAATGATCACATTGAAGAAACATTTACAGAGTGCCTTGTATATCCCATACAATGTGCTGTGCCTGAGAACCCAGAAATATGTTCCACCTGATTAGGCACAGAATGAGTGATAAATGCTCGATATGCACATACACAAAATCTTTGCTGTCATTTTGTTTGTAAATAGAATTAGAAGTCCATGTTTGGACTCAATAGCATAAAGAAGTTTGATGCAACTTTTCCTGGTTGGCTGGGTTTTTTGGTTGTCCATTTTCACTGTATGTTTTATTTAATTAGTTGCTATCAATATAACTATATTAGAAGTGATTTCATTTCTTTTGCTTGTTATCTTTATCTCTTGGTACTTACAAACTTTACACTGGTTGTGATTGTCATTTATTTATAAACGTAGTTTCTATAGTGCCTTCTGATTTCCTCTGGTTCTTCTCATTCATACAGAGAGGTCAACAAAATCAGAGGCTAAACACAGTCTCAAGGATGAGAGGCAAAGGAAGCATATCTCAAAGACAGTTTCTAAAGCACCTGTATAAACAGCTCCTAGGATGTACACTAAAATGTGAATTCCTGGCTAACCTCAAATCCATGGAATCAGAATCTCTGTTCGCCATGACCAAGGAGCCTCCATTTTACCAACCTCCCCCTCCTAGATTAAAACTACAATCAGAGCAGTATTGGTTAGAGAAGGTGGCCTCAGGGACCAAAACCTATTGACCTCAGATATATGGTTTTTGACAACTCCTTTATTCCTGAAGCTACCTCTATGATGGTAGGTTTTTATATCTTGTTTCCAGAAGTATCTTCTTGATGTCTCTTTTAATATTTATGTCATTTAGATGCAACCCAATCACTCTGCAGAACGCTTACCCAGTCTAAAGGACTCGGTCACTTCCCAGAAATCAAAAACATTGCCATTCAGTTACAATTTATTTTATTTTATTTTAAAAAACTTATTTATTTAGACCCAGATTAGTTCATATACAGTGTAGTACTGGTTTTAGGAGTAGAACCCAGAGATTCATCACTTACCTATAACCCCCAGTGCTCATCCTAATAAGTGCCCTCCTTAATGCCCAACACCCACTTGGCCTATCCCTCTACCCACCTGCCGTCCAGCAATCCTCAGTTTGTTCTCTGCATTTAGGAGTCTCCTACAATTTGCATCCATCTATGTTTTTGTCTTGTTTTTCCTTCCTTTCCCCTATGTTCACCTGTATTATTTCTTAAATTCCACATATGAGTGAAATAATATGGTATTTATCTTTCTCTGACTTATTTCATTTAGCATAATACTCTCTAGCTCCATCCATGTTGTTGCAAATGGCAAGATTTCATTCTTTTTTTTATCACTGAGTAATATTCCATTATATCTATATCTATATCTATACATATAGATATATATCTGAGTAAAATATATTTGAGTAATATTCCATTATGTCTATATCTATCTCTATCTATAGCTATATATCTTTATCTATATCTATATCTAGATATATTACATTTGCTTTATCCATTTGGATAAATGTCCTTAGTCAGTGGACATTGGGGCTTTTTCCATAATTTGGCTATTATTGATAGCATTGCTATAAACATTGGGGTGCATGTGCCCCTTCAAATCTGCATTTTTGTACCCTTTGGATAAATACCTAGTAGTGCAATTGCTGGGTTGTAAGGTAGTTCTTTTTCTAGTTTTTTGAGGAACCTCCATACTGTTTTGCAGAATGGCTGCACCAGTCTGTATTCCCACTAGCAGTGCAAAAAGGTTCTTCTTTCTCCACATCATCACCACCATATGTTGTTTCCTGAGTCGTTCATTTTAGCCATTCTAATCAGTGTGAGATGGTATCTCACTGTGGTTTTGATTTGTATTTCTCTGATAAGTGATGTTGAGCATCTTTTCATGTCACCCTGAAAGCCAAATTAATGTTGAAAAAGAAAACCAAAGCTGGAGGCCTCATGATTCCAGACTTCCAGGTATATTACAAAGCTGTAATCATGAAGACAGTATGGTACTGGCACAAAGACAGACAGATCAATTGAACAGAATAGGGAACCCAGAAATGGACGCACAAATGTATGCTCAACTAATCTTCAAAAAAGCAAGAAAGAGTATTCACTGGAAAAAAGACAGCCTCTTCAGCAAATGGTGCTGGGAAACCTGGACAGTGACATGCAGAAGAATGAAACTGGACCACTTTCTTGCACCATATACACACACACACAAAACCTCAAAATGGATGAAAGACCTAATGTGAGACAGGAAACCATCAAAATCCTACAGGAGAAAACAGACAGCAATCTCTTTGACCTTGGCCACAGCAACTTCTTATTAGACATGTCTCCAGAGGCAAGGGAATTAAAAGCAAAAATGAACTATTGGGACCTCATCAAGATAAAAACCTTCTGCACAGAGAAGGAAACAATCAACAAAACTAAACGGCAACCTACAGAATGGGGGAAGATATTTGCAAATAACATATCTGATAAAGAGTTAGTATCCAAAATGTATAAAGAACTTATCAATGGGGCACCTGGGTGGTTCAGTTGGTGAAGTGTCCAATTTTGGCTCAGGTCATGATCTCACAGTTTGTGGGATAGAGCCCTGCGTCAGGCTCTGTGCTGACAGCCCAGAGCCTGCAGTCAGCTTCGGAATCTATGTCTCCTTTTCTCTCTGTTCCTACCTTGCTCGCATTCTGTCTCTCTCTCTCTCAAAATTGAATAAACATTAAAAAAATATTTTAAAAAAAGAACTTATCAAACTCGACACCCAAAACCAAATAATCCAGTGAAGAAATGGGCAGAAGATATGAATAGACACTTTTCCAAAGAAGACATCTGGATGGCTAACAGACACATGAAAAGTTACAGTTTATTTTTAAGGCCAAGAAAAAACAAACAGGTTAATCCTCTGAAATCAAGCCCTTGAATTTCCCTTTATCACCCCCGACCATCTTCTCTAAAAGGACTTTTCTTTGTGAAATTTCACACATGACAGAGAGCCCTGAGATCTCAGATTTACCTTGAACAAGAAACTTTTCCTACAGCTCTAATTAAAAGGAAGTTTCAAACCTACAAATTAACAGTTTTAATATGCTGTTCCTGGTGATTAACTGCTTCATTTTAACAGGCATTCACTGTTAACGCTGCAACTGTTAATTTTAACGGCTTGATTTTTAAATTCCAAGAGGAGTAAAACTCGTTCAAATTGATTCCTATAATTTTTACCATTGACCTAAAAATCTTTATTTAGAAAATCTTCTTGAATAACATTATTCTCCTCTCAAGAATTTATCTCTTTTACCTAGAATAGAATAGACACTTAGAAGCAATTGCTTTTGCTTTTTTGTTTCTTTTTTTGGACTATACTTTGAAACCATTGTTATATGTTACTATGCCTCTGAAAATTTGATGAGAAAAATTTCTTAATAATAACGTTTTTTAATCAAACATTTACATATGTGTTTTTTAGATGACATTTTGTAGTTTTTAGAAATAAATTTTAAAAATTGAGCCACAATATAATCAGTTTATTACAATGGATGTAAAAACATGATAAATTAAATCTATTGAAAAATCTAAAATAAATGTGTAGGTCAGCTTTGCAGAAGGTGACTTCTGACTTACAGAGTTTGGTTATTCATTTGTATCCCATGAGGACACACAGTTCCCGATTATCAAGAATGAGACCAAATCCACACATAATCCAAAAAATTCCTTTTAGTCTCTAGTTTTAAAGCTTTCCTTAAAGAAATTCTTCTGGAAAGCTGTTAATAAGCAGTTAAAGTGACTAGTTCAAAATCATTTCAGATCCTTGTATCTTACATATTTATATTAAATGTCACTTCTATCCATTCTCTCCCATTTTAATCTCCATTGTTTTTAACCTATTTCCACCCACTTCCTGCAAGAAGCCAATCTCATTTATTCCTAGTTTATTCTTTCTTTGTGCTTCTACTTTGTTTTCTGTTCAATTCTTTATACAACAAGAGAAAATACATAGAATATTCTTTTTTACATATTTTATACCTATAGTAGAATACTTATATGTATGTTTAAATACCTTCTCATACAAGGGTGCCTGGGTGGCTCAGTCCATTAATCGTCCAACTTAGGCTCAGGTCATTATCTCACGATTTTTGAGTTCGAGCCCCGGGTCGGGCTCTGTGCTGACAGCTCAGAGCCTGGAGCCTGCTTTGGATTCTGTGTCTCCCTCTCTCTCTACTCCTCCCCCACTTGTGCTGTATTTCTCTCTCTCAAAAATAAACACTAAAAAATTTTTAAAATAAATGTTATCTCATACATAAATACATATTATATACTACATAGACATATATTTTCTTATTTCTTTCTTAAGAAAAATGTAAAGCTATAGATATTTTCCCCTTGAGAATATATATTCTGAAAACCCCTCCATATCAGTTCACAAACATACACCTAAATCTTTTATATAGTTGCATTGTACTTTGTTATGTGTGGTATAGTTTACCCAAAGAGTCTTTTATGTTTGGCTATCCATTTTATTTTCAGCATGCAATTATGAACAGTGTAATGAATAACCTTGTGTATATATATGTTTCCATATTTGGGGAAGTATATCTTCAAAGTAAATTCAAGAAGTGGAAAGCTGCAAGGGCTAAAAGGAAATATTAGAGCTTCCTTGTCTCCCTAGAACTACAACTATGATCAAGTTTAAATATATTTTCATGTACTTAAGATCCATTTTAATATATATTTTTGTGAATTGTTCATGTCTTAACTCATTTACTTTTCTGTTGGGTAGGTCTGTTTTTACCTCAATGTATAAATGTTCTTCATATAGTAATGATATTATATGTGATATATAATGCCAGAATTTCTTCTATTCTTTCTATTTACTTTTGCTTTTCTTGATTGTGTGTTTTGCTACGGAAAGTTTAAAAAGTATCTTATGTAGTCCAATTTATCAATCTTCGTAGACTGCATCTGGATTTTGAATCAGTTAGAAAACCATTTTCTACACCTAAGTTATTGATGAATTTACTAGTGTTTTCTTCTATTATCTGCAGTTTTATTATTAATATTATTTTATCATTACATCCCTGATCATTAAAATTTCATTCTTCTATGTAATGTGAGGTAAAGATCGAATTTCATCTTTTTCCAGTGGCTAATCATTTACCGTGGTTCTATTGTTCTTTAATGTCCATCTTTATTCCAGTGATTCGAAATGCTAACTTTATCTTATATTAAATATCTGTATGTTCTTTGGCTTATTTCTGGACTTTTTATTCAATTCCACTGTTTTATTTGTTTATTCATGCACAAGTAACATACCATTTCTATTAATGGGGTTTTATTGCATTTCTATTACTGAGATTAAAAAAAATTTTTTTTTAATGTTTATTTATCTTTGAAGGAGAGAGAGAGACACACAGAGTGTGAGCAGGGGAGGGGCAGAGAGAGAGGGAGACACAGAATCCAAAGCAGGCTCCAGGCTCTGAGCTGTCAGCACAGAGCCTGATATGGGGCTCCAACGCATGAACCGTGAGATCATGACCTAAGCTGAAGTTGGATGCTCAACCCATTGAGCCACCCAGGTGCCCCTCTATTACTGAGGTTTTAAAGGCTGGGAGGCTAGTACACCATCATAGCCTTTTGTTTTTAGTGTTTTCACTGTTATTCTTGAATGTTAGTCTGTGTCAATTTTAGGCTCACTTACATGTCAATTTTAGTAACAACCTCTCTAATCTGATTGAAAAATAAAACTTGCTAGTATTTTTACTTGGATTAAATTTGACTGATAAATTAACAAAGATGACTTTGCATGTGTCACCTTTATACTTTCTGTCAGGTTTTTCATAATGTTTTGCACACTTATTGTTAAGTTTATCTTAAATTATTCAAGAATGTTTGCTGCTCTTATAGACTTATGATTGGCCTCAGAAGTAGGAGACAGATTTGTGGGACTGAACCCTTAACCTTTGGGGTTTGCACTAATTCCAGATAATTTAGTGTCCAAATGAATTAAGTTATAGGACACCCAGTTGGTGTCTGCAGAGAACTGAAGAACTGCTTGTGTGAAAAACCCACACATTTGGTGTCAGAAATGTTGTGAGAGTAGAGAAAAATAGGTTTCCCTCCTCATATACATGGAAAGTCTAAAAAACTTTCTTGTGTTTCTTTTATAAGTATGAAAAAAAACATAGACCAAAATACATTGTTAAAATGTCCCACCATACTATAAAAACAAATATAAACAGAAAGAAAAAAGGACAATGGAAAGAGTAGAAGAATATTGCAAATAATTATAATTAATGCCTCATATAGACAAGAAGATATTATATCCATGCAATAAGAACAGAAATTATTGCAAAGGAACAATCAGAGGGTAAACGATGGCCCTAGAAAAATAAGGTTATAATCAGGAAAGTAAAAGTTTAATGATAGGCTCAAAATATATAGCTGGGAAATAATCCCTACGTGGTATCAGAAAGACAAAGGCTGCAAAATCAAACAATCATTGCAGAAAGGAAAATATCTGATTAATTGGAGTTTGAGAAGGAGAAGACAATGTAGCTGTTAGAAGATAAATTATCCTAGAAAATAAGTTTCTATACTTAAACACTCTGGGTTTTCCGAATCACTACAATAAATGAAATTTCAGGACACCAGAGATAAAGGTATCTTTGAAAATTCCAGAGAGAGATTGGATTCATTGCTTTTGGTTGCTTTGTTTTATTGAGAAAAGAAAAATGAGACTATATGCAACTTTAGAGTCTTTATAATTGCTCTGTTTATATAAATTTTCAATTTCAGGTAGTTCTTACTGTTTGCATGAAGATTCCCCAAATAAGTAATATTGCGTATGTCCACTGTCCCTTTCATTCCTAGAATAAAAATTTGAGATTGTGGGTGTTATGCTAAGTACGATTAACACTTACATATTAAGTTCCCAAAACACAGTAGCCCACATGTGGAACCATGTCCTGGTGATGGAAGGAGAGCTCCAACTATTGCTGAGCCAGTCAATTATTTTCTGTGTTATGAATCTAAGAATAATAGTACTTTCCTGCCTTACCTCACATTGATCTCAAAGGAGATGATCATGAAATCATTTTGAAAGAACCCTATCTGGGGCGCCTGGGTGATTCACCCGGTTAAGCGTCTGACTCTTGGTTTCAGCGCATGTCATGATCTTCCGGTTTGTGGGTTCAAGCCCCATGTTGGGCTCTGTTTTGACTCTATGGAGCCTGCTTGGGATTCTATCTCTTCCCCTCTCTCTCTGCTCCTCCCCCACTCATTGCCTCTGTCTCTGTCTCTTCTCTTAAAATAAATGAATTTAAAAGAAAAAGAACCCTATGTACATATTATATTATCCAAATAATATAGCCTATGTTTACTCATCTATAAAATACCTTTACTTTAAAAGATCTATTCACAATAGACTAGACAGGGGACTGCCCTTCTGAAATCACCCTCATCTCATATTTTAAGTCTATAATCATGCATATGCTACTTTATCAGCCCTAGTTATTGGGAAGTTGTTTTAGTTACCACACTGATTGGTTTTCCATTTACTATCTCTTTCTGTTCTGTTAGCTGTTTTGTGAAGTTTGGTTATGCTGGTACTTCCTTACTGATGCTATATATTCCACGCTGGGAAGATTTTATTACCTCCCTGTCTCCAATAAGCAGCTAATAGTATGCCTCCTCTCCATTTGCTAAATTCTGGCCCCTGGAATTAAATAAAAAAAGAGGCACTATAACATTTTATTAAGATGAGTCCATTTTAATATTGGGAATGGTTTTCTATGAGATAACAGAAAACATCTATGTTGGTCTCTACTCCCAGTTCCTGGTTCCTGATGCAGGGCTCCTGAAACCCTTGTACTTGTAAGTGATGAGAGCACTAGGAGCATCTTTTGTTCTATGGAAGCAACTCTAGGTGAGCCTCTGGTGGGATCCTGGATGGAGCTGCTCACTAGAAGAGCAAGCCATGATTAGAAGCTTGGTATTTTCAGTTCCCCCACCCCACTTCTCCAGAGAAGGGAGAAAGCCTAGAAAATGAGTTAATAGTTTTCATGCCTACTTGAGGAGGCGTCCATAAAATCCCAATAGCACAGAGTTGAGAGGGCTCCCAGTTTGGTGGACACATCCGTACACGGTGGGTGACACACAACCGCACTGAGTCAGAAGCTCCTGTGCTCGGGACCCTCCCAGACCTTACCAGATGTATCTCTTCACCTGGCTAGTCAGCTGTATTCTTTATCATATCCTTTAATAAACTTGTACAAGTAAACAAATGTTTCCCTGAATTCTGTGAGCCTCTCTAGCAAGTTAATCTAACCCAAGGAGGGGGTTTTTGGAACCTCCAATCTAAAGCCAGAAACACAAGTAACAATCTGGACTTGTGACTGATTTCTCACATAAGGGGAAGGGACTGAGCCCTTACTCTGTGAATCTAACGCTATCTCCAGGTACACAGTGTCAGAACGGAGTTAAATTCTCAGGCATCCTGCTGGTGTCCCAGAGAATTGCTTGTTGTGGGGAAAATTTCCATACATCTGGTGACCAGAAATGTCAGAAGTGAAATGTCCGGTGTGAGTAGTAAAGGAGGCACACAGGGAAGAAATGCACAGTAGGGAAGAACTAGGCTCTTCCCTACATGAGGAGGAAAAGAGACGGGGTTGCCTATCTATTGCATTTTGTTTGTAGTCTATCCAGGAGCCAAAAATATTCTGACACTTTTATAAAAAATTCAATATAATACAGCTTTAATTTCCAGACAATTTCAACACTGTCACTGGGTTGGACCTGTATAGTAGACATTGGCAGCCTGGGTGTTTGTTTTCTTTTTCTCCTTATGGAACTAATTTCTATATATTTCAGGAGAGTTTCTGTTTTTGATGATTACATTTACTTGGCCAATAATTATGTGTTATTTTTGAAAGTGAGTGCCTCATATATTGTATTGGCACTGTTTTCGCATAACGGTGTTGCCATATATACATATAATAATATATATATGATCCAATAAATTAGCATAAGCATGCAGTAGGCATATCTGTCAATAAAAATGAATTCATATTCTTACATATGGATTCATGTATAAATTTTGTAAAACAATATCATACCTTTCATTTTTCTATTCAAGCCATTAAGCCTCAATATTTCCTTTTCTTATTTTCTAATACCAACAATCCTGATCTGTGCTAGAAATTGCATTCAGTGGGAAGAAAGAGTCACAAGAAAATGAAAGAAACAGAATTAGAATATCTTTATGATGAGAAAGGTAATCTTATTTTTTGACCCAGTTAGGTACAGAAAATGATGACTGTACATACCCTACTCAAGTTATTAAGTTCAAATGATATTTGTTCTCCTTTCTGGGAAAATTGAAGTCCATTCTTCCAGAGTAATCCTCCAAAAACTATTTAAATGATCAAAGCTTCAAACACAAAGAAACCCTTTACATGAGAACTATAAAAATATAAGAGCATGATGAACATGAATATTATTAAGGATTTACAGTTAGATATAGAACAGTTGGCGCTAGATTAAAGGACGTAATTTAGGGTTGACTCATAACTCCCCTTCCTGAGAAAGTAGGTTAATATTCCTATTAGAAAGCAAGTACTTAAAGGCAGGGATGTGGTCTCTTTGGCTCACCACTGGATCTCCAGTATCTAGAACATAACCTAGAACAGAGTGATTATTCAATTACTAATCACTTAATGATAAAACACTAAAATAAATAAATGAAATTCATGGATTACAGGTAAAAACATTGGCAGAATTTACCAATTATCTTAGAAGTTGGAGGCTCATGGACTGGAAATGTGACTGAGTCAAAGTAAGGAATTTTTTATTTGGACCTCCCTTTCCAGTGGGGGTTAAGATGACTTAATGGGATCTGTACCTGGGATTAAAAGCCAAGAGTAATGCCATTAAAACAAAGTCCCTGGGTCGCACAGGTTGCTTTTAAATGTGGCTTTCCCACTCTAAATGGCCACATTTTAATTTTTCCCAATGAAACATAATCCTCTTTTAATGGAGCAGGCAGTCTCTAAAAAGACAATCACACTGGAGGCAATGCCAGTAGCAGGCATGGTGAGGCCCAGAATAGGTACCAGGTCACACTGAAAACTAAATATGGAAAGCTGGTCACTGACTCAGCAGTTTCAACAAGGACAGGCCAGAAATCATACAGAGATGACTTCTCTTCTAGGAGAGCTTATTCTCCTACTTCCTTCCCCTTCACCCCACCAAGTCTATGGGATTCCTGAAGTGATCATGTAGAACTATATCATACAGTTCCATGGTTTATGATCTAACTGGCGGATTCTGACAACACTTCAGTGAAAAGTAAGAGACCTAGTGAAAATCCACTGACACTACTTTTGTAAAAAATCTGCCTAGGAATGACTGATTTTCAATTAAGGAGAAATAGACTTGAAACCTATGTTCTTTGAACAAATTACATAATATAAATGAAAGAAATGCACATAGCCCTCATGAGGTAGAGGAAAGACTATCGTATAAATAACAGTCTGAATCACAAGCAAATTTTAACAGCATCTGATTTTTTACTGTCAAGGAAATGGATGGCAATGGAGACAATAAAACCTGGAAGATTAGATAATGAGCAAGCACACCAATATAAAAAGGGAGCTGTCAGACTTATAGACATACATTAAGTATTTTGTATGTATGTATGCAAGTTGTTAAAAATTCTTTCACTTTGTTCTTATATCTGCAAATACTTTATTAAGTAAGGTATATTTCCCCCTCAAACCTCATTGGTATATTGATAAATTTCTGTAGCAAAAATTGTTTTGTGTTGGTTTAAAAACAAACTATGGCCTGCACTTGGTATCTGGGAATCTGTGTATGAATGAGAGCAATTTAAAATTAAGAGTGCAGCAAATCACTTTTGGGAATTTACTAGGGAACATTACTTCATATGTCTGATAAAATATGATGAAACAAGTAATTCTGAGACATAAGTATTGCACTGGCAAAGTAACACCAAGTCAGCTTCATAAATCTCCCAAGTAAATCAGGGATCCATCAGTTTAAGTACACATGTACCCTTCAAATTATGAACCATGTAATATGGGAACATTTTAGTGAAAATGGGACTAAATGGCAATGGGCCTTTGGCAGTGTAAAGTCTGTTGGAAAGAAATTTGTTTTATAGGATATAGGTGAACTATTTTTAATGTGACAAATTTGCCTTCCATGGAAAAAGGGATTTTTTTTCTGTAGACATGAATGTAAAATTGGAGGTGCTGTGAAGTTCACCAGTAGGCATCTGCAACTATATTGCTGAAACTTTCCAAATATTTCCCATGTCAATTTTTATATTTTTCCCTTTATTGTCCAAATTCATCACTCTGACAAGACTCAAACAAGTTTGTTTATCACTGTCTTTCCAATCTCAAGCAATATATGCATCTGGAAAATCAGTCATTCTCAACCATTTATTTCTTTGGAAAAGTCTTTCACAATGAGGTTGAATTCCCAGTACATATTTTGTAACTACTATGTAGTCACTGCGACTCTTCACTGTGAATACAAAAAAAATAAAAAATAAAAAAAGATAAATCATTCATGAGCAATCTTTAAAGTTAACAAACAAGACTTACATTAAATCATAAGTTACATAGATCCTTATGGCAAAGCAGTAAATTTTTTTTGAGAATGGCATAGAAGTGAAAGTAATTTAACTACGTGTATATAGTGTGTGTATACACACACACACACACATTCTCCTTTAAAGTTTATTTATTTATTTTGAGAGAGAACACATATAAATGGGGGAGAGTCAGAGAGAGAAGAGAGAGAATCCTCAAGGAAGCTCTGTGCTGTCAGCATAGAGCCTGATGGGGGGCTCAAACTCATGAACCATGAGATCATGACCTGAGCTGAAATCAAGAGTTGGACGCTTAACCGACTGAGCCACCCAGGTGCCCCCCCTTTTAAATAGATTCTCAGAAATGACCAAGACCTTCTATTTAAACAATTCAGCGTATCCATGACCACTCAGGAAATGACAGAGTCGTTATTTCTTTTAAAGGTGTTTTAACTCAGTAATGCTTAAGGAGACTTGTTAAACTGCAGAAAGAAATCAGTCATCAAATACAGGTAAATCTAATTGAAACTGTATAGGCACTAAAATACAAGATCAATCTATGAAGAAACTAGGACTATATTTTGAGTTTTATTTTCCCTGTGACAACTGTTCAGCACTCTTCTGAAAAATACAAGTACTCTGTATTTAAAAGAAAAAAGATCAAGAAAGCTCTAACCACACAGGCCAGATTCAAGGTAACATCTATAACTAATTTGAAGCCTTGTAAAACTGATTCATAGCAAAAGGTGAACAAGATCATTGGAGTTGGAATGATTCATTCACCAGATGAGCTCCTTTTGTGAAGAAAATATCATTCCTTTCTACTCTTAGTTTTTCTTAAATCATAAACACAAAAACATCATAAGTATAAACTATTTAAATTCAACAAGTATTTGTTGAGTGTGTTTACCACTTATCAAATACAGTTCTTGGCGCTGATGATACATTAGTGAAGCAAACTGATAACAAATCTCAGCCTTTGTGAAGTTTTATATTTTCACAAAAGGAAGTAAACATGGTACATCGAATCCACTTTTAAGCAGAGAGGTACAAGTAGGCATCTTACTAGACTGCTAAATTCACTTATCAGTTCTAGTAGATTATTTTTAGATTTGTTAGGACTTTCTATTTAAATACTGTTGTTATATGTGAATTAAGACAATTTTACTTCTTCCTTCTCAATATGTATAACTTTCAATTCATTTTCTTGCTAACTTCCCTGGCTAGAACCTCCAAGATGACGCTGATTAGAAATGATGAGAGTGGCTATTCTTGCCTTGTTACTGTAAGGGATATAGGTCCAATATTTTATCATTAAGTAAAATGTTGACTCTATGTTTTCTGAAGAAGTTCCTTTCTATATTTTAAAAGCAATTACGGCATTTTCTGAATTTTATTTTATCACTTTTATGCATCTCATTTTTTTAAAATGTTAAACCAACCTTGCATTCCTAGGGCAAATCCATTTGGTCATTATGTCTTATATTTTTATGTGTTTCTGGGTTCCATTTGTTGTCTACAATTTTTGTATCTATATATGTTAGGGAAATTGGTCTCTAATTTTCTGATCTTGTAATATCTTTGTCAGATTTTGGTGTCATGGTTGTTTTGGGTTCATAAAAACAGGTTGAAAATATTTCCTCCTTTTGTTTTTGTAAGAATTTTTTTGAAATTATTTCTTAGAAGTTTGATAGAATTTAACAATGTAATCATATGGCCTTGAAATATTTTTATTAAAAGCTTTTATACTGAATTCAATTTTTAAAATAAGTATAAGAGCATATATATTTCTACTGTTTTTTATCTCTCCTGCCCTCTAGGGCTTAGCCTTTAGCTAAGTTTCCAGAGTCCTCAGTTGGATTGTCTGAGAGAAAAGGGAAGGGAAAAGGGAAAAAGAGAGAAAGAGAAAGAGAGAGAAATAAAAATCATCTTGTTGATTAGGAGGCATACTCTGTGGTAACTCTGACCTTAAATCTCTACTGCGCACCAGCAACTGACAATAATTTCTTGGAGAACCAGTTCTAAAATTCAAGGAGGGGTTTGTAATTAGAGCAGCATGAGTTTATAAGTAGTGTTGTAAACTTACTCTATAAAAAAAGTAATTTTAATCACTGGGTATCATAGCAGCTTCTTTTGGTTATTTAAGACCTACAGAAGACCAGCTAATACATTTGCCTTCTGTACAGAAGAGACTCAAGGGAGCGACCAGAGGTAAAACAGACTCTCACTGATTTCTTAATATTTGTCTAGGACTTTACTTAAACAACTCAGCACATTTAAAACAATGAACCAAGGAAAACAAGCAACCTAAGTAGAGATTTAGGTCACAATAGCTGAGGAATTTCATTGAAAATAATCAAACAAGGCTGATCCACATCATGTGCTCTGTGCCTTGCCTCTTGGGTCTTACTCAAAGCTGGCAGTGCAATTTTTCTCTTCTAAGCTTGACCCACTTGTGCACAGTGGTGATTATCATTTCAGTCTAAATTCAGTATTTTAAAAAGCCTCAAGTTTTGCATAGTGCTGCATAAGACAATCATTAAAAGAGGTAGAAGTTTAAGAATAAGCTTTTTATGGGAAATCAAATAACACAGAAGATGAAATATCTGTGTTTGAAGCCTATACTAAAGAATATCTGAGCCATCTGTCAGCTGGAGTCTATGACCCTTTACTTTTCTTGGTTTAGCCACTAAACCAGGAAAAAGTTATTTACTATATTGATTTTTCCTGTACAACTAGCAAAAATTATTTCTTATAGTGGGTGATTTGTTTTTAAATGGGGCAGAACAGTTGTTGCAAAAGGCAAAAGTTGGAAAACTAATAAGTGAAAGAAAAAGAAAGAAAACTCCCAAAAGCATAGAACTGAAACTACAAGTTTTCCAAAACTCTGTATCTTGTTAGTTAAAAAATTATCTACATAGCCCCATATAGTCTTTTAAAATCAATATGCTCCTTAATTCAATAGATTGATATGAATGTTGAAAGAGGCTTATTTAAAATTTTTTCAAAATTATTTTGCTTATAACTCAATAATTAGAGATATTACATAAGAATAAAGAGCTGTAGCAATAAAATCCAGTGAGAAAAAGACATGATGAATTTTAGTAGGTAGCAACATAGTGAGCCATATAATGCATATTAAGTTAATCATTGGTTATTGGTTGAAAGTTCAATAGTTGTGTTAATTTCAATTCTTTGTCATTAAAAAAACATGCTAATATTCCAAAATATTCCAGATTAGGGAAGTGTCATTAACTTGGAAGTTATCTACATGATGATTATTAACAAAAAACTTACTTTATGAATACTGAGATATTTTAATTAAGTTCTTTGAAAAATAGAAATGAAAGATATACATAATTTAAGAGTAAAGTAGATGAATTAAGATAAAATAATGAAAGGAAAAACTGAAATATGGTTATTAAGAGTTGTATCCATGACTGACAGAGAGAGTAAATGTTGATTAGTGCTTTTAAAATTAATGAAACATATTCCTTCGTAAGACTCATAATGGGATATGAATGTGTGTTTTATTGTTCATCATTCCATAAAGTTACCATTTTGGGGAAAAATAACAATTATATGTACAGATAGATATAGTTGTAGACATATAGACATACGCAGCTTATATAAAATAAATATATTAAGAATCTATTTCAAAAAAGTTAACATATACACCAAGCAAAAATAAACATCTCTATCTAGTCTAGCTCTTTGAAATATTTTCTGGGATAATAATAACTAATAACTTATTATTTAAATAATAAGGCTCTCAAGCTTTCAAGAAACTCATAATTTCTATGACATACGTATTATCCCAGATCATAACAAATGAAAATTTCCCTCAAATTAATAAAATTGTGAAATTAAATCTAGGCAAAACTAAATATTTGCAAGTATTATTATTTTTATTTTTTCATTTTATAAACATATCCTCATGTAAAATTAAATAAATAAAATCAGAAATACATTAAAATCAGTCATTAGTGTGATGAATTAAAGGGCCATACATTTAAAGTGGGTTAGTCTTCCATGTATCTTGATGTTAAGACATCCAGCACAGCTTTTCAAATGAAAGAGGAAATCCTGACCCAGATCACTTTCTGAGGATGTCTGGGAACAGAGAAGTATTAGGTCTGGAGTTAAATAATAGCTACTGCAGAAGACTGAGAGCTCCTTCACTTTCCAAGCCAGTTAATCTGACTCCCTGAACTATGCCTTTAGTTCCATATTACGTACCTGACCCCAATTTTCCAACCACAAGAAATGGGACCAAGATACCTATAACAAATGTAGCTCTCACTGAGACTAAACAGGGAATTTTATACAATCTACCAATACTGATCAATATAGACCTTTAGTTTTAAACATGGCACCACAACAAAAAATCAACAAGCATTTGAGAAAATAAACATCACGAAAGAGACAGAGGACCAACCACAAAAAGAGAAAACATTAATATATGGAATAAGAGTGTTTATCAGAGAAATAAAAGATATATACATATCATTCGAACCCATTGAGATCATTGAGATGTTGTCATAAGAAGTTATTGTTATACAAAAGTGGAACCTTTAGAGCACTGAAAGTTAAAAACATGGTGGGCAAAATTTTAAAAGAAAACAGATAACAACAACAACAACAATAAAAGAAAACAGGCAATAAACAAAAAACTTGAACAGACTTGAGTATTAGGATAAACACAGCCAAAGACTGAATCTCTGATTTGGTCAACAGATTGTATAATAATATTAGGTGAAAAGATAAAGAGATGAGAACATTATGACAGTACTACCAGTTGGACAATCTACCAACAGTTGTTGGGAAAGTGAAGGAAATGGAAAGAAGGAAATACAAAACTAAAAAATTTTCTTGAGCTGAATAAAACCTCAAGCTTGGGTGTTGGTGAAGGAGATCCACAGACTCTCTATTGAAATTGAAGAATTCCAAAGTCAAAAAGCTTGATAAGAGCTTCTTATGAAGAAAGCCAGCAAGCAAAAGGTGATTTTTGTCAGAGGAATTAGACTAGCATCAGATTTATGTTTTGTAACTCGGGATATTTGGGAAGAAAGGACAGATATTTTTAAATTCCAAAATAAAATGGTGAATATTGAATTTTATTTACTTCAAAAACATCATTCACTTTTGAAGGCAAGTTAATGCCATATTCCAACTTACAGGATGGTCAGAAAGTCTTTCAGAAACAATAAATAGTCTACTGTAACAAAATAAAAAAACATGAGGTCAAGAACTACTGAACTCACAAAACATGAAAACAGGATTGAGTAAAGAAGCCAGCAAAAATTAGAGTTAAATACATATAATAGGAACTGTGACTACAAACCTTAAGAAAACCAATAAAATTTACATCTATAAAAGTAGAAGCATATTGAAAATATAATAAAACCCGGAAATTAAACCTCCAGAAGATTTCAACAAAATATGGGATATTGGAAGGAAAAGGAGAAAGTGACAGCTTGCAAAAAGTATTTTTATTTGGAAGGAAATGTTATAGTTGCTGATTAGTTTTCCATGTTGATAGAGAAATATGTTTAAATATTAAACAAATGTTTAATATAAATGTTACATAAATAATGGTAGAAACACCATATTAGCACCGGATCACCTACCTCGAAACTATTTTTTACATGAGAAAATAACAAAGCTCTGTCTTTTTAAATTTCTTAATGCTATATACAGAGCAAGCTGATTTTGACTGATGCATCTTCTCTGAGTGAAAAAATAAGCTCACCATGTTCTTCTTTTCTATCATTTGAGATTTTAGCTTCTACTTCTACGTATGTTTTCCAATTATCTTTAGATATAACCAGTCATTTTTTCCCTCCTGATTGTTTCTTCCATCCCATTTTCTACTGAATAGATTTTTCTTGCTAAAATGCATCTTCTAGTAATATTAAGATGTTCTAAAAAGATTTTTATTTCCCCCTCACTATTTAGTTATCATTATAGCTATTAATATATAAAAGTTTGGTTAAATTTTTTATGATAGTACTTTGAAGATAATGTTTTCTTACATTCAATGTAAATGAACAGGAAAGTTGGGGTCAATAGGATTTCTGTTATAGGAAGCTTTTTATAATTTTTGTCTTTTACTTCAAGGATCTAAAATTTTGCTATGATACGTCTAAGTGATTTTTGGTTATTCTGGTTAAGGGAGTTGGTATGCCCTTTCCATTAGAGGATTTTTCCTTTTAAACAATACATCCTTTTTAATTTGCCTTTTTCTCTGTAAGAACACTTAAGTTCTACTCCGTTAGGAAATTTCAATTATACAATATGATTTCAATTATATAATAAAAGTAGTTGATAACTATAAACATTACATTCTTTTTTAAATGTGATTTATGTTGTGGGGGAGGAGTAACAATTGGCCTGATTCTTCTGGAACTGGAAGTGAATCATTATAATAAGTCTAACAAGTGGGGGTGCCTGGGTGGCTCAGTTGGTTAAACATCAGACCTAGGCTCAGGTCATAATCTCATGGTTTGTGAGTTAGAGCCCTGCATCTGGCTCTGCGCTCATGGTGCAGAGCTTGCTTGGGATTCTCTCTCTCTCCTTGTCTCTGCCTCTCCCCCACTTGCTATAAATACATAAATAAATATACAAACTTTAAAAAAAAAGTCTAGTAAGTGGATATGTGTGGTGTGACTTGCATCTGAACAATGCTTTGGGTTGGCTTTTGTCCCAAGGTAACTTGAGCTGAAATGGCAAGGCAGCCCACTGATACAAACAGAAATTCTGGATAAAGGGGAGCCTGAGTAGCTCAGTCTGTTAAGTGTCTGACTCATGATCTCATGGTTCATGGTTCGAGCCCCAAGGTGAGCTTCTCGCTTTCAGCTGGAGCCTGCATTGGAACCTCTATCTTCCTCTCTCTGCCCCTCCCCTGCTTGCGTTCTCTCTCTCTCTTAAAAATAAATAAACATTAAAAACAAAAAGAAATTCTGGATAAGATACAACAATTTTCAAAAGAAATAGCTTCTTTAAAGTAAAGTGAAATTATAAGTGCTAGAGACAAAGAGCAAAATCAAAATCAATCCAGAAAATGAGAGCTGGTAATGCCAATGGCCTGTAGGAGTTTTGGATTTAGATATGGACCCTAGTACTTGGACGTTACTGGACGTTGAAGTTTTGCCCTGATCTCTAGAAAGGAAGAGACCTGAAAGAGAATCTGTAACATAAAACCTCCAGCTACAAAGAGCTGAAATGAAATGAAAATGCATTGCGTTTCTACAAAACAGGAATTTTCTCAAAGATTTACGTTACCACTTTCTGTTTTCCTCTTTTGTGTGTTATTTTTTGCATGTATAAGTTTAAAATAATGATGAAACAAATAGATGTATAGGCAGAGAGGCTTATATTACATTACATGATAGGTAATAAATAGGAAAGCAACCAGGTACTATATATTCAATTCAAACTTTATTTTCTGTCATAAGTTAATTAAAAACATAAAGAACATGATTTCCAAACTAGATTCTTTTTATGTTTTTTATAAAATAAATGAGGCAAGAATGAATTTGGTTAGTTAAAATGACTAGAAATTCAAATCGTAACTGGTCAAGTTTGGAGAATAGCTGGTCAAACACCTCTTTAAAAAAAACATAATCTATATACAGTAAAGGCATATTTTATCAGGATCAAGTATATACACTGACAAACACACATACATGAATTAGAAACTAATTTTCATAATACTTATTCTTACATATACACTACCCTGTAAAAATCCTTCTTCTATTCTATTTTTAAAATGCTTAAATGCTGATTTTAATCACCTAATTGGCTTTATGATCTTCTAAAAATCCTTAATAAATCAGTTTTAGAAACCACCAATCTAAATCAATCTGCTTTTGGGGGCTCCTGGGTGGCTGAGTCGGTTAAGTGTCCGACTTCGGCTAATCTGGTAAAATCTATTTTTTTAATTGCTAGTCCCTTTATCTTTTCCATAAAATATGATTCTATTCCACTTGAAAACCAACCATAATAAGAATATATGTAATTTAATTTGACCATTATGTGGAGAAACTTCATAATACATTTCTGAAATATGAAGGGCTAACCTCTTCCAGGTTAATAGCATAAAACAGCATTTTGTGCCAAAGTTAAATCTCTTGCATCTTGAACTCTAGCTGCTCATTTCAGAAGAGGGTGGAAGTCACTGAAAGTTCTATTCCAGGGAGTCTGTAAGGTCAGAGAAGGTCAAGGTATTTGCTTTTTACTGTTTAAGGTTGTATGACTCTGACTCATTCCCACTCCTGAGGTAGGGCAAGCCTAGTTCCGACATACTAAATGGACAAGCTCCTACTTGCTCATTAACGTATTTAAGATTCATTGAATTCTTTTTGTGTGTGGAGCCAAACACCACAAAGACAGTAATGGCCAATACATAGGCCCTTTATTACAGCAGCTCATCGAATTTTGGTAGAAGTCTGAGTTTCTTAGATCAGGTTAAACATTTGGGAATGTTTCCCAAATCCCAGTCTCCTCAAAATGATCCTATCTTGTGCTACACTCTCTGGGTATAACACTCTTTGTCTATATGTTAGCTACTCTCCAAGATTTACCTGGAGAAGAAAACATGAGATAATGACTATGATTTAATATAAATGTATAAAATATGTAATGATATATATAATATGGTATATATTATAGTATCATATTTATGTAATATATATTATAAATACATACACAAATATTATAATATATTGTAGAAATATATTACATTATTATATTTCTATAATATATTATATATAATATATTTCATTACTATATTTATATAATATATATATATATCCCTGCTTGGGATTCTTTCTCTTCCCCCTCTCTGCCCCTTACCCCTCTCAAAATAAATATAAAATAAACTTTAGAAAAAATAGTTTATAAAAAAGAAAAAAAAAGAAATGAGGCAAAAGAAAAGTTGTTAAAAACTTATATAACCCAACTGGCTAACTCAGCAGACTAAAAGAGTATGGAGATCAGGACAAAAAGCAGAGGAGGACTCCAGGTGTTTACAAAGTTATAAACCAATAGCAATTATATAACTGCCTTCTAAAACTGCCTTCTAAAACTCCTGATAGCTTTTCTCCAAGGAGAATTTAACAAAGGAAATCCAACTCGTTAACTCACTTAACTTTTTTCTTTTTTAGTGATAAAGTATTTCAAACAAGGAGAAAAAAAACTTTCAGTTTTCCTCATAAATGCAGCATGTTCCAACTCTTAAAAAATGTTACATAACAGTAAACAAACTTTTGTCTACTGATATACCAAATCTTACTGTTATCCATATTTGCTTCGGATTGTTATTTTAAAATAATATAAAACATCAAAGTTAAGGCTGAAGGTCTGCCTGAACTCATTTGCCTTATTTGTACTCTAGAAATAGCCACTCTTTTATGGTTTTTATATATTTCACTATAACATATGATTTCAATTTTACTACAGTTACATAGACATTAATAATATTAACATTGGGGGTTATTGTAGCTTTATGAAAACATGCATAAATGTTATTATAGGCTATTCATTATTGTGTAACTTGTAACACTAAGTTTTACAATGTATCCATTATTTACTTATGTACCTAGGACCATTCACTTCAACTACAGTCTTCTATTTTGATACCTGAACATGTTACTTTATTTACCAATTTCCCTATTTATGAGTATATAAATGATCTATATAAAATAATACATATGTATATATACACATATATATTCATACATATATACACATATACATACATATATATCAAAATAATGCAATTAACTTTATTTCTTGTTTGTATTTTCTCCTTTTCATTAACAAGAAATTCTTTCGATGCACAACTACATATGGAATTGCTGGATCATAAAGAAATTTGCCTCTTCCCTTTACTACATATCACCACATTTTTATACAAAATTCTTACCAACTTACACATGCTTACTAACAGTATTAATGTTGCCAGTTCATCACATCCATTGATATTTCATATTATGTCTTTTATAATTATGCAAGTCTGCTATATATGGCAGTAAATTATCATTTTAAATTGTATTTCTTAATTATTAGCAAGGTTGAGTGTTTTTTTCATATGTTTATGATCATTTAGAGCTCTTTCTCTATGAATGGAATGTTGAAACTTTTCAACCATTTTAAAAATTGGGTTGCTTGTCTATTCTTATTGAGTGGAACAAATTACTTTTTTTAAAGTTATTTATTTATTTTTGAGAAAAAGAGAGACAGCACATGCGCATGAGTTGGGGAGGGGAAGGGAGAGAAAGGGAGAGAGAGAATCCCAATCCTAAGCAGGCTCTGTGCTCTCAGCGAGGAGTCTGATGTGGGGCTTGATTCCCGGAACTGTGAGATCATGACCTGAGTTGAGATTAAGAGTAAGACACTTAGCCCCACTGAGCCACCCAGGTGCCCCAGAACAAATTTCTTAATATAGTACAAATATTAATCTATTGTCAACTATGGTGTTATACTTATCTTACATGCCTTTTGCCCAATATGTGGGCAGTTTTTACATTTTTGTAAATCTGTTATCTATTTAATTCATAATTATATATGTAATATTTATATACATGATTTTATAATATATCTTAAGATATATTTATATTATATGTTACTCTTATAAAGAATTCTTCCAAATCTTCTTCTAATCATTTTAAGTTTCCAGTTTTGTTTTGTTTTGTTTTTAGAGAGAGAGAGAACATGAGCTGGGCAGAAGGGCAGAAGGAGAGAGAGAATCGTAAGCAGGCTGCACACTCAGCACGGAGCCCGTCATGAGGCTTAATCCCAGAGCCTAGGGTAGGACTTCATCCCATGACCCTGGGGTCATGACCTGAGCCAAAATCAAGAGTTGGATGCTTTACCCAGGTGTCCCTCAGTTTTAATATTTATATCTTTATGGCATATGGAATTGATTTTTACATATGTTCAGATGAGCAATAGAATTTCATTTTTCCATTTGGAGCCCCATTTACTTAAGCATTATTGGATAGTTCATCATTTGTTTTCATTGATTTGTAATGCTAGTTTTTTATGTGCACATGTCTGTTTTATGATTCATGAGTATGCCCCATCTTGTAACACTGTCAACATAAGCTTAGAATAATTTCATATGCTTGAGAAATTTTCTTTTTTTCCCACTTATTTTATGCTGTTACTTGTACAATATGTACATGTTCATCTCTAAATTTTGATAGGACTCACTTTAAAACCATCCATATCTGGGGCTTTTAAAAGAAAAAGTTCTTTAACTATAATTACATTAAGAGTCATTGATTGATTAAGAGATTTTTTTTCTATTCATGTCAATATTCCCATATATATATATATTTGGAACTATAGAAATCTTTTTTAAAAATTTGGTTTATGCAACTATTCCTTTTCATCATCAGACTCACCAAAATTTCACTATGTTAGTAAACTTTAGGAGAATAAGATTTAATTTTCTACATTATTTTCTTACTTTTGTTCTTTATTACATTAATTTAGCCATTATAGTTATTACTGATTTATTCCTTATGTCTTTAGTTTTCTCCTATGTCTTTTTTCCCTACTTCTTGATTTAAATATTTAGATCACTTTCCCCAATATTTCTTATTTTCTGATAAATGATAATAAAATCACTTCTAATTAAATATTTATATATGCTCTATAAAATTTGTAATATATAGTGGTTAATTTTCATTCAGGGTTATAGATTTTGCAATTGTCCTCATGATTTCCTCTGTAACTCACTTTTTATTTAATAGTTATTGTTGATCCTAAAATTTAGTATCTTTTTACCTATGTTTCTATTACCAATTTCTAATTTTGTTCCATTAGAGTCATAGATCTTAGTCTATATAAAGCTGGTTATGTTCTTCTATTTTATTTTATTTACAAAAATTTTTTTAATGTTTTTTTTATTTCTAAGAAAGAGACAGACTGTGAGCAGGGGAAGATACAGAGAGGGAGAGGGAGACACAGAATCCAAAGCAGGCTCCAGGCTCTGAGCTGTCAGCACAGAGTCTGACGTGGGGCGTGAATCCACGAACCACGAAATCATGACCTGAGTGGAAGTCGGAGGCTCAACCGACTGAGTCACCCAGACGTCCCAATGTTTTTGTATTTTAAAATCTGATATAATACTTAACATATGAATCAAATATGTGGCTTAATAAATGTTGGCTTAATAAATAAATAAATGTTGATGATAAACAAATACCCATAAACCCAATACTCAGCTAAAGTTCTAGAACATTACCTTTTCCAGAGACTGCTTCTACCCCCTTCCATATCTTTTCTCTTTTACTCTGTGGTAATAAAAGCTCTGTTTCTACCCACCAATGTATAGTTAAATACTAGAATTTCAAATCTACATCAAGGCTTGATGTGGTTATATGATTAGATTCTCAGCAAAGTGGTAACACAGGAAGTGGCCTAGGAATACTTAAAATTTTAATTAAAAAAAAAGGATAATAATTTATATATTTCCTTCCTTTTTTCCCTTCCCCATGAAATTGAGTACTTTATATTCCAGTTGTTTCATATATTACAAATTATTTAAAGCAAGAAAGTAAGTCTTTCCCTGTTAATCCATCTTGGTGAGAAACTGAAAAACAAGAATTTTCATTACATTATACACTTTTTTCTTCTCGTTGATCTATAGGATATCTTTATTCTGTAGAGCAGTATTCAATATATCTATTGCAAATATCTTTTTCTCGTCTGATTTATCTTTTCACTTTTCAATAGATTTAATGGATTTTTTTAAACGTGTCTTGTTTAAGAGTGTTGCATTAACCAGTAGTCATGAAAACTTCCTATGTTTTCTTTTATATGCTTTAAAAACATTTTTTTAATGTTTATTTATTTTTGAGAGAGAGAGAGAGAGAGAGAGGCAGACCACAGCAGGGGAGGAGCAGAGAAAGAGAGACACAGAATCTGAAGCAGGCTCCAGGCTCTGAGCATCAGCACAGAGCCTGATGTGGGGCACAAACTCACAAACCTTGAGATCATGACCTGAGCTGAAGTTGGACGCTCAACCAACTGACCACCCAGGCATCCCTTCTTTTAGATGCTTTACCGTTTTACTTTTTTTTTTATTTGTGTCTATGATTCATTTTGAATAAATTTTAGTGTTTGTATGAGCTGATATTTTTTCAAATAGATATCCAACTAATCTTTCATTATTATTGAAAAGACCATGTTTATCCACTGGATTGTAGTAGCACCTTTGCAATAAACATATGACTGAGTATATGATCCTGGGTTCTCTCTGCTGAACATTGGTGTATTTGTCTATCCTGTACCAAAAAGATACTAGACACTGTCTTAAGTATAGTGAGTATTTAGTGTGATAACATGAGTCCTCCAACTTTGTTTTTCTTTTAAAAAATTGCATTATCCATCCAAGATTTCTTGACTTGCAAATTCATTTTAGGATCACTTGTTAATTTATATGTACATAGGTACATATGTGCACATACCTGCATTGAATTTATAGGTAAACTTGCAGAGACTGACATTTTAACAATACCAATTCTCTCAATACATAAACCTATATATTTGCCTACTTATTTATTTCTTCTTTTAATTTAGTTTAGGAGTAGTTTTTTAATTATTTGCTCCATCCCTTGTATCTCTACAAACCAGTAATTTTATCCAAAAGTGTACTTATATTCAAATTAAAATTTACAACCTTACTTTTAAGGACAATTTTTTAATTTCCTATAACAATTTCAGAAGTAATATGCATTTGCCATGATCCATTAAACATGGTGGAAGCAGAAGGTTTTGTAGGAACACTCACCCCTACTGCCGAAAAACTACATTTATCGTAATGCACAAATCTCTTACATCCCTTCTCATACCATTTTAGATTACTATATATTCAATCTCCATTATCTTTTTTCTTACATGACTAGCTTCATGTTAATCACAGCACAACTGCATTTGCTTTTGTCACTGAAAAATACAACGTGGCTATTCCTTCTAGTTAAGGGATTAGAGCTATGGTATTTTTTCATATATATCTGTAAAATTCTACTTTATAAGAACATTGTACAATGTAATCAAACGTTTTCCTACTGACGGACCTTATGCTTGTTTCCAGTTCAAACATAATGCACATGTCAGGATGATTCTATATCACTGATGGACACAATAAGCCATTTTTGTGGTTGCTATGACATCAGAGCCCTATGTTCATTCTGTTTGGAAAGAGCTGATTTTCACAGTTTTTGTTTCTATATGGTTATTCTTTGATGGGGTAAACAGAATCCTGAAACAACTAAAATCTCAACTATTTTATTTCACTGCTTGGTTGCATTTTGTATTTCTTTGTTTCTCTGAAGACATTTTAATATATTTCTATTTGGCTCTGAGACAGCTTAATGCCTGCATTTAAACCCTTATATTATTATTTTTTCTATTTTGAATAAATAAGGGTCTTCACTCCACTGCATATGTCACTAAGGTTGTAGCTAATTTTTACATCAATCTCTTTATAGCCTTCTTGGCAGAGCTGTAGATCTTCCAACGGAATATGTTTTGTAAATTTAAGGTCACAAAAATAATTTTATTTGGAGGCTACTCAAATAAAGCATTTGCTGCTTTACTCTTTGCAATAAGAAGGAAACGTGGCCTCAGTGGTTTGTCTTCATCGAATCAGCAGATCTAGAAGATATGTACAGTTCTCAAGATTTAAAAGTCTTACTTATGAACAATTTTAAAAAGAAGAACAGGGGTGCCTGGGTAGCTCAGTTGGTTAAGCCTCTGACTCTTGATATTGGCTCAGGTCCTAATCCTGCCATCATGAGATAGAGCCCTGTGTGGGGCTCTGCACTGAGAGTGGATCCTCCTTGGGATTCTTTCTCTTACTCTCTCTCTCTCTCTCTCTGCCCCTCCTTTGCTCATTCTCGTTCTCTCTCTTTCAAAATAAATAAATAATCACTTTAAAAAATCTTTTTGAAACAAGAATATAAGAAGCAAATATATTATTTCTGAGCTAGAAAATCTAGCTTTTGAACCAGAAAAAGCATTTGCAAAGATGTACTTTGCACATTGTTTCAACTATGGTTTTCATACATACTAGAACCTCCAAAGAGTTTGTTATTTCTGTTTATATTAGGTGTACCATGGGTGTTGAGCTGTGTAAATCTGCTTCCAATACAGATAAATCAAAGAGAAAATTCATGACGATAATAAAACATTTTCTTCAATTACTGTTATAAAGTAGTTTTGCTGTGGTGTTATTGAAGTCCTACTCAAGTTCCATTCTTTCAGTAGAATATGAAAGATGAAAGTCCAGAGTGTGGAGATGTAAAGCCCTCTTAAGGTAAAAATCCTAGGGAATTAAACTTTAAATTTATGATTCTAGTTGAAAAACATCATGCACTATCTCTTTGACTTCTCAAGATTGTCCAGAAACTGACAGTCATAAAGGAGACAGCTTTCCTAAGAACCTTGGATCAAACAGCTGATGACTCCATATGGACAGGTTCAAATCAAATACCTTCATTCCATATCAGGACCTTTAAATGCCAGAGGGCATCGACAGCCATGTTCTTTCTTGGTCTTTTTGGTTATCACATTTCTCACTCAATTTATTTAATGTTTGTATTGAAAATTTCTGGGGAGCAGGAATCAGGGGAAGATGGTATATATCTGTTTGGTGTCTGTCACTTAATAAACTGGGATAATGTTAAATAGCCAATTCTGAGTCAGTATCTCTAGAGTCATGCCTGAAATTCTGTGTTTAAACAAGTTTCTAGGGTGTACAGATGCTGCTTGTCCATGAATATCATTTTGCAGAGTGAGAATCTAGGGAGAGTTTTACATTTAGTATCGTAAGCATGAGTTGCAAAAAAACGTGAAAATTAGAGTTAGTACAGTCTGAGGCTACTATATTAAAATTTTCTCTTCTAGGGGCATCTGGGTGGCTCAGTTGGTTAAGCATCCAGCTTTGCCTCAGGTCGTGATCTCATGGCTCATGAGTTCAAGTCCTGCATTGGGCTCTGTGCTGACAGCTTGGAGCCTGGAGACTGCTTCAGATTCTGGGTCTCCCTCTCTCTCTGCTCCTCCCCTACTCACAATCTGTCTCTTTCTCTCTCTTAAAAATAGATAAACATTAAAAAATAAAAATAACTTAAAATTTTCTCTTCTAATACAATTCAGGCATAATTGAACAAATATATAAAAGAAACTAAAAAACTAGACATAAAAGTATTCCTTTAACTAGAAATGTGTCATTAGTCCACCTAACAAGATTTACTCATGCCACCGAATCTTGCCCTTGACATGTCGTCCCTAATTTTGTATTAACCAAAAGAGTGACTAACTTCTTGCCCAAAAATATTGCTTCTCTATGAAGTTCTCTTAAGGTAATTATCTTGCAATGCAGTAAACTCTGTCTTTCAATATGGGATAGAACATTAATGATCAAAAAAGAAAATAGCTCCAAAATTTAATTACATTTCAGAATTCTCGACTGAATCTGGATAGGTTTGCAAAACAGATGCAAAATATCATTAAACAAACTGTACAAAAACAAAAAAAGTTGAGAAAATGAATCTGTTACAAAGTTGTGAAATTACTTGTGGCATTGGCTTGTTAAGTGTTAAGTTTTATGGAGCTATGGGTATCTCTGAACTTATTGGTGATGTCTTAGAAAGTTAACCAGTCAACAGATATCATAATCTAGTCCATAAGACCAGCTAGACTATGCAATGTGGAAAATAGCAGGCAAATTAATAAATTTTCTCAGGGCACCTGGGTGGCTCAGTTGGTTAAGCGTCCAACTTTGGCTCAGGTCGTGATCTGACAGTCTGTGGGTTTGAGCCCCGCATCAGGCCTGGAGCCTGCTTTGCATTCTGTGTCTCCCTCTCTCTCTGCCCCTCCCCTGCTTGCACTCTGCCTCTCTCTCAAAGATAAAATAAAAAGATAAAAAAATAAAATAAATTTTCTCTTCATATTTTCAACCAGATACATTCTTTGTTTCACTAACAGGTTGTGAACAAATAGGCCATTAGTGATCATTAATCTGTGAAACAGTTCTTGAATTTCACAAGTAGATTTCAGTTTCTCAAGGTGCATTTCAAAGGAGAGAATCAAGATTATTCACTATTTTCTTATGTTAACACCTGTGATCAAGGCATTAAGGCCAACAAAGTAGCATTTGGCTCTTTGTGTAAACACATAAGCAGAAGAATAAGTCACGAATTTGCCAATTGTTCACTGAGAAAATGAGCTGATATTCAGAACATATGTGCATGGAGCTTTCTAAATGTTTGTATTCTCTCTCCCAGCAAATATAGAGTATTAAAATGCTGGTGTTCATGATCAATCCTTAAAGGAGGAACTGAACTCAGTATTTAGGATAGGATAATTTTCTCTGCTGTTCTTTACCATGACACAATGGAGGAAAACCAACATTCAAGTTTCTCAAGCCAACTCTATGCTTTTTCTGATTAAAAGGGTAAGGCAACACTCATATCTTTTTTCTTAAGATTTTACAATGGAGGAGACTCTGGTACCATAAACATTGCAGGTGTGGTGTCCATTCTTTGATTTCATGAAAATTGTAGGTTTTGTTTATTTTTACCAAAATCAGTATCTTTATATCTTCTTTGCTTGTTTCATGTTTTATATAAGACTTTAAGTATAAACAACATCATAGGATTCATCCTATTAATACATGCAGAAGTCTTTTAGTAAGAGATGTAGGGCTTTTGTGGTACGCATCAAGTAAAAACCCCTATTTGCTTGATTGCAAAATTGAAACTCCTTGGTTCTGCAAGTCTCTAAATTACATACAAACAGAATAAATTTTTTAAGTTTACTTATTTATTTTGAGACAGAGAGAGAGAGAGAGAGAGAGAGAACAGGAGGGGCAGAGAGAAGGAGAAAGAAGAGACTCCCAAGCAGGCTCCTCACTGTCAGTGCAGAGCCCTATGCGGAGCTCAAACCCACAAACCTTGAGATCATAACTAGAGCTGTAATCAAGAGTTGATGCTTAACCGAGGTGAGCCACCAGGTGCCCTAAACAGAATAATTAATCAATTAAATATAAATGATATATTTAAAAATTATGTCTCACTACTGGGTGCCTGGGTGGCTCAGTGGGTTGAGCATCCGACTTCTGCTCAAGTCATGATCTCACAGCTAGTGAGTTCAAGCCACCCACAACCCCCACTGTTGGGCTCTGTGGTGAGAGCTCAGAGTTTGGAGCTTGTTTTAGATTCTGTCTCTGTCTCTCTCTCTCTATGCCCCTCCCCTGCTTGGGCACTCTCTCTCTCTCTCTCTCTCTCAAATATAAATAAACATTAAAAAATTATAAAAAAATAAAAATCACATATTACTTATATTATTACATATATATTGTGTATATTACCTTATAATGATTATATTATTGGGGTAATTTGAATATATTTATAGAAAGTTAACTGGTTGATTTGTTGTAATTTTTTCTGATTCAAATATTTACAATACCAACTAAAATCACATGCTCAGTTAAATTGAGGGAATCTGATCCCAGTTGACCCTGACATTTCCCAGGTATAGAAGTGACCATTGAAACTTCATATTCAGTACTGCTTCACTGGCAGATGTTTAAAGCAGAAATTGTGTGTTCCAGAACCAGGAAAGGCTCCCAGGGATATAAAAGAGATTTCTTTGACAACAATGTCAAGGCCTTACAATCGGAAAGGATCATCTCTTCAACAAATGATGCTGGGAAAACTGGATATTAATATACAAAAAAACTAAGTTGAATCTTTACTTTATACCTAAATTAACTCACACTGTATTAAAGAGTGAAACGGCTTGAAACTATATACTTCTAAAAGAAAATACAGAGGAAAATCTTCATGTTATTGCATTTGGCATGCTTTCTTAGATACGACACCAGTAGCACAGGGAACAAAAGGAAAAATAGATAAATGGGAGTACATCTTACTTAAAAATTTCTGCTCCACAAAAGAAACAATCAATAAAGTGAAAAGGCAACCTACAGAATGGGTGAAAACATTTGATAAGATATTTGATAAGGAGTTAATATTCAGAATATATACATAAAAATCCTCTATAACTCAACAACAAAGAACCTCAAATAATCCAATTAAAAAATAGGCAAAAGACTTGAATAGACATTTCTCCAAAGGATATATACAAATGGCCAACAAGTATATAAGAAGATGTTCAACATCACTAATCATTTGAGAAATGCAAATCAATACCACTATAGGATATCATCTTGTATCTATTAGGATGACCACTATTTAAAAAAAGGGAGAGAAATAATAAGTGTTGGTCAGCATATGGGATTGGAACCCTTGTGGACTGTTGGTGGGAACATAAATTGGTCCAGTCATTATGGATGAAACTTCCTCAAAGAATTAAAAATAGAACTACCGTATGATCCAGCAATCCCATTTCTGGGTGTATATTCATCAAACCTGAAGACAGGATCCTGAAGAGATATTTTCACACTCATGTTTACTGGAGCCTTCTTTGCAATAGCTAAGAGATGAAAGCAACTTAAATATCCACTAAGGTGAATGGATAAAGTATTAGGATATGCATGCAATGGAATATTATTCAGAATTTTACATGCATTTATTTTATTCTATTCACATTATACAACTGTTAACCTTTCATAAAGTACAAACTTTAAAATCAAGGAATATTATTCATTTTTTAAAAAATTGATAACATGTCATATGCTATGATTAGGGTGAAACTTGAGGACATTATGCCAAGTGAAATAAGCCAGTCACAAAAAGAAAAATACTACATGATTCCATTTATGTGAGTTATCTAAATGTAAAATTCTTAGAAACAGAAAGTAGAATGGTAGTTGCCAGTAGGTGAGGGAAGGTAGGAAAAGGGGAGTTATTCAATACGTATAAAGGTTCAGTTTTGCAAGATGAAAGAGTTCTAGAGATCTCTTGCACAGTAAGATGTACAAACTTAACACTACTGTACATTTGAAAATAGTAAAGATGGTAAATTTTATATTATGTATTTTTTACGTAAAGAAGAAAATAGAAGGGAAAAATTCTTTTACTGTCAGATAAGTTAGTTGTCAGTTGGATTTGGGGAAAATGAAGCTCTAAGAAGTGGACTATTGTCTCAGAGAAAAGAGTGGACCTCTATACATCTATATTCTCTGATTAAAAAATAATAATGAAAAAATAATAAACATGATATAAAACAATGAGCAAGGTAGAACTTCACAGAGAGCCAAATTAAAGGTTATGTAGTTTAAAAATACTACATTAAATATGGGACATATAATTATACCTCTGTGTGTACTAAATAATTAACGTGAAATTGGAGTTTTATAAGTTTGGAGAAATTTGATACATTATTTTTTATGGGGTCCTAAATTCTTATGTTAGCAAAGAGATTAGTAGCAATTATTTAGAATATACAAGCTTTTTTCTCTTTGATGATTTTTCACTTAGTTTAGCACAAAATGGATATTTGAAAGATACAAGGAAATTGAATTACTCATTGTCCCCTACAATGCTATCAGAATATGGAGAGATTATAAAAAAGTGATTCAAACCATGAAATGAAAAAATTAGTAGATTTAAATTCAAAACATACTAATTATAGAATGGCGTATGTGAATTTTAAGTAATAGGATACACATTCATTAAAATTATTTAAAACTGCAGTAATATTAAATTAATGGGTCTTTAATGCTCTATTTCACCAGAACAAGGATGATAGGAGAGATAGGAAATAAATGATATTTTCTACTGTTTTAATTCTTATTTCATTTGGCTTTTGGTTTTTTCATTGTCACTAATTTATAGTATTTATCAATAAGAATTTGAGTTTTGTAATGACTACCATTAGAGATTAATTTGTAAGGCTGCGTTTTTTTCTTCAGAATAAAAACCAAAATTGCTTTGATATTAAAACATTCCAAAATTAATTTTTATGTATGGTCAAAATAGACAATTAAACATATATTTTCCCAAACTGCTAAGTACATTTAACTGAATATACTGTATAATAATAATTGAATGTGTATATTTTTGTCATTAAGAAATCCTAATTTGTGGTAATCTTCTATATTTTTGAAGTGGAGAGGATTCAGCCTCCGTGAAATATTTTGTAATATTTTAAAATAATTCATTGATTGATGCCTTTTGCCAAGTGTTGCTTATTTACAGAAACACCTTCTTTATCTCCTCACTATGGAATGATTATTCTATGTATAAACTCTCTCGACACAATTTTCACAATTAAATATCAATTTCATTTGTTTCTTTTACAAACATTAATTTTTTAGGTATGGAATTAGATAATATACAGCCCCTTGTATTCTAGTTGTTTCCCCTAACATAATGCTTTTTAAAGCTCACCCATGCTGGGAAATTATTTAATGTTTTCTTCCTTTTTATTGTTTTGTTTTGTTTATTTTTCGAGAGACAGCATAAGTAGGGGAGGTGCAGAGAAAGAGGGGGACAGAGGATCCAAAGAGGGCTCTGCCCTGACAGGCTGAGACCAGCGAGCCAGATGCGGGGTTGGAACTCAGGAACCGAGAGATCACTACCTGAGCCGAAGTTGTATGCTTAACCGACTGAGCCACCGAGGCGCCCAGCTTCCTTTTTATTGTTGAGTACGCCATATACTTTTTTTTGTGTTTTATCGTAGATGTGATTTATGATATAGACATTCTCAATTCTGTTATATTCCTCCAACATGCATTTTGATATTTTTGTTTCAGGAGATCTGAATGGACTGGGCTCAAAATGTAGACTTATCATATCTGTGGTGGTCAGAGGCTCAGATCTCAGGGCAATTCTTCAAGACCTGTTGGCAAGTTGCTTTCAATTTGTCCTGCACACATTTAGGTAAGGTGTCAGGACAGACTCATGCAAAAAGAGGTCCATGTTTACCCGAAGTTGACATGCCTTTTTCCCACTGCAACTGGCTCTCTTTAGGAAAAAGTCATGGGGACAGGAACAATTTACTCTATGATTGTTACTTGCTCCATTATGGTCTCCTACCATAATCTGCTGTGGGTTTTTTCTTCCCTCACTCTCCAGGCCCCTTGGTAGATGATGATGATGATGATGATGATGATGATGATGATGGTGATGATGATGATTTTGTATTTTAATATAGAATTCATGGCTGTTATTTTTTAGGAGAATCAGTTTGTAAGGAACTCACCCCTGCGTATCAGGAGCAGGATTGAGGAATACACTTTAAAACATAAAACAATAATTAAAAACAATCACAGGGTAACAGTCTTTTAAGTTTTGATGACTGTAATTATTATTGTGAAAATAAAACCAAACAAAAAAGAAACAAGCAAAAAGAAAGAGAAACAAACAAGAAACAGAATATAGATCAAGCGCTTTCATTTTACATGGAGATAAAGTTGGTCAAAAAGTTTTTTGAGGGGCGCCTGTGTGGCTCAGGTCATGATCTCACGGTTTGTGAGTTTGAGCCCCGTGTCAGGCTCTCCTCTGACAGCTCGAAGCCTGGAGCCTTCTGTGGATTCTGTGTCTCCCTCTTTCTCTCTGCCCCTCCCCCACTCACACTCTTTCTTTCTCTCTCAAAAATAAATAAATATTAAAAATAATTTAAAAAATATTTAAATGTTTGCAACTTAGCATATTTTAATGTGTGAGTACAATGACAACAATGATTATTACTTACAATCTTTCTGGCTCTCCCATCAGTTCGTTGTAACTAGGAACTTTTTATTCATGCTCATAAGATGCTCACAGAGAGCGTGCCTGAGGGATAACAGGTAGCTTCAGTTTTTACTTGTACATGGTTTGTGTTGCTGAAATATTTTTGCCAACAGTATTTTTCTTAGGTGTAGTACACAGCCTGAGGAAAAAAAGCAGGACTGTTCAAGTGATACTGTGACATTTGGGGACCATGTCAACAGGAGTTAGGGTGAGGGGATTCTGGTAAGAGGCAAGATGGAGAGAAAACATTATTAATTATTAATTATTATTACATTATTATTATTAATGTAAAACATTAAGAAACATTGTAGTCTAAGCCTCTTATCTTTCTTTATGGAATTAAATGTTTTGTGATCTTTTAAAAGATTTGTCCCCCAGGTAAAAGTGTCTGGGTCTTTTTTATTTTTAATGAAAGAGCTGGGGAAGAAGGATCATTGCCACCCATGAATCATCTTCTAAGGTAAACCTGCTTTTGTTACTTTTGTGGCCCTGCCGGAAGGGATGGATACATACAGAGCTTACCCCCTTCCTTACACTTCATTTCTCTGCTACCATTGCTTTCCTCTCCTCTCACTCTGTCCCACTTCCATCATGCGAAGGGACTGGAGTTCATATTCTGGGGGAAATTTCCTTCTCTGGTGGGAATGACTAGTAGTTAAGAATTCTAAGCCCCATATGTTAAGATCCAGAGTGGTAGTAAGATAAACATGATAGTAACGGTTATGATCATTTCAGGGACATCTGACAGAATTAATGGTAATTATAGACATTGGACTACAAGCAAGATAAAAGAGAAACCATACATTTAGTTACTATAACTTCTTATAATTTATTCAGTACACTAATAATTATGCACTTAACCACATGTATTAGGTAACTTTATATTTAAAAATTATAATAGTAGGGGTGCCTGGGTGGCTCAGTCGGTTGAGCATCTGACTGGCTCAGGTCATGATCTTGCAGTTTGTGAGTCTGAGCCCCATGTCAGGCTCTGTGTTGACAGCTCAGAGCCTGAAGCCTGCTTCAGATTCTGTGTCTCCTTATCTCTCTGACCCTCCCCTGCTCACACTCTCTTTCTCTCTCTCTCAAAAATGTATAAACATTAAAAAATTTTTAAAAATTATAATAATAAATTCGATAACCCTATTGTTAATTTTTAGATTTTTTGGTTCCTGTGGACTGGCTGGTATTTATTATTATTAGTAGTAATAGTCGTAATATTGCTGTCATTGCCATCTACTATTATTAACACACATCTCCATCCTCAGCTCTGGCTTTGTCATTGTGTACCCCCCTAAAAGGGTGCATTTAAATGCTCTCCTGGAATGACTCTTAGACCATTTGTCACAGTTTTTCTTGGGGATTGGCATCTCACATTCCTTCTTGTACCTTTTTTCAGCATCTGCTGATGGTAGATCTCTAACTGTGTGACTGGACTTTGCACCTACAGCTTTGTTCCTGGTATAAGCATCCTTTTGTTCTTGTTTGTCTAACAGACTTTGCGATCTGTGGCTTTAACCTCTCCTGATTTTTTAAAATATATTCTTTGATTCTGGCTTCCCTTCTTGCTTCTGATTCAGAGCTTTTTTTTTTCCCACCTCCCCCAGAAATTAAATTTTCCCTCATTCCTCAAGGATTTCTCAACTTTTCTTTTCCCAAAAGCTTACTCTGCAGACACCACTGATAAAATAAACTACATTGATTAAGTGCCTACTATGTGCCCAGTAGTGAGATAAAGGATATATATATATATATATACAAATGAAAAAAGTTTACAGTATTCTACTGCCACCCTCAGCATGACAGACTCCCTGATTCTAATGAGCTATGTGTTTGGTAACAGATTTCATCATTTCACTAGTTGCCAAGTGTCTACCTACCAACAAACCAGTTTTTCTTTACTATATGTTAGCAATAATTGTCTTCGGTGTCAATCACTCTATCCTGAATCACTAAATACATGGTATTGTTATTACTATAATTATTGCTATTATTGCTATTGTATGTCATTTCTGAATGCAGAGGGGAATTCTGAAGAAGGAATATTTTGAAAAGGACGGTACTGACACTTCCACTAAAAGGAAATGAATTATGCTGAACGTGAGTCAGAAATTTTGAGTCATAAAAAAGGAACAAATTCAATGCGCCTTGTTAGAATTTTTCTTGCTAGTAATTATAGTATCATTCCTTTTCCTAGGTGTCTCAGAAGCAACAAGATGAACCTGTTGGAACCTCTCAGACATACAGTCCTTTCCCTGTTGCTAGCCAGGTAAATGGAAGTGATCGGGGTAAATAGCAGGCAGTCATGCACAAACCAGACCCTAGACCCTTAAATTTCCAGAAGTCACTCAGAACTGAAATACCTGAAGAAAACCCATTTGTGGTTGTAATATTTTGCCATTTGACAAGACGCACTCTCTCTAGGAACATGATCTTCATTTAAGACCTTCATACTCGATAATATGTGCGAGAGCAAGAGGGAGAGAGGGAGAGGAGAGAGAAGAACCGTATTAACTTCTAGGTGTTTTTAGGAACATTTATGGCTCACCCGGTACTAATTATAATATGATTTCAAATGTGTTAAGTTAACATTTCATGAAGTCCTTTTCATATGCCAGCCTTAGCAGGTCTTATTTTTACTTCCTGCATATTTTCAGGCACTGAGATAAGTAGTTCATATTGCTTCTTTTCCTTTTATAACTTTTTAAATATGTGTGCACTCAAACATTTTTTAACTGGTTCCGTATCGCTCCCCTTCACTCTTTAAGCTCAGATATTTTAATTGTACCATTTGCAATATATTCAAAATACAAACAGCATATGAAATGTGTCAGTCTTCACATCGAATTTATAAATAAGTCTGGTCACAGTCAAATAATTTCACACATTGCCCAGCACAAACGTCAATTTAAAATATGAGGCTCATAAATAAAATGAAAACTGTTACCCGGCAGATCTAAAAACAGTTATTATGTCAGAGTTAATCTTTGCACTAGCTCATGGTCTTCCTACACATTGCGTTAAATGTGAACCCTTAAATACCCAGGGTCCTGCATCATAAATCTTACTGTGCTAATTCATTTGCACATTTAAATTAGGAACACATCATCATCTACCTGAATGGAATCTAACCTTGTGGAAACGAAGATAATTGTGTATTTGTAAAGGATGTCAAAATAACGTGAGATGATGCATTTTCATTGAAAAATAAGTAAGGCTGCCATCAAGTCTTCTAGAGTGCCTGACAAATATCACGAAAGAGTAACGGTAGTCTACTGACTCCTTCTGCAGCCTAACTAGAGCCTACTGATTTCTTTCAAGGATTGGGAAGCAGTTTTGGCAGCTCCTAGACTTTGAACAAACCATTAACACCTGACCATTCACTGCACAAAGTATATAAAAAACACAGGAAAATGAGACTATACTAATGGATGTTCAGTTTACAAAGGGATCTGCAGGGTAGGAACGTATTTTCTTTTTCTTTTTTCTTTTTAATGTTTTTTTATTTATTTTTGAGAGAGAGAGACAGCGTGAGCAGGGGAGGGTCAGAGAGAGAGGGAGACCCAGAATCCGAAGACAGGCTCCAGGCTCTGAGGTAGCTGTCAGCACAGAGCCTGACGGCCGGAACCCACCAACCGTGAGATCATGACCTGAGCCGAAGTCGGACGCTTAACCGACTGAGCCACCCAGGCGCCCCGGAACGTATTTTCAAGAGAGGAGCACTATTCTATATTCTCCCAAGGAAAAGAATAAATAAATAAATTTCATTGCCACCGTGGAGTTTTGCATTATCTATGCTGAAACAGAAAACTTTTTTTATGTTTATTTATTTTTGAGAGAAAGACAGAATATAAGCAGGGGAGGGGCGGGGAGAGAGGGAGACACAGAATCCGAAGCAGGCTCCAGGCTCTGAGCTGTCAGCACAGAGCCCGACGTGGGGCCCAAACCCACAGACCCTGAGATCATGACCTGAACTGAAGTCAGACGCTTAACTGACTGAGCCACCCAGGCACCCCCAAATAGAAAACTTTTTAAATATGCTGGTGAGGACATATTTGAACCAGACCTCAGTGGTTCCACATAATGATTGCTTATATAATTATTTTTTATCAAAAATCTTTTATTTTTGATGTCATTGTTGTTTATTTCTATAATGAGAACTTGATTTTGTAAATTATATCAATCGTGAATTTTATTCCTCGGTTACTGCTCTGTTCTATACATAAAGTCTATATTTTAATTGTTTGGAAGTGCACTGATGTCTCTCTTTTAATTTTTCAATTGATTATAGCCTGATTATTTGCAACAGTATTTGTTATGCAAATTTCCAAAGCCACTCTGATTTTAGCAGCTATAAAAATAATGTTTTGTTGTTATTTTGGTGAAGGTGGTATTTCTTTTCTATATAGAAACTTAAATAACTACTATTTTCTTGAATTATAGAATTTCACCAGATTTTTCCCTATATGCCATAAATTATTAATATTTCCTGGAAAATTATAATCTGTCTCCAAAATATCCAATCATAGTTCTTTCTTTAAGTTCTGATTACTTCTGTGCCTCAATATTCTCATCTGAAAAGTGACATAACACTTGTCTCATAGGTTATTTTGTGAGTTAATATATGTAAAGAATTTAGAATGGTAAGTAACTTAACTATTTTTTAAACTGTTTTCTGACTTTTTTTTTTAGCAATTTCCCCTAAATGAATAGTGAATAGTAATGTTCTCTCTTAGTGTTTGTCATCTTCTGTCATTGATGGAGATGTCCATAAACCAGATCCTTAGACATTTTGTGTAAGTTTTCACCTGTATTTTTTCTTTTTAAAAAAATTTTTAAAAATGTTTAACTATTTTTGAGAGAAAGAGAGAGAGACAGAGACAGAGACAGAGACAGAGTGTGAGCCAGGAAGAGACAGAGAGAGACACACACACACAGAATCCAAAGCAGGCTCCAGGCTCTGGGCTGTCAGCACAGAGCCTGACATGGGGCTCGAACTCACAGACTGCAGATCATGACCTGAGCCAAAGTCATACACAAAACCGACTGAACCACCCAGGCGCCCCTGTATTTTTTTCAATGGTCAACTCAAGTAGGTATAATTTCCATTTTTCTGAGAAGGAAATTTTCAGTCTTGGAGATGTTTAATAACTTGCTGATGTTAAATGGTTGAAGTGTGACAACTCAAACTACAGTCTAGCTGACCTTGTAGATGGGATTCTAGATTCTAAGTGTGTATTTTACCATCACCTTGTCCTTCTCAGTTAATATATATACATATATACCTTGAGTCTATTATCAGTTTTACTGACCTAGATTTCATCAGGGTTTGTTTTATTATCCAATGCTTCCACTGATTATTATATTTCTTCCATTAGTGAAAAATTTGTTTGTTTTTATTTTTTAAGTTTATTTATTTATTTTGAAAGCAAGAGAGAGAGTATGCATATGAGTGGGGGAGGGGCAGAGAGAAAGGGAGAGAGAGAATTCCAGGTAGGCTCCTCGTGTGATCATGACCTGAGCTACCCAGGTCCTTTGATTTTCCTTCCTTTTATTTTAAGGAAACATTGTTCTTTTTCCTTTGCCAAAGAAGAAACAGCTTTTTTTTTTTTTTCTAAAATCTTGCTTCCCACAACTGTTACTAAAAAGATGCCACTTATTTTTCTGCTGTCTTTGCATTTTTATAATGTTGAACTTGTTGATGATGGCTGCTAGATTTTGTTTCTTCTGCTCACTCAAGCTTGCTTGGTAAATAGGCTCTCAGGGACACGGCTCTACAATCCTGTTTATGGTGATACTTTTGGACAGTGTAAGCTCTCAGTGCTATTGCTGGGTGGAAAGTTAGGGCTGCTGGAGGTATTTTAAAAGTACACGTTAAGGTTAATTCCATAGTTTATGGGAAAGCTCGAAAGCAGGAGGAGAGTCAGAGTGATCCAGCCTCCAAATAATGACATAAAGCTCCAAGCCAGTCAGCCAGGCAAGGATCATCAATAGCATTTTGCCTGGAATTGGGATTGAGGACTATGACAGGTGATCCGGAGCTTTTAGTCCTGGGATTTCAGACACTTGATTTTCAACAGAATTTTGTTTTAAGAGTTGAGGGCAGAATGTTCTAGAATCACTGTGGTTGGAGTCATATGGACTGTGAAGGTAATACATGGGTGATTCTATACCTTCAATTCTAAAAATGATAGAGATTCTTAAAGCAACGATTATCAAATTCTAGACCCTGAAACTGTGGTTTCAGAATTATCTGAGGAGATATTTCCACTGAGACAGAGTATTCTGGAGTGGACTAAAACATCTTCTGAAGTTACCCCAAGTAATTCTATTGCATACTGAAATCTGAGAAAGAAAAATATCCTCTAAGTACATGGAATGTACTTATTTTTTTTCTCTGGAGATAATATGAATTTTTTTCCAATGTTTACAAGATTTACCAAAAAGAAATATTTATATACATTCTTTCTCTCCTATTTTCCAGTTAATCTCAATAGGAAAATTTTATAGTAAAATGTTGTGAAGTATGAGAACATAGCGTCTGGTACCTAAAATGGAGTCTTAATCATTTGCTGGTAGTAATTATTTGTAGAAATAAAATTCTCTGACCTTACTTACAAGCCCTCACTTCTCTTAATGTTTCCTTCAGTTTGCCAGGTAGACAAGAGAAAATGGGGAGAGTTAAAAGAGTTGTTAATTATTTTTGCCATATTCATTTATCATGGAAGCAATGAAAAGCAATTAAGATCTTCAGTTTAAAAACTGACCTACTAGAATCTTAAGAGCATCTTTAAGTAGATGCCTTTTATATGGAAATGCAATTACATTGTGTCTTAAAACATCTTTGTTTTAAAATGTCTTTCTCTTATAAATGATGTGACTATAAAGCTCTATTCTAAAATATTTTCCACATTTGTTTTGTTATGCTTTTGTTTGCTTGCCACATTTCAAAAGGGAGGTATGTACTATTGACTCTTGAACAACAACATGGATTTGAACTGCATGGGTCCATTTATATGTGGATTTTTTAAATATAAATACAGTACAGTATGGTAAATGTATTTTCTCTTCCTTGGTATTTTCTTAATATTTTATTTTTGCTAGTTTAATTATTGTTAAAATATAATATATAATACCTACAATATACAAAATATGTGTTAATCTACTGTTTAGGTTATCAGTAAGGCTTCTGGTCAACAGTAGGCTAGTAGTAGTTTTGGGAAGTCAAAATTTTATGTGGATTTTTGACTGTGCAGAGCGGTTAGTACCTCCAACATCACGCAGTTCAGGATCAACTGTATTTCTGTAGCTTTTGTGTTCACCAACATTCTCATTGGAAACCAAAGGGTTTGTTTTAGCACCTGATTCTGGAAGATATACATACATATACGTAGAGTATGAACACACACTATTTTATATATTATATATAATATATAATATAATAATATAAGGATAATTGATAATATTCACATAATGATATAGGAAAATGAAAGCAAATTAAATATCTTTTGTTTCTGAATTTAGTTGTTGTTTGTTTTTTTAGAGAGATAGAGATTGAGAGCATGTGCATGGGAGAGGGCAGAGGGAGAGAGAAAGAAAAAGAAAAAGAAAGAATCTTAAACAGGCTCCACATTCAGCACAGAGCCCTAAGCAGAACTTGATCCCACAACTCTGGGATCACCACCTGAGCCAAAATCAAGAGTCAGACACTCAACAAGCTGAGCCACCCAGCTGTTCTGACTTTAGGTTTTAGTGAACGGACAGAAATTTGACAAATCCGGTAATGACTGAAGGCTTTATATGGAGTTTTATATGATTTTTAACACAAATTTTAATTTTTTTTATAGTTTATTTATTTTTGAGACAGAGAGAGACAGAACATGAGTGGGGTAGGGGCAGAGAGAGAGGGAGACACAGAATCTGAAACAGGCTCCAGGCTCTGAGCTGTCAGCACAGAACACTATGTGGGGCTTGAACCCATGAACCGTGAGATCATGACCTGAGCCGAAGTCGGACGCTTAACCTACTGAGCCACCCAGGTGCCCCATTTTAACACAAAGTTTAAACTTGATGTTTAATAAAAATAGTGCAGTGCATTAGGAAGAACACTATATTAGAAGTCAGGGAAAATGGGTCCTTGTCTCACCCTATGACTCAGGCAAATGACATTAGGCAAATCATTTAAATTTTTTTTTACATTTATTTATTTTTTTGAGAGACAGAGAAAGACAGAGCGTGAACAGGGGAGGGACAGAGAGAGAGGGAGACACAGAATCTGAAGCAGGCTCCAGGCTCCGAGCTAGCGATCACCACAGAGCCCAACGTGGGGCTCGAACTCACAAATTGTGAGATCATGACCTGAACCAAAGTCGGACACCCAACCGACTGAGCCACCCAGGCACCCCAGGCACATCATTTTAAATGTTCATGTATAAAATTAAGAAACTTTTAATTAATGACTTCTAAGGATCAAACCAGTTTAAAAGTGAGGAGTCTCGTTCTAATTCTGATTTCCAATTGAGAAAGGTAGGGTTACTATTTTAGCACGTAAGAAAATACACATTCTATGACAACAAAGAATTGTGAAACGTGCAAGGAAACTAATTACAGATACCACACTCTACTAAGATTATTCATTTAAGTCTTTTAAAATATTTTTTATTTTTTCCAACTGCATGTTTATATATTTGTCTAATGTCTTAAATTGAAAAACTAACTCAAGTAAAAATTTTCTTACTGCATTAGGTCTAGGTCATGATGTTGGATATTTATTTTTATAGTATACAGAGCTGTTTCAATTGCTTCTTAAATGATATCTTCCCCCAAAGTGTACTATTAAAAATTTCAAACATTCACAAAGTGAAAGAGTTGTACAATAAACATTTGTATACCTACTGCTTATATCCTACAATTAATTTTTACAGTATTATTTTATTAAAAAGCTCTCTACTTATTCAGCTCTCAATTCATCCCTCTGTCAATATTTGTTGTGTAGTTTTCATGAGTATGTTTAAGTAATATGTAGTCATTGATATACTGATGGGGTTTCGGGCATCCTATCCCAAAATATGCACCTTGGTATATTAAATATCTTTTTTTAAAATGTGTATTTATTTTTAGAGAGAGAGAAATAGACAGCGAGTGGTGGAGGGGCAGAAAGAGAGGGAGACAGAGAATCCTAAGCAGGCTCCTTGCAGTGAGCAGAGAGCCCGATGTAGGGCTTGAATCCATGAATGGTGAGACCATGACCTGAGCAGAAATCAACAGTCAAAAACGCTTAACCTACTGAGCCACCGAGGGGCCTCTTGCATATTAAATATCTTATGCTGAAGGAATTTATGAAAATGGCAGAAGCAGGAAGGTGGCTCTGACCCTTCCCTCCCTTGCCTTTCTTTCCTGAAAACAGAGATAAATGTCCCATGTGAGAGGTACTTTCCCTGTACCAAGAGGAAGAGAGAGAGCATCCTGATCCCCAGAGACAGGGACTTTAGGAAGGAGAAGGTTACAGAAACAATCCTTGTTATTCCACCCCTGGACCGAACACCTTTGTTTTGTCAAGGTGTTCTTCACATAGTTATTGTTTATTTCTCTAAAAGATATAAAGGTTCCTGGTCTAGTTACTTCTTGGGATCTTCATTCTCTTGTGAAGTCTCTCATGTACATGTAACAGTTCAATAAAATTTGTATACTTTTCTTCTGTTAATCTCTCTAATGTCAGTTTAATTCTTAGTCTCAACCAGAGACCCAAAGTGGGCGGAGGATATTTTTTCCTCTCCTACAACATTTTGCCCATGTATATCATTAATTAGATTTCAATATTTGTTTACTGATCCTTTTGTTTATTTTGTTTTGAGACAGGGAAAAATGTGTGTGTTCATTTCCCTGATTGTATTCTGTAAATGCTGCTTGGTTCAATATAATTCTTAATGTATTTGTCTCTAAATGATCTAGCTAATAATTATTATGGTTTTTATTTTTCTTTTTCTGTAAGAAGTTGGGTGACTATTGGCTTTCCTCTTCATCATCTGGCTTTAGAGAACAACTTCTCAACCCAAATTACACCCAAACTATCCCAGGTTTGAAAATGGAAAATTCTTTAGTGTGAAGACTAAGAATGAGGAAGAGAAAGACGAGTATGGGAGAAAACTATTGAGCCATAGGCATTGTTGACACAAGAGGGAGAAGTAAGACTAGTTGGAAATGAATAAACCTTTGTAGCACTAGCTCATGAATGGGTAAGCAGGAAGTTCTCTACATGGTTTGTGTTAAACAAGGTAGGATCCTTGTTTCATTCAGAGATCTTAGATCTTAGACCACAAGATCCTCTCTAACTTATAAACATACAACATGAATTTATTAGAGCGTGTTAAATGTTTTACAGGTTCTCTGGGAATTACCATCAGAGATTATACAATCAGGTAGGGTACGCAAATACTACACCACCTGAAAAATGTCAGATACAATGGCACTGCCAATGAATACTGACACTGCAGCTTACACAGTGGTCACTGAGCACAAGAACCCAAACACAGCACAATTTATAGCACAATCTCTGCCATTGCTGATTTTGAAAGTTTGAGTTGTTTTTCCCATACCCTGACACCCATATAACAGAATGGATTCTTCACATTGATTTCTTCCAAATCAATGCCTATTTTGAGTGTATCTCATTGACAAGATCTAGTTCAATGCAATGCCCTAAGGGCAAGAAGAGCTGGGACAAAGAGTTACCTAGTTCCTATACTGGGAAGGTAGAACTCATAATAAGTGAAACTACCACAACATGAAAAGACTGTCAAAAAGTGGTGTAAATATTCATTAGAGTCTTATCATCATGATACCATTTTGCCTATAAGTGTTTTCTTGAAGGAATTCTTGTTTGTTTTCTGGAATCAATGTGTATTATGCCAGTGCCTTTCTGCTAATCTATCAGTTTGGTAATTCTCTTATATCCCTGCACACCTACGTCCTCACAAAATTCTGTGTTCCTCACTTCTTTTCTTTTGGAAGTTATGTTTGAAATCTATTTTAATTGCAATCAGAGAATTATACTGTTCTCCTAAAATTCTCAATTCCCAGTTTATTTCACTAATTTATATAATGTTAACAAACCAAACAGATCAGTTTCTTGCAGTGTTTTTATAATTGCATAATTCCTTTCTCCCTCCCTCCTCCTCTTCCTTCCTTCCTTCCCTCCCTCCTTCATTCCTTCCTTCCTCCCCTCTTTCCCCTCTCTCCTCTTCTTTCTTTTTCTTTCTTTCTTTCTTTCTTTCTTCCTTCCTTCCTTCCTTCCTTCCTTCCTTCCTTCCTTCCTTGTTTGCTTGCTTGCTTCCTTCCCTTTATTCCAATAGGCTTGGGGTGGATCACATGATTATAACATCAGAGAGATAAACCAGATATTTATGAATGTTACTAAACAAAATAGGTGATACAGTCCTTGGAATCAGCCATACTTCTTTTACCCCTTTGAATAAATGTGATAAAATGAGAGACTCTGACATCTGAATACAGAAACAGAGCTCTATAGTTGTAATGAAACAATAGGTTAAAAATCTTACTGTTTCAATTTTATTCAGAAGTTAAGAACTGTAAAGAATGACAAAATGCTTCCACCTAGGGTGCAGGAAATTATCTTCATGCAGTATGATAAAATGTCTCATTTTTATATGAAAGAAGATCTAGTCAGTGGATAAAAGAGAGGATTTGCTTACAATTGTGAAGATTTGAAATTATGCTCTATATTTATAAAAGGTTTAGTATTTAAAACAATCACAAATAACAAAAGTCCTATTCTAAACATTTTATATTTTGGAGACATGAGTACACTAGAGCCGAGAAGCAAAATATCAAAATTAATTGCTCAAGGGATTGGATTAAAAGACATGTACTTTATTCGTGGAGTTGCTGGATCGATGATTGGCCCATTTTCCCCTGCTTTATAGAATTTTAAAAGGAGAACAGAATGATAGTTATTAATCTCACTGAAAGGGAGTAGTTCAAAGATTATGAAAGAGTAAAGGTGACATAAATTTAAAAAGAAAACTATTAAAGATATTTGTCACAGAGCCAAACAAACTCAGATCAAGTCACAAGATCTTAAATATACTGATCAATGGAAAATCAAGCCAGTCTTCTTGAAATGAAAAAAAAAGTTAATGTTGAACAATTGAGGCTTAAAAGATGGCTAGCATGCTTAATGTTCATTGATACCTTTTAAAGAGACAAATTAACACACTATTATCTTGAAGCATATTTTCTATCTATTAAATTATTTATTCTAAAACATAAGTGACATATTATACCACTGATTAGAGAACAGTCCACTCACCCATCTGGGTTCTACATGGACCTTCTTTTCTTAGATCCTCTACGCAAAAAGTAAAAACTATTCTGAGATGCTGAATGTGGAGGTATGAATGGCTCTGTTCATCACATAAGGAATTGTTCAAAACACTAAAATGACTTACTTAGTATAGATAAAAAGTCACTGATGTTGCTCAGTCAGTTAAGCATCCAACTTCAGCTCAGGTCATGATCTCACAGTCTGTGGGTTCGAGCCCCACGTTGGGCTCTGTGCTGACAGCTCAGAGCCTGGAGTCTGCTTCAGATTCTGTGTCTCCCCCTCTCTCTACCCCTCCCCCGCTCACTCTCTGTCTCTCTCTCTCTCTCTCTCTCTCAATAAAATAAAGACATAAAAATTTTTTAAAAAGTCACTGAATCTTTAAAAAAATTTTTAATGTGCATTTATTTTTGAGAAAGGGAAAGAGAGAGAGAGAAAGACAGAGAGAAAGAGACAGAGAGAGAGGGAAGGAAGAGCAGAGAGAGAGACACAGAATACAAAGCAGGCTCCAGGCTCCAAGCTGTCAGCACAGAACCTAATGCCAGGCTTGAACTCATGAACCATGAGTTAGATCATGACCTGAGCTGATGTTGGGTCAGACGCTCAACCGACTGAGCTACCCAGGTGCCCCAAAAAGTCACTGAATCTTAACATAGTTCTGGAGCAGGAAAAGCTTCAGCCCCAATCCTTCCTTTTTTGTTTTTTTAACCTATTTGCAGACTTAAGTGGATAACTGTGACTCCTCCTCCTGCAATCTCCTCAAAGTCCTGAGGCATAACTAAAAATTTAAAAAAAATTCCTAAATTCTAAAAAAAATAAAGTGAAACAAATTGACTATATGTGCTGTGCCTGAAATCTAAATTATTAAGAATGAGGAATTTCTTATCCCCAGTCAGGGATTCAGGTGTTGGTTTCTGGGTTCTGTTCATCACCAGCTTTTGGATATAGAACATTCCGCGTAGGACTTCCGAATCTAAACTGTCAAAAAATAGTCAATTTGAATTACCTCATTTAGAAGTTTCTTTCTTGATTGAACGCACTCTGCTTATTTGGTCCAACAGACCACCAACTCATTAAATATTAACTGAGCATGTATTATATGCCAAGTACTCTTGTTGGGTCTAGGGATACAACAGTGAACATACAGAAGATACTTCTCTTCCAATGGCGCATAAGTTGCAGTCATGAAAACCACCCTACTTACTTTCTTGTAGTTACTAATGATTTGTATTTTTGAAAATATTGTATTAAGTTCCCTATGGACAAAATTATTTTCCATTTGTGTTTGCACAGCACCCTCAATTTTTATCATCGTGGTTTTCATGGCAACTATGATAATAATGTTTGACACACGCAGCAATAAGTCTCCAAACCTCAGAGCTGTCTGTCTGTGTCTTATCCTTCTCCCTGCCCTACAACTCAGTTTGATACCTGCTTCTAAGTCATCTCACTGAAATGTTTCTTCATCCTGAAACTAGTGACAGTGTTCCAATCTTGTACCAGTCGCTCTGTATGGTCTCAACTCTTCTTTCTCATTCTTGCTGTTTCTATCCTCTACTAATCTAATAACATCCCAGCTGGGCTCCTGGACAGTTGATCCTACACGCTATAACTTGAAGAACATTCTTAATACTTACCCTTAGTTATGTTGTTCCCTTATTTAGAAAGCATAAGTGTTTCTTAATTTCCTTCGAGATACAGTTCAAAATTCTTAGGTTGGTGAAGAAAATTCACCCTACCTGGAAGTCACTGTGCTATCAGCATTATTACATTATCGCTGTGGGAAGGCTAGACTTTGGCTACATGAATTAAAGGAAGAGCAAAGTGATGTATTTACTTCCTGAGTCATATGTAGGAACCAGTGGAGGAGTGGTTCTTCTTCTGGGGAATGTGCTAGGTACATGATTCTAAAATGTGGTCAGAATCCTTAGGGACTCTTATAAGCTATTGCGATATTTTGTTTATGTTGGTTATATCTATCAATATTTAAATTGTGCAAAAGTAAAACCTAAATCGGGGCACCTGGGTGGCTCAGTCGGTTAAGCGTCCGACTTCAGCTCAGGTCATGATCTCGCAGTTTGTGGGTTCGAGCCCCACGTTGGGCTCTGTGCTGACAGCTCAGGGCCTGAAGCCTGCTTCAGATTCTGTGTCTCCCTCTCTCTCTGCCCCTCTCCTGCTCATGCTCTGTCTCTCTCTGTTTCTCAATAATAAATAAATACTTTTTTAAAAAGGAAAACCTAAATACATTTAAACTATTTAAATATTAATTATTATTAATATTAATTCATTTAAAATAACAATAATAAACCCATTCCATGGTAACATAAATAACATTCCTATGAAATTTAACTATGTTTACCCCTAAAATTAAAATAAATAAAGAGAAGAGTGACTTTTTTCCAGGTCTGTAAAATGTCTGGCTTAATAGGCGACAAGCTTGTTTCCGCATTCAGTCTGTCGAAGTATATTGTCTTGGTAGAAGTATATTAAGAAAATCTGGCCTCATACAGATACATAGTTGGAAAAGGGAGAAGTACTCTAATAGCCCTTCAGACAATCGAGAATGCTTATATTTCTCCTTAATACACCATCAAAACTTGATTATTACTTTCTTAAAAGTTAGAAACTTAAATCATATAAATGAACGTTTTGTGCAAAAGTGAGAGTGTAGGAGATGAAAAATGTCAATAGTATTAGGAAAATATTTTTTCCCTGATGAACTGCCTGAAAGGGCCTTGAGAACCACTATATAGTAAATAAAAAATAAACTGATGCATCCATTGCAATGATTGAGAATACAGACTTCAGTTTCAGAAAAAGTCCTGTTCCTCACTTATCTGCTGCATGGCCTGGAGTAGTTTAATGCAACTTGTCAAGGCAAGACCTTCTCCTTCTCAAATAGTAATGATAATAAAAATGTTAATTTTAAAGAGATAGCATGTTATTTAATGATGAGATAATGCATACAAAATGCTTTGCAATTGTGCTTGCCTATATTATAAAATCACAGTAAATGTTAACCATTACTATTACTAATGAATTCTTAACATGTGACAGGAATCAAAAATCAGCAAATGATTGAAAATTGCATAAGAATGTAAGCTAAACAATCCTATGTATGTGATCTATATTTTGGTTTTAATTTTTTAATGTTTATTTTTGAGAGGGAGAGAGAGAGAGAGAGAAAGAGAGAGAGAGAGAGAGAGCGCGCACAAACAAGAGAGGGGCAGAGAGAGAGGGAGACACAGAATCTGAAGCAGGCTCCAGGCTCTGAGCTGTCAGCACAGAGCCTGACAGGGGCTTGAACCCATGAACTGTGAGATTGTGATGTGAGCTGAAGTCCCACTCTTAACCACTGAGCTACTCAGGCACCCCTGTGATCTATATTTTGGAAAAAGGTTTCCATCTTCCTGGCTAAAAACTCCAGGGCGTCATTGGGAGTAATAAAGATTCTAGAGCATCCGTATGGCCCAGAGTAGGACTGAATTGTCACAATAAAAAAGGCTCAGTGAAATAAAACTCTTAGAATGCCTGCAAAGAAGGTTTTGCCTCAAATAGAAACACAACAAAGCAAAATATGTTTGTGTAGTTATATGAGGAACTAAACCAAGAGAATGGGAAAAAAAATTCTCAGCTGCACTGATTGCAATGGAACTGAGTTGGACTGTGTTTGCTTTGTTTGAGAAAAACATTTGTCTATCCTTTTATTACCCCATGCAGTGAATAGTCCCATGTGATTAACAAAATCATCTCAAAACACTGGCATGCGTTGGCCACAGATGAAAAATTAAATGGCGTTTTAAAATTCCCGCCCCTCATCTCATTTAAGAGAGAATGTCGTTGCACTTGGACTGCAGTCCGTGTAATCAGGCGGCACATTTCCTATCATGTCTAACACCTGGCTGAATCCCGTATGCCAACTGTGCCCAGTGCAGTGATACGTCTGGAAGTAATTATTTCTATCACCCGCATAAGGGCAGGGGATATGAGACTCATCACATGCTTACCTTTTACACAGACTTCATTTTTCATTTTAAATGCCTGTGTAAGCTGGCCCATGTAGATTCACCTGAGTCCTTAAAAGGGAAATTCCCCCTCCCAAAAAATTTCAGTGGGGATGAGGGGTATCAGATAAGAAAAGTAGCCTCACTACTTACTCAATCTTTTCCACAAGCAAATATACACATATAACTTTGATATTGACATTTTTCCCTAAGCAAGTGGATATCAGCTATATTCATGCCATAATGAATGTCATATTCCTCAGTTTTGAAGTACATTTTTTTCCTCAGGATAATATGTCCCATGAACAAGGAGCTCTCATGACACCATTCTATCCTTATTATTGAATTTGATCTAATTTGGGGGTATGTAAATTCTCTCTTCTCTTTTTCTCTAATATATGCATAATAGAAAGATAGTAGGTAGAGAGATGAATTGATTTGGATATAATATTTTTGGAATCAATATAACTGCATAAACTTAAACCCTCCACACCGACATTACAACGTTCAAATAATTTTCCTTTTGCTAAACCTTTGGGTTAAAGGTATTGATTAAATCATCTCCTCTTTTCAGGACCCTTGAGTATTTAGATTATGCTATCTTTGGAGTCTCGTTCTGGCATTCAATCAATGCATGCAAAAGAATATGTTGTATCATATTTAGCAGACTAAGCTCTCTGAGGAAAGGATTAGTGAATAGTTACTGAGTACATTTTAAAAGCAGATTTTTCTCTGTAATATCTAGGCCTATTCTTGGAACATATAACCGGATATGTTCAAAATACAGATGCAAAAAGGAGAGACGTCCTAAATAAAGTGTATTCATCTGATGTGCATATTTTGAAAGACCCGATTCTTCCCTGCTTTCACATTTTATTTTTATATTTTAATTGAAGCTTTGCATAATTTAAAAGTGAGATGGGTAATCAATACAAAGATCAGTTCAGCACTAATCCATGCATGAGATCACTAAAGTTTTCTTGGCAAAATGCTGCAGAAAACTAGTTTAGTGTCTCCAATTAAGATAATTTATTAAAATAGCTTTTAATAATATATAAGCAGGTATAAATATATAATATAGGGGAAAATGGAGGAAGAATAACACAATCTTATGTGAAATTAAAAAGTGGTAATTTTATGTAGTAATATTAAATTATATGTATAATAATAAATAGGAATTCCAGTAAAGAAAATACCAGTCCCAGATCCCACCATATTCTATTTCTAACCTGGTGTTCTCTGAATCCTTCACAGGGCTACTCATCTGAAAGCATTCTCGCCTTCATTCATTGTTAAAGAGAGAAAGTGGCCTCCTGTTTGAGGCAGACATATTACAGGGGCATTCTGCTGTTAACCACATAGGGAGAGGCCATTTTGACATTAGCCACTATCTTCTCTGACCATTAGAATTCTATATTCACTGACAGGAGGAGGAATTCCATGACAACAAATGGCATAACTGACTTTCAACTCAGGAATCATGTCTCAGGAGATTTGAGTGAGATTGCATTCCCCTTTGAACTAGATGCTCTTCTTTTCATACACTACATAGAAAAATATATATGTGTACATATTATATACATAATGAAATTTCATTTTACTATGTATAAAATATGGCATAGGAGAATTTGCTTACCAATATTCTAATATTATTGGACTTGTACACAAAACACAAATGTAATGTACCAAAAAATGTAATAGCTATGGAAATAGGAACTAATTAGTGGTTTCCAGGAGTTAAAATAGAATATGGTGGGAGGAAAGTGGATGTAGGTATTAAAATATGCAATAAGAGAGATTCTTGGGGGTATTGGAAGTACTGTTCTTCAGCTTGGCTAGGGTGGTGGATACACTAACCTACACATGAGATAAAATTGTATAGAGCTAAATACATACATACATACCCCCACATACATACACCAAATACAAATCAGTACAAGAACTGAGGAAATCTGAACAAGATCAGTGGATTATATTAGTGTCAATATCCTTGTAGTGATACTGTACTACAGATTGGCAAGATATTATTATTGAAGGACAGGAGCAAAAAAAAGTATTCGGAATACCTCTGCATTATATATCACAACTACATGTGAGTCTGCAAAATATTAAAATGAAAAGTTTTAAAGAATATAAAATTGTTCTCGTTTCTGGTCCAGGAGGTAAGAAGCTTGGAAGGCCTCATTTCTATCTTCACAATGAGAAAAACTGAGTAAGCAAAATCAACAACTCTTCTGAGATCCTTTAGTAAACAGAGATCACATGGCCATTGCTGCCAGACAGGCAGATACAGAGAATCAGAGCTTACCAGAATTAAAGTCCAGTGCCAGAAACCATTGCTAGATCCAGTACAAGGTTAAGAAAAATTTAACCTATAATTAATGAATTTCTGGGGTTTCTATGTGGACAAGTTTGAAAATTAAAATTCTGAGGAGGGGTAGTCATAGGGGCCACGCACTTTCTTGAAGTTCATTCTTAGGAGGCCTACCAGGTTTTCACAGTGAAGAGCAGTGGAAAATGTTCTTATAATTCCAGTAGGGAGAGGACAAAAGTCGCCATTTTGGAATATGCCCAAAACATTATGTACTCCTTAACAAGTCCTATGCACAAGGCAAACTATTTTGCCAAACCCTAACCAACTAATGTCTAACTAGAGCATAACTGAGCTATGTGAAGGGAAATATGTAATTCTAGCAGCCTCTAGTCTTCCAGGTGGGGAAGAGAAATATCCAACTCCAGCTGCCTCTGGCTCTCTTTTCTCAAGAATAAAATAAAATAAAACTAAGCTCAGATACACTTAGGAAGGTCACAGCCCAAGAACAGACTCACTAAAGGAATGAGACCTAATAATAAGTCTATAAAACATTTCTCCTCTCCCATACCTTGGTATGGATGCTCTTTGATAATAAAAGGGTAAGACAACAAAAGAGACTAAACATCTTGGGCATCACTTAAGAAATATCTAGGGAAAGGGGTGCCTAGGTGGCTCCATTGGTTGAGCATCCAACTTCGGCTCAGGTCACGATCTCATGGTTCATGAATTCGAGCCTCACATTGGGCTTGCTGCTGTCAGCGCAGAGCCTGCTTCAGATCCTCTGTCCCCACCTCCTCTGCCCACATTCTCAATCTCTCTCTCTCTCTCTCTCCCTCCCTCCCTCCCACTCTCTCAAAAATAAATAAAACACTAAAAAAGAAAGAAATCTCTAGGGAAAGACAACAGTGGATATAAAACAAGTACCCCTGAGGTGTCTCTGATACCACAGCTAAAACAAACGGTGAACATAGCTTAATTCCTAGTCAGATAAGCATAAAACTTCACACTAAAGACCAATTTACCTCAGTTCTCTTTACCTGATACATTATATCTGGCTTTCAACAAAAAATTACAAGGCACAATGAAAAGACAAAATGTACAAACTGAAAAGACAAACTAATCAGTGCCAGATCCACGTAAGACAGAGATTTTGGAATTCTCGGACTGTTAATTTAAAACAACTGTGATTAATAAGGAAAGGGCTCTAATAGAAAAAGTAAAGAACACAAAAGAACATCCATAATGTAAGCAGAGAGATGAAAGCTTTAAGAAAATCAAAGTGAAATTGTAGAAATCAAAAGCACTGTACCAGAAACTTGATAAGCTCATCAATAGACTGGGCATGATAAGAAAATAATCAGTGAGCTTCAAGAAATATCAATAGAAGCATCTATAACAGAAATGCAAAAAAAGATGAAAAAATTTGAACAAAATATCCAAGAATCATTGGACAACTATAAAATGTGCAACATATGTTAATGAAACTATCAGATGTAGAAGAGAGAAAGGAACAGAAGAAGTGTTTGAAGTAATAATGGCAGAACATTTTCCAAAATTAATGACCCTGAACTAAAAATCCGGGAAGCTCAGTAAACACCAAGTGGGATAAATACCCCAAACATCTATACTTAGGTTTATAATATTCAAGCTGCAGAAAATCAATGACTAAGAACACTTTGAAAGAAGCCAGGAACAGAAAAATATAGGTAATATAGAGGAGTAAAGATAAGAAATATATTAGACTTCTCTTCAGAAGCCATGTACACAAGAAGAGAGTAAAATAAAATATTTAAAGTGTTGAAAGAAAAAACTACCAACCTAGAATTCTCTATCCAGTGAAAGTACCCTTCAAAAGTAAAAGAGAAATAAGGACTTTCTCAAACAAACAAAAATTGAGGGAACTTGTTACCAGTAGGAATGTTAAAGAAGTTCTTCAGGGAGAAGGAAAATCCTATAGGTAAAAAACTCAAATACACATAAAAAAAAGAAGAGCATTAGAAAAAAAATACATGAAGATAAAATACAATCTTTTATTTTTTGATTCTAATTTGTCTTTCAAATAACATGGATAATAAAGAGAATAAAAGAATATTATGCAAAACCATATGCCCACATATTTGATAACCTAGATGAAATGGACCAACTCCTTGAAAGATACAATGTACCAAAACTCATACAAGGATAAACAGATAATTTGAGTCATCCTATATCTTATAAAGAAATTGAATTAATACTTAACAATCTTCCAAACCTACCAAAGCACCATGCTCAAATGGGCTCACTGGTGAATTCTACTGAATATTTAAGGAAGAAATTATATCAATTCTCTATGGTCTCGTTTGCAAAATAGAATTGGGGGGAATTCTGAATTAATTCTGAGGCCAGCATTACTCTTATATTATTATAAGAAAAAGACATTAAAGAAAATAATACTACAGACTAATATTTCTCATAAACATAGATGCAAAAATCCTCAAGAAAATATTAGCAAATTGAATCCAACAATGTATAAAAGTAATTATACACCACAAACAAGTGGGATTTATTCCAAACATGTAAGACTTGTTCAACACTTAAAAAGAAACTCATTAATCAATTAAACCAACAGAGTACTAAAGATCACCTGATCATATCAACAGTTGCAGAAAAAGCATTTGACAAAATCCAACATCCATTCATGACAAAAACTATCAGCACACTAGAATAGAGGGAAAATTCCTCAACTTGACAAAAAATGTCTACAAATTACCTATAGCTAGCCTTATATTAACAGTAAGAAACAAAATGTTTTCTTGCTAAGATCAGGGTCAAGCCAAGAATGTCCCTTCCACCACTGCTTTTCAACATGGCACTGTAAGTCCTAGCTAATACAATAAGACAAGAAAAAGAAATAAACAGAACACAGATAGGAAAGGAAGTAATACAACCGTATTTACAAATGACATGATTTCTCTTTAGAAAATCCCAAAGAATCAACATCTAAGAAACTATTGAAACTAGTAAGTGATTACAGAAAGTTTTCAAGGTACAAGGTTAATATACAGAAGACAATTGCTTTCTAATATAACAGCAGTAAACATTTGGAATTTGAAATTAGAAATATAATACCATTTAAATTAACACCCCAAATGTGAAATACTTAGGTATAAATCTAACAAAATCTTTATAGATTTCTAAATGAGGAAAACTATGAAATTCTGATAAAAAAATAGAAAAGATCTAAATAAATGGAGAAAGATTCTGTACACATGGATATGAAGACTCAGTATTAAGATATTAGTTTACCCCAACTTGATCTATAGTTTCAATGTATTGTCAGTTTGAATCCCGGTAAGTTAATTTATGGATATTGACAAACCATTTCTGAAGTTCATATGTAAAGGCAAACATTTCAGAACAGCCAACAAAATACTGAAGAACAAGGAAAAGGTTAAAAGACAGACATTACTAAACTTGAACACCTACTTAACAACAACAGTAACCAAGACTTTGGTGAAAGAATAGGCAAAGAATGGAATGGAACAGAATAAAAAGCCTAGAAATTGACCCACCCAAATACAGTCAACTGATCCTTAACAAAGGATCAAAGGAAATTTGATGAAGAAAAAAACAGTCTTTTCAACAACTGACTGAAACAAGTGGACTTCCACATGGACAAAAAAAAAGAAAAAGAATTTAGACATAGATTTTACGCATTTCGTAAAAGTTAATTCAAAATGGATCATAGATTTAAATATGCAACATGAAACTATAAAACTCTTAGAAGAAAATGTGAAAGAAAATCTAGCTGAGTTTTTAGATAAAACACAAAGAGCATAATTTATGAAAGAAAAAATGGATAATTTGGACTTCATAAAAATTGAAAAGTTTTGCTCTATGAAAGACACTGCTAGGACAAGAAAGCACAATTCACAGACTGGGAGAAAATCTTTGCCAAACACATATCTGATCAAGGACCAGTATCCAAAATATACAAAGAACTCTTAATCTGAGCAATAAGAACAAACAACCCAATTAATAAATGGGCAAAAGACCTAAACAGATAGTTCCATCAAAAAATAGAGAGATGGGAAATAAGCATATGAAAAGATACTGAATATCATACGTCATTAGGGAATTATAAAATAAAATACCAATGGTAGACCTATTAGAATGGCTAAAATTCAAAACACTGCAAACAAAAAATGCTGGAAAGGGTTTGGGGCAGCAGGAACTCCCATTCATTGTTAGTGTGAAGAACCACTTTGGATGGCAGTTTGGCAGTTTCTATATAACTAACTGTACTCTTACCATATGATCAAGAATTATACTTCTTGATGTTTACTCAAATGAGTTGAAAATGTATGATCACACAAAAAGCTGCACAAGAGTGTTTATAGCAGCTTTGTTCAGAATTGCCAAACTCGGAAGTAACCAAGATATCCTTCAACAGGAATGGATAAACAAACTGGCACATCTATACAATGGGATATTACTTAGTGATAAAAAGAAATGAGCTATAAAGCTATGAAAAATGTGCAGGAACCTTACATGTATACTGCTAAGTGAAAGAAGTCCTTCTGAAAAGACACATACTGTATGATTCCAACTATATGACATTTTGGAAAAGGCAAAACAATGGCGACAGGAAAAAGATCAGTGGGTGCTTGTGGTTTCGGAAGAAGGAGAGATGAGAAAGTACAGCACAGGGGAGGCTTAGGGCAGTAAGACTCTTCTGCATGACACTATACTTGGTGAATGCATGTCATTAAACATTTGTCAAAACCCATAGAATGCATGATACAAAGTGAATCCTAAATAAACAATGGACTTTCTTTAATAATTATGGATCAATATTGCCGATCAATTTTAGCATAAGTACCACAGTAATGCAAAATGTTAATAATAGAAGAAATTGTGGGTTGGGGGAGTGGTGAGGAGATATTTGTAAGTTCGCTATACTTTGTGGTCAATTTTCCTATAAACCTAAAATGGCTCTAAAAGTTCAAGTCTATAAAAAAGTGTAGTAGCTTAAATTTCACATTATATACAAAGTTAAAGGATTATACTGCAGAAAGTGCTCGATTATACATATCAGAGTTCATTTTTTATGAGATCCTGAGGAAGATATTATCTTTTCATATAATATCTTTACATACATAAACAGCTTAAGCATAACTGTAAATCAATTACTGCTAATGAAGTAAATGGTTGATATTGTGGATACAGAAGAAAAGGGCACAGCTTTTAAAAATACACATCACAATATTTTTAAATTATTGCTATTCCTTAGGGTAAAATATTTTTTCAGAACATGTTTGGTGTGATAATTTTTTAAAAATGGAAAAGTAGAATTAAAAACATCACATATGGTGTATAGAAAAGAATTAAGAAACACATTTAGTCTCATAAAGTAAGAGAAACATTTCCACCCCAAAATCTTTCATGAAAATGCAGGAGTCTATTCTAAAGCATCAGGTAACAGGGTACAGATTCAAATCCAACCCATCTTCTTACAAGTTAGTTTCTTTTCTACCTTTTGTGGACCAGGAGAGATGATATTTATGGAGAATATAATTTATGCCAGTCCCTAATGCTATATAATTTAATATGATTATTTGATTTCATTATCAAAAATGCTGAAACATGAGTTGAGTTATTTCTTTTAAGGAGAGGAACAAGTTCGGTGAATTTGTGAGCATGAGATTAAAATCTAACTTATCTGACCTTTAAAGAGTATATATATATATATAAAAGAAAGGGTATATGTAACCATTATTCCCTGACTCTTTAGTAATTTACTTATTCAATTAATAATGACTAATCTGTTTCATGTTCAATAAATTACATTCTTTGGAATCTGTCATGAGTTAAACTTATTGTTGCACAAATCTGAAAGTCAATAAAGCTACATACCCGCATCATGTTGTTTGAAAAACAAACAAACAAAACCCTCAAGGCAACCTGGCTATACGTGAACGTGACAACATCCCTCCCCTCATGACCTTGTAATATGAGACCACTTAATCAGACTGCATGCTTGTGTGTGTTACCATATGTGGGAGACAAAGAAATAGAAAGTGTATAAAAAACGATGCCACATCGCGTTCAGGGCTCAGTTCTTCTGTAAGAACTCAACTGAGCTGTGCCCGCACTAATAAAGTTACTTCCTGGAAAGAAAAGCCTCGGTGTCACGACTGTGCGAGAATCCTGCTACAATGCTGAGTAAGAGATTCTAGAAACAATCACCATTTAAGGATAAATATAAGTTCTATAAGAAAATTGGTTTTATATTGTTAATCTTATGAAGGATATAAAATTGGGTCTGTAATTTCATTATACACACAAAATCAACTGCAGGTAGATTAAGGATTTGGATATTAAAAAATTGTGTCAACTTTTAGAAAAATATAAACTTTTTTTGTAATAGTGCAGTTATCTATTGCTATACAACAAACTGTTCTAAAACTTAGTGGTTTAAAACAGCAATTTATTATCTCTATAGCTGGGTAGTTCTCACTTGAGATCTCTTATTGTGGTTATAGTGGATGGACGGATACTGGATGCGCTGGAGCTTTCTGAATCCTTCACTTGGTAAGACATCTAAGGTGGCTCACTGACCTGGACAGCAACCAATTGTGAGTTTGGTAGGGAGCTCTGTCTATGCTATCCCCCAGAGTGCCTATAGATGGACGCTTCTTGTGGCTTGGGCTTCTCAGAGGCTGGTGGCTGATATCCGGAAGTTAAGTATCCCAAGAGGTAACATTCCAAGAGACTCATCTGTGTCCTAGGCACAGAAATTCTGGAAGGTCACTTCTCAGAAAGCCCTAAAGCAGCAGAGATGAAAGGTCAGGGAAATTATATTCCATTTCTTTTTTTTTTATTTTCATGTATTTATTTTGAGAAAGAGAGTATGAGCAGAGGAGTAGCAGAGTGGAGAGAGAGAGGGAGAGAGAGGGAGAGAGAGAGAATCCCATGCAGGCTCCGAGCTCTCAGCACATAGCCTGACACAGGACTCGATCACACGAATCGTGAGACCATGACCTGAGCTGAAGTCAAGAGTCAGATGCCCAACTGACTGAGCCACCCAGGCACCATTATATTCTATTTCTTGACTGAAGAATGGCATCACATTACAGAAGAGTATGTGGGTTAAGACTTGTGCTTATCTTTGGAAAATGCAATATGCCACGAGAGAGAGGAGTCCTTAACTTAGATAAAACAAAAGTACTAACCATAAAAGAATATATACAATTATATTAAAATGAAAGCTTTATGTTCATTATGGTACAATCATGTTAGAAAGTAATTTGTTTTTATCTTAAAAAAAGAAAATAATTTGTTATTTTCTTGAAAATATGAACTTCCCATATACATACCCTATAATACAGAAATTCTTTACCTAGGTATATACCTTCCAAAGACACTTGTACATTACTAATTAGAAGATGTGTCCAAGAATGTTAATAGAACCTTGTCCATAATAGCAAGAACCTTGGGGAAAACTGAATGGTAATTAAAAATGGATACATAATTTGTGATCTATTCATTCCCACAATGAAATTACTATAGTAGTAAATGGAGGAATATTAGTATTATATTAGCATGAATATAATATTGAGAAAAATGAAGTTAGGCCCAGAAGACTACTTAGTATGATAATATTTTTATAAAGTTAAAAAATAAGCAAAACTAAGGAACATATTTGAAAAACCTTAATAACCAAGATAAATAATATTTTAATGTAAAATTAAAAAAAATAAGAATCAGGGGCACCTGGGTGGTTCAGTTGTTTGAGTGTCTCACTCCTGATTTCAGCTCAGGTCATGATCCCAGGGTCGTGGGATTGAGTCTCGAGCTGAGCATGGTGCCTGCTTAAGATTCTCTATCTTTCTCCCTCTGCCCCTTTCCCCAGCTTACCTGCTCTCTCTCTCTAAAATGAAAGATATAAATAAATAAATAAATAAATAAATAAATATCAGTGTAAAAAACTTGATAAACAAAATATCAAAATTTTAAATACAGACATAATCAGACTATGCAGTGGCATGACTAGCCATATTGAAGCCTGAGGCAAAGCAAAATCTTTAAATTGGTATATTAGATCCTAAATTGGTAAATCTCATCCCTCTCATTTTAAACACAATTCAGTAGTATCAATTAAATTTTAAAATGTGTATTATTTTCAGGGGCACCTGGTTGTTTTCAGGGGCACCTGTTTGGTATCTGATTGGTTAAGCGTTCAACTTTGGCTCAGGTCATGATCTCACAGTTGCTGAGTTTGAGCTCCACATCAGACTGTGTGCTGACGCCTCAAAGCCTGGAGCCTGCTTCAGATTCTGTTTCTCCCTCTCTCTCTCTCTGCCCCTCCCCCCCTTTCAAACCTGAATAAACTTCAAAAAAATTCTTTTAAAACTAAAATAAAAATGTGCGTTACTCTTGGTACAGCAAACTTGTTTCTAGGAGTTGATTCTAAAAAAATATTTGCATATGTACAGAAAGGTATACATACAGTGACATTATTTGTAATATATACACTGATAATCATTGAAACATTATACATCCTTCAATATGAAAGAAAATTAGTAATACATAAAATCAATAAATTATTAGTATATAAAACAGTACCCAAAGTATATTATTAAATAACAAAGTCCAAAATGTGAATTATATTGTCCTATACTTTTTTATTTATGCATATACAGAAAAATTAACTAGAAAAATCTACATCAAATTTGTTTTTGGGAGAGAGTGAGAAAGCAAGAGAGAGCAGGGGAGGGGCAGAGAAAGAGAGGGAGAGTAAGAATCCCAAAGGCTCCACACTGTCAGCATAGAGCCTGATGGGGGCTTGATCTCATGAACCGTGAGATCATGACCTGAGCTGCAGTCGAGTCAGACACTCAACCGACTGAGCCTCCTAGGCACGCCCCTACATCAAACTTTTAACAGCTGTTACCTATGAGGAAAAGATTGACAAAGTGGGGGAAAGAGGGACATTCCCATTCTTCTCAGTGACTTAAATCTCGTTAGAACTTTTTACAGGGGGTATATTCCTTGATAATTCAAAAGAATAACCATAAATTAGCATTGTAAGGAAAAGAAATTGCAAAAAATGATGGCAACTAGGAATACCGAATTAGAAACAGTATTTTTCTTTTCTGACCACTTGAGATCAAATAACATTTCATGAAAACCGTATCATTTACCAAATTCACTTCATTTACTAGGTGTGGTTCCTTAGCAGAAAAATTCAAGACAGCTTTTGGTTAGTGGGAGCTTTTAAAAAGTAAACCAACACTATTCTCGTGTGTTGGGATGTATTTAACAATTTTGTCAGAGGTCTGTATCTGGCCCAGGAGGTGGGTGCCTTCACTCTCCAGCAGTATTTGTATATCTATGTTGATAATTAGATTAAACAAGCGCAAAAGGTCCCCAATTTTCTTATAAAAATAAAGCTTTTCGACATATTATCATTTTTTCCCTAAATTCTTTTGATAAAGCAAAAAGGCTTAAATCTGAGGAAGGAAAAATCCCAATGATTTCAAGTCTTTTCATAATACAGCTTGCTTTAGATCTATAAATTCATAAATTTCAATTATTCATTTGGGCTAGTAATAATAACAATATAAACAATGACACAAATTTCTATTCCGATGGAAATTCTAGATTTTTCATTGAAATACTTTTGATAAGATATATATAAGAAAAGATAAGATATATATTTATATATATATAAAGATATAAGAGAAAATAACATGAGAATAAATTGGAAATCATTCTATTCACTCAAATTTCTTTTAGGAAAGGAATAGAATTTCTCCAGTTGTTGCAGACAGGGAGATACCAGTCTAAATGTGCAGTAGAAGCTTGGACATCAGTTGTTTCTACATCTGAGAGGAAGAATTTCCTTGTTTCTACAGAAATTCAGGGAGGAAAATAGAAAGAGGGGAAATGGAGATTGAATTAGTGAGATGTGAAAGACTAGAAGCTATATGACACAATCACATTCGAAGTCACATTGCCCAGGGGCATAGAAACGTTTGGTAAAATTATCAAATTAATTTCCTTGAGGGAATTGATGATAGGGCCGGAATTTACATCCAGATTGATTCGAGGTAGAATGGAGGCACTGAATGCATACTGATAACAAGAGCACCAAGAGAGAAAAAAAAATAGAAATGATTTCTTGAAATTCACAGAATTTACAAGATTGTGTAATGTCAAATCACATCAAATTTAACCAGATCTCGAAAGACCAGGGGATTTCCAGACAGCACTTAAGTTACTATGCTATTAAAAATGTTTAAATACTATGCACATATGTAATTTTCTCTCTTCCTAGCATCAGAAAATTCCACAGTGCTGTGTCCATATCTAATTAAAATAACTACATATTTCCTGAACATCCCCCAATATTACAGACTATAAATTTAGATAACACTTAGCCGAGGTCTACACAACCACATGGTAAGAAGTGCACCCCAATCAAATTAAGCTGATTAGAAAAAGGATTAGGTGGATGTCTATGACATTATTGTTTCCTGAGGAGCTACTGTCTTCATCTCTAGACCTTGACTGTTTTATCTGGATGACAGCATTCTATCCAAAGGGCCAGCACCATCCTTCTGTGACCCTGGAGTCTGGGACAATGCTGAAAAGAATGAGTTATGTTCAGGGCTCAGCACAAGTTAGCGAGCTTAGGGGATATGCTAAAATATTTACATTTTCTCAGGTCACAGAGTTTCCTACAACCATGCCCATTGCTCTTAGCTTCTTCCAGAGCCTTTTATAATGCTTCCAGGTCACATTTTATGCCACAAACTAGGCATTCATGTGTTATACAGCACAGCAAACAAGCAAAGTTTGCACTTGGCACTTCTGAGTTTGAATTCCTACTCTGCCCTCGGCTATATAGGTGACCATGCACATATTACATCCCTGAGTCTCAGTTTCCTCATTTGCAAAGTGGAGAAAGATTATCTATCTCACATGGATGTTGTAACAGTTAAACATGGCAATTTTATAAAATTGGTTTACATAGTTTTATAAAAAATGTGGCTGGTTTTGGTCAAGTTATGGCTGGTATACCCAGCCTATGAGTCCATCCTTTCCTGTTTTTCTGTATGGGAGGGAGTTTAACATTTTTGGAGTATTCTGCTAAAACTACATTTTACATTATACACCTATGTTTATCTATCATCTATGTATCATCTTTGCCTCTATGTGTTTTTAATTTTCTATTGTTTATCCATCCATCTATTTTCCATTTGCATATTCAACTCAAGCTATACATGTCTCATCTGGCCCTTTTCAGATTACTAAGAGATGACACTGACTATTCTCAGGCTCCCAGTTCCAAGCCCATCCAGCTTAATGCCAATATACGTAGAATAAGGAAAGGAGGCCAAAGAACTAATGAAAACGTTTAGTTTGGAAACATTTCTTTTGGTCCAATACAAATGAACTGTATGTGGAGTGAAGTGTGCATCGACAACAATCGCTTTAACAGCAAAAATGATTTGTTCCTTTTTACTCAATGGAAAGAAAAGGGGAAAGAGTATATCTCTTATTTTTTCAAGACCATCAAACCTTGAATAAAGTTTGTGCAACTCACAGATAGAGATCTTGGTTTGGTCAGCTGTTTCCCTGCATGTGGATTATGGAGTAATGACTCTCTGGGTTCCATCAGCCTAGAACACACCTAAAAAATGCTATCAGATTTAACGTGGCACCTGCTCTATCAAAAATGTCTCCAGACATCTGGAATGCAGCATAATCAAATCCTTTATTCAATATTTCACTTACAGTTTTGCTGTAAGGAACTAAAAAGTAAACTCTTAAAAGCGACTCCCTAAAAGTAGTACATATTTTCATTTTTAGAAATTATGGGATGCCATCAAAAATGTCATGATCCATTAAAAAATGTACAAAAGGGGAGCCTGGATGGCCCAGTCAGTTAAGCTTTTGACTCTTGGTTTCGGCTCAGGTCATGATATCACGGTTGGTGAGTTCGAGCCCCACATCGGGGCTGCTTGGAATTCTCTCTCTCCCTCTTTCTCTCTGCCCCTCTCCTGCTCATGCTGTCTCTGTCTCTCTCAAAATAAATAAATAAACTTTAAAAAATGTACAAAATAATAGGTATCTAAATAATACTTGTGACTTTTTTCAGAATGAGAGTAAATGTCTTTGTCAAGGGTATTCTAGGTTCTGAAATATATTTTCTTATCTCTTTGCATAATTTTCTCTAATTTCATGAAACATGTCCAATTGTACTTTAGATAAACTTTGTGACTTCTCAAGAAAATGTCAAGTTTCTATGGGTGAACAGAACAGATATTGATTATTTAAAAACTCTCATAAAATATTTTTGAGGACAGGGTATGGATAATATTCTTAAACTTTTACTATTTCTAACTTGTGTAATTATAATTTCATTAGTAGAGCATTCATTGAGGATATCAAGCATTTATATACAAATTAAGCAATACAAATTTCTGATTTACTCTTGCTGTTTTTATAGGACAGAGCATACTACTACAGCATTTTAACAGAGGAAAATTTAAGGAAAGCATAGTTTTACATTCTTTGAGAAAAACTAATTAGCTAAAAATGAGGTTAATTTATTGGTCACATTACTTGAAGAAAATAAACCTCAAAATCATTCTGAAATGTGTTGCATTTGTGACATGTACATTTTCCCTTTCAAAAAGAAACCCTCAAAAATATATTTTTGATTTATGCATCAATAAAAGTTTCCTTTGGATACAAAGGAAACATTGGTAATGCCACAAACATCTTGAAAGTACAGTAGCTTTTACAATAGGGAGAGTGATGCTATTACTGGTCATAGTTAAAATGGATACTTATCAGCTTCACACGAATGATTTAGCAATGAATAATACACATTGTGACTACTATAGCCATACTATTGCCTAGTACAGATTTATACATATGAATAAACTGTGTGGCCAAGACAAAGGAAATACATCAAATCACACCCACTCTATAGTTACACACTCTTGCAATAGTACAACAGGAGAACAGTATGTAGTTTAAGTTACCTTCAGCGAAGCACTCTTATTTCCATCAATTTTTATCTCAACCTATCATCACATTCTGTGGATAGCTGTGCTGATATTCTAATCCTTTTTCTTTCTCTAGTCAAAATGTTTTATATATTTTTGTCATTTTGTGAATTTCCTGCTTTGGGAATAATTTTACTGTCAATTCATGAGAACTTTGAAATGTCATGGAACTTTTGGAAAGTATAGTACTAACAATTAATATTTAACCAGAAGTACTTTTGGCAGTATCATTTGGTTGTGTGATTTCTTTATACAACATATATGAAGGCAACGGGGAAAAATCTGTAAAATAAATTGTTTTGACAGCAAATATACATACTATATAAGACATACTGATACATGGCATAGTAGAAGCTTCTATAACATACAAACGCATTGGAAAATGAAACACAGGAACATGAAGCTATTAGGTAGTACAGACTGTCATTTTTCATGTTAACAGAGTATTTTGTCAGCCTTATCCAGTAAAAACTCTGGTGTATAAAACAACATCGCTAACAGATCTGTCACCCTCTGTCCTTCCTTTTACTTTGTGTATACATCTCACAATTCTCTAAAGGGCTTGCCTCCCCCATGTAGCCCTTCAGGAAGTCCCTGAGCTGCCTTTTTTGTCTGAAGCCTCTGTGCAGAACTGTGAATACCACGGCTTTCATCTCACCTGATAGGTGAGCCTTCCCCAAATCCCAGGTAAGTGTTAGAGGACTTGAGGAATGCTCCGTGAGAAGAAAATCATAAGAGCAGAAGGATATTCTGCTCTCAAGGGAGGCCACTGAAAGAAAATCAATCACGTGAATTAAAAGCTTTTGATGAATAAATAATTCATACACGCTAAATTAATGAACCGATTTCCAAGCCAGCCTAACTATTGCATTCTAGAGTTAGCTAGCATTGCACCAATCGACATGGAGTCATTTGGTGTTGCTTCATAAGATTTTCAGGACAAAATGACTGTGCTGGATTGAAGGTTACCGTTTACCAGAATGTTAGAGCCAAAACCAGGTGTTTGGGCACTCGCTTTCCAAAGCACAAACCAATGAGTAAAACAAGTATTTCTTTATAAACACTCTGACCACTGTATTTAATAGTGTTGACATTTACATAAATGGATTGCAGTGTAGTTGTCGAACATATACTGGGATGATTCCATAATCCTGTTTTAATTAGATGGATGTTGTGAGCATAGAAAAAATCACAAGCTGCACTCCCTGTGGTGATGCCATACTGGCAAGGAATCAATCACCACGGCTCTGGTTGCCATAGAAACTGATAGCTCTTGCACCACCATCTAAGTGGCAAATGATTGGTGGTGTACTCATAACACAGGGAGAGCAATGAGTTTTTCTATCCTGTCCAGCAGCTGTGCCAGAGAGTTAATTAAAAGCAGAGAACATGAAATAAATCTAAATCTGTGAAGAAATGAAATGTACAGTACAAATTGAATTCCCGTGTCGAACAGAAATTAATATGCAGCGCAAACCACAGAGCTGCCTGAACAAGCAGCAGCTGGGAATCTTGGGAAATGTTGCCTCTGAGGTGGTTAAAGCTGAAATGTGGAGAGGGCACCTCCTTATCTTATTACCTAAACAAGCACTTTGTTCAGCATTTGTGTTGACTGATGCATGCAAATTGCAGCCTCAAATGTTAAGAGTTCCCGTTTCTAAGCAGGAAGGACAAAGCTTAACTAAGATTTAATTAACAAACTGTTAGCAACTGCAGTTTATCAGCTGTGAACACAATGTAAGTAAATGTTTCTACTCCTGTACTGGAATTCACCAGACAACCTCTGCGAAAGTCAATGTGTTTTTATTGATAAGCCACAAATTCAGAATTCATATTTCAAATATTGCAAGCCGAGGAGCAAGTACTTGCAATGCTTTTCCAAGAAATAAGAGAAGCTCGACATAGAAATAAAGTTTATTTTCTTTTTTTCCATAGAATGAGCTATAACAGATCAGGCATGAAATATTTAACTAGAGAGGACCACAATTTCTTGGTTCAGTCCACCTCCATTCTAGGATTTCAGGGTTATCATTTGGAAAAGTTAGTCTGAGCAACCTGTTCTCTGTGTGAAGCCAACCATTCCCAGTGGACAAACAGAACAACCCAGGGACCACACTATGTATCTCTGCAGCTGCCAAATATGTGTGAGTTTATAGAAATCTGAGGAAGGAATAACATCTTGGATCATGCAATGTACCCTTCTCTTCCAGCCAGGAAAAAATCAGGTCCTCAGGGAGTGAGCACGGCTGACTATGGAAGAACAAAAAATGCTGGTAGAACTTCAGGGTGTATATCGTTATGAAACATCCACATGCACTTCCATCTAGTGAACTGCTAGAATTTCCTTTTTATTAAGATATACTTTCATCTGACTTGTCCTCTATTTCTGATAGCAATTGAATTACTCACCTAAGGAGAATTTACACAATTCTTCCAATCATCCATTTCAAGCATTTTTTCCAGTGTGAAAAAACAAGGAAACACCATGCTTCCATATATGTGTTTATGAGGATATGCCTGTATGAATCAGATTCTTATATGCAGTTCAAAACTATTTGGTTTGAAAGCATTGCATAGATGTGCATGACCTATGGAGCAAAATTCTGAAGTAGCTTCTTTAAGGGGATTTTGTTTGCACTTTGTAGCCCCTGAAGAATAGGCTTCCAATGACTGGTAGAATCGATGCTATTCTAACAAAAAGACCTCAAGTTCACATAGAGTGGGAGGTTATGAATGAAATGTTATTGAAATCAAGGGAGGAAGAGTTTCCAGTATTATTCTAACAGTGCCATTCTAGACTTTAAATAGAGTCAAACAAATTATACTACATGTATTACCAATAGAAATTGGTAGAAATTGAGTAGAATTGAGTAAAAGTACCAATCATTGCTAGTAGGAAAACTATCTTCTGTCTTTATGGGAGTATCTGAATGCACGGGAAGATTTTTCTAAAAGTATGTGAAGTGTTCAGAAATACTGATATATGGTGTCATGAGTGTACAAAATAGTGAAAACTTAAATAGTTAATGTGTAAGTCTAGAAATTTATATAATAAATATATCTTTAAGTGGACATTTCAAGATGGAAAAGTTCAATCTCTCACAAAGTTTTTGAGGCCATTCAAAATATCCCTTTAAATTCACAGATATAGAAGGTTTCAAGGTAAATGTATATCTTCAAATAGTGTATGTAGTTAGAACCTATTATCTCTGGTATTAGGGTCAAATAATGGGATCATGGATCATGGGGTGTTAATCTTTATGGTTAATAACACTATGGATAAAAGTCTTGAATCCATATCTTTTCTTTCCCATTTCCATGGCGCTGATGTATGTCCCTATAATCTCTGATTTAGATTTTTATTGTTGTCCCTTAACCAATCTCCGTGGATTGCCATTGTCATGTTTTGGTGGGGAGAAGGGAGTTGATACGTGTAGTTTGATAAAGTTCTCCAGGTATCTTGAGAATTGGCTTCCTTTTCCTTTTATCCACCCTACCCAGGGCTCTAAGGAAATGATTCTCAAACTTATTTATGTACTAAAGTCAATTAGAAAACTTTAAAGAGAGAGAGACAGAGGAGAGATAGAGAGAAAGAGTGAGAGAACAGATCCCTGGCATGCTGCAAATCCTGATGCAGTAGTTCTGCATAGTACCTGAGCTTCCAAAGTTTAATCACTTCCACAAGTGAATTTAAAAGTACAAAATCACTTCAGGAGAAAAGGCAGAAATTTAGCCCCAACTAATTCTGACATCTACTCATCTTTCGACCATTTTTATTGATGACCACTTCATTTGAAGAGAGTTATGATGAGGTTCCATAATTTATATAAGCAATGCTGATCCTGCCATCCTCTTAGTCAATGTTTTTTACCATTTTTTGTGTGATTGACTTTATGAGAAACATAATTAGCAAATTACCTTTTCCTCAGAAAATTACATATACACATTTGCACACAACATTTGGAAAAAAATTCCCACGATTTTACTGACTTCTTGGAACCATCCCTGATAAATAACCCCTCCTCCTTATACTCTAGATTATATATTTGGCCTTCTCAGATTTTTTTCTGACATGTTCTTTTACAATAGGTACTTGGTTAAATGTGAGCTTCTATTATTATCATTGTTACTATTATTTATCATAAGTAAGATCCCTCATATAAAGAGCTTAGATATAAATATCTTTAGATCTAGGTATCAGGCAAAAAGAAAGGTTTGTTTCTTTTGAAAAGCAAATAATATGACTTTGTAAAAGAATGGTAAAATGCACTATTTTATTCTCGATTTGAAGTGAAGCCCCAAAGCAATATATGTCATATACTAAATTGAAGTACAAGACCACTATGAACGACTTGCAAAATAACTTTATAGAAAACCTGTTCTGTAACTCTTAACCTCATCACAACAAGAACGGAAAAGGGTGAGGAAATGGGATGTTAAAGGATGATTCTTTGAGGAGAGTTGGTTGTGAGACGGCATCCCATAAGTGGGTTTCTCTCTTCATCTTGATTCAAAAGAGGAAAACTTCAAGGACATCTCTTGGGGAAATTATGTTTCCCATGAAATGTGGAAGCAAAAGTCAATTGATGTCCTACCAAGCCTAGGAGATCTCAAGGATGAGACTAGAAGGCTAATTATTCTCACAGTAGAATAACAGAGAGATTTCCATGTTAGGCCTCAGTCTTCTGTGGGCTATATGTAGATCACATCCAATAGAGAGTTGGTATGGGGCTGTCTTAAGAAGATCATATAAAAGGGCAAGGGACAAGGTAACCCAGATACTTCTTTAAATGAAGAATGAATATACTGACCATAATATATCTGTTCTTTCCCCAGTGGTGCAAGGGATCTGAGAACCCACAGAATGTTTCATTTTGAAACACCTGAGTATCTCCTCCCCTTTTATACATATAAACACAAAAGCAACCGCATCATTCTCTACTGAAACATAAACTGTTCACCCTTTGCCTGTTATCATAATTGTCTGTGATGTTAAAAAAATGAAATTCAGACAGCCTGATAGAGAATTACAGTTTTAGTCAAGTACAAAATTCTTTGTCCTTCTCCTCTTTTCTCCAGCATCCCTAGCTCAACTGATCTTGAAGCCAGTCTGGCTTCACGACTCATCTCTAATATCTGAGGGACCCAAGTAACATCATATGTCTGAAATGTTAGCTATGAATTAAAGCAAAAACTCTTAAATTAAATATGATCTCTTCATATTCCTGAAAAATATGTCTTCCTAGATATGAGTGACCAAAGTTGAGTTTAGAATTCTTGACATCCTTTTGGTCGATTGCTGGAGGTTAGCAGCATAAAGAGAGCCCACTGTTGGCCTTCTGACATCCTGGGAGCACCTCCTGCCTCTCTCCCTTCTGTTTACACCCCAGCTTCTTTCAGAATCATGGAAAATCTCACAGAGATACTAAAAAATACCCAGACCAAATGTCCAAGTTTCCTCCACATTGCCACAGACAGGTAGCTCCTGGCCACCCTCCAGTCTAAGGAAAGCTCATGCTGTCAAAGCTTCCCTCCCTCAAGAAGGTAAACCCTAAGGAAGAGCCCAGCACAGACCATAGAATCAGACTTGACATCATTTGGACGAAGAATGACAGGGTCCTAAATACTCCAAGCAGAGTGAGGCTAGAGGATGCTGGCTCTGAAAAGGTTTTTCTCCTTGATGTAGATAATCTCTCTGTCTCATGGGACAGAGCAAAGCTAGAAAACAGCCAACACGGGACTCTCTAAAGATATAAGATCCAAAGTAAGAGTTCCAGTTCCTGGGTCTGATGGTAATTCTGTCCAGAACAATCAATGACCATTATTAGCATAATGAAGAAGAGAAAAAGAAACACAAGGTGGAGAAAGAGAGTGGAGGCCACCATACTCCCTATCTCACCTGCTGATCTATGGCTTGTCCAAACTGGTGAGGGTAGTAGTTATACTTTTGACATAGTAATTCCTTTAGGCATTCAAATTCCTAGATTAGACATTTAAATTACTGACTAGGGACATTTTATCATTTGGTAATGATTCAAAATAAATGAGATTTGCACCCGATTCCATTCAGGGGAAGAGAAAGAAATTGTCCCTCAGGGAAACAGAACCTGTTTACTTAACAGTGAATCTACAAGCCCTGCTTATTCAGAATATTTATTAAAACTTGGTTCCTACAAACAATGAGAATTTTTTAGCTAATCACACCTTTGTTTTGCTTTTTGGGAATGTCACAGCCAAGTGTGTGGGTTAGTTTCTTTACTATACAGGCTCTTCTGCACTGTATGCCTGCATATTAAATTTTTCTCTGGTCTTAGCTCATGTTTCCATCTATGTTGCTCTATATTCTAAGATCATTAATGTCTCTATTGTATTGCATTGTTTGTATTTCCATAAGCTGGCCAAAATATCTTGGGATATAAAATATATACATTCTGATTATGGGAAAAGGAGAAAAGCAAGATCAGAGCAGATGGAAACTAGGGGCACTGAAGTGCCACCAGCATTTTCTGAAGCTTCATGGAAAACTGAGGCATCATGAGGCTGCTAATACCATCCAAAGAGAATCCCGTTCACTAGTAAGGGGTATGGCAAGTAAACTATAAATTGTAGTTGGCATGTATGTATTTATTTATTTAGCAAATATTTGTTTTTTAAGAGAATTTTTATTTATTAATTATTATTATTATTATTTTAATGTTTGTTTATTTTTGAGACAGAGAGAGACAGAGTGTGAACAAAGGAGGGGCAGAGCGAGGGAGACACAGAATCGGAAACAGTCTCCAGCCTCTGAGAGGTCAGCACAGAGCCAGATGCGGGGCTCGAACCCACGAACTGCGCGATCATGACCTGAGCCGAAGCCGGACGCCTAACCGACTGAGCCACCCAGGCGCCCCTATTTAGCAAATATTTGTGAGTGCACATTCTGTACTGATCACAGCATTTGTAGACAAAAAACACTTGTTCCTTTCCACCAATGACTGGGATGGAGAGTGGCAATGCCAGCTTCACATGCTTGTGACCTGTGTCCGTGCACAGGGTCCAGGCTCAGAAAGACCCCGTACTTGATTTAATGTTTTCCTTTGCTGTCTTGAAATCAAACCATTTTTGAACTCGGGGAGTTTAAATTTTCCCCGCAAACTCCATAGCTGGCCCTGGATTGTGGGCTGTACCTTCTAAATCTTTGCCTGTCTACAGATTCCCCCAAACATTCTCAAGTCTCATCTGGATCTGGCATTCACATTTTTTTTTTTATGACTGTGAATGGATTTAGGCTTCTTTGTTAAGACACAATGCTGGCCCATTATCTTGTCCCTATCAAAAATAAAAAAGAACAGTTTGAAAATGTACACAAATCCTCTTCTGTGTCAGCAAGACTCCAAAATGACTTATTTAAATGATTATTTTGTAATGTGCTTCTGTTTGAAGAGAACAACTCTCGTGGGAAAGAGAATTGTGCAAATTGAAGAAATTGTGAAGTCTGTTCTTAGCAATCTGCAGAGATAGCACCGTGTATTGCTCTTATTATCTTTTTTGACTTCAGCTGGGTAGTGCTTTCTAGCTCTATCTTTGAACACAGACTTGAAACCTTAGGGAACATGAAATTCTCCCTCACATTTCTCTGCTACTCCATTATTTGTTTGTTTGACTGGTGACTTATGTATTTATTGCTATTCAGTTTTAATTAAAACATCCTGGAGGCCCTTTACTCTTGTCACCCGTTTATGTATTCCTTTTTTGCTGGACCTGAAATTTATCTTTTTTACATTCTCAATACCTACTGCGGGCAGGGCCTGTAACCCCAAGATTATTTAGTGAGTGATTGTAGTAATTCCCATGTTCAGGACATGGCTGAGGGCTTTACATGTGCTATTTTATGAAATTCAATAGAAATTACCACATTCCAATCTATAAACTTTTATAAAATTCAGAAAGTTGTATTTGATCCCTTATAATACTCTCTTTTATGTCTTTGCAATGGGTATTTTCTTTTTTTTTTAATTTTTTAATGTTTATTTATTCTTAAGAAAGAGAAAGAGAGAGAAAGAGACAGAGAGAGAGAAGGGGGGGGGATGGGCAGAGAGAGACACACACAGAATCCGAAGCAGGCTCCATGCTCTCAGCTGTCAGCACAGAGCCCACATGGGGCTCGAACTCACAAATCGCGAGATCATGACCTGAGCTGACATCAGACGCTTAACCACTAAGCCACCCAGGCGACCCTGCAATGGGTATTTTCTTAGTGATGCAATTCTAGCCCATCAAGACCCTTCAAAGCAGGATGGTGAGAGGAAGAAGCCAAAGTGTAATGCAGGCTAAATACTGCCTCGACCAGCCCTAGAGAGAGCCCTGGAGAGTGCCTCATGTCTGGTTGAAAAACCTTCTCTCACTCAGCCACTGGAGGCAAATTGTCTTGGGAAGGGCTTGGCCTTAAGCAAAGCGGTCTTGTGGTTGAGTCAGAATCTGGAGGAGTGAAAAGCTGGACACTTGCTCCTGACTGCCCTTCTCGTCGTGGGGCAGCAAGTTCTTTCTGATGGCACATCCCTATGTCTACTACAGACTTTTGTCATAATACCTTTTACTCTAACTTCCTAGATTAAACAATCATAATAACTAAATTTGGAAGAAAATGGAATTCTATTTGTAGAGTGATGTGAGGTGTTCATGATGTTCAAATCATCATGAAAATTAGAGCAGCAATCGTATTCTGTAAAGTATGCTGATAAAGATTTCACATTATATTTCCTCATTCAATTATGGGTCTTTCCCACATTATAGTGTCTATTTACTGCCAGTCTGAGTGAGGCATCTGTGAATATAGTATTTTATCGCTAACTATGTCGTGAGTCTCATGATCCTGGGTAGTTTCTGCCAGACTTTGGTCCTAGGTGGTTTCTGCTAGACTTTACAGACTTCAGACAATCTTTTTTTGTTTCAAAATAGAACTGCTGCTGGTTTTGCAAGTCACAAAGATATGTAATATTTGATCATCAATTTTATTATTATTTGTATTAATCTATTTTATTATTTTTATTAGCCTTCAAAGGGTATCATTTATTATGTTCTCTAAGTATTTTTTTAATGTTTATTTTTGAGAGAGAGAGACAGAGTGAGAATGAGGGAGGGGCAGAGAGAGAGGGGGACACAGAATCTGAAACAGGCTCTAGGATCTGAGCTGTGAGCACAGAGCCTGACACAGGGCTCGAACTCATGAACCGCGAGATCATGACCTGAGCCGAAGTCGGACGCTCAACCGACTGAGCCACCCAGGCATCCCTCTAAGTAATTTTTTAAATTGCTTGTTTAAGTAGCTTTTTATATGAAACCTCTAAACACTTTAATGTAATCAAAGGTTTTCTTTCATGGCTATAAGCCTAAATCATAGTAACATTCCCAGGACAAGTTAGGAGGTAAAGAAATACTAGTTAAATGACTTAAAAATTTTTGCATAGATGAATAAATGGGTTGGTGACACATTGGGATATTCTTAAATAAGGGTGTGAAACAGGTATAGAAATGGTGCTATTGTACAAAACTGAACATTTTAAAAGGCTCAAATTCTTTAGCTTTCTAAACAGAACACAATAAGCAGAGCTCACACAGAGTAATACACGTGAAAAAGTCCAATGTACATATTGGGAGATGTTAACCTAATGCTAAATAGGATTTATCAATGTGCTGTTATAAGAACTAATGCTGGGACAGTCTGGGGGGTCTCCTAAAGAAAGCACAGACTTCCAGAAAAAGATGATAGCACAATATTTCTTTTCATTAGTTGAATCATATCTGAGGTCAATGTGCTTTTGCTTTGACAAATCGGAATCAGTTTCTAGAATAGGAGAGTTGATAGCATAGTAAGTGATATGTAAAAAGATATTTCATCTAGAATATCATCTTCAAAATCCTCTTCCTCAGGTTGGCCCTACAATTCCAGGAAAAGCCCAAAAGAAATACAAGATTCGCACAAAATTCAGGGGATCACTGTATATAATTTTTCATCCTAGGAATAAACAATTAAAATGAAACAACATAAGTGGATAGTGGTAGGAGAAGTTTGACTAAGCTAGGATGAGGTGCAGCCAGTACAAGTCGTGATTGAAAAAGTTTTCTAGACTTTTAGGAAGTCTTGTGATGTATCTCAGTGAAAAGTAATCTGGATTCAAACTATTATTAACAATATAAGTTCAAAATATGCATCTTTTTCTTTTCATAACCAAAAGAAAATACACCAAAAGTATTAGAGATGGTATTAATTTTCTTCCCTTTTTATTATGTTTTCCATAGTAATGGTTTCTTTATATATATATATATATATATACACACACACACACACACATAATGGTTTCTTTATATATATATATATAAAATGATTTCTTTGTATATGTATATGTATATATATATATATATATATAATCAGGTAAAGAAAACTTATGTATAAGTAAAAATTATTTGTATTTTTTAAAGTTTATTTTATTTTTATTTTATTTTTGAGAGATAGAGAGAGCTCGTGCAAGCGGGGGAGGGGCAGAGAGAGAGAGGGAGAGAGAGAATCACAAGCAGTCTCTGTGATTATAAGCACTGTGATTGTAAGCACTGTGCTGTAAGCACAGAGCCTGATGCGGGGCTCGAACTCACCGTCGATCATGACCTGAGCCAAAATCAAGAGTCGGACACTTAACTGACTGTGTCACCCAGGCACCCCAAATTAGTTGTATCTTTTACTACCCTTGCCTGATGGCAAAACTAAAGCTCACAACTTATTTCCTAAGAAGAAAGAAGAAAATATGCTTAGGGATTAAACACTATGTACTAATTTTACACTCTACTCTCTGTGTTTCCTAAATATTATTGATTGGAATGTGTCTGCTTTTGAAAATTGTTTAATTCTGCTAACTTTAAAAAAGTGCAGGAACCATAAGTCCAAAACATAAGACAAAAAGGAAAAAGTGAAGAAGTAAATGGGGCGAGAAAAATAAAAAACTTGAAAGAAAATCTTATTAGGCAAATTGTAGCACTTGAACCAAAATGCCAGCGTAGGGTTCCTGATACCTTGTGTGAAAAAAGCACCACATTATTCTAATTAGTCAAGTATAGGAAAAGTTTTAGCTTATCAAGAGGGACTGAATTTTTGCTTTGAAAATTTTTTATGTTAACTTATTTATTTACATATTTAACAAAACTTCATTGACCATATACTGCATGTAAGGAAATTAAACTAGTGGCTTTGGTAGAAAAAGGAAAAAAAAAAAAAGGAATGTAATTGCACGTGAAGGTATGGTCATGGCAGATGAGGGAGAAAAACCCAGGCCAGGAATCCTCATGAATTTGATTTCTGAAGTGCTGCCTTTGTATGTTTGTAAGATTTGGGTTACGTCATAAGCTCCGTGAAGCATGCTTGATATATGGTCCTTGATTAGGAAGCTACTATTGATGATATATCTAGGTGTCATAAGGACTACCTGTTAAATGCTGCCTTGTCCACTCTCAATGCTCTGCCCTCTCTCTGCACACAGTTGAAACTCTATGAATTCAGGAGTTGCATTCTTGTTCATGCTTGGTCCCTAGAGCACAGAAAGACACCTTGTTCCATACGGAGACTTAATAAACATTCCTTTAGGTATTGATGAACTGATGGAATGAATGACTACAAGCATCTCCCTGAGGCTCAGATTTCAGCATGATGTCTTTAATTTATAGCTATCACCTCTGTTTGCTTTTAATAACAGTGATTTCCCTAACCACAGTTAGCTGGACCCTAACATGCAGAGGGCTTTGGGGCTTATTTTCTACTGGCTGCTCAAATTTAAAATTTGCACAGACCATCTACATATCTGTTAGGGCAAATTAAAAAGGAAGATTGTATATTTTCATAAGAAACCTTCCCCTAAGACATCTCCCATTTGCATTATGAGCTACGGATTGAATTCTCCTTTGATCCCTATGGTCTCCAGATCAACACAAATGATATACAAGTTTTAGGATGTTGGCATAAAATGTAAAAGATATTATACCTCAATATGAATGTGGAATTTTCAAATATTTTCTGAGCATAGGAGTGCTTTACCAGACACAATTCAATGGGAAGTTCTCCTGTCTAAAGCTTTCTCTCATTTAAAGGACTAAAGGAGAAGACACGTGACACTTCATCTTTTATTCTCATCTCCTCTTTTTTCTTGCTTTTCTTCCCCTTGCACCATTTGGTGTGGTTCCTCCAAAATTTATGGCTTCTAAGAATTAGAAAACAGCTGTAGAATGTAAGTTTTGACAGTTATTATGAAGTGTTTCTCCTAATGAGAAACTTACATCAATATACCTGGCATCACAATTATGTTAAAATGTGTGCCATGAAAACACAGCAGGTTCTAATTCAACTACCGTTGTATTTAGAGATGTGTAGAAATAATTCATTTCAGACATTAAAGAGAAGCAGTTTGGCTCAGCACATTAAGCAACTGGAAAGAGATTCATGGGCTCAGGGTTTTCAAGTTGTCCTTTTGCTGACGTGTTTGACATTGGGAAAGTCACTGCTTCTCTTTACCTTGGCTTACTCATCAGTAAAGAGGCACATGATTATGCTGACTCACCTCATTTTCACAGAATGTTATTCACTAGCACTAATAATGGACTATTCCATTTGGTTAACCAATAAAAAATATTATAAAGAGCAGGTAAAAGTGGTCACATTTGCATCTAACTAATAATTTGAAGGAAGCTTATGTGCTGAAGGGCTTCATGTGTATAACAAGACCAAAAGAAAAACATTGGCTAATGTAGGTTAGATTTCAAAGAAAAAAGTAATTTCCAGTGAATATGCACAAAGTAGCTCAAAATAGTTTTAATCTTACTGTAAATTGGAGTGAGGGCCAGAGTTAGGGCTTGAGGCCGTTGTGGGCAGCAATTGGGATGTGTACTGGAAATCTAACAAGACAAGTACGCCCTGCTTTCAGGACCTTGAAAAGAAAGAGGATGTTTTTGATTTGCTGAAAGTTTAAAAAAACATCTTGCTAGTTCTGCCTGCCAGAATGTGAAAGCTAAAAAGAAAAAAAAGTCTATCATTGTAAATCTGATGTTAGGATGTTGCTTTTGACTACTAGTAAACTGAGTCTCTTAATTCTCTGCTTGAAAAGGAATAGCTATCCCAGCTGTAACAGAGAATACTTAAAAGAAAAAGAACTTACTAACTAAAATGGCCATTCTTCATTTCATATTCAAGGTAACCGCATAGCATGCCCTATGCAACAGTCCAGTGCTTTGTTCTTAGTCATGTGTAGAACAATTTTAGATTAATGGCTGAATTTTCTTAGAGAAGAACTTGAACTTCATGGCAGGTCACTTCCTTTAGTTCAGAATGTTTTTCTTACATTTCAATCACTTTGCATTTTTATCAATCTCCCACTTAGTGGCTCAAGTCATTTCACAAATGATCTTACCAGATGAGGTGAGTCAACCATCTTTGAGAAAGTCATTAAAATAAAGGCCACTAGGGCACCATTTGTTCAGTTGAAGTACTATTCACACAGGCTCAAGGAGTTAATGTGGTTACTAAAGTGCTCAAAACATAGTTTATTCACCCAGAAAAACCTCTTCCCAAATACTCATTAATTCCTTTAACATTCTTGCAAAGCAAGTGTATTAAAAATTTTGCATTCTGATCCACTGGATAAATTAAGATTGTTCAAGGTGACATTTTATTACATTAAGGGCTAGATCTGGGAAGACTCTGATTGGAAGGAGAAATACAAAGATTTCAGAAGCAGTGGAAGTAAATTTGGACCTCAGTCAACTCCAGTCATTCTGTACATATGGGCTATTCTTTTGTGTCAGGATGATAATGCAAAAGTGACCAAGACAGAGTCCGTGCCTTGAAGTAGTCCATGAGCAAGTGGTAATGACACTTCAACCTTGGATAAGTAGCTTGATTTTCTTCTTCATAAATAGAGAAAATAACGTATAGCTCACTACTATAGTGTAATAATGAAGAATATAGGTGCTAGCTAGAATCCTGACTTGAATCGAGATTCTACCCATGTCTTGACTCACCACGACCATGGGAAAATTACTAAACTCATGTAAGCATGAGTTTCTCTGCCTTTAAAATTAACACCAGCATTACTTAGCTTAACTCCAAAAGGTACTTTAAACATTATTAGTCCAATAGTCTGATGCTCTGGTTTTACAGATTGGGAAACTGAGAGCCTGAGGGGTTAAAAGACAAAGTCCTTGTCCCCAGACACATAACACAAATGATTTTGCATGAGTCAGAAGTAATTTGTTTCAGTTGTTGTTTCATTTTCCCATTTTATCTCTTTTTTAGTCTTTATGGCCCTGAAATTAGTCACAGGAATTCACATGTATGCAGATTCCTCCTCTGGAGTAATCCTGATTTCTCCTATTCTACCTAATGAAACTCCTGAGGTACTAGTTAGATAATCCTTCAGCTCATCAATTTTCTTTCCCTCATCTCTCGAATCAAAACTTACTTGCCCCCTTTCCTGGTCCTTCTGAACCTCTTGTCAAATCATTGCTTTCCAATCTCTGATGAAGTCAGTCTAATGTGCTAAAGAATTACTATTCTTCCTTCCAGAAATACATCCATTTTATTTATTTTTAATTTTTCTTTTAATGTTTATTTATTTCTGAGACAGAGAGACACAGTGTCAGCAGGGGAGGAGCAGAGACAGTGGAAGACACAGAATCTAAAGCAGGCTCCAGGCTCTAAGCTATCAGCACAGAGCCCGACACGGGGGCTTGAACTCTGGGACCACGAGATCATGACCTGAGCTGAACTTGATTATTCAACCAGCTGAGCCACCCAGGGGCCCCAAAATGCATCCATTTTAAAAACAATCGTGGACATGCCACGTCTCAGTTTTCTGAAATAATTGACAATATTGAACTTTTACATTGTTGGGAAAGTGTTTCTGGAGAATGTATTAGAAACTTTTGGACAACACCATACAATCACTTAGCCATTTAGATAGATCTACTTGCTAATAAGTTATCTCAAAGAATAAACCAGAAGTAAACTGGGTCCATGGCAATAACATCCTTTTGAAGCCTTATTAGTCATAGGCACAGATACTTTCTGAACCTTTCTATTTTCAATGTAGAAGCTGAGTTGAATTTAAAGTGCTTCACCCGGCAATGGAAAATCCCAGGGTATATGTTGTTTAAACTGTTTTGTTGGTCCCCCACTATTTTTGATGATATTTTCTCCTTTACCTGAACAACCCAGAGGCTGAGCAAATGCAACCCAGATCCTGTGGTTCTTTTTAAACTCAGCTCAATTCTCAACTCTCTCTCTCTGCTTCTTCCCACCCCCCACTCAGTTGCCATGTTCAACAACACTTCAAAGGTGTGGCTGGCTTCATTTCTGGGCTTAGATTCTGTTTAAAGAAGAAGTTAAATTGGAATCAGTTTATCACCCTTGCCTAGGATTTTTAACAGAATTTAAAACCGAGAGGAACCCCAGCTACATCTAAAATGATACCAAGTGGATCAGCTGGGTGCTTGATTTTTAAGGGGAGCTATAGCCCTGGATAAAGCTTGCTCATCACTGCTAGCATTGCATCTTGAGCCTTCAGACACAGAGGTTCATGGATACTCAGGGCATTTTCAGTATTTTTATTTTCTTTTTCTTTAAAAAAGGAATAAATTAGACCTAATTTTACATATTTGTCTTTACACGATGATACTTTCATTAAATTAAAGCAAATAGAAATGTGTACTGGAAGATACACAAGCACAAAAATCCTAAAATTAATCTTCTCTAATTTATTTGGAATCAGGTCAGCAGAGGTAGTACTGAGAGATATAAACACTAACCATCAAATAACCTAATGGAGTAAAGAAAACACGAACCACCACAGAGCCACCACTGACAGCTCAGAGCCTGGAACCTGCCTCGGATTCTGTGTCTCCTCTCTCTGTCCCTCTCCCACTCATACTCTGTCTCTATCTCTCTCAAAAATAAATAAACATTAAAAAAATAAACAATTAAGGACTTTTCACTTCAGGTAAATGTTGAATGGTGGATGAAAGTTCTTCATAGGGTCAGATTGGAAGATCTAAGCCAAGATGGCAGCCACAATAAACATCAGTGGGATAAAATAACATGGTATATTTGTGGAACTGCATGCATTTCGAGACTGTATGAGGTTGATCAATTTGTTTAGAGCCTAACACATGGAAAGTAAGAAAGTGCCTCAAATATGCATATGTTGGATTACATGGTTCAGTGGGAAGCCCATGGCTTTTGAAGCCTGGAGACCTGTGTTGATTTTACAGCTGTGCTTCTATAGCTGTGGGATGTTGGGAAGTTACTTAACCTCTCCAAGTATTGGTATTGATATCTCCAAGTATTATCCTATGGGATATTTTGAATAGTAAATAAATTTATGCAAAACATCTGGCACAATTTTGGGGTACGCTATAAATGTTAATTTTCCTTCTTCTAGAAAATCTACTTGTGGTATGTTTGCATTCTGCAGAGCTTAAAAAGGGGTTCTGTAGTAAAGTGAGATTCAACATGATGGGCAGGAATATATAACTATTGGAAAAGAGTCAGAGACTGCATTAAGGGTAAAGCCAATAGTGGCTTAGCAGAATAGAACTTAGCAACATTAGGTCTTAAGACAATTGTGAGAAAAAGAGCAGAGAAGCTATCTCCTTGATAATTAGGGCCAATGGTCCTTCTAAGCTGGTAAATAAAAAGTATTTTATGAGCCTATCTTCCTATATTTATAATACAGTGCTATTTGAAAAAAAAATTTCCTGCTAACTCACTTATGAGCAATTCAAGTAATTATTTCAACCATGAAGATACTGCACCAAAATGTTTTGGAACACAATTTGCAGAGCTTAATCTGTGAAAGTAATTAGTAAAACAACTTTATTTTAATGTCATTCAATTAAATCTAGCTTTCATTATTTATGCTCCTACTATGTACTAGACACTATGTGAGGTGCTGTGGATACAAGATGCATGACATATACCCCATTCCCTCAAAGCCCACATATTTTAGTAGCCTACTCTCTCATTACATGGATTTTTCTCATAGTTGTTTTTCTCATAGATTATAGTAACTTTACATACCACTGGGCATCATACTAGGGCAAAGGTAGAGAAAAAAACTGGACAAAATGTCCTACTATTTTGTTTTTCAAAACCAGTCAATGTCCTTTCTTACAGGAAGTTTACCTTGTCTTGAACTATATTTGAGTGCCAAAAATAAGATAGAAAGTCAACTTCCAGAATCAATTACTTATTTTCAGTGCAAGAACGTATTTTAGCAGGACCTAAACATCCTGGCATCAAGAAAGCCTTGTTCCAGCAATACAGTATAGTCTTCAAAAGCAGGTATTATATCTTGCTCTACTTTTTTAAGAACTGGGCTGAATTTTCCAAGGTAGCTCACCAAACATTGCTCAGTAACCTTTAGTTACTGAGGCCTATAATAGCTAGAGCAATAAAACTCTCTCTGTTACCTCCACATGTGCATTTCTCCTCCTGGCAAATACCCTTGACTTCTTATTTTTATTCTCTCACTTCCCAAATCAATGTCTAATGATGGTAATTTAGAAATATTTCTTTTTTTAAAATTTATTTATTTTTGAGAAAGAGAGACAGTGTGAACAGGGGAGGGTCAGAGAGAGAGAGGGAGACACAGAAACCGAAGCAGGCTTCAAGCTCTGAGCTGTCAGCACAGAGCCCGATGTGGGGTCGAACTCATGAACCACAAGATCATGACCTGAGCTGAAGCTGAACGCTCAACCGGCTGAGCCACCCAGGCGCCCCTAGAAATATTTCTTAAATTGATATATCTTCCACGTCTACTCTCTTTAACTATGCCAGGCCCTTATTTATCACCCAAACCACTGATATACTCTTCCTAAATCAACTTTTTCTCCCGCTGTCCAATGTTATTGGCAAAATGATCATTCAAATAAGAAACTTCGACCATAGAGTTCATTTGCTAAAAAGCTTCAGTGTAGCCTTACTATCTACAAGATAAAATCCAATTCTCTTTGTTTAGAATAAAACATCTTCCATAAAGCAACCCTTGCCTGCATGTTTGGCCTTCATGGCACTCCATGCTTCACACTTTAACTGTGGAAAACACTGCATGCCCTGTGCTATTTCACTCCTTTATATCTGAGCTCACTCTGGAAACTCTGTTTGAATTATCCTCTCCCTATCTCCTACGTCTTCACTTGACCACCTTCTACACATTGCAAGAAGGAGTTCATATGTCATTTCTCACCGGAAGCATTCTCTGATAACCTTACTTCAGGTAGGTCAAGTCCTATTTCTCTGAGCTTAAACTGCTGTGCTCTCTGTGGATCTTTTTCTCGTAGTACTTATTATCGAAGTTACCTATATAGACTCTGAACCCCTTGATTCAAAAACCCTTGTCCTTAGACTTTGTATCATTATCTTCTATTGTGCCTGAGCCATGATCACCACTCAATAAATATTTCATGAAACATACTGACTTTCTCTTCATTTCCAAAATATGTACAACATATTCATCATGGTTGTCATTTTTCTATGAATACTTCTTACTTCTGCTCAATCTTACTTAATAAATTAGACAACTTTAATCCTGGCACACATGATATTTTATGATACTTGGTGTTAACTTTCCCAGCTGCTCATATTTGGTCATTTATAAATATTCCGTGTTTTCCAGCCCTGAATTACTTTTATAATTTATTAGGGAATTTTACTCCAGACTTACCAGGTTTCTTTGGTAGCCTGTGGGGAGAAACTAAAAGAAAAAAAAAGCCACTCAAAATCGAAGTTAATTATAATCCTTGTTGTAATTACAAACACTTTATGCATTTTATTAACTCCTTCAAAGAATCTTAACTATATGAAAGAAGTAAAACTTAATTTTGTAATAATTACACTAATGTGCTCTTGATAAATTTATCTACACTACCCTGGCCCCTAATGGCTAAAATCTTTCTTTCAAAATAACCAGGTGCTCTGCTATTGGTTTACCTCTCTTGCAATTGTGGCTGAACATAAGCCTAAGTCCAAAAAGTCATGAATAAATTCGCATACAACTTTCTTTGTTTTCAATACATATCAGCTCTCCAAGTCCAGTGGACTTACCAATTCTTTCTTGTATCCTTAAAAGACCTTTTGTGGAATCCTGAGTGATAGGGAATACCAGTAAATACTGGCTAATAGTTTTTAGTGTTTTGTTCACATAGACTTTGATCATCTAAGTATAACGTAAACTTCATTTGAAATGCAATAGTGCAGCTTCTACAAAACCTAAATAAAAATATATTAAGCTAATCAATACTTGTGGTTATATCTCTGGGAAATTCTTTGGATGGAAGATATAAATAATTATACCTTAATTTAAGAATGAGTGAAAGAGAGGGAGACCTGGAAGAACCAGCCCCTACTGCTTTCTAACAAATAAGATGAAACCATGTTTAAAAGCATTCTTGTCTGTAAGGCAAAAGCATAAAAATGTTATAATATGACTCCTGTAACTTAAGGGATTTGGATTTTTTTATATCTACTACCTCCATATCAAGTAGAATTGCCTTGTCATTTAAGTTGACCATAGACATCAGAAGTGGTATTTTTGTGTCGATTTTCCTGGTAACAATATTATTTCAATTTAATGTTGATCCGTTTGACCTGAGTTTTTAATCCAATCTTTCACAGAGAACAAAAATGTTAGCAAAATACTACTAACAGCTTAGTATTATGCAAGTATTCTTACTCTCAAAAGCGATCTCGTCAAAAAGTGCTTTTGTGTTAGATACTCAAGTTGAATAATAGTATTTAAACTACAGCAAAGCAGTCAAAGTACAGCTAAACATGTATTCAGTGATTCAGTGCACAGGAAGACCATGATTTTACCCCTAACCTCATGGTCTTTATCTACAGACCTAATTCTAATCCACTGAGGAAAAACTAACTCCCTGTTCTTATAATAATGCACATTCTAATAGTGATCTCGGTGAAGAAATGAGAGCAATAAGGTAAATACAAGCTAAGTATTCTAAGGAAGAAAATGGAGAAATTCTAGCCAGCTGTGCATTGGAATAACAAATATGGACTAAAAAATATTTCATATAGAATTCTGATAGAAGAGAAAATATAGAATAAATAACCCTTACACTAATGACAATGACAGTTACTAGATGGCTTGTTTGATTGCAGATTTGGGATTTGGCACGCCATCTTCCACCACTGCTATGTAGTTATGGGACACTAATGTTTCTTTAGGTGGTGTTGACAGCATAATGGGGAAACTCAGAAGACGGTAGCTGCCCCTAGTTTACTGTTCATTATAACTTACCACGCTTTGCAGTTCAGTCGTTTTATGCATCTGGACACACAAAAAGGACGTGCAGTCTCCAAAGGACACCTAAAACCAAATGGATAAACAGAGGTTGGAATGTGTATGAGGTTTTCTTTTCTTTTTTTATTTTATTTTTTCTAATGTTTATTTGCCTTTGAGAGATAGAGCGCAAGTGGGGGAGGGGCAGCGAGAGAGGGAGACACAGAATCTGAGGCAGGGTCCAGGCTCTGAGCTGTCAGCACAGAGCCCAGCGCGGGGCTCAAACTCATGGACTGCGAGATTATGACCTGAGCAGAAGTCGGCACTCAGCTGACTGAGCCACCCAGGCACCCCCTGTTTTCTTCTCTATGGATTGACATATATGAATGAACAAAAATACAGACTCACATTCCTCGTGTCCATAGGTTTAAGAGATATGCATTATGCTCTTGATAATCTTTACTAAAATACATACTTATTAAAGAAAATTTGAGTTTATATAAAAAGTTAGAAAATAATAATCTCACAATCCACTACTCAGCAATGCCTGCTATTATCCTTTTGAAAACCATTTTTGAAATAAACATACCTGTGGAAAAAATCATAAAACAATTTTCACAAGCTCTCGACTGATAATTTATAAGAATCTGTGCTTGGACTGCACAGATCTCCCTCACTCCTTGATAGGGGAACAAGAATACCTCTAAGGAATGTGGTTACACTAGTTCCCCAAAGTGTTTCCAGTGGAATTAATCTACATCACTCACAGCTGCATAACAGATCTTTTCCTATGTTCCTTTCATTTTTCTACTCCTGTGCTGGTCGTTCTTTAAAATAAACTGCCAGCACCTGACACTTTGTGTCAAGGTCTGGGTGTTTTAAAACCAAGGAAAATGTAACATTGAAAACTTAAAAAAATATTGGCTCTATCAGAAGTTAATAAAGCTGATGCATAACTTAAAAGATGGATGAAAAGGAAGAGAAATATAAATATCAGCATCATGATTTAAAAAAGGATAATTCTATAAATATTATAGATATTAAAAGATAGCAATGCAATAACATGGAAACTTTATGATAATAAATTTGTCAACTTGGATGAAATGGATAATTTCCTAGAAAAATGAGTCACTGAAATTAATATAAGAACAAACACACTGAAATTAATATAAGAACAAACAGATAATCTAAATAGTTTATCTGTTAAAGTGATTGAATACATAAATAAAAACCTTTTCTCAAAGGAAACTTTATGCGTGTATTGTTTCACCAATGTATTTTATATATATTTTATAACTATACAAATAATATAAATGAATATATTTTATAAAAATATGTAGTAAAACCTTGGATTGCAAGTACCATTCTGTGAGTGTTCCTCAAGATGAACAAATATTTCTAATAAATTTTAGCTTGATAAACAAGCCATGTCTTGCAATAGGAGTAATACATGACGCCAAGTGTCAAATGATCACAACTGAGCCAATGGTTATCTCTCTCTCTCTCTGTCTCTCTGTCTCTGTCTCTGTCTCTCTCCCTCTCACTGTAGGATTGTGGGTGATCATCAATGCAATGTCACAGTTCTGCAAAATCCTCAAAAGGAGGCAAAAGCAAGTGTCATTAGATAGGTTCCTTGTTAAAGTCGCATGAAAAGGAAAAGATTCCACAGAGCCAATAGAAAGCAGTGTTTCTTTTAGTGATGATTTAAGTCGTCCTACACAGTAACCCTCCTCTCCCTTGTCTCCCTCACACCAGCCACAAAAGTTTTCAAAGGTAAGTGCAGGTTAATTTGTTTATTTTCTTTATATTGTGATTTTCTTTATTATTTCATATTATATTATAGTATTATAATCATTGTTATGTGAATATTTTTGGGTTGTGAAACAAACCATCTGAGTTTCCATTATTTCCTATGGGGAAATTGCTTTAATATACAAGTGTATTTGATCCTGAGCATGTTTCCAGAATAAATTATGCTCACAAACCAAGGTTTTACTGTATTAGTTCATTGAATCTAGTGATATATAGCTAGTATATCATGGTTAAATTGAACTTTCTCCAGGAATGCAAGGTTAGCTTACTATTTAAAAGTTAACCATCATCAATTACCATATTAAGGGTATAAGGACAAAATCAATTATCTGAAGAGAGGTAGAAAAACAATGATTTGTTTCTAGAATATGGGTTAGTCATATCCAGTATAGAAAGTAGGATATGGGACATCTGGACTCATATTCAGAGGATTTCTAACTTGAGAAAACCCCTCCAGAATGGGTTATATATTTTTATACCGTGTACGCAATAATTGTAATCCTTGAGCAAGTTACTTCATTTCTTTGTTTCTTAGTTTTTCACTTTGCAAAATTGCAATCCACAAAATTTGCAACTCCCTGAACTCACAGCACATCACTGTAAGGATCCAAATTTCATGAAATACATGTCAAGACATTTAAAAATACATACTGCAGGGGCACCATGGTGGCTCAGTTGGTTAAGCGTCAAACTTTGACTCAGGTCATGATCTCATGGTTTGTGAGTTCAAGCCCTGCATTGGCCTCTGCACTGACAGCGTGGAGCCAGATTGGGATTCTCTCTCTCTCCATCTCTCTCTGCTCCTCCCCCCACTCATGTTGTCTCTCTCTCTCTCAAAATAAATAATAAAAGATTATATATATATATATATATATATATATTGCATATACCTTTATTGCTCTAATCTAATTTTTATGAAGGCATTGATTATGATGCATAGAGAATAATGACACTGTATACAAAATATGGTATCAGATAATGCAATATTATTTAATTAAGAATTGTAGGTAGATATACAATTGTTCAGTTCTTGAGTTCTATGAGTGCTTAAAGGTTTCAACCAGAATTTTAAATTCAGCAAATAAGGCGCATCTTTATTAGCGTCTTAAATTTCTTCCTCTGCCAAGAAGAAGAAAGCTAGAGGAAACCAGATGAAAATGAATCTGAGTAAATGCCAGGCATTTTACAAAGTCTAATTTGGTTCTCCTTTCTGTTTGACATAATAAATCCTAGGAGTTTTGCAGTGTTTTAAAATACTGTGTAACCCATACAATTAGGCTTCCTATAGGTATAGTCTATTGAGGGGAAAAGAGTTGAAGATTTCCTTTTTTGTATAATATGTTTATAAAATAAAACCTATAAATATAATTCACAAATCTGCAAGTATTATTTGCAATCTTCTAAGTTCCTAGTGGTGTAGGTGAAAGAAAGTATAAACATTAAGCACAATTCTTTCCACCAGGCACTGTTATTTATCTCCTTGGTGTTTCACAGAATTCAAGCCACATGCTTATAAATACGGCATACCCACGATGGTTTATTCATCTGTTGACATGCCATCTCTTCCTTTAACCTTGGGGAACTTTGTAAAAACACTGAATTATGTCCTTGCTTTCACTGCTCTTTACTTTCTACTTGGTACAGAATAAGTATCAATATATTTATTGTCAAATGAACAATAAAGCAAGGATTTTTCTTTCTTTTAAAAAAAGATTTCACTGTGATGCTCTCACTTTTCCGATGCAATGGAGCCAGTATCATTTAGTGCCTTATTCAGTACAATATATTATCTATCAGAGGATTTGGTTATTTCTGTTTTTACCATAGAGCTTTTTAATACAAATGTATCTCCAATACTTTATCATTAAAGTATCCAGATACATGGTGGAGTTTGTGAAAAGCTCCAGTGCTTATAATCAGCTGTGACCATCTTTTCCTTACTGATTTGCTATGAAGAGGAAGACTTTTGGAAAGAAGGAAAGCCTTGACAGTCTTCTGGTCTTTAGAATTGCTCAACATAGGAAATTATTTTTGTGAACATTAGGTATGAATTAAGAAAACTTGTATAAAACAAACCTCTCTATTGCTGAATTAATATGTTGGTAAAACCTAACCAGAAGTAAAGCCGATTCTGACCCCAACTGAGACCTTCCATCTTGTCTCATTTACCTATTTCTCTGTCGCTGCTTTATTTTCTATGGCCACAGTCTGACCTAATCATCTTTGGGTATCATACCATTTGTACTTCTTTTGTGACTCTCACTTTCTGGCAGTAATTTAGCATATTTTGTACCATATATACAAAGTTTTCAACGAATGCATCTCTGGAACTTTAGCTACTTTTCTTGCATTATTCCTATCGGACAGATTTTCATGGTGCTTATGGAAGTCTGTCCTCCTTCTCACTGTTTTGTACTGTGCCACGTGTTTGCAACTTAAAATTTTCTTTTCTTCTGACCTCTAGCATCTTTTACTTTTTCTCTGCAACAGTAGCGAATTTTTAGCAACATCTCCCGCTTTCTCATGGGAAAATGACAACTACTTAGATAAGCACTACTTGCAAATTTTCTTTCAGGGTGAAAACATAATTGACGCTGATTACCCCTGTGTCCTGCTTTCTTTCCTAGATTGTGAACTCCTTGAGAGCAGGTATGGTCGTCCTGTTATACCCCTAGCACCTAACGCAGTGCCTAGTAAATAACAGTTATTCAGTAAAAGCTTGTTGAGTAAATGAATGGATTTATCACCAGCAAATATCCTGTGCATGTTGTGGCCTTCAAAATCACCCTACTGGCAGACAGAAGATAGTTAGATCAGATGATGTTTTTGGATTTATTTTTCTACTTGTCTAATACCATGATACTGCATATAACTTAATCATTATTATGCATATAAATATTCTGCTCCGTCTGATGCAAGGTCATTGTATACTGATTCAAAAGGTTCTTTTGGAACCATAAAAGTTGGTATTTTCACTTCAAAATCACCTTATTGGCAGCTCTCCAGTGTTTTGGGTATGATCATAAATGCCTCTACTGGCAAATCATATCATAAGTGATTTTTTCCCAAAAACCACAATTCTGCTAATGGTTGCAGATTTATAAATACATTGCATTTATAGAGTATGATGTTTTTAATGAAAATAGAGTCTGAAATAGCCACAGGTGACCAGTTTGGTATTTACAGTGGGTGGCATTTCCGGAGAGAAAAATCTTTGTTTACTGACTGTCTGACAGTATGGCTTCTGCAGATGAAGTAAACATCATCTGTGGTTCAGCAGGAAGCACACACCATACACAGTGCCTGGGTAACTGCTATTAGATGATCATTGATTATGCTTTTAGTATTTTCAAGGTCAAGGAAAAGTCTGGCTAGGATTATACAGCAGATAGCAAACTACACCCTTAGTAGAAAGGTCTTTGAAAGCCTTTTCTAGCTTTGGCAGTGATGTACTATATGCTGCAGGCTTACCATGTCTCTTTAGCAGGTCATATATTTTCTTTTATGCTCAGCTGAGTAGAGCTAAGATCAATTTTTAAATCACATTGCTACATTATCCATCTCTACCATTTGAGACTAGGTGGATAATTGTTTGCTATTTTTAAAAAAGCCTTTCATTTATAGAATTTGAGAGGGAAGCAGAGTAGGACATACTTATTTCCCCAGAAATGTTGGGTTATAAATTAAAATTAAATCAATCATGTGTGTAAGAACTCTACACTCCAGAGAAAAAGACCTCTTTTGTATCTATAGAGGTATGTAAAAGAAAATAGAATAACAATAAAGAATGGCTATTGAAAAATTAAGTCCAGAAGAACAACCAGTTTTTCTATATTAATCCAAACAGGAAAATGGTACAAAACCATTTGGGACACATATGAAATGAGGAAAGACTATATTAGAAGGATAGCATTTGGTTTCATCATTATTATTGCTATTATTATTAAATCTCCTAGTTTAGTAATTTATACATTTTATAAAAAGTGTACCCAGTAGTCAAAGAGCAAAGTGTACCTGGGACTTCTCTGTACTATTTTTGCAACTTTCAGTGAATCTATAATTTTTTTCAAAATAAAAAGTAAAAAAATAACATTTTTGTTGATATCAAAAGGCAAAATATAACACTGATGATATCATGGATTTTGCTTTATTAAAATTCTGAGGGGGCGCCCTCGTGGCTCAGTCAGTTGAGCATCCAACTTTGGCTCAGGTCATGATCTCATGGTTCGTGGGTTCAAGCCCCGCATCAGGCTCTGTGCTGGCAGCTGAGTCCTGAAGCCTGCTTCGGATTCTGTCTCTCTCTCTCTCTCTCTCTCTCTCTTTCTCTCTCTCTCTCTCTCTCTCTCTCACACACACACACACACACACACACAAATAAATAAACATTAAAAAATTTAAGATTCTGAGAAATTTTTTAGTTTGCATTTTTTATATGGATTAAAACTGAACTTTTTGGAATTGACTGAACCAGTCAGCAGATATTTAACCTATGTCGGTAATGGTGGTGATTAAATAAGTTAAAGCTGTTATCTTTTTTTCTTAACAAACATGAAAAAGCCTCTACTAACAGTGGTCTGCATTGAACAAAATGATAGAAGGAAGTAGATGCTTTTCACAATTCCTAAAACAATGAGAAAAATGATGTGTAAGTTGAAACTTGTGAATACTGGAAGGAATTAACGGGAAAAATCAGAACGTGGTGTGAAACAGTGCATTCACTGAATACTGGAGCCAGACCAGCTCCATTATTAATTAGGAAAATTATCCTTTATACATCTTCAAATTTATCCCATAGCCTTAATATTTAAATTATCAAACAAGAAAAAAAATTATCAAATTAAAATAGGTAGACAACATATGACAATGTAAACTAAGGAAAGCAAAATAAGAGACTTATAAAGAGGAGGAACATTAAAGGCACAAATTTGAATGTAGAAAATCAGTATAATTAATAATTGAAACCAATAACTTGTTCTTAAACATACAGTTACATGGCCATTCCAGTAAAAAAAATATATCATTTTTGAACTAGTCAAGGTGATTATGATGATCCTTTAAAAAAAACCCCAGCATGTGGGGGTGCCTGGATGGGCAGACGGTTAAGCATCTGACTTCAGCTCAGGTCATGATTTCACGGTTCATGTGTTGGAGCCCCGTGTCGGGCTCTGTGTGTTGACAGCTCAGAGCCTGAAGCCTGCTTCAGATTCTGTGTCTCCCTCTCTCTCTGCCCCTCCCTTGTTCATGCTGTGTGTCTCTCTCTCTGTCTCTCAATAAATAAATAAATGTTAAAAAAAATAAAAAAAACATGTGAAAATATGTAGAAAACCTCTAAAAAAGAATGCATATTGACTTAGTCACATATTAAGAAATAATAAAATGTTGCAGTAGTTCAAAAAGTTGGTCAGGTTTCAGTAGAAGAATTTTAATTGAAGTGAATAGAGAACCTAGTAACATATTTTTTTAAAGAGGAAGACAAAATATAGATGTATATATTCTTGGTACAACTTGTTAGCCATGTGAGAAAATGTAAACGCATCTTTATCTCACTCTGTATGCCAAAATGTACCCCAGGTGTTGCAAAAATTTAAATATAAAGTAGTGGAACCACGAAAGTAGTAAAAGGAAAAGGACAGGATGTTTAATATTCTTGGAATGAAATCCCTGAAGCCATAAACAAACAATAAAATGATAAGACCGACTAGGTAAAAATGGAATACTTCCGTATAGAAAAACTCTTCAAAAACAAAGTCAAGAGGCAAAAGACAAAGTAGGAAAATAATCTGCAATGTATTTTCCAAACAAAAGACTCATATTCTGAAAAGAAATAGCTCTCATTATCTGATCCATAAGTTCCTACTGTCACCAATTTCTAACACATCTGCTCTTGTCCCTCCTTTCCCAGCTCAGGACTCACTGTTTTCTTTAAATATTCCAAACAACCTCCTGATATTTCAGGGGCTTGGTCTTACTGTTGCCTCCAGCTAGACTGTGCTGCTTTCGATACCTACATAGCATGTACCCTCATAGCTTTTAGTTTGTGTTCACATGTCTCCTCCTTAAATACGTTCCTGATTATTATAGTCACATGACCACCCTTCTTGCTCTTTCTTTCTTTCTGCTATTTCTTTGCTTGAGATGATTTTAACTCTTTATTTATTGTCACTCCTCCTAACCATTCTCAAAGTTCTTGTGAATAGGAACATTATTTTTTTCATTTATCATATTGGCAAACATTAAAATTTGGGTGGCACACAGAGTTCATAAGACTATGGGTGAACAGCATTTCTTTAGGGAATGATGTAGAACATCCTATCAAAATGGATTCTTTTACTTTTCACTGAGAAATTACAGATCTAAGATTTCATCCACCAAATATCACATGTATATACAAATATAAGTTAATTTTAGTATTATTAGTAATGATGATAAAAATGGAAACAATAAAAATGTCCAGTTGAGGTCAAATGAACAAATTATTAAGCACCAAAAAATGGTATATTACACAGCATTTATAAAGAATGAAATACATTCATAACTTGTGGTACAAAAAAATGAACAAGGCTAAGCAAGAACAGTAATATAAAATCCAATGTGTATAATTTAGTTCCATTTGCAGAGAGTGGGACAAAGTGTCTGATGTAAGAGTAAGACCCAATTTTATTTTTTCACTTATTTTTTAATGTTTATTTATTTATTTTGAGAGAGAAAGAGAGAGAGAGAGAGAGAGCTGAGGCAAGCTGGAGGGAAGCGCAGAGAGAGGAAGAGAGAGAATCCCAAGCAGGCCCAGTGCTGCCAGCTTAGAGCCTGACACGGGGCTCAAACTTACTAACCATGGGATCATGATCTGAATGGAAAACATGAGTTGGATGCCCAACCGACTGAGCCACCCAGGCGCCCCCAGATCCAATTTTAAAATACTCTTTTTCACTATTCATTTTATCATTTTATGTGTCATCAAAACAATAGCAACAACCACAATGAAAGAGAGAGACTGGCCGAGGGTGGGGTGCGAGCAAAGTCTGGACAGTGATCAAGCTGGTGAAGGGACAGAAGTTTGATGATAACGAGCCAATTTGGCAATTTGGGCAGCTCCAGGATTTGAACCAGCTTTGTCTAATTTTTCTCTACCAAAACAAGGTTGTTTAAAGGGGTTGGACAACATGATTTAGAAACTTTATAACTGAACTAATTTATCTACCTTTGCATAAACATGCTATATTAAGTTTACCTAGTGGTACCTTATCCACCCTGGAGAGTAGATGTCCTGAGAAATAAAACAGATCCTTTAAATTTAAATATATAAAACACTGATTATGGGTCTAAATTATAGATATTTTTAAAAATTAAGTACATTTCTATACCTCTCTGCTCTCAGATGGGGAATTATATTTGTACTTCTCAAACTGGAACACCTAGGAAGTACCTATATGCAATATATTATATACAGTTATATATTATATAATATATTCGTATTTAATGTATATATTTGTATTTAATGTGATATACTAGAAATTTTGCCTAAAGTGAATTGTGATGGAGACTGCTAGTATGAACTTTTCCATGTATTCTGAAAACATTATAAATATAAATGGAAATGTATGCTATCAGAGGAGATTTTTAAAGCTCAATAAATAAGTAAGTAAGTAAATAAATAAAGCTGATATGACAGCTGATTTGAACAATTCTAAAATTTTGCTTTAGGAAATGGTTTCCTTTATTAAAACTAAGAAAGTAGCAGCTAAAGCTTTAAAGAAAACCACCAGATTTTTCTTTTTTAAAGCAATTCCATTCTATTAGTACATTTAAATATGCTACTCATTTACTGACTATTGAATAAAAGTAAGTCTAAAAGATTTTTTCCCAAAATTATTACTCCATCAAAGATATTTTGAAGTTCCTTTGATGTTCATATCCTTTCTATTTCTATTTCTCCTTCTCATAAATTTACACTTGGATTATTAAACAGCTTTCTAATGGGTAGTCTTGCTTCCGGTCCATTCTATACAAACCAGCTAAAGTTCTATTTCATTTCTGTGAAAAAGCATCTTAAATGATGCCCACTGTTCAAAGGATTGTGTCTCAAATCCTTTGTTTGCCACTGACAGCCTTTAAGATTGTGAGTATTATAATATAACTGGATTGGCCTGCATTTAGATAATTAAAAGAAAATGGTCCCAATCTGTGAGGTCTGAGGCTTGAAGCTGGATGTTGCCATAGAGAATGGGGCAAAAGCTGGAGGAACTGAACTAGAAGAGGCTTCTAAGAAATTCAGACTAGAACTCCAAGCCTGTTAATCCTTCCCCTAAAAAGTGAACAGACACCATGCCAGGGGTCAAAGTAAAAGCATGGAGGGAGTGGAATAGGAGTCCTAATCCATACAAATTGTTGTCTTGAAGTGGTGGTAAGGATGGAGAAAACTTTCAGTACATTAAGGGGATTGTTCCAATTGGTTAGTGGAAAGTTACAAAGGGAAAACAACAAATCTTATCAGGTAGTCAGAAATAAAATTATTTTAGAAATAAATACTGTGTCTGGGTAGCACTTCAAGATTTGTATTTTATTCATCCTTCTATCACTGTATGTAATAAAATAACAGCTAATATTTATGTAAGATTTAATTACAATATGCTAGGTGCTTTACATGCATTATGTCATTCCCTTCCTCAAAATACTCCTATGAAGTGAGAACTATCATTACCACCAGTTTATATACTACAGAACAAAAAAAAGCAGATGATGTGTCCAAGGTGACACTATTAGTAAGTGACATTGTCAGGATTGGGAGCCATGTTTTGCTGACGCCACAGTCTATACTCTGGGCTCCTAAGCTACTTCTACCGGTAACTGCTGCATATTCTCAGTGCTACACAGCTACAAATAAAATGATAGAAAAAGAGAAATCAGAAACCCAGTGGTTATCTGTAGAGTTGCAGTTGCTTTTCTGAACAGATACTGAGACTAGATTTGTATTTTTCCTCTTTTTGAGGAAGAGTGGTTTGTTTTGTGAATTCTACTTTACTCTCAGTCCAGTTTGTGCCCTAGGCTAGACAATTTCCTCCAGCGTTTGCTGTTTGGCTGGCCAGCTTATTCCTACTTACATTCCTTTTTGATTGGTCTCTTAACACTTGCTAATGTTCTAATAAGTAATTTATTTTTGTTACTTGAGACATTTTAGCTGTCTTACAATCTATTTTAGGTAATGAACAATAAAGATGTTTGCAAAGTAACTACCTCTGGCTTTTTTGCCAAAGGAATCTGAAACATTAATTTTTCTTTCGTTTTTTTATGACAAAACACTTAAAAGACAAAAAGAAAACGTGGCTTAGTAATATTCATTTCACTTGCTCTTATTTAATACTCTAATAATAAAGGAAATATTGTTCTACCTTTAGCATTTAGGTCTCTGTATTTTAAAATTGTTTTCAATGCTTGCTTATCTTTATAGATGGGGAAATATTTTAGCTATAAATTATTCTCCTAACAATTAACAATGTATTAAGACTCCAACCTAATCATTTCATTATACTGGATTATTTGGTTTCAGTCTGCCGAGCGTTAATGCAGCTTTTAATGTCATTGGCTTTTATATCCTCATAATGAGCTCCTTTGTTTTACTACACAAAATTATCTTTTTATTGATGTGCTAAGGTAGATACCTACAGTAGAAGATCAAAATAAAATAAGATTTTGTGATTTAACTCTTATGTTTTGATTCTTCAGTGATTTTGTTATCTCACTTCCTGGCTGCAGGTGTTTTTGTAGATAAACAATTGGGTTAATTCAGAAGCCTTAGAGCTCCTCACCCATTCCACATTCACAAGTCAATAGTATCCACAAGGTACATGGTAAGGACTCATTAGATGGAACAGTCTAATGTAAGAATAAATTAAATTAACTAAGAAATTTTGTTTCATAGGATAAAAAAAGACAATCAAATGAGAAAAGATATGTGAGTGGGGAAACAGATTAGGGACTAAGAGTGGCATTGAAATGAACCCCAAAATGAAAAGTTTAAAATTGGTCTAAGGGTCATTGAAGGTCATTAGAAGGTTTTGGAGAAGAAAAGGAGATTTTTGAGAGTCTAAAATAAAGACTTGAGTGGTAGCATAGTGTTTTATATATTACCTAATCTCCTCCCCCCACCAACCTCCCCCAGCTTCCACCCCCGCCCTGTGACAACAAAACCTGCTGGTAGATTCCTTCTCCTGTATTATCATATTCAAGGAACTATATACAGATTTGGAGACCAGCCAGAATCATTGTCATACCCATTCTCAAAATGAAAATACTTCTTCTTCATCAGTTTACTCCACTGACTTTTTGTGTCCTTATCCTATCTACTCCTGTGACAGAAGACCCTGAGATTTAGAGTACTTGTATAGGAATTACCTGGGACTGGGAAAGGGACGAGTTATGGTTTGTATACGGAAAGAAGCGACATGGATTATGCGTGGAAGAAGATAAATTCTTACTTGAAGGGTAATGAAATACAGGAATCTTATGAAAAATCCCATAAGGTGGTTTCTATTTTCTCTGAATAAAATAGAAGAATGCTCAAATGTATAGGAAAGTGGCTGTAAAGATTTAGAAGAGAAGCTAAAATTTAGAAAAGATCTAAACCAAGGTGATTAGGAGGGGATGTAACCAAGGAAAAGTAAACAGATTTTCTAGCTGAACTGAGGACCCATTGGAATCTGCCATCTGCATCTATATGGTAACACTGAAATCTAGGTTTTCATGGTTTCCATAACAGTGCTCTGGAATGGGGAGGTAGAAAAAGCAAATAAACAAAGAGGTATAAGAATTAATATTATTGGATATAATCTAGCTGAAATGATGGAACACAACTTTAGGATAAAAAAGAAATACAGAAATACAAAAATAATTGCTTTTTACTCCATAAAATCCATGAGAAAATGGGCAAAACAAAACAAAACAGCCTCCTGCCCTGCATCAACTATTTCAGAACTCTAGACATTAACCAAAGACTTGTAGCAACCAGGGGAAGATTTATTCAAGAAAAACATGGGTGTATCTCAGCAATAACTGTCAGCTTTGTGGCCTTTAAGCTTTCTCTATTTGCATCTCCTGCTCTCCCAACATTTGTTGTGAAAACCAGCAGGAGAGCCACTGGAAGAGCAAAACAGGGATAGATTTCTTTCAAAGGCTCATTCTCAAAATGCTGCCATTTGACTTGTCTGGCTTGTTCCCTAGAACATCCCAATTGCAAAGCTTGTCTGGCTTGTTCCCTAGAACATCCCAATTGCAAAGCTTGTCTGGCTTGTTCCCTAGAACATCCCAATTGCAAAGCTACTTATATTGACATGACTTGGAGCTTACTCAGCATGCCCAGCCATTTTTCTGGGGGGCATTGCGGAAAGGGGCATTTGTCATGAAATATTACAGGCAATTGTTTAAATGCTTGGTTTCCTGAGGTCGTAGGTAAATGGATGGCACAAACACTAATATAGACAAAAAGCTTAAGAGGAAAAGCTGCAAATGAAATGTACATAGGGCTTTGAAAGTCCTGAAATATCATTGGGAATCTAGAAAGCCATGTACATGCATACAGCACATGCCCCAGCTGTTCTTTCCTTCTCAAGAAAGTCAGAAGAAAGCCTTGAGCTCTCATCTCTGGCTGAACTTGTGGCTCTGTACAAGCAGGATGTGAGGCAAAGACAGATTTGATAAATACCTGGCCGAGTGTTGAAGGTATGCTACTTGACAAAAATTGACTGCATTTTCCCCAAAGTCAGTTGTCCCCACACAGTGGGGATTTACACTCCAGAGAAAAAGACCTCTTTTGTGGGGATCATGTTCCATTGATCTATATATCTAGCTTTACACTGACACCACACCATTGTGATCACTAGAGATATACAAACTTTTCTTCTTTCTCAAAGGTTGTTTCTTTTTGGTTGTTATTTGGGTTCTTTTCATTTCCATATGAGTTTAGAATCAGTTTTATTCTATCAAATCATCTTTTTTTCAAAGGGATTGCACTGAAAATTTAGTTTAATCTGTAGAAACTAAGACCTTTGCAATGTTGGTCCTTCTAACAAATGCATAAGGAAAGTATCTTCATTTATTTAGGTTTTTAAATTTTTCTCAAAAATGTTTTGCATTTTTCAGAGGCTAAATTATTCACATACTTTATCAGATTTATCCTGAATACTTTAAACCCTATGCTAACTTAAATGGTATTTTTAAAATTTCAATCTCATATTGTGCATAAATACAACTGATTTGTGCATAGTGATCTTGCATTCTGCAAATCTTGCTACAGATTTGCAGATCCCTTGGATTTTCTTTGTAGAAGATCATGCCATCAGTGAATCAAAAAAGTTTTTATTCTTCCTTTCCAATCTGGATGTCTTTTATTTCTTTATTTTCCTTCCTTGGTCACACTGGCTAGAACATCCAGTTGTAGCAATGGCTAATAGCAGTGGTAATATTGGATGTACTTCACTTTTACCATCTTAGAAGCAAAACTTTCAATCTTCCACCAATAAGAACGCTGTGAGCTTTTTAAAAGATCTTTTTCAGGTTGAAAAATTACCCTTCTTGTCTTAGTCAGTGGAGGCTTGTGTTGGTTTTGTTTTCAGTCAGAAATAAATGATTTTGCCAAATGTTTTTTTTGTATCTATTGATAATAAACACTTTTTAGATTTCAGTTTTTTGATATGTTGAATTATACTGATAATAATTTTTGAATGTTGAACCAGCCTTGGATTCTTGGGATAAAGTATACTTTCTCATGTGGTAGTATCTTTTTATACAGATCTAGATTTGATTTGGTTCTATTTTAATGAGAATTTTTTTTTTTTTTTTGTCCATGAGGGATAATGTTCTACAGTTTTCTTTTCTTGTAATGTCTTGGTGATTTCGGTAATGTATAATGCTGGCCTTAAAAAATGAGTAAAGTAGTGAGGTATTCCCATATCTTTAATTTTCTGGAAGTATTATATAGAATTCATAAAATTTCTTTCCTATATACTTGGTAGAATTTACCAGTAAAGTAGCCCAGGCCTGAAGTTTTTTTTTTAGGAAGGTTTTTACCTAAAAATACAATATGTTTAATAGACATAAGGCTATTCTTATTATTTATTTTTCTTGGGTGAGATTTGGTAGTTTGGAAATCTTAAGGAATTTGTTTATTTCATCTAGGCTCTTGAACCTATTTTTACAAAATTGCTTATAATATTTCATTATTATCGTTTTAACATTTGTAGAACAGTGTTCCTCAAATTTATTTTAATAATTTTCTTAAAGAATCTTTTTTAGACTTTTCTTCTTCTAATTGCACCCTCACTTCCATACATAAACTCTTAATTCCATAGATATACTATATATTCGTTCATATCACATATATGTATTTGATACGTAAGAAAAATAACCTTTTTGCTCTCCCAAACCAAATTTACCCCTGTAAGGGAATCATCACCCCCATTCAAAATGCACAGTATAGAATTTGTAGTGGATTTCACTTCTCTTATTCTTGCTATTAGTCTTTTGGGTGTGTGTCTCTCTCTTTGTATTTCTCTTTTATGATCATTCTGTCTATAGATTTAATCTAGTTTCTCTCTGTTATTAACAGATAATTTTTCTCAACATGGAAATTTGGGGAAATTCTCAGTCACAGCAAATTATTTTGGTTTTTTAAGAATAGTAGTAATGTATGTTTACTCTTTATGCTTTATATTTATTTGATTTTTCTTTTTTCTCAGGTCTTGAATTTACTGTGTTATCTTATTTATAGAGTTATCTATGTTCTTTCTATAGTTTTTCACATGTTTACTGTGTATTTAATGGCTTCAGAACTTCGCATCATTCACTAAACATTTTTGAAAAGACACTGACATTTATATTAAACTAAGAAACTAATTGTGAAATGTATTATTTTTATACAGGGAACAGTAGTACTCCCTTCCAAGAACACCTTATACCTTCTATCATCTTAAATTCATCAGTAATAGATTATAACAATGTGATGCCCATCAGAACATGATAATACTATAAAAATTATAAACAATAATAACCATTACCTTCATATTGTGCTTTAGCACTGATAGAATATTTGAATAACTTCTCTTAGTTGATTGTCACAAAAACATTCTCGGTTAGTATGATAATATCATTCTTTCAAAATATATGCATAAGGATTCAGCAGTTTGACTATAGTTGCCTATAAAACTTTTTTGGTAAGCTTAGAACACAAATGAATATAAATACACAAAGCTCAGTATCTGTAATCTTAAATGTCTAGGTTTGTATATACCCTTTCTTTATAACTGGAGATTGGTTTTTGTGCCTAGCCCAAAAGATATTTGTAGCTATTCAGCCAAAGATGAATACTAAATATTTCTACTCTTAAAAGCTTTACAATCATTGCTACAAAGGAGGGAGATAATACAAAGCTTTCCATGCTGTCTAAAATCCAACTAATAGCTGATTTTATCACCTTCTTCTTGGTTAGAAATTGAAGGAGAAATTGCATCACATATTTGGATTAAATGATAAAAAAGTACCCAAAGCTCATTGTGAAAGGTAAATCTCAATTCTGCAGAAAATATAAATCTGACCCAAACAAAGAACTATTGGAATTTTAGGATCCCTGGACTAAAGACTTATTGTGTCACATCACTATCAGGGGACTCCCAACTTCTGAATTTCTTTTTCTCAGTAATATGTCAAATATGGAGGCCAGACCCATGGAAAGTATACAGTTTAAAAATTAAAAGTTGAGTATATTGTAAGAAGAGGTTCTGAAATCAATAGCCACTAAGATGAATATAATTTCTGTTAAGTATAAAAATAATAATTTGCATATGTGAGACAACATAATGGTTACTCATTAAGAGAGAAAAAGTGTTTGTGTTGAGGATATGATTTTACTAAGGGAGAGACAGTGAACAGTACCAAGAGTATGTTTTGCTGATTGGGAAACCTGAGGAAGTTACATGGACATCTGTACTTTAGTTTCCCTACTCACAAAATAGGATTAAATGAGTTAATCCTAATAGTTTGCTAAGAATTATGCCTGGCACATAGTCAGTGTTATGTAAATCAATCAATCAATATTATTTCTTGTTTTAAAATGTTTATTCATTTATTTATTTATTTATTTATTTATTTATTTATTTTTGAGAGAGAGCAAGCACACAAGTTGGGGAGGGGCAGAGAGAGAGGGTGACACAGAATCCAAACCACGCTACAGGATCTGAGAGCACAGAGCCCAATGAGAGGCTCAAACCCACAAACTGTGAGATCATGACCTGAGCCAAAGTTGGACGCCCAACTGACTGAGCCACCCAGGTACCCCAATTAATATTATTTCTTAAAGCTTAGCATTTTCTTAATTTGTGCATATCTTAGAAACCAAGGATTAAGTATTTATCTTAAATTATAAAATGATAGACTAATAGGGGAATAATGTTTATCTACATTCCTTTCTCTGAGACATAATTTTGATGAAGATCTTCTAAGACATATGAAAGGTTGGGCCAATTTTACAACTAGAATGGGCCAACTGTATTGGTTATAACACGATATGCTATCGAACAACCTTCACTTCTTGTGCTGAATGCCACAAAGGCCAATTTTTTTTAAGTTTGTTTATTTATTTTGAGAGAGAGACAAAGAGAGAGAGCATGGGGGAGGGGCAGAGAGACAGGGAGAGAGAGAGAATCTCAAGCAGGCTCCCTGCTGTTATCTCAGAGTCTGATGCTGGGCTCCATGAAATCATGAAATCATGACCTGAGCCTAAATCAAGAGTCAGATGCTTAACCTACTGAGCCACCCAGGTGCCCCACAAAGGCTGTTTTCTGAATTACATTTTTCTCTATCTTGTTTTATCTGTTCATCTGCCCATCATAATCACTCAGGGACTTGGTCTAAGGAAGCAGCCAACATCTTAAATTTTGCTGGTTGTGGAGCTAGAGGTAAAAGAAGCTCTGGAAGGTGTTCCTCTCAACTCATGGGCTAAAATTTGGGGATCTGGGAGTTTAGTCATTCATGCTTTCCCAAGTGAATAAGAACCAGATGTCTGTGAATTGCATTACTAAATAACACCGATGCCTGGCGTGTGGACCTTGGCGTCAGGATGGGAATAAGGGAAGGTAGCAGCCCATTTGGTTAAGTGGGTTGATTGCATTAGTTCTGGATCTGTATAACATTCTTCTGCTCACTCCTATACTCCGCTTGCCAGCCACCAGCATGCACACTCACACTGCAAGGCAAACACTCTCATTCAGTTACCGATGTTTAGAGAGATAAAGAAAAAGAAAAGCACCAGTTTTAATCTGTTTTATCTGTGCTCCTAGATCAGCCAAAAGTTGTAGCTCTGTGGACTGGAATTACTAACACATATGGCATCATCAGTTACACCTTGATTTATTTTGTGAATTAAATCTATGGAAAGTTTGTCTAATGGGTCAGTGACACTGGAGTGTCAAAGTGCCTTTGCATTAAAAAATGTAGCAATCTAATACAGAGGGGGAAGGAAGTAGTTTCATGAAACTGAGCTAAAAGAAGGAGGAGGAGGAGGAGGAGGAGGAAGAAGGGGAGGAGGTTAGGAGGAGGAGGTGGAAGAGGAAGAGGGGGAGGGGGAGGAAGAAGAGGGGATGGAGGAGGAGGAGGAAGTGGAGCAGGAGGAGGGAGTGGAGGAGGAGGTCCTATGTGTGTATCAGCCTTCATCTCCCATTACCTGTCCTAGCATGGGACCTTATACCTCCTCAGGACCACTAACCACCCTCAATAGGATGCAAATGGCCCTCTGCTGAAATTGTGCCCATTTCAGACAACTCTTCCTTACTTTACTTTGTTGCAGCTCTGTGCAAGTTTTAAGGAAGAGAGAAGGAATTTCTTGCTGTCTAGGATTCTGCATCCACATAGGGCCAGGACCCAATTACTAACACACTTTGGGGACTGATGACAATGAATTGGTCACTATCACATAAGCACAGATGTGCTGCTTTATCTCGAACGTTGCCCTTAGTAACGAAGACATATTTTTCCAAAGCATCTTTCATGAAAACAACTATTGGAGGCAGAATTGGTCTTATTTAATTAACTTCTTACTTCCAACCCTCAGGCACAGGAGAAAATAATGCAAAATTACCATGAAACAGTTGGCGACCACCTACTGATTTTTTTTGCAATATTTCTAAATGTTTTTACTTCTGTGTAAAAGCACTTTATTCCCTTAGCATTTCAGTTACCAGAGAAATTCAATTCTATCAAAATAAAGGAAACTAGTAGAAAAGTGTTATATTGTTTACTTTTTCATTGATTTATCTATTTATGTTTATTTTTATGCTTCTCATTCACTCTAATTCTATTTGATTCAGTTACATATGTTTCTTATTTTTTATAACACTGAATTCTGCTCTACCCCACTCAATTTGCATGTATTTATCTTTCCTCTCCAAATACCATATTGTATCATTAACTTAAGGCAGCAGAGTGAAGAAAGTTGATTTTTTTTTACCTCTCTTAATATCAGAATGCAATTTGTATTCCGTTTATCTTTATTTGCTCATTTTTCATATTTATCCAATGGAATTTGAATAGAACACTGATATTTAATGAGCTGAAAACTGATTTTGAAAATGCTTACATTGGAATAATACATAGTGTTTAAGTTGCATGACAATATTAGGATATGAATATATAATAATACCATTACTAGTGTTTTCATTTGTTTGTTAATAATACTGATATACTGATAAATTGTACAATGACCCTGAAAAGGTCTCTCTTTTCATCTGCCCTTTCTTTCTTTGCTGCAGAAATTGTGATGAATAACAAGAGATGTTGATCAACACTTTAAAGAAATAAAGCAGTTGACCTTCTGTTGATGTTAATATTTTGAATTTGTAGCTTTTGTAAAATAAAAACATTTCACAATAAGAATTTCATAAAAATCCCCAAATACTTGATAAATATTTCCTACAAATTCTTTTGCTGGTGTCTCAAGTTGTATCTAAAAACAAAAAAAAACAAACTATAGCTCCGTTTGTTATTTTCAAGTCAAAATACAAGAGTGATGTCAAAATAAACCAGGTTTGAAATAAGAGAGTTACGGATGTCCTGTATATGGGAACAAACTTCCACAATTTTCCATATGTGGGAGCTAAGTAGCTATTTTTGCATATGTGTAAAACTTGGATCAAGTAGCAGGTCATTTAAGGGACACCTGGGTACCCCAGTTAGTTAAGCATCTGACTCTTGATTTTGGCTCAGGTCATAATCTCACAGTTCGTGAGTTCGAGCCCCATGCTGGGCTCTGCACTGACCCTGAAGGACCTGCTTAGGATTCTCTCTCTCTTTCTCTCTCTCTCTCTCTCTCTCTCTGTCTCTGCCCCTCCCCTGCTTGCATTCTCTCCATTTCTCTCAAAATAAATAAATAAACTTAAAAAAAAAAAGGAGCAGGTCATTAAGATAAATGTGCGCAAAGTTCCCCATGACACTGTATAAATTGAGGAAAGGGAAATGGGAATAAAATTAAGGTAACTGCGCAGAAACTTATCAGAAGATTCAGTTAAGTTTACAGTGGTTAATATCAGAATGTAAATATGACTCTGAGAATTGAGATGCCAGGAGGCAATGTCAATAGTTTTGTGAACAATCTGGATAGAAGATAATACCAGCAACTATAGATAGAAAACCCAATTGTAATAATGATATTAAAGAGAATATGTTTTATCACATCAACTTAAATTGATCATACTGCTTCATGTATCCATGACTCTTTATAAGCTATCCCTATAGCTACATTCTCTTCCCTGACTTGTCCACCTAGGGAACTTACATTCAATCTTCAAAATCAGTTCAAATATTATTCCTTCTATGGAACTTCCCTGAGCCCAGGTTAGAATTGATTTCTCCCTATGTTATACTACCACTAAAGTACACTTACTTGTTTACATTTCTGGCTTGTCAAACGTGAACTACTTGAGAGCAAGAACTCCTTCCATTTTCTTTGTATACATTACTGGTCCCAGTAGATATAAATGTGTGCTAAATGAATGACTCATATGATTTTAGTCATTACAGCTCATGATAACTTCTTTCTGGTAGAAACCAGCTAGCAGAACCAATTGTCTTCTTTCATTGCTTCTGAAGTTAGGATGCTAAAAGCAAGGGTTTGCATATTGTGTAGGCAAGAGAACACATATATTGGTCCTTTAAGACATATTGATAGGAAAATGTAAAAAGAGGATAGATGGTGGAGAACAGATTATATGAAGTTAATGAAAGAAAGTGATGAGGAGGAAAAGAATAGCACAAATTGTAGATGTTCGGTTCTATCTAGAAGAAGACAATCGGGAAAATACATTTAGGAGACTGAAGCTGTGGTTAAAATTTTGCTCAACAAAAAGAAAACATCATTTTCGAAAGACCGAAACCAAATATTATTTGGACTTCTATTCAATCCGCTTCCTACTTTGACTCTGTGCTTGCTGACAAATTGGGAAAGTTTCTTCAGTGACATTTTCTTAGCAATCTCTCTAGACATTGTTTTCTATTCGCCCATTATCATCACTACTCTATAGTTTCCTCTCCCAATAGATTGTGAGTTACTTAAAGTCAGGACCCTCGCTTTATTTATCTTTCTTTTTCCTTGCCAGAGAATCATAATTTATTTTAATAAATATGTAGAATTTTGGTCATTTTTAGATAAATATTCCTTTTTGTATTAGGTAAATGGGATCTGGCCCATTTATATGAAAATTTAAGTAGAACATTAGAATGCTAACAAATTCTATTGGCTTCATGTTAACAGTAACCAGTGGTGCATAGGGAATATGTTCAATAGTATTGTAATAGCACTGTGCGGTGACAGATGGAAGCTAAACTTGTGGTGAGCACAGCATAATCTATAGACTTGTTGAATCACTATGTTTTACACCAAACTAGTGTAACATTGTGTGTCAACTATACTAAATAAAAAAAATTAAGTAACCAGTGGGAATACAGTAAGTTGAGAAAAACAGAAGATCTACTTACTAAATATAACTAGGAAAGTTCTAGAAATATTCAAAAATTGTTTTTGTAATTTTGTAAGAACTTATCATAGAGAAATAAATCAAAATAAGAATAAAGAAAGTTATATTATCAAAGATGTTCATCGAAAAATTATCTTTAGTAGTGAAAGTTGTAAACATACCAAATTTCAAAAGAGGTAAAAATTGTTAATTATTCCACATTAACTCAATGAGGCATTTATACAGTCACTAAAATAATACTTATAAAGATTTTACAGACACATAAGTTATTATAAAATTCAAAAGGAAAAAAGTGAACTGATAATTGCAAATGCTGTGCAATTGCAATAATGCTAAATATATGTACACTAAATAAAGAAACGGATGGAATGAAATATTATTACAGTCATGGTTTTAGGATGGTAGGATTATGGCTGTTTTTAATTTTTAAAAATTATCTTTAATGTTACAGTATTTAAAATAAAGACAAGAGAAAGATTTGAGGGCTTTTTCTTTACATCTTGAGAATTTAATATGATGAACAAAAAAAGCAGTTCTCTTTATAAAAGAGCTTACTATATAATTCATATATTCAACATTTCTTAAATATTTAGTAACACCTACTGTGTTCCTTGAGCATTTCTGTTTTTTTTTTGTTCATACCAGCCATGTCTTAAAACAACAGAAAGCCTATATTTATGTAGGTCAGAAGTCCAATACTCAATACCTCAGCTCAACATAACCCAGGGCTTCAGAAAATTAATGATATATATCTATTAATTTAATATATTATATATTAATTATATATTATATGTTAATTATATATAATATATAATAGCTATATATATAATATATATATATTATATATATATATATAGTCAGTGGCCAATTGAAATGTGTTGTGGTGGCAGTGACCACACCAGCCAGTTGCTGTCATCATCACTGATGTTTTTAGCAGAGGTGCCAAGGATTAGAACAGTTTGGGAGAATTAAGTGTATTGATCTCTGAAAACAGTGCTACTCAATGAAGGCTTATGGCAAGGTCAGGGTTAAGTAGCAAGTACTTGGCGGTTATAAATAGTGAACCCTGAGACAGTATCTAATGGACTAGATTGTAACATTAAAAAGCCAATGAAAATGGCAATTTGGGAATGTGGTAGAGCAGAGACTCTTGTAAATGCTATTAAAGGATGACCACTCATCTAAAAGCAGCCCTCTGGCACCAAAGACTAACTTGACCTTCAAGGCCATTCCAATGCTAGTATTTTCCCCTAAAAAATATTATTCATAAATGTTGAGGCATCCACCAAGTCTGTAGGCCAGTCAAAACTCCAGGCAAAAACCAAACTGCTTCCATCTTTAAATGCTTTCATAATCATGAAAGAACAAATGTTTGGAAAATATTTTTACAAACCAAGATAAAAAAATTTAAAAGTGAAAAATTGAAAGTGAAAGATTAGGTTATAGTATTTGAGCTCTAAGTCTAAATTGGACTCAGAGGTCTAGGGAATGAGTAATTTATGGTCTCTATTTTGTGACTTTCCTCTAATTATACAGAAACAATGCCCACAGGTAGTTTGATGGTGGTGGCGGTGACGTGTACATGTCTATGATTTCCTAGGCAGGACCTATCTAGACTGCAGAAGGACCCACACTACCAGTTTTGCCCCTACAAGCGCCAGATTCTTCTTCCTAGCTGCCAGGATCACACTTTTCCACATTCACAACAAATTTCAAGACTTCAGTCCCTCCTCAGACCAATCCCTCCCTTTGCTCTTCACATCACCTGCTGTAATAATTGCTGGCACTGCCAAGCTTTTACTTATTACCAGGAAACCTGGGTTGTACCCATGGAGAGGAAAAAGTAACAAATGTGCTTTTAAAAAAGCTGGGGGTGGGGGTGGATTAGAATCCTCCAAGCATCCTGGAAAGTAAGGCATTTGGAGAAACATTGTCCCCATATCATTGCGGGGACTAACCTAATTATAAAGACATCGAGGACCTGGGGCAGCTGTGGGCCTTCTTCTCAAGAGCAGCGGGAGCCTTCCGCTGCGACAGCCCTGTGTGGTCTTGTGGTTCAAAAAGGAAGATAAAAAAAAAAATACATGTGGGAATCTGTGAAAGAGTGAGCTTTAGTACTTTGTCTTTGAACACTTAGAGTAAGGACAAGACTCACATGGCAACCAAATGTATTTTCCCTGCTTAACTACCTCTTTTCAGCCCGATCGGCACCTACTGTCTTAATTAGGGACCTCGCTCCATACAGAAAAGATGGCACAGCAGTGCCGCTTCATGTTTATATATTCTGCGCAGTCCCCTTTGGGTTGTAAGAGCTGTTTTTGATACTAAAACTGATTTGTATCTTTTTTTCTCCTTAACCTTGGCTCTACAGTCTGTTAGATGTCTGCAGCGGTACTCACCTCACCAGAGGGGCAATACCTCACTAGCCAGACAACTCTTTAGAATGGCTGCACCAGGAATAAAAACAAGTGGGATTTAGCGCTCTCACCATGACCCTATAAAACCCGACAGCCAGATGGTCAAGCACATTCTAATGACTGCAGCTAAACACAAAGGGGAAAAAAATGTACATGTATAAAAGTGTGAGGGAAACTCTTCCATTCAAATTTTTAAAGTTGCAGCTGGCCAAACTCCTCAAAACCTGTAAAAACACCGCATGATAAAAATTTCCCCTATTTGTAATAAGATCAACCTTTTCAACCAGTTCTTTGAGAGGAAAAGGAAGGGAATGAACATGTTTTTGCTGCCTGTTTGTTCTGATTTGAAATATCTTGGCATATACTTGACAGCTCTGGCTGTTGCTGGCTTTTGGGTCCTACTCTTATCTTAATCCCTCCTGCCTGCCATTCAGTGTTTTGCAAGGAAAAGCGCTCGTAATTTCCAATTGCGCGAGAATATTGCCGGCAGCTAATATGGATGCAGCGCAACCCTTCCCCTTTGACCTTTGCAGATTGCATCACCTTTGAGAGTTGACAGTAGTCCAGAAAGCAGCAGAGAGACTGGGTTCAGTGCTCATAAAGAATGAACTGTGCCAGTTTAAAGTAATCCAAATATTTTAAAAGGGAGCTGTTCTCCTTTCGCAACAGGTGTTACATACTTTACCATGAAAAAGCTGTGAGGGTTATAAGCAGCGGGGAAGCCTTAGTTAATCGTCTCTGTAAAAGATAAATGATAATGGCGAAAAACAAAAGAGGGCTAAATATAATGGAAGGCAATGTTAAATGGTATCTCTATGTGTTTCAGTATTTTATTCATCCAAAGTAATTCAAGGGGTTCCCAAGCTTTAAGAGGAAGCATAGTATGATCCACTTCAGGCATTAATAAACGAGAATAAAGCCATCTTTCACAATACACTTCATAGGTGTTTTAAATTAATGTTTCAAAAATGATTTGAATATTATACAATATTACATAGTGGCTAGACATTGTGATGGTCTGTTTTTGAAGGCTATATTTATACATTTATATCTGCTACTATGAGCTAAGAGGCCCAGGTGGGAAAGGAGAAATAAATAGTCCTAGTGGGAGACAGGGAATAGAATAAATAGCAAACTATTCAATGGAAGTTCCCATGAATGACCTTGTTGGTTATAGTAGAATCTCTTATCACCCTTGGAAAGGACTATCTTTGATTTCCTGTTTTCTCTTTGAACTGACTTGAGGAAAGCTTCCTTCTTACATGGATACTTATTTAAAAAAAACTTTTTTTGCATTTATTTATTTTTGAGACACAGAGAGAGACAGAGCACAAGTGGGGAAGGGGTAGAGAGAGAATGAGGCACAGAATCTGAATCAGGCTCCAGGTTCTGAGTTGTCAGCACACAGCCTGACGTGGGGCTCAAGCCCACACACCGTGAGATCATGACCTGAGTCAAAGTCGGACGCTTAACCAACTGAGCCACCCAGGTGTCCCAGGTACTTATTTAAACATGCACCTGAACAAGTTTCTAGGAAACCAGAAGAAGGCAGATGCTTCTCTGGTTCTGATGGTGGTGACTCCCTTCCTGACCATTAAGCCATCCTATAGCTGCTTGGATCTGTCCTGTTGTCATGGTGGTCATCATTTTGCCTATCCCTTCATCTCTCCCTCGATTTGCATAAGTTGACATTGTGAATACTGACTTTTAAAGGCAGCAGAATGTGGAAAGTAAGAGCACGAATCTGGAGCCAGATTTTCTTGGTTCCAATTCTTATTCTACTCATTACTTGCTGTGTGACTTTGGGACAATTATTTATTCTCTCTTTGTCTTTGGTTTCTTGTCTTACAAGGATTGTGTAACTGGACCTACTGTAGGATCATTGTGAAGATTCAATGCCAATTATGAAAGTAGCACATAGTAATAACTATATATCTGCTTGGTTTTATTTTTCTTCAAATGACTTGGTAGACTGTATTTCCAGATTGTGGATAGAATATATCATGGCATTGTTAAAAGAAGAAAAATCTTTGGGCAGTGAAAAAAGAAAGGAGGAAAAGTCAAGGGTGGATTCATTACTTGCCAAAGAGATGATTCCATTTCACTTTGTGCTATACCAACCTCATCTGCAATGTTGCTTACTCAAAATCGTGAAAAATATTAATTACAGTTTTTAAAAAAATGGAAGAGATGCCTTTACATAAAATGTATATTTTACTTTTAGAAAAGGGAAGATAGGTGAAAATTGTATATGCTTACATAGAACTTTTATTTCAATTTTAAATAAGGTATTATATGTACATATATGCATCAAAGCTCAGCAAAATGATATTTTGCAATCAAACTGGAATTTGACATGGAGAATTTATTTGTGTCTAAAAAATGTTATGGGAAGCTGGATGCGTGTAGGTAAGGAGCAAGAATAGCAATATTTGTTTACATCAGGAATCTAATTTTTCATAGAAAATATTTCAGAGTTTTGAAAAATCTCCTGAGGTATACTTATTGAAAGATTTTGTAAAGTTCAATGCTAGAAGTAAATGACCTAGAACCATAGCCAAATTAATTTTTTGAGCAAAGGAGCATAAATGGATATATGGGAGCTTTAGTGTCTCATGAGGGGAAAAAGGTAGAATAATTGTAAATCACAGATAACCAATCAAAGCAACTGGCCATTTGTTGTGATATCTTCTGGTGCCTCTGGTGGAAACTGACTTAAAACATCGCTAACAAGTATAACTAAGAAGGTAAGAAGTAGAATTCGGAGACGTGGCATAGAAAACATGAGAAAACAAGAGAAGAAACGAATAACTAAAACATCTATGAAAACCCATGATCACTCTTAATACTTTCAAAGTATTTCAGTCAATAGATGAGCTTTAACTTTGGTCTACGTTTAGGAATGCAGCCTTCCAACAGAGGATCAAATGTGCCATATCTATTATGTAGTCTGCCAATTGAAACTAATGTGGCCAAGGGGCACCTGGGTGGCTCAGTCAGTTAAGCTTCTGACTCTTGGTTTCAGCGCAGGTCATGATCCCATGGTTTCAAGAGTTCAAAGCCCATGTCAGACTTTGTGCTGGCAACGTGGAGCCTGCTTGAGATTCTCAGTCTTCCTCTCTCTCTTCCCCTTCCCCACTTGCACTGTCTCTGTCTCTCTCAAAATAAATAAACTTAAAAAGAAAAGAAACTAACGTAATGAAACTAAATATAAATAAATGCAGTGGAAAAGAAAGGTTTCTGATGTTGAACCTATGGAGAAAATATATAGGCATACTGATTTGTCTCTTTTCATTTTTTCAAAGTTCAAAAGGCAATTATAAAATATAGGATACCCATTTACAGAGTAGACCCATTATTTGTGTGCTTGCTTTCAGATCCACTCTTCACCTGTCTAGTGTTCTCATTTGTGTGGCAGGCACTGACATTTCTTATGCTCCTCTCTGTTGTTTTCTGGTTTCCTGATAATTTTGGCCAATAGGAGGCATGGGGACAAGATTGGAAGAGAGGTCAAGGTGGAAATCCAAGGTCCCTCCTTGCTGTCCAGTCTGTCCCAGAGCCCCCTCTTCAATGATTCCAGCTTTCTCTCTTCAGATACCCTTTCTTTCATATGATTTCATCTTTTGCATTGCATATATCTTTTTCTTTAAAAAAGACTTACTTTCCTTCTCCAAATTTCTTATTTATTCTTTGGTTTTTCTTTGAAGACTCAGATCAAGTGTTCTTTCTCCTCTGAAGCTCTCTTCAGGCCCACCAGATGGAACTGCTCTCTTTCTTCTGTGACCTCGTAGCCTTGTCCAGTTGCCTTCTTTAGATCTTATCCTATTTTATTTTTTTATTTGTAATTCTTTATTTTACAGCTGTCTTTTCCATAGGTTGTGAGATTTTTCAAAGCCAAGGCCCCTGGGTTATTTATGTTGGTATCCCTGGTGCAAAAGCAATGCCTGGGACAAAAACAATGCCTGGGACAAGCAATGCTTATAAAAGAAAAGTACAAGAAAGGAAGAGAAAAAATAAAGGAAAAAATATATATAATATAAATATCTTAGAAGGAGAATGATTAAACTCTGAGTCTAGAGATGCCTTTTTAAGAAGTAAAAAAGATAGTTAATCTTCTACTAAGGAGGAATAATTCCAACTAACTAGAGATCCTTACAGAAATATGAAATGTATGCAAGCAAAATAAAACTTTAAGCTTGTTTGTCACTGGTTTGACAGTTAAGGACTGTGCAAAGGTGAGATACTGAGCAATTTAAGTAAGGTCTTGAAACAGCATTAAGAATCATGAAATAACATTTCCTTCCTTGCATCCTTCCATCTTTCCTTCCATTTATTTACTTTAACTTTTTTCTTTTTCCAAAGAGTGGAGAAAAATATCCTGGGGAAAAGAACATTAGATAGACTATAAATTTCTAGAACCCACAACCACTGGAAGTTCCACAAAAGCAAATGCTAAGCTTGTTGAAGACATCTGTTTCTCACGTGCAAATCTGTAGGACTCTGGTAAGACTAAATTACACCGCAGGAAGTAGACTTCTGTAACCACTGAAAAATAAATATAAAAAGGTGGGAGAAAGTCTCAAGCTTGTTTTCCAGTTTATAAACAGGGATGTTGAAGTGTTTAAAATAATATCCAGTTCTGCCAATTATCTCCCAGGTCATTTGAAAAACTGAAAACACCTATAGCAAACTTGGGCTTGTTTTTGAGGCTTTGCACTACAATTCTCTCAGTCTATAATTCCCTTCACCTAGAACTTCGTAAGGTTGTTTATTCATCTCATTCAAGTAAGTTTTAAATTGCATATCATCTCCTTCCACAGTTCTTTCTATTAAACAGCTTGATAACCCACAACCCTCGGACCAACTTCCACAGTTCCTCCTGACCTGACAACATAAGGCTTTGTAAACCATCCATCATGAGCTCCAAGATAGAGGAATCCTGATCTGCCCTGAATGTACCCTGTTGGTATGGCCCCTTATATAATAGAACTAAAATTTATAAAACAAATTAAAAATGAGATTGAACAAGGTCACTGACTATGTGATTTCCTCCGCTGCATATTAAGTGGACCTGTTTTACTTTTTAATTGGTCTAAATATTTCAGAAAGGTAAAAAGAAAAGAAAGAATGATATTAATTTCACATCATTCCTCCTAAAAATAAGAAATGTGTTGACAGATTTTAACTCCAGAATATCTGGAAAAATTGCCCCTTCCTAATGTTACATCAGGTGAATGTGTAGACAGAAATGGGAATCTGTAACTTTATTTTGGGTGGAAAGCTGAACTTACTTCTTTGTTTATAATTGCAGAGTAACATAGGAGAAAAAAATCCGAAGGTCACAATAGATATATGTTTATTTTATTATGTATATTCTATGCATTCTATACAAGCAACTCTGATTTAATTGTGAACCTCCTGCTTTGTAATTAAAGATAACAGAGATAATGGTTAGGTTATAATGTAAATTTTCATATCCTTTCATGTCAAGGTTTTTAGTTGAGTTTACAAGATATTGGATTCTTTTTTTAGTGAAGTGTCAGGAAGCAGTGGACTTTCACTCTAATATAATAAAAGTTTTCTTTAACAGGCTGTCTATAATATTAAATCCTGAGTTTGAGGAACCACAGTGTTAAGTGGCTAAAATATGCTCATTGAAGGAATGAGTTTCCTGTGTGGAATAAATAATGTTTGATTAAATCCATTTTTTGCTTACGGGATAAAATATTGTGTCTGACAAAATTAAATTTCCTCCATAGCCCGCACATTAGCATACTGTGAATTTTCTAAGCTGCCCTTTTATGTGAAATAATATAAGCCGAAACAAATGAAAGTAAGTAGAAGTTATTTCAGTGGCAATTCTCCAGTGCTTTCCAGAAGTTTTGATGGCAGATCAGCTCTTTGAGGCTAAAAAAGTTGTTGATGATGACCCAATGGGCTGCTATAACATTCTCTCTCAGACCAAAGAATGACCACAGAGAACTAAAAGGTGTCCAGAAAAAAATCTTTATTTTATTCCAATTTATCATATTTATAAGGGCACCAAGAGACTGTTAGATTATTTCTTCTAGGGGACCCATGAAGAAAGTTGCTATTAATGAAAGTCAATCAGGATCCAGATGTAGGAAAAAAAAGAAAAGAGAGTGGTGGGAGAGATCTTTAAGAAATGCATGGAAAAATAACCTCATAATAAATTTAGTTACAGAATAGATTGCAGGAGGCGGACATAGAACAAAATTGCATATTTATGTTTTTGCCATATTTAATTATAGGCAGTGATACAGCCATTTCCTGAAAGCCTAGATTTTAAAATTAGATTTATTGAGGCTAAATACCTAGGGAGTAAAATTCAATCTTTTTGTGTGTTCATTTTCATTAATTTTGACAAATGATCACAGTTGTGTTACCACCATTACAATCAGGTATAGAACATTCTCACCGTTCCAAAAAGACCCCTTTGAAGTCAAATCCTTTTAGAGAGTCACATAAACTTTATTACAGATTGTGCAGCTTTCGGAGTCTGACTTCTTACCCTATTATAATGCACTTGGTGGACATTATGTAGTTGCATATATCAGTAATCCATTGCCTTTGGTGATGAGATAAGCTGTATTCCACTGTATGAATGTGCCATAATTTGTTATCCATTCACCAATCAATAGACAATTGGGGTGTTTCCAATTTGAGGTAATTATAAGTAAAACTCCTGTGCACAGTTGCATAGAAGATTTATTTTGACATATGGTTTTGTTTCTTTTGGGTAAATACCTAGTTATCAGGCTTTTTGGTTTATATGATAATAAGTGTATGCCTTACTTTGTAAGACACTATCAAATTGTTTTCCAAAGTGGCAATCCTATTTTACATTCCCATCAACAACGTATGTTCTCATCATCCTTTGGTATTTTCAGATTTTATTGTTATTGACGTTGTTATTCTAGCCATTCAATAGGTGTCTTGGTAACTCATTGTTATTTTAGTTTTCACATCCCTAATGACACGATGAGTATCTTTTTTTTTAATGTTTATCTCTGTGTGTCTTTATTTGAAGCATCTGTTCAAATCTCTTGCCCAGTTCTCTTTCATGTATTTTTTCATTCACATATAATAATTCTTTATGTATCCTAGATACCAATCCTTTATCATTTATGTGTTTTGCAAACATTGTTCCTGGTCTGTAGTTTGTCTCTTCGTCTTCTTAATAGTGTCTTTCAAAGATCAGAAGATTTGATTTTGATTAAGTCTAACTTATCATTGTTTTCTTTCATGTGTCTTACTTTTGTTTTACATATAAGAAATCTTCATCTCACCTAATGGGCCAAAAATTTTCTATGCTTTTTTTCTATAAGTTTTAGTCTTAGGTTTTACCTTTAGGAATACAAGCCATTTGAATTAATTTTCGGTGTATAGTGCAAGGTATGGATTTAGGTTTGTGTGGCCACAGGGACTCCAGGGTCCTCTCCAGGGATCGTCAAGGTTTCAACCAATCCATGGGCTGTGAAGAACATAAAGTATTTTTAAAAGATGTAAATATGCTCCCTGATATGTAAAATTCTCAAGTGGCTACTAAATGGCAAATTCAGATAGCTGTGTAACTGATGCATAGGGAAGTAGGCATATTCTGTTAACACAAATCCTAATTTCTCTCTTTTTTTAAATTTCATTAAAAATTTTTTTTAACATTTATTCACTTGTGACAGACAGAGAGAGATAGAGAACAAGCTGAGGAGGGGCAGAGAGAGAGAGGGAGACACGAAATCCAAAGCAGGCTCCAGGAGCTGAGCTGTCAGCACAGAGCCCGACGTGGGGCTGGAATTCACACACCATGAGATCATGACCTAAGTCAATGTCGAACGCTTAACCAACTGAGCCACCCAAGCACCCCCTTAATTTCATTTTGATTCTTCTTTATATTCTTTTGGCAGAAGTGTTTCAGGTCAAAAATTCGGAACTGTATTTCAGTGAATTTAATTCATAATTTTCATTGCTTTTGACGTAATCTGTCTCGGTGGTGATAGGAACTCAAATTATAGTTCTACCTATTGGATTTTTAGTCAAGATACCTCTGAAACACAAAGTTGGTCTAGTATAAAACTTACTTCACTTGATTGTTTGACTGCTTCAATGGGACCATGTAAATTAAAGTGATCGCAAACTCTTCTAAAGACAACATGCACACTATTTATTTTTATAGGATTTTGTGAGTATTTTTTTCTGATTTCAGAAGTAATTCATGTTAACTTGAGAATTTTAATAAATAAAGTACCTAAATTTCTATTAGCCAGGGGTAATTTTTTATTTTTTTACTTTTTGGGTATTTTTTTGAGTATTTTCCTAAACTTATATACAAATTGCATATTTTTCATTATAGAATATGATTCCATTTGTTTATTTAACAAAAGCAAACACATCTATTTATGTGCATGTATGTAACTTGCATTTGATATTAAAGCATTGTATTATTTTTTTCTAATTTACAACCTTTAATTATTAGCCCTTCTGTATATGAAAATCCATGTAATGTAAATTTACAAAAAAACCCAAATTTTTTCAAACTCTTTAGTCCTGAGACTCCAAATATATGTTCTTATCTTCTCAGCAAAAAATTGATTTAGAGAATATTTTAATTACTCTTCCAGCAGTTTCTAAACCACAGTGTGGTTAGCATTTCTAACTAAATCAAAAGTTTACATCACTTCAAGAAAAATGCTCAGTGTAATATGGCCCTTATTCTTTGCCTTAGAAGTAACTCTTAACTATGCCTTAATTATGGCTTCATAATAGAGTACCTGGCCTTATCGTCTGTCTAAAAATAAGACATGAAATCCCATGGCTACAGGTAATCTTCATTCTATTATTATACGTGCTTCCAATTCATTTTGCTGTCAGAAGGAGACTTGATACTTGGTCTAGGGTGACACAGATAATGACATTTACTCATGGAGATAAAGCCCTGTGTCTATGCTAATGAAACATGACTGCATTGCACACCTAGTCAGATGGAAATTTTTGTTGTTTTTTGTTAATTATTTAGTCATATAGAAATTTGTAAGTCACACTCTCATACACTCAAATTATCTTCAGTTTTTATATTGAGATGAAAACATTAAAAATGATCAGCTATTACTTCATTTCACCCTCATAATTACATCTTCACTTTATGTTTTTTTAAAAAATATGATCAACACAAAGATTTCTTATGGTAGACTAAGATCTTAGTTCAATAAAAGCACATATATATGTATATGTATAGATATAAAATATATGAAGTATAAAATCATTCTAAAATTGTAGTATGAATTGTAAAATTACAGTACGGGTGAATTATGGGTTACGGTTTATTAAGGAATGCATAGAACAGTTTTGAAACCAACAACATTTATTTTGTTTATTTTATTTTTTTGTTTTTTAGAGAGAGAGAGAATCAGTGGGGGAGAGGCACAGAGGGAGAGAGAGAAAAATCTTAAGCAGGTTCCATTCTCAGCACAGAACTCAACCTGGGGCTCAATGCCAGGACCCTGAGATCATAACCTGAGCCGAAATCAAGAGTCATACATTCAACTGACTGAGCCACCCAGGCACCCTGAAACCAACAACTTTTAAAGTTATTTAAAGTGACTTTTTTTCAATTATGGGCCTAATTGAAATTAAGACAATAACTACGTATTTGGTCTTCTAACTCATTATAAAACAATATTCTGTAGTCACTGCTGAATTTTAATTTGTAGATTTTCAAAGAAGCGGGTATTAACGCTGCATTTGTGAGGAAAAAATACAACAGAGTTATGAGATGAGAAGAAGCATCCAAATATGTTCTTAACTTTAGTTAAGTTTACCACTGAGACTTTTTCACAATAAAGTTGATTGAACAATTGGTAAAGGGATTATATACAAGAATTAAAAATAAGTACTCTATTCAGAAACTCAATGACAACTATTAAATCAAAGCATTCCAAGAAATTTCTTTAGTGAGATAATCATATTTTATAACTCATATATAAATATTACTTTTTATCCAATGTTGCCTTTTTCAAAAAAATAGTAGTTTGACCACCAGCATGTGAAAACAACCCTTCCCATGAAAGCGAGAGTGGAGTTACCAGACACATGCGCTGCAGCTAGCTATATGTGACCAGATCATAAAGGGTCCTGAATTGAAGCTAATAAAATAAAAAGACCATTTATTCAGTCAAAGCTTTGATGAAGGAAGAGAATATACTTGAACACTCTATTTCATGTGCTTATAATTAGGTGGAGCCATTCAGGAATAAGGACTCCAGATAATAGGTTTTCACTGGAAAACCAATGATTTGAAGCTTAATAAAAAATCTTGTATCTAGATTACATTTAATAAAAATTGTAGTATTTTCAATATGGCTTTCACATTAAGGAGAGCAGAGTGTTGTGGCTCTTTATTACAGTATTGGTCATGATGTTTAAAAATAGTAGAAGGAATGAAAATACAAAATGCTGTGGTTTCACTCCCTAAAACTGTCTTTGTCACTTTATCTTTCATTTACAATTCACAAAAACAAACATAAATACCCCAATTGTTGTTTGAAGTGTATGAAACAAATATGAAATAAAAATGTCATTTACTAACTAATAAAATTTACAATTGTGGTATCTCATGATTTCTATAAATATTATTTCTGGGTAAAAACAACGATGGAGACTCAGAGATGTACAGGAAACAAAAAAGACAACGTCTTGGGTAGTTCCGGTCATTGGAAGAAGTTCAGTACAATAAGTGCATAGTTAGTGCCTACTCTGTGACAGTCATTTTTTGTAGATATAAGAGATATAAATATATATGAATATACATATGAATGAGGCTAGAAAGCTCAAAGACAGAAAGCATCAAAGGAACAGAGAAAACGATGAGAAAACAGATATATGTAAGTATTAGTGAAAAAACAGAAAGGAAGTAAAGGAGATTAAAGACCGTAAGAACCAAGAATGGAAAGGGAAATTAGTAATTAGTGTCAAATAGGGGCGCCTAGGTGGATAAGTCGGCTGAGTGTCCCGACTCTTGATTTCAGCTCAGCTTATAAACTCAGGGTCATGGGACTGAGCCCTACACAGGGCTCCACGCTCAGCATGGAGCTTGCTTAAGATTCTCCCTCTCTGCCTTCTGCCTCTGTCCCCTGCTAGTGCTCTCTCTCTCTCTCTCTCTCTAAAACCAACAAACAAAAAGTTAGTGTCTAACAATTTAGAAATAATATCCATCCACATTTTTCTTCTAAAAATGATATATGTCAATTATAAAAGTTTTAAGCAATATTAAAATAAATTTTCTAAGTCCCATAACCTTTCAAATATAATATTTGATGTTTTCCATATAAATGGGGTGTACGTGTCTGTGTGTGTGTGTGTTTAGAGTGAGTGAAAGATAGTGATAGTGTTAGAGGGTAAAATCATACTATCATTGACATTTTTCAAGTAAAAAAACAATTAAATGTACTCTTCAGGCATTTCATCAAGAAAAAGGAACAAGTATGTGGAAAAACTGCTATATTTTGGATTTAATTTTATGAGTGCAAATATTAATTACTACAAAATCAGGGAAATTTAAGATGGAGAAAATATTATTTTCTTCTTTAAAATGACAAAACTATTATTTCTAAAATTAGAAATTTCCCCCCTAATCTTAAATACATCTTTTCATACTAGACAGTTTCTAGTTCTTATTCTAAATGATGAGCACATTAGTACACTTACCTATTTTCCAATTCCACTCTCACTAGGATTTCAACTTTTTTTTATTATATTACTGATTTTACAATGTCAGAAGTTACATTTATGTCCAGGTCTTTTACTTCTAATAATTCATCTAGCATTTGTCTTTGTTATATATGTAAAGAAACTGATACTCACCACCAAGATTTTAACCTTTAATAATCGGACTGGTTTTTCAAGATAGATTCATGGGGGATGGGGTGCCTTGGTGGCTCAGTCGGTTAAGCCTCTGACTTTGGCTCAGGTCATGATGTCACAGTTTGTGGGTTTGAGCCCCGCATCGGGCTTTGTGCTGACTGCAGCTCATTTCAGATTCTGTGTATCCCTCTCTCTCTGCTCCTCCTCTGCTCATACTCTCTCTCTCTCAAAAATAAATAAACATTAAAAATTTTAAAAAAGATATATTCATGGCTACTTTATATGCTAAATTACTAGATGTTTAAGATATATTCTCTACTATCTTGAAGAGTATCTTGGTTAGGTATAAAACTACAGGATTACTATATCAGAACATTGCATATGATTTTCTACTAATGTTTGATAGTGATCAAGTCTACAAAAAAACTAGGGCAAGTTTTCTTCTTTCTTCCAGCTGACTTTTAAAAAAATCTGTTCTTCCCCCATTATTCATTAAAGTTTATTCATCATATTAATATAAGCTTTATTGTAAGCTTTAGTTTAGCATCTATTTTCCTGTCTTTCTTTGTCTTTTTTATATCCCTTATCTTCCAGGGGGATATTTTAACATTTTTTCCCTTTTCTCAACATTTTCTATTCAGGCACAATTATATTATTGTTGGATCTTGTCTTTTTTTGTCTTTCACATTTATCATCTTCTGTATGAAAAATTACTTTCATTTACTTTCCTATTTGTATTGCATTATTTTCCTCAATATATTTATCTTTATTTTGGTGTGTGTGTGTGTGTGTGTGTGTGTGGTAGGTGGGAGAGAAAGTAAGGGGTAGAGTGTATTTGGAGTAACACTTAACTGCATATGGAAATACTTTTTTTTCTTACCCTAAGGGACACATCTCTCCTCAGCTGGGATTTATTACCAAAAACATTGACAAATAATATGCCAATGCTTCATCCTCCCTGTCTTCTGCTTTGCTTCATCACTACTATCTCTGCTGGCTGAGAGAGCAGGTCAGAAATAATAGAAATGACATAGTGGCATGGCTATTTCCTTAACTCTCCCTTCTTTGCCATTCTGTTAGGTTAATCTGTGTTTCTTCACAGTCAATCTCTGCCTCTCTCAAGGCTGACCTAGTCACCTCAATTTTTTCTCAGTTCAATGCAATCTGACTTTTCTAACCATTCCACTGAGCTGTGTTCATCAAATTATAATTCTAGATTCAATATCTAGTGGGCAAACTTGAATCTGGCTCTTATTTGACCCAGTGTGTCTTTAGAAAAAGAAATACACCAAAAGAAAACAAAAACATTTCAATTGTGTATTTCTGATCTTAATTAATAGCACAAATATGCTCTGATCACTTAAAACTGAAACCTAAACTTTCCTCTTGATTCTTAGTTTTCTTCACTTCTTCACATTCAAAACCTATTTCCCAACTCTGACAATTCTATCTTCTAAATATTTCCTGTTAGTTCTTATCCAATAAGCAGACTATCTTTAAAGAATCAGCTAAATACAAGTGTGTGTGTGCATGTCAAGCATGTGTGCTTGTATGCCTGTACACACACACACACACACACACACACACACACACTGAACAAAGTTCAAAACTGATCAATGTGCCTAGAACTTGGCAATCTAGAAAAAAAGTTAAAATTCAACATAAAGATGGGTTTTGAACTTTATAGTTGAGAATGGGTTATTTTCTCTCTTATGTGTAGAGAGGGGATGGTGTATCATGATCTTAAGTTCTTAGAGTGCCTGAAGGCGTGAATTTAACCTGTTTCTCTCAATCCTAATGAAGGAAGTCTTAGTTCCTCTACATTTTTCACCTGGAAAGCTCCAGCAGAATTTATTCTATTTCAGTCCTTGTCCAGATGGCTTCCAGAGACCATAATTATAGCACAACTATGATCCCGTTGTGCTGATGTTTAAAATCTTTCAACCCCATCCACTTTCAGGATGAAAGAAAGGCAAAATATAATAGCACATTGTTCACATCTTTCTTAATTTGACCTTTATCTTTTCTACCTTATCTACATGCAAACTATGCCCCTGCTACTCAAACTATTTGCAAATGCATCTCCAGTGTGTGCTGCTTATTCTCCCTTCCATCTTTTGTAAAAATTTCCTCTACATGGAATGTTTCTGCACTGTTTTGTACTCTTAGAAAACTTCAACTCCCCCAAGATTTAATGTTTTCAATTTCTTGATTTTGGAATTCCTTAATTTTACTCATCCCATACATGCCAAATGTAAACTTTTAGAGTTCTTTGAAACCAGAGTTAAGTATTCCCTTTTCCATGGTCCAATTCTGCTTTATATATTTCTGTTATGAAGTTACTGGCTTCTTTTTGCTGCTGTAACAAATTACCACAAACTCAGAGGCTTAACACAATGCAAATACATTATCTTATAGTTCTGGAGGTCAGAAGTCTGAAGTTGGTCTCGCTGTGCCAAAATCAAGGTGTTGAGGCAATAGAGGGAGAATCTGTTTCCTCTATTCCAGCTTTTCCAGCTTTTAGAGGCCAACTGGTATTTGGCTCTTGGTTCCTCCACCTTCAAAGCCAGCAGTTTATCATCAAATCATCTCTGACTTTAATCCTCTGCTTCTGTCCTCAAACATTTCCTCTTCTGATTCTGAGACTACTGTCTCCCACTTATAAGGACTTTTGTGATTACATTGGGCCTACCCTGATAATCCAAAAGAATCTATCTCAAGATCCTTTATTTAATCACCTGTGCAAAGCCCCCTTTTGTCACATAAAGTGACATACACCAGTTTCCAGGGATTAGGTTATGAATATCTTTGGGGGCCATTATTAAGCCTACCACATATGGTATTAACTGAATTATGGTTAAATGTCTTTCTACTTCAATCAACAGTAAAGAGTATTCAAACAATTTTCTTTTAAATTAATTAAACAAGAAAGCCATTAGACTGATGTGCCTCTAATGCCATGGCAGCCTAGGTAAGACAATCCAAATCTAAGTCTGTTTACATCTGAAGGTTACAAAATCAAAAAGCTAAGAACCAATCACCAACAGCCAACTAGGTTTAAGTTACAACCAGTCTAGTAATTTCTTATTTTGTTGTTGTTCCTCACTGGCTCATAAAAGTCTTTCCCATGGCTTCTATTAGCAAATACTTCTAACCACTTCCAGCTTGTCACTACCTGCTTCTAATTGATTTTTGCTCAAATAAACTGTCAAAAAACTTAATATCCCTCGGTTTACTTTTTATCATCTCTGATAGCCACATTCATCAAAATTCCTCGAGCTGCTCCTAAAAATTACAGATTCATGAGTCAAATCTCAGATAAACTGAATAAAACCTCTGGACTTGAGGTCCAGGGATCTTCATTTTAACAGATTCTGCAATAATCATTGCACAAACTAAGGTGTAAAAATCACTACCAGGAGCCAGAGGCTGTGTACTCTTTTTCATCATTTTATCTTGAGCTTCTAGTATAGTATCTGATGCATACCAGACCCAATAAAATGTATGATTAAGGGATTGAATAAATGATGTGTGAGATAAACTTTAAAACTTTTCAACCACAAGATCGATCATTTGATTATAAGGTGAAAGAGAGTGAAAATAAAAAATTTGAAAGAACATAGATTGGACAATTTCTAAGTTCCCTTTCAGCTTAAATTTGCTCACATAATATATTTCATGTAAAAGGAAACTTCAGGAGAGTCCAGTTTGATGAGGGTGATGGCAAAGCCATACTCTGAATAAAATAGAACCATCTGCCCCCATTGTCACCCTCATGGCTGGGAAATTTAGAACAGAGTCACAGAATAACCTCAGAGTGATGCATTTACTTTTAAACACTTTGGCAACAATTTTATGATGAATCTAGAGGTAAGAATGGGAGAGTGATTTGAAAAGTGTAAAGTAGTGGTTAAACATAAGGCATTTTTATTACAGTTGAAACAGGTTTTATTTTTAAAAATTTTATACTTATTTATTTTTGAGAGAGAAAGAGACAGAACACAAGTGGAGAAGGGGCTCAGAAGGGCCCATGCTTGGTTTAATGCTTTTCTGTTGCCATATTGAAATTCTAAACGATTTTTTAAAACATTTTCCACATTTTCATTTTGTACTTGACTCCCAAGCGACGTAGCCAGTCCTGCATCACTCTCTGCATTATAAAACTTGTTTTAAGATTAAAATACAGTGTTTACTATTTTCTCATGAATACCATAATTCTTTGAATAATTGTTTCATGTTAGTTTCTGATGTTGGTGCTTCTTATGTATTAAGGTTATATCGTTCTTTCCATTTATGTTTTAATTTGGATGGGAGAGGGAAGCCAGGGGGGCTCAGTCTGTTAAGGGGCAGACTCTTTTAAATTTTTTTAAACATTTTATTTAATTTTGAGAGACAGAGAGAGAGACAGATCATGAGCAGAGGAGGGGCAGAGAGAGGGACACACAGAATCGGAAGCAGGCTCCAGGCTCTGAGCTGCCAGCACAGAGCCCGATGTGGGGCTAGAACCCACAAACTGTGAGATCATGACCTAAGCCGAAGTGGGACACTCAACCGACTGAGCCATCCAGGCGCCCCAGGTGGCAGACTCTTGATTTCTGCTCAGGTTATATTCTCAAGGTGGTGAGATTGAGCTCCACATCCACTCCATGCTGTGTGGACGCTGCTTAAGATTCTCTCTTACCAGTTTTCCCTCCCAGTCCCCCTCCCTCTCTCTCTCTCTCTCTTTCTCTCTCTCTCAAATAAATAAATAAATAAATAAATAAATAAATTGGATGGGGGAGTGTGTACATGTCTTATTCTCTAGCTAGAACATGACCTCTGAAATCATCTTTGAGCTTACTTTTTATTGCATATAGAATTGTCACATGAACATGCAGAAACGTCTGTATATATTTTGAGAATAAATAACACAAAATCCCTTTATGTGAAAGAGTTCCAGGGACAAACGATGTGCTCATAAAATAGAAATTTAATGCTTTGCAGTTCTTCTCTTTTTTCTGTCTGCCTCATGAGGTAGTGGGGAAAACTTGTTTTCCAACTAAAACTCAGTTTCTTCTGATTTAAACAGTCTCATTTCCATTTAAAACAGCTTATTTGAGATAAATTCTCAATCCTTAAAAAATCCATTCAACCTTTCTCTGTATCTCCTTCTGGGAGAGTTAACTTTGTCCAGATGGAGGTAAGAGAAAAGCCCCGATACATGTAAAGAACAGTAACAACACACATTTCTAAGGGTCAGGTGCTATACTAATGAATTTTACATTTATAATCTTTTTCTTTATAAAGTTTCCATGAAGGTGTTACTATTGCTTCTCTCTCAAGAGAATGAATTACAGTTTAGAGAGTTTAAACAATTAACAAATCGAGGTAGGGAAGAGCAGCCTAAATTTAATTGCCCCAAGACCAGGGTCTTAACCAGTATACTGGTATCACAGACATAAATGCTTACCTGATATTCATTTAGCAAAAGATATAGTTTCCTACACTGATGTGTTTCCTTCCAAATACAAAGGGGAAAAACATCTTTAAGCTGCCCATTGGAGTCTACACGTCTGAGAACATAAGACAAATCTCAAATAGGAAATTTAAAAGAAAGGCACTAATTAATTGGGCAAGAGATATTTCCTACTTTCAGACCATCAAAAGCACGACATTTTTCCCTTGTGCTTGAAATTACCTGAGAGACTTATCTACTGAGGACAGACCTAATCTGAACAAATGGCCATAGCCCTAAGAGCTTCCAGAGCTGATAGGCAAAGATGGCTGGAATTCAAAGTAGTAGATGCAGAATGTGCTGCAGGAGGCTTTCAAAGTACAAATTAACCCATTTATTATGTCTGTGATAATCAAAGTAGCATGTTTTGCCTTGTATACCATTTCTCATGTTTTCCAAAAACTATGGTTTAGCGTTCTTTTGGAGGATTAAAACTAGAAGTCGTTCCTGGTGCTAACAAACATTTTGGTTGAGTGGTATAACTGTTCTTTTGGGTCTTGCAACTTGGCAGCTAGTCTCTTCAATTATACTTTTTAAGTAGGACAAGACTCTGAAAGAAAGCAAACCCTTCATCTTGAGTCCTGCAATGGGATTGGATATGCTGTGGTATCTCCCCAAGGCACATTTCCTTAAGCAAAAGTGTGTTTTTGCAGATGGTTACTTCTGGTCACTTACTGTTACCACAAACAATTACATCCTTTTTTTCTGTTCCTATAGGCCAGCTATCTAAAATTAAGTTAGAATGTGCACATTTTTTTGTAAAGAGAACAGACTTGATTTAAATAGACTATGATAACTAATCATTCCTTCTTAAAAACCTGCTGTGGTCGGCAGAGACTCAGTGAAACCTCAGCAAGGGTGTTTCAAGTGTCGTGATTTTTAGTTTAATTGTTATATAAAGAATTCCCAAATTGAAGTGTTTCTTTTTTTTTTTTTCTACAACAGGGGGAAATAGTGGCTCACCTTTTCTTGGATTATACACTTTCTTTTCGTACACTAAAGTAATACCTTTCTTCTTTTAAAAAATTTTTTCTTAACATTTATTTATTTGAGAGAGAGAGAGAGAGAGTGGGGTAGGAGCAAAGATAGAGGGAGACACAGAATCCGAAGCAGGCTCCAGGCTCTGAGCTAGTCAGCACAGAGAATGATGTGGGGCTCAAACTCGTGGAGTGTGAGATCATGACCTGAGCTGAAGTCCAATGCTTAACTGACTGAGCCACCCAGGTGCCCATAAAGTAACACCTTTCTATTTTAAATAAGTATAGGTTGTTTTACCTCTGCCCTCCTACTAGTTCAGAACTAAAATCAAACATACTTTCTTTTTTAAAAAAATATTTATTTTTGAGAGGGCATCTATAGGGTAGAGGCAGAGAGAGGGGGACAGAGGATCCAAAGCAGGCTCTGCACTGACAGGCTGACAGCAACAAGTGCTATGTGGGGCTTGAACTCACGAACTGTGAGATCATGACCTGAGCCGAAGTCCAGTGCTCAATCAACTGATCCACCCAGGTGCCCCTAAAATACTTTCTATATGCAAGCTTAACCCTATCCAGTATGTGGAATATGGAATTGACTATTTTGTAGGTTAAAATTTATCATATATTAGTGACATCACATGGTTCAATCTGCTAGTATCCAAGGTACCTGTGAACATATAGCCTGCAACTAAGTAGACTGTTGAATGAGGTGAGTTGTCAAAGATCTAAGAACTGAGGTTTCCATGGTGAGGTGTGTGCAGATGTGCCTGACAAGTCAGTCTTTACTCATGTTCTCCAATAATTTTGGATTTCAATTTCCCCAAATTTATCCTTTATGCCTTTTAGTTCCTTCCTTGACTGTGCCTTTTACATTATAAATTATGCTTAATAGCAGATCTCAAGCATTTTCTAATGGTCCAGAGGTGTCTCAGAATACTTCTGCCAGAACTAAAGAATTCTTACAAAGTGAGTGACCATTTTTATGGCAGTCTCTTGCACTACAAATTGGATCCAAAATGAAGCTTGCTATTTTTCACTTATTTGTAAAGGTCTGTTAACAATCAAATAAGAAGCAACAAGCAGGTTGAAACAGGGACTGTATTCAATGCATTTCAAAGAATCAGTTGATTCTATTTTTCTATCATGTCACATTTTCTTTTCTGGTATGCAGTCATTATCCTAACATATTCTTTGAAGTACAAGTCCCTGAGCAAGAATTCTACCATTTAAATCCAATAACTTTCATAAAGTTATCAAAACTTCTTAACAACAAGGGAGAAAGGGCAGATGAGTCTTATATTCAACTTGATCCTATTCTTACAACTTTCACAGTCAGACAATTTTAGAGTCTAAGAGGAAAAGCTTGTTAAGCTTCTAAAAAACATCAAAAGCAACAACTTTTTTTAATACAATTGTTTTGATCACTTACATATTCTTTCTTTTATTCTTCGCTTCATCTAACTTTTTTTTTACTGCTCATTCTTATTCCACCCTCTCTACCTCTCTTTCTTGGTGAATATGCTCTTTCTTCCTTCTTTCAGTTTTAATAGTAAGCATCAAAGTGTCATAAATGTGGGAAAAACTGAGGAACCAGTTCCATAAAATCTCTTAGTTAGAAGCATGCTGATAATTTGTAGAATATTGAAAAAAATCTATTCCTCTTTGAATTTTGTTTTGTTTTATTATTGATTATAATGTAAAATGAGAAACATCCAACTCCTGGGGTGTCTGGGTGGCTCAGTGGGTTAAGCATCTGCCTCTTGATTTCGGCTCAGGTCATGATCTCACGGTTTGTGAGACTGAACACCACATGGGCTTCTGTGTTGACAATGTGGAGCCTGCTTGGGATTGTCTCTCTCCCTCTCTCTCTCCCCCTCCCCTGCTCGCACTCTCACTCTCTCTCTCAAAATAGATAAATAAATATTTAAAAAAATAAAAGAAACATCCAACTCGTCTAAAAAGTATTTTAAGAAAAAATAGTTAAGTTTAATAGGCAAAAACTTAAAGCAGTTTGTTCTTGAAAAATTTTCTCGAAGTTAACTGTAACACCATAGTCTTCTTCTGAGTTTGTCTTAGAGCTGACAGAGTAGGCAGATGGCTAGATGTGAAAAGAGGACAAGTGCTTTCTGATAAAAGGCAGAAGCCAAGTTTCAAACAGCCAGGACAGACCTCAGGGGATATGCATGCAATCTTCCCCATGACCACTGCCCACAGTAACCTACAACTTCATTTTAATACATTTATATTGTGGTTTTAACCACCACCCCCCCCCCACACACTCACCAGAGAATGGCTGCCATAACAGTTCTGATTAGGACTTTCTAGGGCCCAAAACTCCCCCTCCAAGTATTGGAGTATTGGATGCAACCTTAGTCAGAAACTGCCCTAGCTGTGCTCCATAACCTATACAAACATAAAAAGAAAAGACAATACTGACCCCCGGTGGAGCTGCCACCTCTGGCTGGGCCTGTCTGCTGTCTCATCTTGAAAGTATACTTTCCCTTAAAATTGCTATTAGATCATTGCTCGCTTAAGAGTTTGAGTCTGAATTCTTTCTTGGCCAAACTCAGGGCCTGGGGCCGGGGAGCCGGACATGCTGTTGACAGAGCAGTAGTAGATAGTTTGTGTAAAAAGCAGAGATTTGAGTGCATATCCTGAGTTTATTCCTTCCTAGTTAACTCTGAAAAGTGATCTTCTCTAGTTGGAGAGTACAGACCTGGCAACATTCTTATCAATATTAAATGAGATGACACAAGTACAGTTCCACAAAATCTAGATGATAACTTCATGTTCATTTCCTCACCCTTATGCAGTCCACTTCTTTGTACTGTACTATTACCGATAAGGTTATAACAATTAAGGAGGAAATGAGAGCTATTTATTTATTTATTTACTTACTTATTGTCTGAGTTGTAAAACTGTGATTTCAAGATTGGAGATGCAAATTCTATTATTTGAATATGCTTTAAAACCCACAAAATCATTTTACATAATATCTCTCTCATTTTATTTAAATAGAACTGTGAAGTTGAGTAAATAGCATTATGATTTTTTAATGGAGAGAGTGGTTCAGAGTTGTTACATGTTACAGCTAGTTATTGACAATCTAAATCCAAAAGCCAAGTCTTTTGACTTCTTTTTGAATCATGTTCTAATATAAAGCATATAATTAAAAAATTAGAAACAATGTGTGTCATATTATGGTAGTACAGTTTCATGATTGTCAACATAGCGTAACTAAGAGCATGGCCTCATGAACCAGATTTTGAATGTGCCAGCCCCAGCTCTGCCATTTACCAGTTGAGTAAACCTGGATAATTAACTTATGCTTTCAGGCTCTTAGTTCTCTCATTTGCAAAATGGGTATAATAATAGTTACTACTTTATTCAGTTGTCATGAGGATTAAGTGACAATGTATGTAAATTACTTAGCATACGACCTGGCAAATAATCTTTGCTATATGTGTTTGTTATTATCATCATTATAATCAGATGAACTAGAAAGGATTATATAATAAGGGCAAACCTAATGAGATTCATCATACATGAGCTATAATCATGCATTTCATTTTTATTTACTTCTTTCAATGATAGATGTATATTAACTACATTTTACAGATGAGGAAGTTTATATTCAAAAAGGAAAAAAAAATCATTCAAGTTCATGCAACTAATATGTGTTAGAAAAAGGTTGAAATGGAATCTGTCTTCAAAACTTATGTGATTCGTGCCTATACCACATGATGTCAATTAGAGATGACCAAGGGGTCTGTCCAACAAGAAGATCTAACCACTGTAAATATTTATTCCTCCAACTTGGAAGCACCCAAATATATAAAACAATTAATAACAAGCATAAAGGAACTCACTGATAAAATACAATAATAGTAAGGGACTTTAACACCTTCCTTACATCAATAAACAGATCCTCTAAGCAGAAAACCAACAAGGAAACAATGGCTTTAAATGACACACTGGACTAGATGGATTTAACAGACATATTCAGAACATTTCATCCTAAAGCAGCAGAGTACACCTTCTTTTCAAGTGAACATGGAACATTATCCTGAATAGACCACATACTGAGTCACAAATCAGACCTCAAAAAGTACAAAACCACTGAGACATACCATGCATATTTTCTGACCACAACACTATGAAACTTGAAGTCAACCACAAGAAAAACTTGGGAAGACCACAAATACATGGAGGTTAAAGAACATCCTACTAAAGAATGAATGGGTTAACCATGAAACTAAAGAAGAAATAAAAAATTCATAGAAACAAATGAAGGTGAAAACACGACAGTCCAAACCTTTGGGATGCAGCAAAAGCAGTCATAAGAGGGAAGTATATGACAATACAAACAGTCGTTAAGAGGGAAGTCAATAGCAATACAAGTCTACCTCAAGAAGCAAGAAAAATCTCAAATACACAACCTAAACTTATACCTAAAGAAGGTAGAAAAAAAAAACAACAAATAAAGCCTAAAGCCTAAAGAAGGGAAATAAGAAAGATTAGAGCAGAAATAGATGAGATAGAAACAACAACGACAACAACAAAACAGTAGAACAGATCAATTAAACTAGGAGCTGAAAAAATTCTTAAGGAATTAATAAAATTGATTAACCCCTAGCCAGACTTACCAAAAAGAAAAGAGAAATGACCCAAATAAATAAAATCATGAATAAGAAAGAGAGATCACAACCAACACCACGGAAATACAAACCATTAGGGAGAATATTACAAAAAAATATATGCCAACAAATTGGGCAATCTGGAAGAAATAGAGACATTCCTAAAAACATATAAACTACCAAAACTTAAAAAGGAATAAATAGAAAATTTGAACAGACTCAACCAGCAAAGAAATTGAATCACTAATCAAAAATCTCCCAACAAACAAAAGTCCAGGGCCAGATGGCTTCCCAGAGGTATTCTACAAAATACTTCAAGAAGAGTTAATTCCTATCCTTCTTGAACTGTTCCAAAAAATAGAAATGGAAGGAAAATTTCCAAATTCATTCCATGAAGCCAACTAAAAAAGAGAATTACAGGCCAATTTCCGTGATGAACATGGATGCAAAAATTCTCAACAAAATACCAGTAGGTTGAATCCAACAGTACATTAAAGGAATCATTTACCACGATCAAGCGGGATTTATTTCTGGGATGCAAGTGTGGTTCAATATTTGCAAATCAATCAATGTGATACACCACATTAATAAAAGAAAGGATAAGAACCATATGATCCTCTCAACAGATGCAGAAAAAGCATTTAACAAAGTACAATATTCATTCTTGACAAAAACCCTCAATAAAGTAGGGATAGAGAGAACATACTTCAATATCATATAGGCCATATATGAAAGACCCATGGCTAATATCATCCTCAATGGTGAAAAACTGAGTTTTCTTCTATAGCCAGGAATAAGACAGGGATGTCCACTCTTACAACTGTTATTTAAACATAGTGCTGGGAGTCTTAGCCTCAACAATCAGACAACAAAAAGAAATAAAGGGCATCCAAATTGGCAAGGAAGAGGTCAAACTTTCACTATTCACAGACAGCATGATACTCCATATAGAAAGCCTGAAAGATTCCACCAAAAAATTATTAGAACTAATACACAAATTCAGTAAAGTCATGGGATACAAAACCAACATACAGAAATCTGTTGCATTTCTATACACCAATAATGAACCTGCAGAAAAAGAAATCAAGGAAGCAATTCCATTTACAATTGTACCAAAACCCATAAGATATCTAGGAATAAACCTAACCGAACATATAAAAGATCTGTATATTCCATGCTCATGGATTGATAGAACAAATATTGTTAAAATAACACCATCAATTTTCATAGAGCTCGAACACACAATCCTAAAATTTGTATGGAACCACAAAAGACCCCGAATAGCCAAAGTGATCTTGGAAAAGAACAGAAAAGCTGGAGGCATCACAATTCCAGACTTCAAGCTGTATTACAAAGCTGTACTCATCAAAGCTGTATGGTACTGGCACAAAAACAGACACATAGATCATTGGAAATAGAATAGAAAATCCAGAAATGGACTCACAACTATATAGTCAACTAATCTTGACAAAGCAGGAAAGAATATCCAATGGAAAAAAGATAGTCTCTTCAACAAATGGTGCTAGGAACTCTGGACAGCAACATGCAGAAGAATGAACCTGGATCACTTTCTAACACAATACACAAAAATACATTAAAAATGGTTGAAAGACCTAAAAAGAAAGACCTGCGAGACAGGAAATCATCAAAATCCTACAGGAGAACACAGGCAACAACCTCTTTGTCACTGGCCATAGCAACTTCTTATTAGACACATCTCCTGAGGCAAGGGAAACAAAAGCAAAAATGTAGTATTGGGACCTCATCAAGATAATAAACTTCTGCACAGCAAAGAAAACAATTAACAAAACTAAAAGGCAACCTTCACGATAGGAGAAGATATTTGCAAATAACATATTGGATAAGGCTTAGTATCCAAAATCTATAAAGAATCTAACAAACTCAACACCCAAAAAACAAATAATTTAGTTAAAAATGGGCAGAAGACATGAATAGACACTTTTCCAAAGAAGACATCCAAATCACTAACAGACACATGAAAAGATGTTCAGCATCACTTATCATCAGGGGAAACACAAATCAAAACTACAATGAGATATCACCTCACACCTGTCAGAATGGCTAAAATTAATACAGGAAACAACAGATGTTGATGAGAATGAGGAGAAAGGAAACCCTCTTACACTGTTGGTGAGAATGCAAACTGGTGCAACCACTCTGGAAAACGGTACGGAGATTTCTCAAAAAGTTAAAAATAGAACTACCCTATAACCCAGTTAACTGCACTATTAGGTATTTACCCAAAAGATATAAAAATACTAATTTGCATGGATACCCTAAAGTTGATAGCAGCACTGTCAACAATAGCCAAATTATGGAAAGAGCCCAAATGTCCATCGACTGATGAATGGATAAAGAAGATGTGATACACACACACACACACACACACACACACACACACACACACACTGGAATATTACTCAGCTATCAAAAATAATAAAATCTTGCCATTTGCAAGGATATGGATGGAGCTTGAGTGTATTATGCTAAGCGAAACAAGTCATCCAGAGAAAGACAAATATCATAGATTTCACTCAAGTGGAATTTAAGAAACAAAAACAGATAAACATATGGGAGGGGAAAAAAAAAGAGAGCCAAACCATAAAACAGACTCTTAACTGCAGAGAAAAAACTGAGGGTTGCTGGAGGGGAGGTGGTCAGGGTGATGGGCTAAATGGGTGATGGGTATTAAGGAAGACATTTGTGATGAGCACTGAGTGTTGTATGTAAGTGATGAATCACTAAATTCTACTCCTGAAACTAATACACTATATGTTAACTAACTAGAATTTAAATAAAAACTGAAAAAAAAAGAAAGGAAAAAATGAAAGATGATCCAATATTTTACTTTTCACCTGAGTATACTAGAGCCAAGCAAGAATACCTATGAATCCTAGGAATGATGCTTGGTTAATAACAACAGGCCTAAATAAGGACCCAGGATTCCTAAATCAGAGTTCAGTGATTACATGAAACTAGTCTATAACCTAAATAAGTATTTGTTTTAATTGTCCATGATCTGATCTTATTGTCACTGCTTTATATGTTAAGAACTTATAGTAAAGAATAGGAGAGAGAAGCATATTTTAAAATTAATGAGGCATTTGTTCTCTATATCTACAAATCCTAATAAATGACAGGCAGAGTGATACATAATTCATAGTAGCTAACAAATTACAGTGCATTTGCAAAATGACCTGTTTTTTCCTACTTATTCTCTGTGTGGTACATTAATGTCAAAAATAACATAGTGGTAAATACAGACAGCATAGGACAACAAACAATATTGGGATAATGTATGATATAACCTATGCCAGAAATGCTAGCAGAGCAATTAGAGGGCTCACACAGATTTAATATGAAGTCAAAAGGTCAACCAAGCCTTTATTTCAGCAAATAATACTTTATGCTTTGTATTCTTTTTTTGAGCAAGGACTCAAATCTTTATTATGAGGAAGACCAATCAGATATTCCAAATTCAATTCCTAAACCCAAGCAAATGGATATTGTTTAGGCTTTCAGGAATCACATAAACACATTACATATACAGATATATCACTAAGCTACACATCAACAAGAACTGCAAATTATTGTAACCTCATGAGTGACATTCAAAATGGCAGATTTCCTGATCTGTTCCTTGAAAAGATTGCATTAACTGTGAGAAAAAAAGATTGAAGATGAGAAGAAAAACCTTCTTCTCTCAAGGTTAAGAGGTATAAAGCTTGATTTACATCACTGCTTTTCAGTCCTGGGATGAGAACCCAGTAACGGCCTGGCTAAAAAGATATATTATGAATACCTCAGACAAAATTATGGATTCTTATATATGGGGAAAACAGTGATACACACACGTACAAATAAAAACAATCAGATAATAAAGAAAAATGTTTTAAATGATAAGATATTTGTGGTCTATGGGAACATATATTAACAAAGGTTGTAATAAAAAGAAAACATGCACTTGTTATCCTCCTCACATAATATTAGCCTGCATAACACGTGGTTGAAGGAATGTCCATTGATATTCTAAGCTATAGACCAGAGTCCTTCCATATGAATGGCATTTGCCAAGTATGGATATTCATTTCCCCATTATTCTTCTCCATGAGTGGTCCTTATCTCATAAATATGCCTCTTTTTATTTAAGATAATCTTCTGTGTACAGATCAGAACTAAGAGCCCCTTGGCATTACAAAGACAGAATGGCCATAGATTAAATCAGAATTCAAATACTAAAAAGAACAGACATCATATATGTGTAGGGGAGGACAAATAATCTTCTACCCTTCTAGATTCTTGGCTAAGACACCTCCATAATACAAGAATAACAGGAAAAAAAAACAGAAGTTAATAAAATGTGTACCTCTTGTATACAAAGGAGAGACCCAGGAAAACTGAGTAACTCCTTGAAATGGCCCAAACCATCATTTAAAGTACCACCTCCAGCTAAAGACAAAGGAAGACATTGGGGGTATAGAGAGCAAGTTATGGGAGGTTTTCAGGCAAATCACAGAATGTATGGTTGTCATGCAGATTTCAGTCTCTCTTTTCTCCACTGATAAGAGTTTCTAGAGATCCTGTCTTCTTTCTTTTTCTAGTACAGAGAAGAGGACACCCTTAGAAATGGAGATTTCCCTTATAAATGTAAATGTGTCTTACAAAAGGGTAACTTCCTACTAGCTTAGGTCTGCTGTTTCTTAAAAATAACCACCTCAAGATAATTCTTTTGCCAAAGGGCATATTTTGGGGTGGCAAATGCTGCTCTTCTTCACATGCATTCATTAAACTCATGGTAATGATTAGACATATTATATAACAAATGCTTTGAGATTAACAAGGATACAGGTTCCAGAATTTGAAACTCTAAGGTTTGTTTGGTCATATAAAGATTCATAAACATCACTGCCTGGAGAATATGAAAGCCTTATGAATCAAAATCATAAAAACAGAATCAATCAATAAATATTAATTGGTGTTTTGATATTCAACATAAAGCGCTAGGTAATGTGAGTAAATAGTGATATAAATATCCTCTCCTTTTCTTCAGGGTCTACCTGTCCTTTGGAAATATATAACAATGGCATTAAAAATAGGGTCTAGGGAAACCAGATGAAGCAGCCAGAAGTCCTGTTGCTAGATACTCTAAAGAAAAGAAAATATTGTTTTGGAAGTTAGGGTTAGATTCTAGAATCTTTAATTTAGTACTTCCAAAAATGGGAGAATATACAATGTACAGAGGTGTTCCTTTGAATAAGATTTCCTATTGCTGCTGTAAAAAATTACCATAAATTTAGTGACTTAAAAACAATACAATACTTATTCTCCTATAGTTCTGGAGATCAGAAGCCCAAAATTGATTTTACAGGCAAAAATCAAGGTGTTGGCAGGGTGAGTTTCTTCCCAAGACTTTAGGGAAGAATCCATTTCATGCTTTTTTTAGCTTATAGAGGCCACCTTCATTTCTTAGCCCATGACCCCTTCCTTCATATTCAAGGCACATCACTACAGCCTCTTCTCTGTCATCACATCTCCTCTTTGACTATGACCCTCTTGCCTCTTTCTTTGTAATAATATTGGTTTTGCCTGGATAATCTAGGATCATCTTTCTATCTCAAGACCCTTAAGTTAATCACATCTGCAAATTTCCTTTTGCCATGTATGGTAATATATTCACAAGTTCCAGGGATTATTAGGATGTGGACATACTTAGGGGACCACTTTTCTGTTTACCACAGTTGAGAACTAAAACACAGTATTATAAATTTTAAGTGCCTGAGCCCTATACTATGATAATACTCAGAAGCACTGGAAGTCATACTTTTTGAGGGATAGTCATTTCAATAATAAATGTTTTTCAGCAATTAATATATGCTTAACAAAATGCTCTATGTCAGAGCTAAAAAATTGTATAGATCCAGCTCTTGTTTTTAAAGAAATTTTGATCTAGCTTAGGATTCTTAAAACCTTTTGACCTGATCCATTATATAAAGGAAATTCCACTTTACAATGCAGTTCACACATACATCTTGTGTGTATGTCTCAAAACAAAAATTCACAATACAATGATCAGCTAGTAAGAATGTATTATTTTTCATTCTATTCTTTTTATTTAAAGAAAAAATGTGTTGATCACAATCCTCTAATGTGCTTTTATTGATAAAAGAGACAGGTAATTAAATGTATAAAATATCTACTGATTTTGTAAGTAAAACAGACAAATACATATGTAATAAAGTATCCAGATGTATTATGTAAACCTGAAAAGGAAGATAAACATTTGCAGTCAAAGGCAATGGGTAGACTAGTTGAAGCAAAGGAAGCAAAACCCAAAAACATTACCCAAATGGCATAGTCAGGGAACTCCAGTCCTAAGAATTCAAAATGGCTAGAAAATTAGGTATAATTAGAAGCTTGTCGAGAGATGAGATAGACAAGTAAGCTAGTGTAACAGTGAACTGCAAGCTGCCCCAACATGGGCTTCTTTGGCATGAAGACTATTTTTAGTTAAAAAACAATCCAACCCCAATAGGTTCAGGTAAAGCTCTTCATCTTCTTTTCAACTGCCTCAAAAGAATTTAGATAGGGGGACCTGCTCCAGAAGGGAGCTATCACCATTAATAACTACATTATGGTATGAACTAGATCTGGTAGACATGGAGGAACCTAGCAAGGCCATTTCGATCAAAGTTCTCTCTTTACTCCATTGTTTGAGTGGCTCAGCAAACATCTGTTTACCAAATATTTACCCTTTTTCATCTTCCTATAAATTGTATTCCTTTCCTCCAAAGTCCCAGACCCCTGCCCACTTTTCCTTGGCTCAGGATGACATTTATACCTTATTTTGCCTGTCTTTGGAATTTCCATGTCTGTGTAGACTCCCCACGTGTACTCTATTAAATATGATTTTCTCCTGTCAATCTGTCTCATGTCAATTTTATCTTAGTCCAACTGGAAGGACCTGGAAGGGGACAGGAATTCTTGCTAATTCCCCACCCCCACCCCTATCCCACACACCCTCCTCCATACACTCCCTCCCTCGCACATCTCCTCCTCTATACACCCCCTCCTCCATGCATAACCTCCCCCAGACACCTCTACCCTCCATCCCCTAGGAAGATAAAATACTCAAGAGCCTGTTTGAAGGTCTTTCCTTCATTTAGGCTCTACTTCGTGTGAGGTCCAGTTAGATCTAGATTGGGAATAAAATTATGCATGAAGGGTATGGCATTTGTTCTCATGGAGCTTATATTCTACTATTTGACTTATCCTTTAAACAATGATAAGAATTTCCAATGTTATCATAAGGGGAAAGGTTAGGTAACTAAAACATTTTATACAGAAGAAAAACATGACGAGTTTATGCTTTTAAGAGAATGTATGTGAGAATGAATTGAGTGTGTATAGGTGGAAATTTCATGTCTAGTGAGAAGTAGAACTAAGTAAGTATCAGTGGTCTAGTATGTCAGAGGGAATAGATTTTTGAAATGTTAATAATGAAGAATTTACAGGTTTGGAGATTGAATATGAGAGTGGTGGAAAAGGAGAAATGGAGAATAATTTCTGTATTTTTAATTTTATTAACTGGATGGAAGGAAACACCATTCAATATAAAGGCCATATGCATTAAAAATAATGTTAGGATAATGGATACTAAATTCATAATGAAAAATCAAGTGCATATATAGGAAATGAAAGAATATATAGGGCTGGGTCACAGGAAAACAGTTGGGGTTCAGTTAGTGTATTTTTAGACTATAGATGGCCTTTTAACCCATGAAGTTAAGATAAATTACCCAGGAAATATATATAGAGAAAGGAGAGAAGAATTGATAGAGTCCTATAGACAACAGCATTCAAATGATGATCAGAATGGGATTACACAGAGAATTTTGTAATGGGAATGAAACTATACTATAAAATATAGGTTTGTGATTTAAAAAAATGTTTTGAAGTTATATAGATTGGTTGAAAGTGGATTCAAGAAGTCAGATAAGAAGTAAGGCTGTCAATCCAATTTGCTTCTCAGGATACCTCTGGTAGCATGAGTTGAAGTGATGTTTCAGGATGGTGAGGGCATTGAACAGATTCCAGCAGACTGGGGAACGAAAAGCAAAGGATGTGAAGATGGTGACTACAGCCCATAGTTTTCATGAGCTTGCCTTTGCAAGAGGGATAAGAGAGAATTGTTATCAAGGGAGCCAAGTATAGAAGGTTTTCATTTTTAGGAGGGGAGCAGCTTATAAACATTTGTTGTTTATGGAAGAGAAATGGGGGTCGGTTTCAGCATAGAGGTTTTTCAGTAAAGTGGATAAATAGGTGCCATGAGATCAAAAAGGACAAAATGTATATTGTGGCCAAAATGGCCCTTTACCCTTCTTGTTACAGTGTATGATGTTTGTAGAGGAAAAACAAAACACCCTAAATGACTCTTACATTTTTAAAACATGAATCCAATTGATTGTTCACAGTAGAACTCGAGAGCTTTCCAAATTAATTTTTGGTTCTCTTCTCCTCACTTGTAAAACCACCAAGGGCAATTAACATAAACAGGCCAGTGATAGTCCTGACTCTGCAAGGTAATTAACACAGCAGGAAATGCATTCTGGGGCAGACAGTTCCTAGAAGAGTGGGTGGAATCTTAATGGGAGATGAGGAAGAGTAAGCAACTTAATAATTCCAGACTGTATATAGCTCTCACATCATTAAAGTCTCAAAACTATTTTTAAAAGGCCAACAACCTGAAGAGAAATTTTACCTTTTCTTGAGTTTCATCAGTGACCTGGGCTTTCATTATTATTGTTGTTTTGTCTGATTCTGGTGTTTATTCAGACTTTCTAAAATAGTCTAAAAACGACCTAATTGCTAGCCTTACATAACTTTCCAAGTTACTATTTAAGCAATAATGACCTTCAAACTGGATATTCTCTTGGCATTAATGACCAATGGAAAGCACTGGTGGTATCAGAAGCTAGGGGCCTTTAATCCAGCCTGTCGTTAATGGCCAGAAAATGCCTAACTGGGAGGTCATTAGTGTGATTATAAATCATAACAATGCAAAGAAAAAGGCAAAGTGTTCAAAAGTTACAAGTTGAACATCAAGTTGCCATGGATACCGTATTTTCCTAGATACTGCAACCCAGACTACTAACCAAAGAAAGGCAATTCTCAATTCTTATTATTCCATTTAGGGTTATAATTGCTGTCTGGATACAAATATTGGTCCACAGAATCTGAAACAACGAACATTCTTACTGTATAAAGGAAAGAAGAACCTTTGGATGAAAAGGAGCCTAGGGAGGTTTTTCATTCCAATTTCTGCTATTACAGTTATAGTGGGATGAACTAGTTTAATATCTTCTTATGTTTACCGATATCCAAAGAAGGAGAGTACAGACATCTTAAGTAGGGGTGAATCCAGTTTTTGTGGAGTCTGAGGCTCACAGACTTTTTAGATTTCTTTAAAAAAAAAAAGAGAAATCCCAAATTACTAATATAAAATATCCATTTTACTGGTACTCCTGACACAAAGGGAGATGTGACAGAGGCAAGTACTTTACCGATTGCAATGAAAATGTCTTATTCTTTCAAAATTTACAAAATTATATGACCATATATCATATGGCAAGAGGCCTCCCCAATGCATAGTGAACCTTTCCAATCAATTGATTTGCTTTACAGTAAATTCTCTCCTAAACTGTTAAGAATCCTAGAAGTTTATAAATAAGTGAGTCAGAGAAAGACAAATACCATATGATCTCACTCATATGAGGAATTTAAGAAACAAAACAAATGAGCAAAGGAAAAAAAAGAGAGAGAGAAACCAAGAAACAGACTCTTAACTACAGTGAACAAATTGATGGTTACCAAAGCGGGGAGGCGGTGGGGGGAGTGTTGGGTGAAATAGGTGATGGGTTGGAAGCCATTTTCTGAACTCACTAAGTTGAGAAAAACTTCTTGTGAGGTAAGGCAAGTTTGTAAGGCCTCTTGCCATCAGATGGTGACCGATATCCACCCCTCCTCAATTATTTTTGCTTGAGCACCAACCCCCAAGGCACCTTGTTGACTGGTATCGGGAGTGACTTGTCCCCTTATCCAATATGCTGATTGCACCTTGTGAAGGATCTTATTGTAGGACCTTCTTCTTTTGTGTTTATGGGAGCAAACATTTGCATTTCCTGAGAATCCTGTTTTTCTTATACTTCCCCTTAAGCAAACAGGGTATTGACCCCTGCCCACAAAGAACTAACATTTGCCTTTACTATGCTAAAAACATTGTCCTGTATTTAAATGCTAAAGATACCTTCCTTCCCCATATGATAGGCATCTAAGTCACCTACATCAATCACTATTGATAAAGATTATGCATGAGTCTTCTACCAATCTATGTTCTGCAAAATTGTTATATACCAAAGAAATTTGTCATCAGAAATCATTGTCTAAGGGAAATGCCACTTCTGTGCTGGCCCCATATATTTTTTTCCATAAATAAAGTTGGCTCTCAGGTCAGAGCAGAGATGCCTGCCTGGTCATCAGAAAGAAACTCGTAGCTCTCTCACTCCCTCCTCCTTTCGCCGACACCGTCCATCCTTCAGGGAGCCCTGGACCTGCTGGAGCTGGACTCGGGCAAGTGGTGCCCAAACAGGGACCTGAAGGTAAGCCCTTTCCCTTTCTCCTTCGATTTTCGGGACGGTTAGGACTCCACCATAGGGTGCTGCAGAGCCCCCTGTAGAGATAGGCAGGGTTAGAGTGGTGGATAGGATCAGAACTTAAACTTGAGGCTCTCTCATCTCTCTCGTGCCGACACCGTCCATCCTTCAGGGAACCCTGAACCTGCTGGAGCTGGACTCTGGTAGTGATGAGGATTAAGGAGTGCAGTTGATAAGCACCGAGTGATGTATGGAAGTGTTGAATTACTATATTGTACATTTGAAACTAATGTAACACTTTATGTTAACTCTACTGGAATTAAAAAAAAAACTAAATTAAAAGAGATTCCTAGAACTTTAGGCAAAGAAAGACACCAGTAGTATATCCATTACATTCTTACTGTAAATGAGGAAACTCAAAATGTTCAAGTGAAGAAATATGAGCTAACCAAGTCTCCTAATTCACACTTCTCTGCACCCAAATTCTTTGAATCTTATTGGCTTTTTGAGCAGGGGGACTGCCTGGAACCTAAGTGATAATCTTTGGGAATTTTTGAGGGACCAGTGAGACAGAACCAAAGAGAATATATTTCCATGAAGCTTCTCGAGGGAATAAAGAACATGGAAAAAAGAAATCAACTAATTGTCATTTTTAAGAAACAGATTGTGTGATGGAAACTGTTAAACTCAATTCCTTCTCCCCTTCTTTCATAGTAAATGAATTGTGCCTGAAATTCTCCTCCCAAATACACCTGCATGTCCCAGTCTCCTCTTGCAGCTAGGTGTTGTTCTCACTGCTGGGGGGCAAGGGCAAAGAAGACATAGTAAATTTCTCTTTTAATTTCAATGCATTATGACATGCCAGTGTAACTGCTTTATTTGAAAGAAGAGAGTGTGGGCCCTTCTTCTACTAAATATTTAAAGGCTATTTAATATTTAAAATTGCTAATCAATAGATGCTTTTTCCTCGACCATTTCAAAATGTATTAGTAACTGATTGAAATCTTAGACTATGTGAGTAAAAATGTCTCAGAGAAGCTCAGCTGTAAAGGCATGGAAAGGCATGAGTATCTCATAAAAAACAACCTGTGATACTACAACATATTAGATGTTTTTATTAACTTTTTGAAGATATTGGTTTTACTTTTTAGCATAACACATTGGTCCATTTATAATTTATTAATAAAAGGAGTAAATGAGCTGGGAATATTTACAAGTAACATTATCAAATCATCTCTTTTCACAGTCAAGCATAAAAGATATATGTATGATCATTTCACTTTATCTCCAGAATTATTTTATTTTATCATATAAACAGTGTATGTGTTGCATTGATTTGCACTTCTTGATCAAAATTGAAGTTGTTTGAACACCATTCCTTGTTTGAATAAATTTCGGTATTGACTTTGAGGGAAGAAAGTTGATAACTGCATAATATACCTCCCACCATAGAAACCAAGTATTCAGACTCCTATCTGTCAGTTGTACATCACTGGTCTAGCATGGATGCCCATGAGATTGGCAGCTCTGCAGGGCTTGTCTAAAGAGAAAAGGGTTATGTAGACTTATGAAAAATCTCAGAAGAAAATAAGAATTAAAGGATGAAAGCTGATTCTCAGATGCCTGAGTAGATCTAATGGCTAAGGAAACAGAATTGTGATCTCCAAAAGGAAGGACCTGACAAATGTCAAATTTTGACTCCCTACTCTGCCACAGGCTGCTTCCCTTGGGTTTGAAATTGGACCATTTCTGAATGTGACTTTTTCTAAGACCAGACTTTTAGAACAATTATTACCTTGTACCTTCTCAGTTTTACATTCCAATCTAATGTATTATCTATTTCACAAACTTTTTTCAATAGGAGGTAACAACCACTGAACTCAGATCAAAAAGAATATTTTTCACCCACAAATTCATCAGACTTAAAAGTCAAGTCTTGTACAAAACAGTTCCTCTGGATATGATGTTCTTTACTTATGTGGGGCTAGTGTAAAAACTTGAACTGGTTCCTGGTGATATGAGGTGGTTACTTTTGATCACCATTGCTTAAATTGCAATGGCATTTTCTAAAGTTGCAACTCCAAGGATACTAACCTGTGACTGCTGGGTTCTGTCTGAGCACCATATAGGACATCAATAGAAGTAAACACACAGGAGTTAGTTAATGCAGAGGGTGATCAGCTGCCTTGACACCCTAAGGATCTGGGTTTAGAACCAGCTGAGTTCATTGCTTCAAGGAGTCTAAGGTCAGTCCCTGTCTGTTTTCTACACATTGAAAACCATGCCACTATTCAGCGTAATTGACAAGTTACTTCTCCAAGGGGATTGTGCACTAAAATAGTTTTCTCTGCATTTTTAAAATACAATATCCAAACACCCACACAAGTCTGATAGCTTTTAGGTGCTGACTGTATAATAAAATCTCAGAATTTTATTTCAAACTGACTTGGCATCTTACACTTTTCCATAGCACTCAAAATAATTAAAAATATTTGACATGTTTATGATACTGTATCTATCTGATGATTTGTGAACACTCAGACATTGAACACTTTGTCTTGGGGCCCCTAACACATGATGCTGATATCAAATGATAAAATTATCTTTTAGTTTATAAAATTGTTTACTGGAACTTGTTAAGAAATATGTGTATACTATTTGTATGATGCTAAAAGAAAACTGAGATATTGAAAATAAGAATACTAACATATCTCCAAAACGACAGTGCACAGTATTACATACATACTTGGACTGAAAGAATTTAGATGCTTAATCTTGGGATACAGTGAGCAACCAAACCAGCTTTCAATAGTGGTAATTGCAAAAATTATATTTTTCTAAATGTAATTACTTTAGACTTTTTTTGGAGTATACCCTATACCTGTGTATATTATTTAAGTCAATGCTTAAATAGTTTGTTTTGGGGGATTTTCTTTAACGACAATATTTTATTGATGATATTTCATCATTCACTTCATGTCCTTATAAAAGTTTTTTATTATTTCCATCTTTTTAATCCTTTCTTTAAAGCCTCTCCCTACCACTCACCATGTATGTCTTTACCTTCATTTCAACTTGTCCTTATGCTCAAATAGTAAAATACACTAGATGGTCTTAATAAATAATAGCCATAAACAAGGCTTCTTGTGATTTCAGAACATGACACACCATCTGACTCATGCATAACTTGGGACAGGGTTTCTCAAATTTGGCACCATTGACATTCTACATTGACTAAGTCTTTGCTGTAAGGGGCTGTTCTGTGCATTGTAGGAGGCTTATCAGGATCCATGGTCTTAACCCCCTTGCTCCCATAGCATTTTTCCCCAAACCCCCATTTGACAGCCAGAAATGTCTCCAGATAAATGTTCCTTGGGGAAAAATGCTGTTCTTTGTGCTAATGACTTTTTCCTGGCCTTGCCTGGCTGCATGTTACTGTCCATGCATTGTGGAGTCATCATGAAGAGTCACCTCCTCCTTAAAGCCTTAGTTGAATCACCCAAGAGAAGATAAGGGCTTCTCTTACTTATTCTGTTTTCATTAGAATGGCTTCATATCTCTTCATATCTCAAAATTCTTTGCAAAATATATTTGTCATTTTCTGCTCATAAGAATAATAATAATCTTTTTTATTTTATGCTCCTTGCATGAAAAATTAAGTATCAGTATGTTGTCTTTTACATGATATATCCCCACATTCTACCATAATTTCTGGCACATAATAGAATCAATAAATGTTTATGGGAAAAAATAATGAAATAGATGACTAAATGAATGAATGGGCATGGGAAGTTTATAATAAGACAACTCCTAAATATATTTTGACTTTTGTATGGAACACTTGGTTTGAAAGAAATATTTCTTAAAATAATTTTCTCCAAATCCTACTCTAAGGAATTTTCAGGTCATGTGGGAAATTTACTGGGTGGAGTTAAGTATAGGGGTATAAAAGGTCATTAAAATTTTTGTAAATGGAAAAACGATCTTATCCATCAAATTTTTAAAGTACTGTTTGATGGGATATCACACAAAAGACACTGGTAGCTGACAGGAGCTTATAGTTAGTTCCTTTATTCTCCAAAGCTGAGGTGCTAATTAATTTTTGTTAGTGATGATAAAATGAAACTTTTTGAACAGAAACATTTTCTTTCTTGCTATTTTCACATAAACATTGGCCAAGTGTTTTGGAGATCATTTTTCTCTTCAATTTCAAAATTTCAGTGCTTTTTAAACCAATTTAATTCAATATATCATGGTGTAGGCTAAATAATGCTTGCTCCCTAAATGTCTACATCCTAATCCCTGAAACTTGGGAATATGTGACCTTATATGGCAAAAGGGACTTTGAAGATATCACTAAATTAGAGATCCTGAGATGGAAAAGTAGGATGGATTATCTAAGTGGATTCTATGTAAATAGAGAGGGTCTTATGAGAGGTAGAGAGGGATCAGGGAAACAGAAGGCAACGTGACATGGAAGCAAAAGGAGATTTGAAAATGCCAACCTGCTAGCATTGAAGATGGAGGAAAGACCCATGAGCCAAGGATGCTGGTGGACCTAGAAGCTGGAAGAGGCAAGGAACATAAGCATGCTGACACCTTGATGTTAAGCAGTGAAACGGATTTCAGAAATCCAACCTCAGAAATTATAAGATAATACATTTGTATTATTTTGAGCCACTAAGTTTGTGGTGACTTGATGCAGTGGCACTAGAGAACTAATATAATCATCATGAGATTTTTTAACTGATTCTTGGTAAGAATTTTTTATTGAATGGGCTATCTATATGTCTGCATCTCATTTTTCCATTTTCCAGCAGTAAATTTTGTTCAGTGTTATATAAAATTGTATGAATATGCTAAAAATATTCATTTATCCATTCTACAAGTAAAGTACACTTGGGTTGTTGTCAGGGGTCAGTTATTCCGGCAATGGTGCTGTGAACATTCTTGTATGTGGATCCTGATGCACATGTGCAAGAATTTCCATCTGCACAAGAACTACACTCTCATAATCTGTCTGAAGAATAAAAGCTTTATGTATATAAAAGGAGACTTGTTATGAGATATTGGCTCAGGAGATTATGGAGGCTGAGAAATCCCACAATCTGCCATCTGCTAACTAAAGACTTCAAGAAAGCAGGTGGTATATAAAGCAGTGCAAATCCAAAGACCTGTGAACCAGGGGAGCCAATGTCTGCATTCATGTAAATCAACCCAGTCAAAGGGTAAAAGATGAGATAAGGTGTCTCAGCTCAAACAGAGAAGCAAGAAAAAAGGGGCAAATCTCTTCACTTTTTGTTCTATTGAGACCCTCAATGGATTGCATGATGACCACCCACATTGGGAGGGCAATCTACTTAGTTGAGTCTACTGAGTGGACATGCTAATCTCATCTGGAAACATCCTTACAGTTCTCCTCAGAATTAATATTTAACCTTGGTTACCCCAGGGCCAGTAAAGTTGACACTCAAAATTAACCATCACATGGAGTTTCAATTCATCTATGTATTGAAATGGAAAGAAATGACATCTTTATAACATTGAATATTTGGATCCTCTTTACTGTATCTAATAGCCTTTTATCATTTTCTAAAAAGAATTTGCACATGTTTTGTTTGATTTATTCTTAGGTAATATTTAATTTTGATGTAATAATGTATTTTTTCCCAACTTTGTTCCTGGCACTTTGTAATACAATGGAGTTTGAAACCAGTAACCTAGATAAAGTTTCATATAAACTCTAATAATTTACTAGCAGTTTATTTAGAAGTTTCTATATATATAAGGATATAATCTGCCACTCTTTTTACTTTTTTCTTCTTGCTTTAATGAGCTGGCTAAGAATGGTGGTGATAACTGCGAACTTTATCTTGTGTCTGATCTCAAAGGGAAAAATCTTTGAACACTTCAATTTATCTATGATTGTGTTGAAATGGCTTTTGTTTTATTTTAATCTGAATGTAGAACAAACAGAATTTTCTAACAAGTTTGATATGGCAGTAGGTGAAAGAAAAGATCTAAGAAAATATGACTTCAGCTTGGTGGAATCCAAGTATGAGACTAGAGAGATAGGAGAAAGTTAGAAACTCAAGAGCTCTGTGTTGGGCATGTTAAGTTTGAGATGTATAGTAGATAGGCAGGTAGACATGTAGAGTGATCAGTTAAATATATAAGCATTGATTTGAGAGGAAATGAACAATTAAGAAAAAGAGGTGAATCACTAATGGTTAAAGGCTATTTAAAGTTATAAGACTGCTAAACATATCAAGGCATAAATAGTTGATCAAGAAAAAGTTGAAAGAAGTTTGCCCTGAGGGACTCCCTTATTGGGAGTTTGAGGTGATGAAGAGAAGCAAGAAGCCTGGAAGGAGTGGCCAGGGAGGTAGGATGCAACCAGAAGAATGAAGGAAGTATCTCTGAAACCAAGAGTAGAAAATATCTCAAGAAGACGGAAATTTGCTTAATCTCCAATTGTTACTATACAAAGAAGGCTTCAATAGGCATTCTTATATCCATATCATAGCTAACTTGTAATAGTTTTTTTGGTAGACAAAAATCCTAGAAATAGAATTTTGAGGAAAAAGCTATGTTGGCTTAAAATGTTGATAGGTATTATAGCTACCAAAAAGAAATCATTCACATTTACATTTCTGTCCCTAATATAAAAGAATACACCTAAGAAAATGCACACCTTTTCTTGGATGCCTTTCAATAAGGGATACTTGGGGGGTAATGAGACAGGTCCTGAGGTGATTTGCCCATTTACAACTCTGGTTAGCTGACACTTCTGCCTTTCAATCCAGCCAAAAGCTGCAAAACACCATTAAACAGTCAATTCTAAAATATACCGTATAACCAGCCACATAATTGGCTCTTAGTGAAAGAGAATTTTCTTATAGTAAGCAAAAGAATAATATTGGAAGCCAACTGGTAGAGGGTTATTATGATTATCTTAGAGATCAGACATGGTTAAGAGAGCTGCGGATAAATCACATCCATTTCCAAAGCTAGGTGTTTCATATATCTTCAGACATCTAATTATCACTTCCACTATTTTTATTTTATCCACATATGACCCGTACTTCTAGCAATTTAATATGTTAAAAGTCAATTCACGTTGTCTTTTGCTTAAATCTATTTTAGAAGGAAAATGTCCATCACTATTGTAAATAGAAAGTATCACTTTTTATTAAAGGTAACTGCAATAAATAGGATCAATACAAACAGTGTTATTAAATTTAAGGTTGATGCTATTGCTTGCCAAAGGCTTTGAACCTATGGCCCATAAAAAGAAAATTACCAAGGTTAGGGGAGAGCTAAAGCTATATTTGTTTCTACATAATATTCTTATAGGATTGTTAAGGCATGAATTGAAAAGTTAAAGTCTGAATTATAACTTGTCACAGATTGCACAGAGCAGGATCCCAGTCCATTAACAAAAGAAAAATAAATTTTACACAGAGCAGGATCCCAGTCCATTAACAAAAGAAAAATAAATCTTAGCTATTATTTTTCCACTAGAATTGTAATTGCTGTTGGATATGAATGTTAGAGCACAGAACTTGAAGTGAACATCAGTGTCCATCTCGTGAAACTGCAATGACAAGAATTTTTGTCTAAAAAGAGCCCTGGTAGTCTGGGATTTTTAACTCTCCTAATTCCTTTTTCTAGCAAAGGTTACTTATAACCATGTTATGGTCAACAGCTTCCAGGTAAGGACTTTTTAAAGCTCGAATTCACATAAATAATTTCAAAATATTTTTACAGGTGAGAAAAGAGTCCAGAAATCATTCAGGGCAATAACTTCACTTTTCAGAAGAGGAGACTAAATCTGTGGACGTGTTGGTGGCTGTCTAGGGGAAGAGCCACACACAATATGGTCAGACTGGAAATCTGTTCAGAGTTAGCATTTCCTGGACACAGAACTCTCCCTTCTAACAAGATTTTTGTCAATTTTTGCATTTATTTCAAAGTCTTAGAAAAACCTATTACCTTTAATTGCTTTAAAAGAGAACATGCAGATAATTATATCCTTGCACCAATTATAGAGTATTTGCCCAAGTGGAGAAGTTTAAAAGATGGGGACAGTGACCATGTTAGAACATACAAAACAGATGCAGTGACACATAAAGAGCCTAAGAAGAACTTCACAAAGATGCAAATGTTTTCCATTACGTATTTACACACCAAGATGTTCTGTCACACCCAAATATACTGGCTGATTGTTCCGGGAACAGATTTCATGTATGTCTGTATGTGTTAACTGCATAGACGAGATTCGCAAAAAAGAAAATATTCCCCATTAATAGAAGTCATTCTTTCTTTTATATAATACATATATATGGAGTGCTCATTATGTTCCAAGCTCTCTTTTTAGGTGCTGGGTAGACTGTATTTCACTGTTCAAACCAGAAAGGTCAGTAGTAAATCAGTGTTGGCTATTAATTTCACCTTTTGGCAATTCACGAAAGAATTGTCTAAACCACTCTAATCATTTATAGAGTCAATAAATGAATTGGTACATGCTTGAGTTGTCAATGACACTTGGAAGACAAGGAACTGGAAAGGGCACAATATCGTATAAAGGAACTTCGGTTAAAGTCCTATAACACTCCTACCTTCCATACTACATTTTCTGTTTGTTTGTTTTACCTTAACCTTATGCCTAGTTGAGAAATAGCTTTTGCTAGGATGAAGTTGCATTAGCCATTATGACTTCTGCCTCCAGCTAGTCCCATAAATCTTTCACATTTCATGCGTAGTAAATGCAACTAAAACTCAGTAAACAAAACAATGCCCATGAGAATTGTTTTGTAACTTTAAGTAAAAATGTCCTTTTTGAAGCCTGACCTATTTTTACAAGGGTAAGAATATGTGGTCTTCACATTTAATACGGCAAACAAATCTCCATTCCCTGGCTAGAGAGAATCAGCATTTTAACACTGATGAAGCTTTGTGCTGAGATGCAATCTTCATCTGATAACTGCTCTGTCTGGATACTATTTGTGTTTTATTTACAGTTGCACTATCTATTCTAAGTGAATAGTTTTGCTCCGGAACACAAATGTAATAAAAATAGAGGGATCTCAATTTTATTCTTGCATCCATCTACATTTTCTGTTGCTCTTCAGTTTTCAATTAAAAGTTAATTTATTTGTAGACAATTTTAAAAGTTTTTAGTAAATTCATTCCTGAGGAAAATAGCACAGAACTGCCAATTGAAGTTATAAATAGTACAGAAAACAAACATGATACAAAATAAAAATCGATTTACTAAAAACATCAAGAATTGACTACAGATAAATCAACTTTTATTTAGAATCAGAGTTACACATGAACAGCCAGTTACTGTGTGTGTGTGTGTGTGTGTGTGTGTGCGTGCGTATGCAGGCAAGTGTGTGTTTTCACTGCAAACTCCTTAAGGCAGGAAACCAAGAGAGCTGAGAAACACTAAGTAAAGACTTTCACTGAGGTTTCTTCTACCAGTGAAAAATAATTTGTTATTATTCTTATTTGTTTGGTGGGGGTAGTCAAACAGAAAGATTTATTGAGGGGGTGTGTGGGTGGCTTATTTGGTTAAGAATCCAACTTTTGGTTTCTGCTCAGGTCATGATCTTAGGTTCATTAGATGAGCCCTGGGTCTAGTTCTGTGTTGAAAGTGAGGATTCTCTCTCTCCATCTCTCTCTCCCCCTGCTCATCTCATGCTCTCTCTCTCTTTCTCACAAAATAAATAAATATTTAAAAAAGAGATTTGGGGTGCCTGGGTGGCTCAGTCGGTTAAGTGCCGAACTTTGGCTCAGGTCACGATCTCACAGTTCACGAGTTTGAGCCCCACTCAGGTTCTGTGCTGACAGCTCAGAGCCTGGAGCCTGTTTCGGATTCTGTGTCTCCTTCTCTCTCTGCCCCTTCCCCGCTCATGCTCTGTCTCTCTCTCTAAAATAAATAAAACATTTAAAAAATTTAAAAAAGAGAAGGATTTTTTGAGTACCTATTACTTACTGTAATATTTGAATCAGGAAGGCTATCAGGATTCCTATCTTCATGTTGCAAATGTTCACAAGTCAGTTTCATTATTTATTAATAAAGCCTATATATATTCAGAAATTCCTGACTACAGGTTGAAAAAATATTGTCTATTTTATGATATTAACCACATTCATGCATATAATGCATCAGTATATTAATTGTGCAAGTATAATGAATACATATATACATATATAGATACTACTAATGATTTTCATGGGTGCTACATCAGGAGTGTTTTTCCTTCTTTACATTTTTTTATTTGCCAATTTTAAACAATGCAAATTTTAAACTCTTATTATATTAAAATATATTTTTTATTTCTTATTTTCTTTTATGAAGGAGCATAATTTAACTCATAAAAGTGAGCAATTTGTTTCAAAAGGCAAGATTAAAGATCCAATTTAATATGTATTTATAGACTGCCTTGATACTATTCAAATATGGAAGACTATGTAAAGCAGGAGAATCATAATCCCAGCTGGTGTTTCTTTTCTTTGTTTTTTTTTTCAAGTCCAAGCATATCAAATATTATGTCACCATTGTACATGGCAATGCATGAGGCCTGGGTTTCTTACAGAGGTTTCGTCATAAACTCTTTGGTTTGATTTATACAACCAGTCAGATGATAGAAATCTCCTAGCTACAGTGAAGTTTAGCACTTTTTTAACTAAAAGAACTTTGATCATTTTCTCCTTTTAGAAAACACATTTTATTCCCCTGACATTTCTGACATCCTATGTCTTCTATTTTTGTGCTGGAATTCTGTTTCTAAGGCTCTGTTCATTAAATATGGGAGCTTTTCGGGGCTTTGTCCTTAGTCCTTTCCTTTTATATCTCTATTTTCCTAAGACAACTCATCCTCTTCCAGAGTCTGGAACACTATTACGTTCCCTATTCTATCTCTGCAGTTCAGACTATCTTTGGTATATTTACGTATAGCTGTCTATTCAAACAGTCTACCTAAAAATCTCATAGGAGTCTCAAAAGAACATATACAAAATGTATGTCTTCTGCCACTTTGCTAAACCTCCATTCACCTAATTTCACAAAATAGAATCCCATTAGTTATTCTTGGCTCCTGCCAAAATATCCCTCACTCAGCCTTGTTCAGATCCCTTCCGTCCTACTTCCCCAAGGATCCTCAATCCACCTGCTAGTCCCCATCCTCATTGCCACACCCCAAGTCCAACTTCAATGCTTTCTTCTCTAGACTGCACAAATAGACTCTAACAGATACTTTCACAGCCACCCATCTCCTTGTGGCTACTTTCCCCATTTTTCACATATGGAATCACCCAATAATGGTAAAACTATCTTTTTCAATTGCAAAATAATCTCAGAATTTCCCTTATACAAACTAACCAATGACTTTCCATTGCCTTGAAATAAATTCTGGAATCTTTAACATGGATTATTATAGTCTGTATGGTACAGATTCTATGTCCCTCTCCAGGCTCATCTCTTAACCTTCTATATATTGCTTTCTTCACAGGAGCTTTACTGGGTTTTCCCAGTTTCTTGAACATCCCAGACTACCTGAAGCGCCTATGTTTTTATACCTGTAGGTGTTTTTCCTCCTGGCTAAAACCTTATCCTCTATGTATTTAACTAACTCATACTCATTTGAAAGAGTTAAAGTGTTTATTTGTTTATTCATGCAAAAGTTGTTGAGCTTCTTTATGTATCAGGCACAATTACAGAGGTTGGGAAAACAGTGCTCAACAAAGAAAACGAGGTGTTTTTTCTGCACCCACAAGCCTAGGTTATGACAACCATATTCATAAAATGTTATGAATATTTTCACAGCTTAAGATAATTTTATTCTTATAATAATAATAATATATCTTATAATATCTTTATAATTTTAATTTTATTCTTAGTATTTATTTAATATCTGTCTTTTCCATCAAACGGTGTATTCCAGGGAGGCAGTGATCAGTTTAGTATATGTTCAATTAATAAATTTTTAACCGACTTTTACTTACATACTAAAGAAAAATCCCCAGGATTATTTCCAAACTCCCTGCCATTGTGTTTAATGCCATGAAAGTTGTCCATAATGTCTCACTGCTCTACTAAAACTCCCTGCATTCTAGCCATCAATTACATATCTTAAACCATTTTGTGTTTCTTATTTCTAGCCTTTACACAACCATTTCCATTATCTTGAATACCCCTTACTGACTGACTTACTTGAATTTTTACTTTGAGTCTCAACTTTGGGAGTAAATTTATGAAGCAAACCATACCTTGTGAATCTAAGTTGTTTGAGAAACTATGAATACAGATAGTAATTCTGAACATTTGACTGTAAGAGAAGAGGCCAGATGAAAGCAGTGATCTCTTGATATTTGCATCATATTCTAGTATATGGTAGATGAAGTAGATGTCAAAGGTTGCACTTAATAGTGCCAAAGAAGAATGAAAAGAGAGTCCCTGCCCTCAAAAAATCCAGGATAGTGGAAGAGACATAGTGGCTAATATGTATGATTATGGTCATGTAAAAAAGTGATACAGGTTAAAGGAAACATATGAAAAAGGAATTGAAACACATTTTTATGGGTTATTAAGGAAAGTTTTGTGAAAGTAACAGTCACAAAAGTGACTCCATTAGATAAATAAGATGCATGTGAGAGTGGTTGAAGTTGAAGAATAGAGATGAAGCAAAAAATAAATAAATAAATTCCCAGTAGTGACTTTGGGTTGAATAAAGAAGATATGAGGAGAGAATTTCTGAAAGAAGCATATTTGTAGAAAAAATTTGCATTCACACACACACACACACACACACACAATTTGTACTTAGTTTTCTGGGGTCTGAAGCTTGTATAGTTATGGAGGTCACCTTTCAGAAATAGAATGCAAAACCACAAATACAATGTTAGGTATAAACCAAATATTTATTAGAATGAAAAAAGAGATTATACAATTTACAGAATGCTACAAATGTCACCAAGTTTAGAAAATAACAGGATTTTTTTTGGACAGTTTATTTAGGGGGAGGACAAGATGGCGGAAGAGCAGGGAGCTCTGTAATCCGAGCACGCCCGTATGGATTGAACTGAGAAGGACTGAAGGGATAAAACTTGGATTTGCAAGTGGGGGAAAGAAGAAACAGACGCCAGAAAGAAGACAACCTCAA
>CM053568.1:44767629-44884817 GCA_028646485.1 Cryptoprocta ferox
GGGCTGCTCTCTCCGAGGCCCCGCCTTGGTGGTTGCGGGGAGAAGTATGGCGCCGCCTCAAAGTTTTGCCGGAACCAAGCGTTGCAACCGCCCTTCTGAGTCCGATCTCCCTGTGCCGCGGGCGAGCCAAACTGTATTCTCCAAGCTCCGCCTCGCTTCCAAATCCCAGTCCGTGCAGTTCAACACCGTCACCGGGGATTTACACTATTTTCCATAGAGAAAAATATCTTCCTTGACCTCCCTCTTCTCCTTCAGTTACTGACCTAATACCATTTAGAAAAATACCTCTCAAAAAGCCATTAATCTTCTCCAGGTTTTCGCATTTAAACCTACTCCAATTAGATTTTCTGACCCAAACTACTCTTGTTAATGTTATTTACTTTGAACTATCAACAGTATTTGACACCATGAACACATTAATTTAAGAAATACTTTCTTGGCCTTATAGACAATCATCTCTGTAGGTTTTCTTTCTATATCACAAACCACATCTTAGGGTTCTTTGGAGTTTCTTCTTCCTCTTCCCTATCACTAAATTTTGGAGTTGCCCGGGACTCAGTCTTCAGATCTCTTTTGTTTCTCTGACTATATTCATTTCCAAGTAACCTGCTCCTGGTCTCCATATGAGTTCCAAATATCATGTATTTGACTCCGAACTTTTATCTTTAGTCTTGATTCTACCCTGAATTCTAGACACATAAATACAATCCCTTCTTTACTTCTTCATTTGGATGTTTATAAAACACCTCAAACATACCATGTACACTAGATAATTTGTGATTTCCTCCAAAAATCTTGATTTCTTTTTTGTCTCTCCCATATTGGGAAATGACCTCTCCACCCAGTCTTGTTGTTCAGACCAAGACTTCGGAGGCATATTGGTTTCTTTCTTTCTCTTACACCCTACTTCCAATCCATAATCAGATTCTATAATTTCTACATGCAAAATATATTTAGGATCTGATCACAGCTTACCAGCTCCACTTTGTTTTCTAAAAATCTCTGTTAAGGCCACCATCATCTTTTATATGCTTATGCAAAAACCTCCAAACTTGTTTCCCTGTTCTTTTCTTTGTTACCTAACAGCTATTCTCCACAACACAGCTAGAATGATTCTTTTAAAAGATACATCAACTTATCTTTATTATCAGGGTAGGAGTGGACCAAAATTCATGTAGAATTTCAGCCTGGCTTCACATTGTATTATTGAGATTTTAAGGTTACCTCATCCAGCAACATCATTTAGCCTAACTAGAATAAAAAACAGAGTTCTCTACAGCTGATCAAATAAGTAGACACAAATTTAACAAGACCATAGATACAAATAGCAAAATGAACCAAATGGATCTATATACAACACCCTATCCAAAAACTGAAAAGACACTTTTTCTGTCAATCATATATGAAACATTTATAATATTTGATATTATAAATCATAAAGCCAATCACAAACTTTTAAAATTAGATTTATACATTCATTGTTCTAGAAATCACACAAGAAGTGTTTTAAAAAGATAGCTAGAAAATACCCAAATATTTGGAAATTAAGAAATACATTTCTAAATACACCCCTAGTCAAAGAAATAATAATAATCACTATAAAAATTTTGAGTTGAGTGATAATGACAATATTACATATAAAAGCTAGTGAGGAATGATATCACTGAAAATAGAGGAGTAGTGAATCTTGGATCTCTGACCCTTCACACATACACACACACACACATACACACACACACACACACACACACACACACAAATGAATAAGCTGGAAAGAACTGTCAGTATCAACATTTTCAGAATTTTGGAATTTAATAAAAAACTTACAATAGTGAGGGGAGAGCTTAAGAGAGAAAAACTATTGCATTGCATAAGAGCACAGTGGCATTTTAAAGTGCCCACCTACCATTTCCCACTTACCAGATTGGTGGCAGCCATAAGATGGCAGCCCATACATGTTTCAGGTTGCTAGTGCCAAATGGAGTAAAAATGGGCCCACCTCTCAAAGAGCTGTGTCTTGTGTTTTGAACTATCTGGTTCCCTCAAAGACTGGCATAAAGGCTTGCCTTTGTTTCATGTGACTTGACGTGTACCTGGGGCTAGGGTGACTTCCTTGATGGTTTTTGTCAGAGGCACATGAAGGCAAAAGTACTGGCTGCAGCAGCCTGGGACAAGGAATAATAAGAAATAGACAGGCTTCCCAGATAAAAAGCCTGAAAGGAGGAGGTCAGGAAAAGAGATAAGTGAAAAATAAGGGCTTTTAAAAGCTCACTCACACACTGGGTAATGAAGTCCATGTGCATAAACACGGCTGAATACATGTTCAGAAAAGGCTTGAGAAGACCCTAAGTCTTCCCTCTGGCTGGCCTTCAGGGTCCGTGTAAATAGGAAGTAAGACTAAGGCAGAGTTTTAAAAGACCTGGATAATTGAAGGAGTGAACTGATATGAAGCCAATCTGTAAAGATTAGGAGAATTTTTCTCTTTCTTTTCCTTCTTTTTCCTCTCTCTCTCTCTCCTCTTCTCATCTTGGTTCCAAGCATTTAAGGAAATTGTTAAAACTCTAGCTGACCTCTAAGCTAACAGAACACAGACTTCAGTGGTCCCATATGATAAAGACTACAGGCTTATATGAAGTACTTTAGAGAAGATGTTAAATAAATACCAACAAAACCAACAACTTGCCGTATATGTACAAAAATCATTCTGTGTTGTATTATAGCCCTAAATGCGAAAGGCAAAATTGAAAAATATTTGAAGTTAATGCAGAAGACAACTTCATTACCATGGAGTAATGAAAACTTTTATTAGACAAGATACAAATACTAGTATAAGAGAACAGACCAATGAATTAACTCATCTAAAATTAAGAACTCTAGTTCACCAAAATACAGTATCAAAGTAAGAAAATCCAAGCCACAAAGTGAGAGAAAATATTTGCAATTCATATAACTGAACTATATTAATATCCAGACTAAAATTTTAAAACCTAAACAATAACAAACTCCTATAAACAAAACCAATAGAAAACAATGGGTAACAGACTAGCCTGGCACTTTACATAAGTGGAATCAAAATGACAGTAAATATAAGAAAAGGTACTCAATAGTGTTAATAAAGGACAAATTATCATTGTAACTACAGTAGTGTATACCTACACACCTCCAAATTTAGCATAGTTTGTCAACTGATGGCAAATATGTACAGTGCCCTAAAAGTGTGGCTTTGAGTAGGTGTTAACTATGAAAACAATTTGCCCCTAGGCAGTTAAGTTCATGATGAGCATAACATGACCCAGAAATTACTCAGGTGTTTGCATATGTACCTGAATCCTTGTACACATTTTTTTTTACAGCAGCATTGGTGGTGATAGCTTAAGGCTGGAATCAATCCACATGTTTATCAGCAGTACAGGAGATAAACAGTTATATTTTGACATAGAACTACTTTTTGACAATAAAAACAAGCTACACCCAATAACAGTGGATGCATTTACCAATATAAAATTGACTGATAGAACCAGCACATAAAATGAAAATGCCAATGATTTTGTTTCTACAAAGGTCAAAAAGAGTCAAACGTACATTAAATTATAAAGAAGTGCATACATATGTTTAAAGTCTACAGAAAAGGAAATAAATGGTTACTATAATGACAGAATAATGTGTGCTAGTTATTTGGATGCTCACTGTTGTTCTGGTAGTTTAAATGTATGTATTAAGTTCTATGTTTTTTTAAATAAAGTTTACATTTTAGGGTAAGAAGCAGTCATAAAATATATTTGAAGCCATTATCAAAATGCAAGAATAGCTCATGGTGTTAAGAATAGAACATTCTGCTCTTGTAGGCATATTGTCCAGGAAGTTATTTTACATGGAAGTGAATGGGACATTATATGGCACACACATTCTGGGGCAGCTGCTCTTGCACTGCTCAACTATATGACATAGGTGTATATAGAACACCTGGGAACTAAGAGGAGTGTGAGAGTTGTGCTTCCTAAGCACTCCCAAGTGTAAGGGGTTTATTATTATCTTGTAGCTAATGGTACCCTCGGCTGATGTGGCCTGGGGATATACCTAACATAGTAACATTAGGCAAATAAATGCAAGCCTTGCTGTTTTATATTCGGTATTTATCCAATCCATCTTTCTATCCATAATTTATGGAAAAATCATTTTTGGAAACCACCTGAGATATTATTTTTAGCTTCAATAACATTTATTGTATTATGTATGGGAAGTAACATGCTCGGTAAAGAAAATTGGGAAAACGGAGAAAAGCACGCCGAAACCTGAATGACAAGGTAGTTTCAACAACTAGATAATTAGTCAAGTAGTATGTACTGCCTATATCATAGATATACGTATGTATTATTGTTATGTGAAAAATATCTGTATATAAGAAGGTCAACTCCTTGGCCTTGATATTGCAAATAATGTCCTGGTTCATGATTTGCCTTTAACTTTCATAGTGTTTTTCAAGACAATTTTTAAATTTAACATTTTTATGTAATCACTTCTATCAGAATTTTTAATTATAGTCTTTACCTTTGGTGTCATGTTTTGTGAGCCCTTACTATCTCTAATTTACAAAGCTATTCTAGTTTTGTCTAGGATGTTTCTGGGTTACGTTTTTAATGTTTACATGCAATCTAACTGGAATTTGTTTTTGTTTATTTTTGAGAAAAAGACATAATTTTATTTTTCACTAAAAATAGCAACCAAATATCCTAACACCATTCTTTAAGTAACCTATCCATTTACTACTGATTTTACATTTTATCTTTGTGACAATATAAATGCTGATGCTTACCTTTGCCTTTATGTTAGTCTTACACATTTTTCCATTAATAAACTGCACTGTTGTTTGAATACAATAGGCTCTAATTATGAGAAGGCTATAGCACATTTAAAATTTTTTTTAATATTTATTTTTGAGACAGAGAGACAGAGTGCAGGCAGGGGAGGGGAGGGGCAGAGAGAGAGGGAGACACAGAATCCGAAGCAGGCTCCAGGCTCCTAGCTGTCAACACAGAGCCCAACATGGGGCTCGAACTCGTGAACTGTGAGATCATGACCTGAGCTGAAGTTGGACACTTAACCAACTGAGCCACTCAGGCGCCCAGCTATAGCACATTTTAAAATATGATGTGTCATTTTATTAAATATTTCACTTCTTTCTTGACTATTTTCAATTTATCAGATGTATTTTACAATCATATTATCAAGTTCCAAAAATATCCCTCCGTAATTATGTTTGCAATTGTACTTATGATTGTCCTAGGACAATTTTGCCATCTTTCCTTGATATGGTGTGTCTTGTCTTTTATTTGAATAACTCATTAAATATCTCACCTTACATTTTTTCTGACATCAACCTTAAATATTTCTAGTGGAGCTTATCGGTGTTATTTTACACCTGTGCTTGTTTTAGATATTGGATCTCTTATCATTTTAGCTTTTCCATTTGACTTTCTAACAAATTATTGCTTTGAAACTATTTCTTATGATCACTACATTTTGAATATGTATTTTCTTTGTAGCACTCAGGTTACTTAGTATTTTGAGTCAAGATATACTTGGGCACAAGTACCTTTCCATGAAATTTACTAGCTTCTAGATGGTGGATACCTTCAAGAAAATAATTCAATCTCTTTCCATGATCTAAACTGTTTTCTAGTCTATTCTATATATTCTATATATTATCCATTATATTGCATTATATTCTGAGTATTCTTCTTTTTCTGTTAGTAACAGAAATTTGTATCTGTGCCTTTATGGTCTCTTCTCCACATTTATAATTTTCTGAGTTTTGTCTTGATCTCAGTTTTTTTCCCCCAGTGGAGTTTTTTTTAATTGGGGACAAAAAGCTGTGAACAATTACATTATCCCCTTGTTTACCTCCTCATCTTTCTTTAACGTACTGCACTCAGGCTTCCTCCTGCTGCACTCCACCAAAATTGTCCTCTTCAAGATGTCAATGAGCTTCTTGCTACTAAATTTGATGGAAACCTTTTTGCTCATCTTACCATTCCTCTCAGCATTGTTTGCATGTTAACATTCTCATCCTTCTTGAGTGCCATTTTCAATCAACGTCATTATTATTTCCATGACTCCACATTCCTAATTTTCGTACTTTTCTCAGAGTATTCCATGTGAGTCTACATTAGCATTTACAACTTAGTTGCAAATTTGCAACTTAAATTTATTTGCAACTTAAATGTTAATCTTAGCCCGGGTTTTCTCCAGAAAGCAGACACTGGGCATGCATGCAGGTGGTTTAATTTGGGAAGTAATCTCAGGGAACAGCAATAAGAGGCTGGGAAGAGTTAAACAGGGAAGGAGGGAAAGCCAATATGAGGATATAGTTTGGAGCAGCTCAGAGCTTCAAGCAAGTGAGAACAAATCTTGTTGGAATCCTTTGAGGCACTCAAGCAAAAAAAGCCTCAAAATTCTTATACTCAAGGGATAGAGGAGGGGACAATTAATCCATCAGCTCTCTTGTTGGTTAAGGACAGCCACGTGGGTGTAACTCAGTCAAACTTTCAATTTTGTACCTGTATGTAAGTGCTGAGCATAACCACAGGCGTTCCACTCTGCTTAGTCAGAGAAGTCTTGGGACAGAAAGGAAGAGATAAGTATCTTTAGCTGAGCTGACGTCTGTCAGGTGACACCTCCAAGAGTTGGTGGTGGCGGCAGCAGCAATAATTGTAGAAATGGTGAACTAAACCCATATGAGATGGGGATAAAGAAGTGCTTGAAGTGTACGCTATTGCCTCTTCTTTGCTTGTTCCACACATCTTCTTTGAAAACTCTCAGTTGACCCCTTACTAGTCAATTAACACTTTTATTTCTACCCTGTCGTGAGTTCCAGAGCCACATGTGTCACTTGTTATCATACATCGGTTCATGGCTATTCTGCAGACACATGAAACTAATATTCAAAAGTGAACTTGCCACCAATTAATTGAGTACTAAGTGCCAAGCTCTGTCTAGAGTTTGATAGAAAATACCCGAATAAAACTGACACAACTTCTACAAAATTTATATTTTTTTAATTTTTTTTAAAGTGTATTTATTTATTTTGAGAGAGAGAGAGAGAGAGCAGACGTAAGCTGAAGAGAGACAGATTGAAAGGGAGAGAGAATCCCAAGCAGGCTCCATGCTGTCTGCAGAGCTGGACCTAGGGCTCCATCTCACGAATCATGAGATCATGACCTGAGCTGAAACCAAGAGTGGGATGCTTAACCAACCGAGCCACCCAGGCACCCCCCAAAATTTATATTGTAGTAGAAAAGAGATTCAATAAAGACAACAGTGAAAGCATGGGAATTCAAACCATTAGGAAGGGTAACCAGTAGAAAGAGTCACATGGGATAGACTAGGATATTTTATACTGAAACTATTGCTCTCTATTAGGTGAATAGTATTGTTGGCAGTGGATGTGGGTAAAAGTGGAATGATATGGTAGCTATTAGGGGTACTACTTAGTGAGATGAAAAAAGCTCAAAAAGAAAACTTTCTAAGTGGCCTTAACATGACATTTAAGGTTATTCCTAAGTGCAAATCAGACTATATGCATCTCCCCCTCATTTTCCTCAGAATAAAGCATAAATAACTTATAAGTACTGTGGAGTCCATAGAGGATCTGGGCATTGCTTACTCCTCTTTATTCTAACTTTTCCAATCCTGGTGAAGTCTGTACTTCCATTCAGGTTGAACTATCTTCATATCTCTGAACACAAAATACTTTCTTTAATCTTCAAGGACTTTTGTACATTTTGTTCCTCCTTTCTGTATAATAGCTTTATTCATCCAACTCTCTGCCCTCGATACTTCCTCTGATCTTGCATATTCACCTTTTATCTTTTTAAACTACTTAAATAACAGTTAGTTAACATATGTAACATTCGTTTCAGGTGTACAATATAGTGATTCAACACTTCCATACAACATCCAGTGGTCATCACGGCAAGTGCACTCCTCAATTCCCATCACCTATTTTACCTATCCCCCCACTCACCTCACCTCTGCTAACCATCAGTTTGTTCTCTGTAGTTAAAAGTCTCTTTCTTGGTTACCTCTCTCTCTCTTTTTTTTTTTTTCCTCTTGGCTCATTTGTTTTGTTTCTTAAATTCCACACATGAGTGAAATCATATGGTATTTGTCTTTCTCTGACTTCTTTCAGTTAGCATAATACTCTCTAGTTCTATCCATATTATTTAAATGGCAAGATTTCAGTCTTTTTTATGGCTGACTAATATTCCATTGACTAGCAAGTTATACTTTAGGATGCATTTAGAAATTGTTAAGACACATTTATTATATTATGTTCTTCTTCCTTTAAGCCATTTATGCCCATTACAGTATGATTAGCTCCTCAATAAAGCTCTTTTTTCATTTCAATATTTCCTACTTGTATCATCTTTATCTCATATTGCAGAGCCAATATATTCTTGAATTTTTTAGAGGACAGAGCAAGAATTTTATAAAAATTTCTTCCTATTTCTGCTATAATATTTTATATTTGGTCCTCAGTACAGTGAATCTTACATTAATTTTTTTCCTACATGGAAAAGCAATTACTGTAATTAAAGACAAAAAAACAAATGACAAACTCAGAAAGCATATTTAAAACTCAATCAAGAGTTTTTTGCAAGTCAGTAAGAAAATGGTTGACAATCTAATTAAAAATAGATCTGAAGTTTTAATTCAGAGAAAGGGAAATATAAATAACTTTCAAATGTATGAGAAGATACCCTATATGACACACAATGAGAAATACAACTTATGAGGCCTCTAGGTGGCTCAGTCAGCTAAGCTTCTGACTCTTGATTTTGGCTCAGGTCATGATCTTATAGTTTGTGAGTTCGAGTCCCACATCATGCTCTGTGCTGACACTGTGGAGCCTGCTTGGGATATTCTCTCTCTGTCCCTCCATCTATCCACCTCAAAATAAATAAACTTAAAAAAAAGAAACACAAATTAAGATTACAAACAATAACAATCTTTCATCTATCAAATATATAATTATCAAAAATAATTTTATTATTTGTGGAAAAACATAAATTTATTTATTGAGCTTTATATGATAATAAAAGGTAGAAAAACATCAATGCATATATTCTTTAATTAAAATTTCACCAGAAGTTTGTATATCTAGTCTGAAACTATTAAGCTAAACTATAATGCAAAAAGGCATCTATGATTTGACATTATTAAAGTGAATAGTTCAATGATACTCTATATGAAATACTATTTCTCATATAGATTGAGAACTTTAAAATATATCCATGTCCGTTAAATCATCTGACCTCGTACAGAACCTGTCATTTCTACCTCCATGTTTTATATGGTTCTTTTCCTTGCCATTACTTAGTTCAAGGCCTCATCATCTGTCTCTTGAAAAAAGCAATAGTTTCCTCCCTTCTCTCTCTGTCTTAGTTATTTTCTAAAATATAGACCTGATCTTACTTTAACATATAATTCACCATTATATAATAGATAAAGATCAAATTTCTTACCATGGCATTCAAGGCTCCACAATTTGAATCACATTTTTTGTCACCATGCCTATTCTTGAGTTACACTGCTATTTTGAAGAAGGGCATCTTTCTTTTCTGACTCAATGATTATGCGTGATTTTCCTTTGCTTAGAGTTTCCTTAGAACTTCTGTAAATTACATAGTTCTACTCATCTGTTACTAATGGGTGAAAAAAACAATCACTCTCTTGTCTTTTCTTCTACAGGTTTTTAAAATTTATTTTAAAAAATTTTAATGTTTATTTACTTTTGAGGGACAGGGAGAGAGACAAAGCATGAGTGGGGGAGGGGCAGAGAGAGGGAGACACAGACTCTGAAGCAGGCTCCAGGCTCTGAGCTGTCAGCACGGAGCCTGGTGTGGGGCTTGAACTCACAGACTATTAGATCGTGACCCGAGCTCAAGTCAGCCACCTAACTGACTGAGCCACCCAGGTGCCCCTGTTCTTCTACAGTTTTACACACATTAGTGGATAATTGTTTTTCCTGCCTCCCCACACTGTTTTGATTTCCTTGATGGAAGGGACATGTTTTACTTATAATCATATCTCCTTCATTGACGCAGATCAAATGTCTGTTGAATAAATAAATGCTTTGAAATGAAAAACAAGGATTATAGCCATTTTATTACTTTGTAATTTTACGGATTTACTAATGTATAATTGAAGTATTTTAACCTGCACTTATTTAAAATATATAATTCGAGGGAGGGGAAAGGGATGGGCAAAATGGGTATAGAGGAGTGGGAGATACAGGCTTCCAGTTACGGAATGAGTAGTCATGAGAATAAAAGGTACAGCCTAGGGAATATAGTCATAGTATTGTAAGTGATGTATGATAACATGATGAATGCAGCTACCCACTTCTGGTGAGCATAACATAATGCGTAGAGTTGTCAAATCACTGTGTTATATACCTGAAACTGTTGTAACATTGTGTGTCGACTATACTTCAATTTAAAAATAAATAAATAACATATAATTTGATGACTTTTGACAAATCTATAAACTCTTGAAGTACTTATCACAATCAAGATAATGTACAGTTTGGCCCCAAAAGTTTCCTCATGCCTCTTGCTAATTCTTCCCCCACTGAATCCTCTCAATATATCTGGGGAACTATTGGTCTGCTTTCTGTCTCTAGATTAGTTTCCATTTTCTAGAATTTTATTTGATTGGAATCACACATATGTACTCTTTTTTGTTTGGCTTCTTTCTTTCATCATACTTTTTTAAGATACCTCATGATGCCACATGCATCAGTAACTAGTCCCATTTTATTGCTGGTACATTTTATTGTATTGATATACCAAAATATGCTTATCTCTTCACAAGTTTCAGGACATGCCTCAAAGCACAGGAAAACTTCATGCATACTTTAAATGTTATTTTGACTTTTTGACTCATGTTTAGACTGTGGTGCCTCCAAAAATTCATTATGTAAAGCATTTCTTTATTAAAACAGAATGAAAACAGAGTTTCCCATGAGTTTTAAGGCTTGAGCTCAAAACTGGCATAACCTCAATTCAACTAAATGTATTTTCAAAGCAAGTCATAAATCTAGCACAGACTCAAGGGAAGGGAGGAACTGACACAACCTCTTGTGGAAGGAATGTCATGTGTCACTTTGATGGCCGTCTTTGTACATAATCTATCATAGGAGAATTGACAGAGTTCAACCAGCAGGGAAACGGCTGTATGAATTGTGTGATATTAATATAGATGAATAAATACATCTAAATCAGCACTGTTCTTTTTAAAATAGTCAATTTGGAATCAATGCTTAAGTTTTAGTATTATATAAATTTCCCAAAATATTGAGAATTACAAGGTTGTGCATAAAGTGTTGTTCCCTTATTATGACTCGTCATTGTGTGATTAAAACAAAGCAAGCAATTAAAGCATTAAACCTTCCAAAATCATCATTGTGAAGAAGAATATGCTTCTGAGGCACAGAACCTGAAGAAAAGTGATAAGATCTATTCCTTTTTCAATTAATTTTTCTGCTAGAGGGGGAAAAAATCAAATTTGGGGATTTTTGGTGAAAGTCTAGCAACAGGTATAGTCTTCTCTGACTTCATCTGTCTAATGAGGAATAAAGACAAGATGGTGACAGAGAAAAAAATAACCATACATTTCTCCTTACCATCTTGCTTTTCCAAATATGTATTTTCTGCCTTTGTTCCATGGTTTAAAAACAAATAAAAAATCTAAGCACCCAAATGAAAACAATCAGAACAGAGGCAAAGAGCTGTGACTAAAGAGCATAACCAGACACAGCCAGAAACGTTTAGGGAAACTAGACCATGGTGTCAGAGGACACGCAACAGAGAAATTTGGGAAGCCATAACAGAAAGAAGACATATTTCTTTGCCATTTTCTCTTAAAGTGATGGGGGATGTTTTATATATTTGGAACTGATAGCATGAAATATTTTCATTTTCTACATTTTATCTGCTGAATGTAAATAATTGGTACTTATTTTTTTAATTAAACTTCGTTCTGAAGACTTTGTGTCTAAGGTGCTAGCAAGAGGGCAGTACCAATTTCTATCCATCTTTTATGGGAATCATTTCCTGCTATCCTATATAATGGAAATATGCTGGCAAAGGCAAGTTCTCAAGAAGAGCTAGGACTTAAGAAACTGAGAACATTTATTCAGAGTGAATATCTGAGATGTGGACCTGAAGAAATATGCCTTAATCCAAATTTAATCAAAACATTTAAAATTTTGAACTATTTGGGTAAACTTTTCTCACTGAAAATTGATTACATATGTATATTTTTGTTTATTTTTTATGTCTAAGTAGGATTTTATGACTCTGAAAGGAGCAGTCTCTCAAGCTAAGGATGATGTTCTTAAGTGTCTTCCTGAGAAAAACAGAGTCCTGAACTAACACCCCTACTTGTCTAGATTGAAATGTTGCATATGAAGGAGATTCATATACTTTATTTATTCTTAGGGCGAGCTTTTGAACCAAAATCAAATTTAAAACCCTTGGATATATGCCCATCCATACAAAAGGCAGAAATATTGGCATATAGAAGATAAAATTCTGCAAGATGGCACAATGCCTAGAGGAAAACATTACAAAATCTGGGCTCATCCCCAACTTCATTGTTGACTTTCTGCATAACCTTGAAGCTTATCATTTAACTCTTTCAAAGCCTTGTTGTCCCCAACTGTATAAAAAGATACTTAAGAAACTAATTTATTTTATTCATATGTAGCTGAATGTACATAGAGTGTCTTGCAAGGATACACAAGAACTTGGCAATATTGGCTGCTTCTGGAGAGTGCTCACTGGTTGCTGAGTAACAGAGATGTAAAGTGTTTCTAATTGTATATTCATTTACTCTTTTTGCATTTTGTACCCTGTGTGTTTTATTGAGAAGAGGAGAGGAGAGGAAAGAAAAGAAAAAAAGGAAAGGAGAAGTAAGGAAAGAAGGAAGGAAGGGAGGAAGGAAGGGAGGAAGGGAGGAGGCAGGAAATTGTGGAACTATTTACATTCGTAGATAATCCAAATCCTTTGGCTGAAATTTATTTTATTTATAAAATGTTCATCTTATTTTGAGAAAATAATATATTTATAACATGCTTTATCTTTAATATCATTTGGTATGACTTTTTCATCTTATATTTTAAATATTGCCTTCCTTATTTTATCAGTGTATCTTTTCTGCTTCATATCATCCACTCTTAACACAAGAAACTGGGCAAACAGGTGCATAGTACTCCATGAAGTGATCACCATGAAATGAATAGGCATGATGTCACCCTATTACCTATTAATATAGAATCATCTGTTATCTATTAATACTATGTTATCCTGTGTAATACTATGTTACCTAATAATATCCCTTGGAATCCTAGGGAACCTTGAGGAGGGAATTAGGCATGCATCAATCCCTAGCTCTCAATTTCTTGATGATGTCATTCCACTTTTGAATATAAGCTTACTCATTTAAGGGTAGAAAGAATGGACAGATGGACACAGGCATCTTAAAAGGAGAACTTAACTAGGAGAACTTCCTATATCAATAGGAAACAAAAAGAGAGGTAAATCAATATATGCTGCATATGCTTTCTGTTTGGATGCCAAGGCAAAAAGACAGTGGTGTCTCTAGAATGAGGAAAAGTAGGCAAGATTTTATTAAGGTTACTGTGGCCTCTAAATTCAACTGGGTATGGAAAATGTATAGTTACTTGGAAGGAAAGATTGCAAGAAAAGAAGTCTTTTGGAGGCAAGAATTTCAATGTGTACAACCCACTACACTTCAAAGACAAGCACCAAATTTGAAATGTTGCTGCACTGAGGTTCACTTGTGTGTGAGATACAAGCTCAGCCTTCCTCAAGCTTTTGAAGAGGAAGCAACAGGGGGCACACCAGGAAACATCAAAGTGCCGGCCCTGGATGACTGGGGAAAGGTAAAACCGCAATGACTCTCTTAATCGTGCTCTGTGCGCTGAGGCCACAGCCAGTGGACTGCCTGGAACACAAAGGGCTCTTCTCATTAACTTCTGCTTCTCCTTTTGAAACCTCCCCAATGGACAGCAGAGTTCTGTCAATGAGCTTGCACCCTTCCTTATTCCTTAACTGAGAATCACTGCTGTGCAGTGACTACCATGTCATGAGTTGATGCTGTACTGGGAGGAAACATTGTTGATATCTTTTCAGGAACTTCCTTACAAAGTTTTCAAAATGCTTTAGACAATGCTTGCATCCCTTGATAAAACTTCCAAGCCCTTCCCCAAAACATTGCATATGATTGTTGGAATGGCTTACACAACACTGTTATTTTCCAGGCGCTTACTCTGCGCAGAAACATTTAAAAGTTTCTTTAAATGTGGCATCCAGGGATGTGACCATTTTAGAAGACCTGAATGGAGTATTTAGCACTGAATAACGCTGCATGACCAGTGGTCCTGAGGGTCCATGATCATCGTGGTGTTTTTGATTGGCAGCTTATTCAGTGATTGTTATTGTATTCATGACTCATTTCCTGAAAACCCACTATCTACCTCACAGTGTCCTACATCACTCTGTTGCTCCAGCAGTGAATAGATAAGAATACAGTTTACAGACCTTGGTCACATGTTTTATAAATATTCCAAGGTTTCAGTATCACCTCCCTGATATCTATAGCTCTAGTTTATTCTTCTCTCAATTTATCCACTCACCACTCCCTTCACATTAGATTTCTTAAACATTTATGATCATGTTATGCCCCTTAGTTGGAAAGAAAATATCAGTTAAGTTCCCATTGGCTAGTGAGAAAAAATGCAAAATGCTTATTTTGCCTACAAACAAATGGGATCTTGGCTTTTCATCCAGGCTTTCTCACCATATGTTCTAGACGCAATGGGATACTTTGTTTCCTCCTTACACAACTCCTTCATTAGTGCTGTATCTCCTTTCTAAAGGCCTTTTCATATGTTTCCTTAGGTGTCCATGTGACCCAACTCCTCCTTAATCACCTGTCTAGGTCCCGTCCTCTTTAAAAATTTCCAAATATGTCTCTCATTCCCCATCTGGGAGTATTTGCTCCTGCACTTGTATCCCATTACATTTTTTTATTTATTAATATTCTTTTGAGAGAGAGAGAGAGAGAGAGAGAGAGAGAGAGAGAGAGCAAGCTCGGGGGAGACGCAGAGGGAGAGGGTCAGAGAGAATTCTAAGTAGGCTCCACATCCAGCCCGAGCCTGATGCAGGGTTTGATCTCATGACTGTGAGATCATGACCTGAGCTGAAATAAAGAGTCAGGCACTTAACCAACTGAGCCATCCAGGTGCCCCCTATTCCATTTCACTTTAAAAGATAAAGCCACATGGCTGTTCCGTAGATATTTATTTTCCTGCCATTTTTCACCATTGCTTACTGAGCCCCTTGCAGTTATAGTCACAATGGCGTATAACTGTTTATAAAATTAATATACAGGATTAATTCAATAGATTTGTGTCTTATTGACTGTAACTATGTTTTCAAAAATCAGTCTGGATCATTATCAACTATCTCCCAACCTAAGTTTTACTTATATTACTTATATTGGCAAAGCTTATATATAGTGAAATAGAATAAACCACTATATACAAGAAACTATTGTGCAAGAAGTGAGCATTATTAATTGCTGAAAGAAAGTTTGCTTCTGAAATGTTTCAACCATCCCTCTTCAATTAAAAAAATAACGTACATGGGAAAAAAGTACATGAAACTATCAACAAAACAGTAAGTTAAAGGGCAAAGCAGGCTGGCTGGAAGGAGTGGACATCAAAGAGTTTCTACACTCATTGCTCAGGACAGCTTACAGGGTTTGCATTTGTCACCTTATCTGTTTTGGTTTACTCTGTATTCTGCCATGACGTAGCAGAAATCTTGTGCTCTCTGAATATCATTGCTTTCAGAAATAAAGGGATCTTGGTCTTTGAAACTCCACAATTAAAATACAACATAAAACTGGTTAAACTGTTCTTATAACATGGATCAGAAATGTATGCTCACCATTTCCCAGCTCTCCTTGCTCTGCTGACTTTTTAGATTTCTTTAAGGTGTTTCCTGAATTTTACTTCAGTCAAAGTCTAATCCTACAGACCATACAGCAGTTTCATTTGAGCATCCTTTGGAATGGCAACAGAGAAGCTTCAGTTTTCTTGGGAATAAAATCTCCCTACTCTGAATCCCCTTCCACAATTCTAGGAATGTATAATACACATATGGTCCCTTTAAATAAGGGACTCTGATAAAAATGTGATAATCCATATTTTGTCAGTTGTCAGTTACCTATGCTGATAGAGGGGGTGTCAACAACTTTTAAAATACAATTGGTTTTGACACTCAACTTATAAATCATATAATGTTCTAATTCTACGTAATCACAGTGTACATTTGGATAGACTGGCTGACTTTCACTGTTGGATAATTTACAGTATTTCTTAAACTGATACAAAATGAATATTATTTTGACTTTAAAACAATTGTTTTCTTCCATGTTATCCACATTCAATTCAGTCACATTATTTTCATTGGTCTGCAGTTGAACAGACAGCATTCTTCACTGTCAATGATTTAAGCTGTTGGTTTATATTTAATATTCAGTGATTTAAAAATTTTTTAAAGGAAAAATGGTAAGTTCTGTAGAATATCTACGAACACCTAGGCACATGGGGAATGGTGACACTGAGTGAATCTGTACAACATAGAGCTTGTAGCAGACTGCAATCATAGTTCTCAGTACTTTCTTTTCAGATCTTCCTATTAGATTTTCTGCATTTTATTTCTACCCATGCCATTGTAATCTTGATGAATGTCAATGAGATGATAAGTTGTTTTCCGTCAATCAAAAGTGTGAATTTTTGAGGGAGGTGTTAACAGGATGCCAACCCATCGTTTAATACGTGTATATATATATATATATATATATATATATATATTCTTTGTAGATTGAGTGACCCATTTGCCATAGTATTTTGATGGTAACCATGACTACACTATGTGATTTTGACTGTCCAATATCTGCTCATCTCATCTCATTCTCTTCCTATTTATCTCAAGGAGATGCAAAAAGCCATTTTGATATAACAGTGAAAATAACAAAATACTATAGTCAGAGGGATTATAAAAATAAAGGGCCTCTTCAATTTTCTGTATCCCACGGATTATTTGAAGACTAATAAAAACTCATGGCTTTCAAAAATGATATAAAATGATACCATAAGAAAAAAAAAGGCAATAAGACAGTATCTAAACCAAATGATGAATGAGTTGACACATTCAAGTTACACATCAAAAATAAAAGCAACTGATCAGAAACATAGCAAAACAAAACTAATATCACTTTCAACAGATGAGAGCCCTTCTAGAGCTTACCAACATATGGCAAAGGAATATGACTATTTTTAAAGTATAAAAACAGCAAAAAATAATAATAAAGCAAGATTCAAATAAACTAGTATGCAGTAGATCCTATCTCACAGAAACAGCTCTTCAAGGAATGATACAATTTTAAGGTGGAGCTCCTTGCCCATCTCAGAGTCCAATTTAAATACTGAAAATGAAGTCAAAATAGTATCCAGTTTAATAATAACCATTCATATAATCGGTGGAACTACTCTACCATCCTGAACCAGCTCATGCCTGCTATTACAACCTGTAAATATCAAAACCACTAAACAATGTAGTGTCTTGAAATATTATTCCCTAGTCCACTAGATTCAAGTCCTGTATCTTTTACTGGTTTTGTAACTGTGGGTACATGATTTTAGATATTTTTGCCTCAGTTTCTAGACAATTAGATCTCTTTGTATGTTCTCCATATCTCTGATTATAAGAATAAAGTATGGATCTGTTCAAGATCACATAAGTATCTTAAATTTAACTCATAATCCCTTCTTTAAACACTTCAAAAAGATAGTGCAAAAACAAAAAAAAATGAAAGAAAGAAACATATGCTAGATTTAGCAACTAAAGTTATAAGATGCAAAGTTACATTCAAATATAATATAAACAGTAAACCACTTTTAAGTGTAAGTATGTCCCAAATATTGGGACAACCCTGCCTTGTAATCCTACTTAGACCAGAAATAGAATGAGAATTAAAAGCAGGTAAATGGGATGAAGTCTGGGTCTACTGGTCACTGTTGTCTGGAAATAGGTGGTATTAAGGATTTTGGTACCAACTGGACAAAAGCATATAAAAGTTTCATGTAAAAGCAAGGTCAAATGCATTCAGCATGAAGAGGAGAACACAACGATTCAAAAATAATAAGCTAAAACAATTCCTGTCAAAATTAGCCTCCAATTGCAAAGCAAGTGAAGAAATATAATGCAGAGATTAAAAAGACCACAGCTTAAACACTTGGTATATGAATTTTATCATAATAAAATTAATTTAGCATAATAGTCCAAATATTAGAAACTATTTTGGAACAATGATTAGTCTTAAGTTACACACACATACACACACACACACAGATGCACACACAGATACATACATAGATTCTATTAAAGAGGAGTAGGACACAATTAAGACCAAAAACAAATTAAAAAATTGGTGTTATAAAGAATCCATTATTGGGGCTCCTGGGTGGCTCAGTCAGTTGGGTGCCCAACTTTGGCTCAAGTCATGATCTCGCAGTTCATGGGTCTGAGCCCCACATTGAGCTCTGTACTGACAGCTCAGAGCCCGGAACCTGCTTTGGATTCTGTGTTTCCCTCTCTCTCTCTGCCCCTCCCCTGCTCATGCTCTGTCTCTCTCTGTCTCTCAAAAATAAATAAGCATTAAAAAATCCATTATTAAAAGCTATTGAATTATATTCTTTAAATGAGTTGTAACTGCTCTACAAAGCAGTTAATAAGAGAATTAAGAATATTTCCAAATATATATACATATACACATGAACACATAAATACACCTAAATATATGTACATATACACTATATATACTATATATATATATATATAGTATATATATATATATATGTATATAGTGAGAGGGAGAGAGAAACACATTAGAAAACTAAAAGAATTATCCCAGTATGCAAGACAGATAGATAAGGAGATAAAAAAAATATTGAAGACCACTTACAAGCCACTTAGAAGGGCATTTAGGGTGATGGGTATTAATAAGAGCACTTGTGATTAGCACTGGGTGTTATATGTAAGTGATGAATCCCTAAATTCTACTCCTGAAAAAAATAACATAAAAAAATAAAAATATAGACCAAAAAATAATGAAAATAAAAATTTAAAAAAAGGACATTTTGACCGTTAGCTGATATCTCAAAAGCTTAATGAGAAAAGAAGGCAATGAAATAGTTTCTTCAACAATTCTGAGAGAAGTAACTGTGAACCTTGGATTCAATATGCATAGCTATCTATCTAAAGAAAGATGGCCAGAGAACACTCAGATTTCACCAAAACCTTGTTCATTCTCCTACGCATATAGTAAGACTATTACTTCCTCGCTTGCTTGAAATTAGGTGGAACTGTGTTTGAGTTCTGGTCAATGAAAGGTGGTTGGGCTTATACACACCACTTCCTGGTATAATATGTAATTAAACAATCCTTCACTCTTCTTTTTTTACCCACATGCGTTCATGAATTTGGAATCCTAGCAAATGTTAGAGACACAAGATAAGAAGGAATACCGAAATCACTAAATGGAAGGCTGCTTGCTGAATACTCAATTCTACTTAACATGAATGAGAAATAAACTTCTATGATATTAAGCTATTGAAATTAGGTTTTGTTTGTTATAGCAGCAGACATAACAAAAACATTCTAAGGATAAACAAAAGCTGTGTTTATATCCAAAAGGCCCACACTAGGAAAATCTAAAGAACGAATGTCATTGAGATATAAAAAGAAGAATGAGCAAAGAGCAAGCACATCTATAAATATGTGGATAAATTTCTATAAATATTGATTGTACATAACAATAATATCTAATATAAAAGTATAAAGGCTTCATTTAAATAGTGGATCAAATCTATATGTGGGAGCATAGAAATCAGAATAAAACCATTTGAAAATCTTTGTATTACTGGAAAGGAGGGTTAAGATATTGTGATTATGTATTGTTAAATATACATGTTAAAATCTGGACTCCTAAGAAAATTAAGAAACATTTTGTCTGAATTTTCTAAACATATAAGAGAAAGAATGGGGTACAAAAGAAAGTGACAAAGAAGGAAAAACATTCAAATAAAAACAAGAACAAAATTGATTAAAAAAGAAATAAAAACTACACAATAAAATAGTAAAATATATTTGCATGCAAATGTAAATACAACAGATTTAAACCTAAAGAGTATAAAAATGAGTTTTGAAAAATCCATCTCTATATTATTTATGGAATGCACATAAAACAAAGGTTACACAAAAAATTAAAGCCAAAGTAGAGGGATATACATATGTCAATAAAATGCTAAACCATATTCTATGAGAGATAAATTGATGGTATGAGGAAAAGGCAAACTAAGGATGGAACAGGTCACTTACTAATGAAAACAAAGTTTCGGCTGACATTTCAGTTCACCATGATGAACAAAATGAAGCAATTACTTAGTTTAGTTTTTATGGAATGTGGCCCCTTAAAATTAGAGAACATACATAATTTTCTAATCCACATGCAATGTTAAAAAATGAGTATATGCATAATCACAAAGCTCATTTTATCAAAGTTCAAAAAATTGTATTTTGAAAATGATACTATTATACATGCAATTAATTTAAAATAATATGTTTAAAATTTAAAAACATAGTTCTAACATCTTATGCCTCAAATAAGAAGTCATATTTCAAATCATATACACATAGAAGTTAAAAAATTGTGGGATATCAATAAAGCACAAATACAAGGAAATAAGAAATTGCATAGAAAATAAGAAAGAATCAAATTAATTAGCTAATCATGGAATTCGATGAGCTATACAAGAATAACAAATCAAATGAAAATAGAAGAAAATAATTAAGAATAGATAAAACAACTGCTTTTTAAAAAAATTTTTTAAATGCTTATTTATTTTTGAGAGAGAGATGGAGACAGAGTGCAAGCAGGGGAGGGGCAGACAGAGAGGGAGGCAAAGAATCCAAAGCAGGCTCCAGGCTCCAAGCTGCCAGCATAGAGCCCAACGCAGGGCTCAAACTCATGGACCGCAAAATCATGACCTGAGCTGAAGTTGGATGCTTAACAGACTGAACCACCCAGGCACCCCAACAGTTGCCTTTTTAAAAATTTATTTATTTATTTTAAGGGAGACAGAAAGAGCATGAGCAGAGGAGGAGCAGAGAGTGGGAAAGAAAGAATTCAAAGCCAACGCCATGCCCAGCGCAGAGCCTGACAGGGGTCTCCATCTCACAACTGTGAGATCATGACCTAAGCTGAAATCAAGAGTAGGACACTTAACCAACTGAGCCACCCAGGTGCCCCAGAAAACAATTTTCAATCACATATTATATAATTCAATTACACAAATCAGAGACAATCGGCAGTGAGATATATAATATGAGGAAATCAGTAAAAATGATACCTTTTTGCAAAATTAAGCAAGAAAATGAGAGACGACATAAATAAATGGTATCAGGAATAAATGTTTTGTAACCACAGATACTACAGATTAAAACAAGTAGGTATGAGGAGTGGATGCTATTTTCTACCATAAGTAAATGGGTTTAAAGTATAAAAAAATAAAGTAATTGATAGGAAAGTAAACATCTTACTTCAATAAAACCACTGAGTTCTAATGAGTTTATAAGAGAGTTTCACCAAATATTCAAGGCCAATGAAATTTCAGAATTATATGCTCTTCTAGAAAATATAAAAAGAGGAGCTATTCCCCAACATTCCCCTTTATATTGCTGCAAAAACTTTATTCCCAAACTAGAGAAGCACAGGAGAGTAAAATTGTGAGGAATTCTCATTTGTGACCATAGGTACTAGAGATAAAGAAATTTTAAAGAAAATATTACAAAAGTTAGGATAACAGTATTTATTTTTAAAATGAAAATTTGATTTCATATTAGGTAATTGATCATTGTAATTCACCATTAACAAAATTAAGGAGAAAAACCATAGAAAACTAGATGCAGAGGATATTGAATAAAACTCAAAATTAACCATGATTCATAATAATTTTAAAAGTCCAGGGGCAGTTTGGCTCAGGTTGAGTGGCCAACTCTTGATTTTTGGCTCAGGTCATAATCTCATGGTTGGTGAGATCAAGCCCCATGTTAGGCTCGGTGCTGATGGCACGGAGCATGCTTGGGATTTTCTATCTTCCTCTCTCTGCCCCTCAACCGCTTGCACATGTATGCTCTCTCTTTGTCTCAAAATAAATAACCATAAAAAAAACTTTAGAAGTCCATTTAGCAAAATATATATAGAAGTAAAAAGTTTTAAACTGATATATGTCTACCAAAACATCTGATACTATAGAGATACAATTGATGAAACAACAAAATCATTTCCTTTAAATAAGACACAGATGCCTGCTGCCTCCTTCTATTCAACCTCCTACTAGAGCTGCTATTGGTTCAGAAAATAAGACCAAAAATTAAAATTATTACAAAGAAAGAAGAATTGCTACTTGCAATTAATATATTTTTTTCCATGCAGCACATTCAACAGAAATTACAGATTAGCTTAAAAGAATATTTAACAAAGTTTCTGGGCATGTAATCAATATAAAAGCCTCTTGATGTTTTATCACAAAACAAAAATTAGTTTGAAAATTCATTTAAATAATAAAAATATTTACCTTTTCAGTAGTACCTCAAACTGTGAATTATCCAGAAATACATTAACAAAAGATGTTTAAGCTCTTTAGCAAGACAATTATAATAAAAAGATGATGTTAAGGAAAACCTAAATTAATAAATAAAAAACACACTGTTGAACAAAAAGCCTCAATATTGTAAAGCTATTATTTCTCCCCAAGTTACTCAATCGGTTCACATTGTTTCAAAAAAAATCCTAACTTAAAAAAAAATTTTTTTTAACGTTTATTCACTTTTGAGAGACAGAGAGAGACAGAGCGTGAGTGGATGAGGGGCAGAGAGAGAGGGAGACACAGAATCTGAAGCAGGCTCCAGGCTCTGAGCTGACAGCACAGAGCCCATCGTGGGGCTCAAATTCACAGACCACGAGATCATGACCTGAGCCAAATTCGGCCGCTTAACCAACTGAGCTGCCCAGGTGCCCCCTAACATTTTTTTAATGGTACCTAAGTTGATTCTGAATTTTTTATAAAATAAACTAACAATAAAAACATGCCCAAGAAGGACAAGACCTACCGAGATCCAAGGTAAATAACTTAGTATATTGTTAGTGCAGAGAATCAAAGAATCAGTAGGTGAAATATCATACCAAAGAATCAGTAGATGAAATATCATAGGATTTAATAGTCAAAGCCATTAATTTATGAACAAAATTGATTTTGATAGAGTAGACTTTACAATAAAAGGGGGGAAATGATGTACCATTCACTAAGTGGCAATGAGAATATGTGTATATATGTAGAAATGAATAAATGAATATCTTTTCCTCACAACAGACACAAAAACGTTTTCTATGTAATTAATTAAATATTTTAATGTGAATGACAAAAGTATACACATTTAGAAGGCTGTGGGTGGATACACACATACACATACATATACATTTGTAATTTCATGATTCCATATATCTCATAAGAAGGAGTTCTTAAACAGGAAAAAATAAAAGAGAACAAAGGAAATAGTTGACACCTTCCATTAATTTAGGTGTCCAAGAATGTCTTAGAATTCTAATTTTCTTGACAAAGAGCTTGAACAACCTTTACTACATTTAATTCCAGAATATTTATTGCTATCGGAAAATGTAGGTTATATTTTCTTTTCTGTAAGTGCATTTTCTACTGTTTGTTGTATTGTAACGTAAACTAGAAAAAGGAAAGCTAATTAAATATAAAATAAGCAAGAGAAAGGGAATTATACAAAACAGAACAGAAATTGAATAACCAGAAAAAAAGAATAACAATGGAGATGATTTCTAAAAATCTGAAGCTACTTCTTTGATAGGAACAATCAAATGGATAGGCAAAGTGATTAGAATAAAAAAAGAGAAAATACAAATTATCAACATCAGGAATGACAAGTTCAGTATTGCTAAGATGTCAATTCTCCCCAGTTGATATACACCTTCAACTCAATCTGAATCAAACCTGGCAGATTTATGATTCTATACCTATATGCTGGAAATAACATTATTTTAAAATATAGAAGCAAAAATCAACAGAACTCTAAGGACAACTGAAGGAATGCACCATTGGAGTGTGAGTCTTTAACATACATTCCTGGGTAGCTGATAGATCAAATAGAAAAGTAACCAGTATGAATATCAAAGATATAAAAATACTATAGATCAAATTGACCAATATAAAAAAATAAAATATTTGAAGCACAAAGACCTTGAAAATAAAATTTCAAGGATTTACAATAGCATGAAAAAGATCAAGTACCTTGGAATAAGTCTATCAGACTAAAAATTACAAATTTTATGGAAGATATTCAAAAGGACTCAAAAGGAGGGATAAATGATCTTCATAGATTGGAAGATTCAATATTGTAAAGATTTCAATTACTCCCACATTTGTTTTTACATTCAAAGCAGGATTATTTTGACTGCTATTTCAGAGATAACATCCATAATATTTAGGGACCAAATAGATGTAAAGTAAGATGGAGAAAGATGTGATGAGATTTCTGAGGTTGTAAATCTGAATGGCTCAGAAGGTAGAATGTCATTGTATCATGTTACCTGTCCCTTTCTCAATTTGAGGTAAGAAAATGCTGACAAATAGAATTATTCATATACTTTCTCTTGAGGTGTCCATTATAATATGCCAAAATTATTCTTAGAAGTTTTGGAATGGGACAAGGGTTCTGAGGTAAAATCTCCAAAAATTGCTGCCCCATTGACAAGTTAGTTGAATTTGGTTGCAAATCCAATCCATATTTATGGCAGGATTTTCATTATAAAATATACCAGTAATCTAAGCTCACTGTTCTATTAGTTTTACTAACACCTCAAACAAAGCAACAGATGCTTCTTCAGGACTCTCCTAACAAAAATGCAAAATCTAGTTGTATTGAGCAACTTGAAAATTTTAAAGTATTATTAAATCTGTCATGGGCAAGACATTTAAAAAAATAACTAAGAAAATAAAGATTGATAGAAACAGGAAAATACTGAAGAAGTTGTTAAAAATTAGTTAGGTTAATAGATTTTTGGAATCTATTTGTGCACATGATGTTCATCTAGCACTGCTGGGTTTTTAAAAAAAATTTTTTAGTTTTAACGTTTATTTATTTTTTGAAAGACAGAGTATGCGCAAGGGAGGGGCAGAGAGCGAGGGAGACACAGATTCCAAAGCAGGCTCCAGGCTCTGAGCTGTCAGCACAGAGCCCAATGCAGTGCTCGAACCCACGAACTGCTAGATCATAACCTGAGACAAAGCTGGATGCTTAACTGACAACCACCCAGGCTTCCTTAGCACTGCTTGTTTTTGATCTGCAAGTAGCAAGGATGCCTGAACAACCGTGGCTTTGTCACAAACCCTGTCCATATATTATGTATGGATAAATTTATACATACACATTAAAATACATATATACATGGGTATATATACACATTAATACACATTATTATATATAATTATAATATAAACATATATACATACTGTATATGAATATAACTTTTTATCACATAAGGTGTTCTTTTATTTAAAAAGTCATTCACAGGGTGCCTGGGTGGCTGGGTTAAGCATCTGACTTCGGCTGACGTCATGGTCTCACGGTTCATGAGTTCAAGCCCCACATCGGGCTCTGTGCTGACAGTTTGCAGCCTGGAGCCTGTTTCGGATTCTGTGTCTCCTTCTCTCTCTGCCCCTTCCCTGCTCACACTCTGTGTGTGTGTGTCTCTCTCTTTCAAAAATAAATGAACATTAAAAAATTTTTTTAAAGTCATTCACAAAATACTGTATCCATAGATTAGCTTTCTGTCATATAGCTTAACATGTTAAGTGTGTGGAATTCCATTCTTACATTTAAAAGTCAATTGGATTTCCCAGAAGTTTAGATGAATTTATTTTGTTCTTAATATTTTCCAATCAGAATATGTAAGTAAGTCATCTGAAAACATCAGGTTTGATTACAACCACATAATGTATGCTTTTCTTAAGTACTGGTGTTACTCAAATGGTTTTTATTTCAGAAGCTAAAAAGATGACAGGTCAAAGAAAGGAAAGGAGGGAGGATTCTGTAAATTGCCAAGACCTTGTAACAAAGACAAAGTAAGAGAAGTCAAGGATACCAGCTAGTGATGAACTACTATTTAAGCCCATTGCACTACATAGGCCGAGCTACCCCTCAGCCCTCTAGTAGTCCTGGTGAAAATTTCTTTACTCTAGGCCTCCAGATGCTGGCTGACCCTGAGTTGCTCCCCGTGAAACAAACTAGGATTCAAGTGATAAAGAATTTTAAAATTGATCACAATAGGTATTCAAGCATAAAAGGTGTGTGTGTGTGTGTGTGTGTGTGTGTGTGTGTGTGCCTGTGCACAGGCATGCACTACTTTGATTAAAGTACTTTGTCATTTAGTATTACTAATGGGACTTTCTGTGATTATGCTTCTTCCCTATCAATGATATTATAAGGGTTAATCCACAATAATTTTATATATCATTACGATAGATATTTTACTATCAAAAAATGCTGGGAACCGCAATCTAGAATATGATAATAATCGATCATATTAATGAGAAAAGTGTTTTACAATGGATAATAATTATGAACTTTATATTAATAGATAATCCTTTAATGATTAATGTACAATATTCTAGGTTTTATAGTCTAAAAAATGCTTCCCCATGTGCTTTCTCATTGGATTTCCAGCTAACTTAGTAAGTTTTATTATAATTTTATACATTTTATAATATACATGTGCAGAAAACGAAGTTCAGTGAGATTAAAAAGCTTACTAAAATATCATACTTTCTAAGTCTCTGATTTAAAACCAGGTTTCAAAACTAGATTTTAACTCTACACATACTTTGCTTTTTTTATACTATATTTCTATGGCATAATGAAGACATTAACAGGTCTTTAAATGTTATCTGTTGGAAGATTAACACTCTGTCATGCCAAGGTATTTGAACCCTTTAAATTCTATTTTAACCCAAAAATGGGGTTACAGAGGGTAAATTGGATTGATTGGTAATGGCGGCATATTCTGATCATTTTGTAATTTTAACAATCACTCCTAGCGTTGGTTCTCTCTTGGTCTTTTTTTTCCCCACACTAAAATATCCTAGGCTCTTGAGATGCAGTGAAATTTGAATGTAGGGAGAAAATGGATTTATGTGTGTGTGTTATTCACAATGCTCTGTATAAAAATATCCTTAATGAAAGAGGATTGGAGTTTTTCACATCATTATAACAAAACAGAGCATTTATGCAAATATATCCATTGAGTGTTTCCATTATCAGACTATTCTTCATTGATTCATGCAACAACAATATCAACTTGATACCATAATGACTTATAAAGAACACTTTCCCTTGAACAAATAAAACTCAGTGACTTGTTTTTTGTTTTTATTGCAGCAAGATACTCCTAGACCCTCTGGATGTTCTACAGCTGTTTCCATTCATAAAAGTAGAGAAAAGTAAACTAGACCAGAGGTAAAGAAGAAACACAGTATATTCTCTTGCCTCATTCAGTATGACATGTCAGCAGAATAAACGTATTCAATATCAGCTCTACGGTTGTTGTAAACATCAGCTCAGTTATTTTATGGTGAAATTCTCTTGTAATTCATAGATTCATTTTAAACCATTTACCGAGGTGCAAGCCATTGTGAGCTATAAAGACTTCATAAGATTTAGAAGACAGTAAGCAAATGACTGAATCATGATATAGTAAATCTTGTAATAGAAAATTGTACAGTACCCAAAGTGAAATGAACACAGATATTTAAGGGGTAGGATCACTGTTTCTCAAAGGAGGATATATATATGCTTTGTCATGAAAGGTCAAAAAGAGGAAGTAACATGAGCTTGGAAGCATTGAGGTTAAAAACATACTCTAAGTTGGTTGGTTACAGTAACCATACATAAACCACTAAGTCTGTTAAGTATGTGTGGCGATGACTAGAGGCAAAGTCATGAGATCAGCAGAGGTCAGATCACAGATGAGAGGTTCAGGAAGTTCAAGAGGAAAGAGTAGATGGTTGAGGATAGTCAATATGATTCAATGTGGAGAATGCAAGGGTGAGGAGAGAATAGGATCAATGAGAATCAACTTGATTATTTCAACAGCACAGGTAAAACATACTGTAGACCTAAACTAAGGTGACTGGGCAAGGGAAGAGTGGAAGGAGATAGAAATATCGGGACTTAGAAACATGAAATCATTCAAGTGTCCATGTAAGTGGAATTTGTAGCTTTGAGCTGAAATATCTCGAGTTTTCTTGTTTGCTTCTTTAGTTGTTTTAGGATGGTGGTTTTACAGTACATTGCAATCCTAAAGAGGGTAAAATTTAACTTCATACTTCCTCCCATTTTTCTAATATTCTGATTTTTCTTTTGACTTGCTGCCTACTTAGTTTCCCTCAGGCTACCCATATATTTTCAAGACTACCCCGAAGGACCTGAATGGTAACCTAAGCTCATAATCTCTCCCCGTTTATAACTTTATTTTTTTCCAAATGGCATCTCCATGACAGATCGACATTATTAACATGTGAGATCAGGGATCTCCAAGATTGATTCGCATTAGAATCATCTGGGTTACTACTGTGAAAGAATAAAAGAGTTAGAGAAATGGGACATATAACCAGGGGTGGGCTTTATACGGGATTTATTTTTAAAAATTTTAAATATTAATTCCCCAGCAGATCCCTGTGTTTTTAATATAATTATTTTATGAAAGTAAATGCAGACTTACAAGCTAGTTTAATACCTTGGTTGCCACTAAAACAGTCTTTTTCATTTTTAGTTCATTATTACTTGCTAAGGAACACATAACTTTTAAGAAATATTTTGTAAACTGAGGGAAAGCATCTTATTAAGTTTAAAGTACCAGGCATGAAAGCACTTTATTGTTAGGCATTTTCTCTGTGGGAGGAGAAAAGATGTATTGGATTCTGCCACCTCACGTTGTCCTTCATTATTGTTTCCATCTGTTTTTAGTGTTAGGCTAAGCTGCTCTGTCTTTATTCTTAAGACTTCTTTTACACAGTTGATCTTGTGTGTCCTCCATTCTTAACCTCAAATGGCTCCCATCTAGAACACTTTGTGTAAGAAGTTGGGTGTCAACAACTGTGTGAATTAAACACAGAATCACAGGGGGTGCCTGGGTGGCTCAGTTGGTTAAGTGTCAGACTTTGGCTCAGGTCATGATCTCATGGTTCATGTGTTCAAGCCCCGAATTGGGCTGTGTGCTGACAGCTCAGAGCCTGGAGCCTGTTTTGGATTCTGTGTCTCCCTCTCTCTCTGCCGCTCCCCTACTCATACTCTGTCTGTCTCTCTCTCTCAAAAATAAATACACATTAAAAAAATTTAAATACAGAATCACAGTTTCCTTTGTTTCCAGAACAGGTAATGCATGCACTGAGGATAACTCTTCAGTGAAGAGCCTAATCTGTCGCTTTTCAGATTAGATATTCAGTTGAGGTGTTACAATAATAAAACCTTGGAATTTTGAAACATTATCAATGTGCTTTGAGGGAAATAGGAATATGTTTTTATTATCAGCATTTGTACCACCTGCAAAAGATCTACTTAGGTTTAATCACCCACTAAGTATATGTTCTCAATTCAAATCAGTCATTGATAATTATGGAAAACTAAATTTAATCTGTACACTCAACTTAGTTTTCAGAGTAAATACTAACAAACTCAAAGCCAAGGCTTTTAACTTACCTGGGAGAGAAAGGATATATTTAGGAAGGGTCAACTGTGTTCCTATCATATCCCCAAAAATGCTGGGTAATACTATTACCCTGTTTATTAAACACAAAAATGGGGCCTACAAGAATAAATATTTTTTCTAAAGTTGCACAAATCATAAAGGAGTGAGATTTGAAGTTTCTCCAACTGCAAATCCATGTCCTTTTCATCAAACAGCTGTGTGGAAGCCCAGTAGACGTTAGTCAGCAGGCAATGCCCTCTTTCTCCAGTTCCCATCTCCAGGCTGTTCTACCTCATGACATCTCCATTCTGATCTTCTTAACCTGCTCCTCCAGTCTCCCCCCAACCCTACAATCAGATGCCATTGGACTAGGAATTGCAATGTTTGCTTCTCACAATTCAGGTGCAGGGTAAGGGTAGTGGGAAGTGGCAGAAGGTGGGAAAGAAAGAATGGTATCATTGTACGCCACCATTACCCATATTCCTGCAAGATTTCCTCTAACTCCTCTTCTTCTGACTTAGTACCTTTTCTGCTGATATGCTGATGAAGCAGTGTTACATTACATTCTGTGCACCAACTACCTACTTTTCAGCTAACTATGACACTGTATAAGACAAACTCAGTATGAAGACTTGAACACAAAAGAATTTTTATACAGTTGCTCAAATAAATGGTGTGATATTAACTAGCTAACCATATCTGAGGAAAGAAAAATCATTTACTTCAGTAAGCTATATTATTAATTTTTTTGCTGTTCAAGAAATGTAATATTTATCCTGCTTTTCAAAATTAACATGGGAATATAGATGTCTGCATAAATTTATTGTCAATTTATTTATTTTCATGTCAATTTATTTCATTTTCATAACAATGAACTGAATTTCAGATACAATAGGATCAGCCCCACTCAAAGCAAAGTTTTGACCACTTGTATTCCAATCAAAATATGTATAATCTTTAGAGATTTGTAAATTTTCTATGGTCTCAGGACGGTCATGATAAATGTACTTAATAAAGGCTAATTAAAGTGGAAGAGGCAGAAATGGATGACCTATCTGATTTTAAAATAAAATGTATCAATTACTTGTAGTTTAATTATTTTATAGAATTATTGGATATGCATATAGTCAAGTTTATCTTTTATATTGCCTCTTCATTCCTTCCTTCCTTCTTTCCTTCCTTCCTTCATTTAATTACTTGACACAAAAAAATATCTGATGTAAAGCAAACATGTTTCCTATGTGTCAGGAACTGTGATAGTAGTTAGTAATAGAATGATGAATAAAACAGAGATGGGTTACCCTCATAAAAGCTAGAGTCTGGCTAAAGAGAGACATTAAAGGAAATGATGATGTGAGAATTTTTTCGTTCTAATTGTTAGAAATGTCATGATGAAAACAATCACTAGATGCTATAATGGGGAAAAGCAGACATTAAGGCTATTGAATTGGGCAGTTTTATGTGTCAAGACTGTGATGGGTGCTGAAATATCTGAGAGATGAAAGATCTTAGCCAAGCTATTTTAACTGGGAATCAAATAAATAGAATATTGAGTGATCAGCATTATGACAGAGTTATGTATATAAACCAGGCAGACACTCATAGGTGGAATACCTAACTCAGAATGAGAGGAATAGGATCCCTATGGATGCCCTGAATGAAGAACGGTATTTAGTCATGTACAGAAATCGTAACAAGAGGCACGAAGGTAAGGCAAGGCACAGTTAATAGCGAACTGTAGCATGTACTATTCACAGAATTGGAGAGTAGCACAAATGGAGAGAGAGGTAAAGCCAAAGCCAAAAAGAGTAAGAATCTCAATGTCCTTCCTGACTGTGGATACCAGATATTATTGGTCGTGCCACATAATCAGAGATGTACCATGTGCGCTCTAATACATGGGTCCCAGAGGGCAACTTAAAGACGGGCTTTTCACAATGACTCCAAATTCCCTAGCATATTTAATCTTATCAGACACTCATCTTGGTATAGCAGAGATTTCAGTGTGTGGAGATACAAAGCATTTGGGTTTTTTTCCCTTGAATGTAGCAGCTACTTACTGCCACCATGTGGAAACCTAAGTTTACTTAACATGAATATCTAAATGCAGGTTCTTTTAGACGAACAATTGGAATGTTAATTTCCACAGAGATAAAGAAAAATCCAGTGGGCTTTCCAATGAAGATCATCTGTGTCCTTATGAGTCTTAGATTTAAACCTTATGGCATTAGATTATATATTAGGCTATTGCCATCTCTGCATTATAGTGCTTTGCAACTTGGGCTTAAGGTTGAATTTGTTGTGCTATTATATTAATTGTCATGTTTTCTTATTTTATATTACTTAGTTTCTTCTAGATAGTCGAACACTGAATGCTTAGAAACTTCCCATTCCAAAAGTGTGCCTCTTTTGTTTTTCAAGTAAGAGCTGATTTCTTGAAAATCTTTATTTAGTACTATCTCCTCTAATATAATTAATTTTAACTCTGTTTTCTTTCTAAATACTGAACTGTGTAATCATAAATTCCCTTCATTGCATTCTGTGTCATGTACAATCCCTGTTGTGGGAGAAACATAGCTAGTTGAACCTAAGGTGTTATTTGACCATGGGTTTAATCTCTTGAAGGTTACCAGCCCAAACAGATAAAAAATGAGACCATTTAAGGGCTAATATTGTAAGTGTATGTAGTCTATTTATTCTAGAACCTGAATCTTACAACTGCAGTTAAATTAAGCCTACCATGGGGTGCCTGGGTGGCTTAGTCAGTTGAGTCTCAGACTCTTAGTTTAGGCTAAGGTCATGATCTCATGACTTGTGGGTTCGAGTCCCATACCAGGCTTCGTGCTGACCATGTCTGCTTGGGATTTTCTCTCTCTCTCTGTCTCTCTGTCTCTTGCTCTTTCTCTCTGTGCCCCTCCCCTGCTTGTGCTCTATAAATAAATAAATAAATAAATAGATAAATAAATAAATAAATAATTTTTAAAAAATGAGCCTATCTTGTTTGGGAATCCCTCTGTATCAGCTCAGCCATGGCTGTAGAGTACAATCACTGGGAACATTCTGGTGCTGGAAGAATTGATCATTTCTGGCATTGGTCATTTCTAAATATTCCCCAGGTAATTCTAATATACAGGTAGAGTTGAGAACCCTTTTTCTGTATCAAAAAGTGTCTGTAATTTGGGACATTATAAAAACACTGAAAGGTTTTATTGAAAATAATTGGACTCAAAATATTGAATGATACTACATATAGCCCAATATTCAGATAATGAAAATATACACATGTAAAATGTAATAAAACATAAATTTCCTACTTTTCCTTCCAGGAAATTGGACAAATCCCTTAGGTAGATGTAGCCAGGAAGATTGATTCAGTTTCAAAATATTCCAGATTTATCTTATGATTATATGATTCAGATTCCATTGTACTTCTTCACTGAATTTTAGGATACCCCAGCATCACAGCAATTTATAGCTAAAGAATTAGTTCACTGTATCAAGGTGTTCATTTCTACTGAAATTTTATCTTTCTACAGTAATTCCAAGTTTTATTTTAACTAACAGAGGGCCTCCTCTTAAGGGCATATATGTAAAAAGATAACTCAAAAACATGGTGATAAAGATATGGCTCAGGTTTATAGGGGTCCATGTAAGCGCATACAGTGTGCCATCAAGGGTTAGGGAAAGATTCGTAGTAGAACATACCTAAAGTGAATGTTAATTTTTTTTAATTTTTAAAATTTTTTTTTAATTTCAGAGAGAAAGCATGAACGGGGGAGAGGCGGGGGTGGGGTGGGGTGGATGGAGGATCCAAAGTGGGCTCTGCATTGACAACAGCAAACCCAACATGGAGCTCGAACTCACGAACCGTGAGATCATGACCTGAGCTGAAGTGGGACATTCAACTGACTGAGCCACCCAGATGCCCCGTAAAGTGGATTTTAAAAGACAAATAGAAATCACTCCAAAGGGGAGAAAGATTATCCAAGTGAATGAACCAATACAGCAAAAGCAGAAGTAGCAAAGTCGGAAATATAGGCTCCCTTTCCAGAGTTACAACTAGTTTGGCATTTCTGAAATATAAAATACAAGACAGAAAGTTCTAGATGGGAAGCTACTGATGAGCCTATAAGAGTCATTGACCATATTAAATATCTTGAAATATAATCTACTGCCAGATTATTTTTAAATTGTGCCTGTGGTAACCGCCCCAGAGACATCAGCAAAATAGTGAAATGTGTTCTGGTCTCACCTCTTTTTCAACTAGAGAAGCTCAGTTTTTATTTATTAATATTTATTTACATTGACACCTCATATTTTACTTAAAGCCTTTTGAAGCTAAAACCAAAAAAATCAAACCTATGCTGTATATTGTAAAGAGCCAGATTTTTTTTTTAACCAGAGGATTATTGTGATCATATTTAGGTTTTAAATAGATCTCTCTGATAGCCCTTGTGAATTCAAGGCCAAGCCTAATGGATGGGAGAACTGTTAGCAGGTCAGGTATAGAATATTAAATGACTTGCCTAAAAGTGGCTGAAATTACAACAAATAAAAAGTTGAGATTAATATGCTGATTAATTACTTGATTGCATGCCTACAATATCTACTCCCCTTTGTTTATAAAGGATATGCCTTTAGTAAATCATAATTGAAGCAAGATAATTAATATACATTTTAGTACTGTATATTTCTGTTTTTATAGTTCTGAAATTATCAAACTCCCATAGCCAGTAACTATACTAAGAACTTGTCTTTGATTCCTACATTTGCTTTTACAGTGTTGTCTGGATCTGTTTGGTTCTCTTCTGAAGGGTTGACTTGTGGTTGCCTGGGGCAATGGGAGAAATTGGGCACATGTCTCTAGCACTTACTAGGATAAGCCCTGGTTTTTCACCTGGTTCAGGTTTCCAAACAGCAACCGCGATTAAATCCCAAGGCACACGTGCATTTTAAGCTTCTCCTTGCATCAGGTTTGTTCAAGTCCCATTGACCAAAGTCAAGTCACATAATCAAGCCCAGATTGAAAAGGTAGAGGAAAAGACTACACAGCTTTAAGAGTTACATTGCAATGTGGATGCATTTAGAAATTACAGGAACTTGTGGCCAAATTTTTTGCATTCTATCACCGAGTATGTTTTAACCAAATATTTTATTTGAAATTACTTCTTTGCAAACTCTCATATAATTGCTTCTTTGATGTTTCTTGAGAGCACCTTAATATCCCTTGATATGCAGGCAGTAATATCACTAGTAGGGAGACACTGATATTCATAGACTATTCTGACTTGAACCAGCTTTTCTTGATTTCTTTACATTTTGTCCATGTGTCTTACAGCCACCCTTAAATCAAGGGCCATAAACAGGCAGAGAGAAAAATTTACCCTTTTTAAAACTAACTGAGGGTGTCTGGGTGGCTCAGTCAGTTTAGTGTCCAACTTCGGCTCAGGTCATGATCTCATGGTTAGTGAGTTTGAGCCCCGTCGGGCTCTGTGCTGACAGCTCAGAGCCTGGAGTCTGCTTCAGATTCTGTGTCTCCCTCTCTCTCTCTGCCCTTCCCCGACTCATGCCCTGTCTCTCTCTGTCTCCCAAAATAAATAAAAGACATAAAAAAAACCCTAACTGGATTATGTCTAGATTAACCCACAATCTTGACTTTATCAAACACTATGCTCAAGCAATTGAAATAGCTGCCCTAAACTGACTATAAGCATAAATTATGATTAGCATCATTCTTAATTATGTTTTTTATCTTTTATAATCACAAGATTGCATTCATACAGTATCCTTTTTTAAAAATACTCAAATTGGCTTCTTTACTGGGATTTTGGGGAAGTCAATATTCTGTCTTTCAAATTATATTGTTTTCTAAATACATCATCATCTGGGGAATCTGGATGGCTTAGTAAATTAAGCATCCAATTATTGATATCGGCTCAGGTAGTGATCTCACGGTGGTGGGATTAAGCCCCACATTGGGCTCCATACTGAGCATGGAGCCTGCTTGGGATTCTCTCTCCCTCTCTCTCTAACCCCCATCCCCAGCTTGCACGCTCACTCTTTCTCTCTCTCTCAAAATCAATAAATATTAAATATATCATCATCTAATTCCCCCCCACCAGCCCTCAGCCTAATTTATCAATTCATGCATATGTTAAGTGTTCATGGGATTAGTAACTCATTGATTGTTAAACCTACAAAAAATCTTAGATGTAACATTATTCAGAATCCTAATTTTTTGATGAAAAAACTGTTTAAATAATTGATTTATCTAAAGTTATACAAATATTGGCTTTCTTATTTCCCATATATATATATACACACACACACATGCACTAAAATATGTCTCAATAAACAACTCTATTTTATATACTCTGGTTTTCCAAGAAAAGATGCTTCCAGGGCATGGATAAATTTGATGCTTGTTTGTTTGTAGTTTATAAAATTAATCCTTGATTTTAAGCCATTTATAAGTATATAAGGCATATACTTTATCAGGCTAGAAGTGTTGTAGGATTTTTATATACTCCTATGTATTCTTTGATCTCTTAAGTATTTGAATTTTGCTTAATACAACAAATCAGTTTCTGTGTTCCAGATATTAAAGACCATATTAGGTAACATACCTCGATGTGAATGACTCACTGGAAAAGTGGTCATTGTGGGAAATTATCTTAAGAACATGTAGATAACCTGTCCCTCTGGATAGCCTATAACTAACTCATTGTTGGATCAAGCCATACCAACCAAAAGGTAAGGGTTGGACCATCTAGTCTTAAAGCCCTGTAGAACATCTTTGATAACTTGCTTGCATTTTAATGAGAAGTGAGATTTCCTGGAATGTTACTATAAGATGACTTTTTGTTGTACTTTGCCAAGTGATTGTTCATTATCTTCTATGGAGTATAGTGCCTTATTGATGGGCTCTATTAAAAAATGATTTGAGCTAACTACAAGTAAAGAAAATGATATAATCTCTTTGAATGACTGATGAGAAACATGTAGCTAAAAATGCTTCCCTTTTTCACTTTGATTTTCAGGAAACTGAGAGCAAAATATATGACTTAGCTATATGGTTTACATAAGTCCTTAAGACTTGTTCAGTTGTGTATTATTCATGTCCCCCCAATGAGGCCTATATTTTCTGATATATATTTTTATTACTCCAAATTGGGGTAATAAATTAGTTCTATTGGCTATTCAAAGTTCACTACAGAACAAGGTAAAACTTAAAAGTCTGTATTGAATAAATGAATGGATGCACACATTCATAAGTGCATATGTTTTGAATAATTACTCTAACCACAGTATTTTCTTATGCTATTATGCTATTTCTTCTCCACAGTCTTATAAAATATGTAAAGAGTTCAACTGTTGCCCAAATTCAGATCAGTAAAAAGAAATCAATCAATCAACACTAAAATTCAGGATACCAATTACAAAATAATTTTCTTTTTATTGTGCCTTGATGCTAATAAAATATCTTGTGAATTAGAGATAAAATCAGATGCTGAGGTTGAATGCTCTCACTAAGAAAAATCTGCACATCACTTTGACTAGAAGGTGGATTTCTGTTTTCTTTGCATAGAATTATATATATTAAAAAAATTTATAGGACAATATGTGATACTGTAAATTTTATTCTGAAAATTCCATAGCTAAAGTTGACTTTATGGTGTATGTTTCTCAACATGCCTGTGGAAAATATGCTACCAACACAGTTCTATTCTTAAAGGAAAGTACATTAAATTATTTTGTGATCGTTTGCAACCTGCAGATTTATTTTCAGTCTCTAATCTTTTATTAAAATAATAATTTTTACTTTAGACATCAAGTTCTTGCTGATTAATAAATAATAATAATAATGGTTTTTTAAAGTTTATTTATTTATTTCCTTTTGAGAGAGAGAGTGCCAGCAGGGGAGAGGCAGAGAGAGAGGGAGAGAAGAATCCCAAGCAGGCTTCATGTTGTCAGTACAGAGCCCAGTGCCGGGCTCAACGTCATCAACTGTGAGATTATGACCTGAGCCAAAATCAAAAGTCGGATGCTCAACTGATTGAGCCACCCAGGTGCCCCAATTATAATGGTTTTAATGATGATGATAATAGTAATTACTCTTTTCTTTGCACCAAACTATCAATAGGCATGCTGTTTGTCATTTCAAAGAAGGGAAAACAGGTTCAGAGTGGTTACATGTTCTTGTGAGGAAGTCCCACTAGTATACCAAAGAACAAGGATTTGAAATTGTGTGTGCCTGACTCTAATGTCCGTATTCAATATATTACAGCACCTACTACTTCCACTACTACCGTCACCACCAAACATTACATAATGCTTACCCTGGTTAGATACTAAATTAGAAGATTTATGTACATTATATATATTTGTATATATTAACTCATTTAATCCTGAACATAATCTCAGATGTATCTGCACTTTATGGAAAAGGAAATAAAGACTCAAAGAGTTTAGTTAAACTAGTGCAAAATTACAGCTAGTCACTTACACAACCCATACTCTATCCCAAGCAGACTGACTTAAGAAGATAAGCATTTATCCACCATGTTAAATTCTCTCTACTGCAGTTATTGCTTTTGTAGTTTAACTATTATTTATGTTGTGGTTGATTTCCAGGAAGGAGCATATTCTCATTTCATGTAATGAAGCCCATTTAAGCTTCGTCTGATGCATTTACCCCGAAATTCCTCATATTTTTCTTGTCTAGTGGTCATGGCAAATTTATTTGTAAATATTGTAAACATCTCATGGAAAGAACTTGAAGAAGCTGCATAGCTGTTTGTATACTTTTGTTAATAGGAAAGTACTTTCTGTAACACTGATTTATTTTGCTGAATTTTAAAGGTCACACTCCATGTTTGGCAAACAGTAGGATTCCAGTGAATCTTGAAGGTTCACGTTTTTAAAGTACCTCCCAGGCAGAAAGTAGAAAAAATACTGTTGAAGGTAGACTGGCTCTTGTTTAAATGTCCCAATCTTTGATATGTAGAAAACCATAAATTAATTTGATAGCCAAGAACACAGGATCTCAAACATGGCCTAGATAAGGTATCAATCTGAATCGTGTTTTTAAAGGTTTTGGGACTTTGATGAGAACTTTCTTTATATAAATTATAATTTAGGAAATTAAATTTGTTACTTAAAATCAACCCATGAAGCACTGGGTGATGTATGGAACTGTTGAATCACTATATTTACACCTAAAATTAATATAACACTGTATGGTAACTATGTTGGAATTAAAATGAAATAAAATAGGGGTGACTTGGTGGCTCAGTCAGTTAAGTGTCCGACTTGATTTTGAACAGTTCTCTCAGTTCGAAGGTTTGAGCCCATGTCTGGCTCTGCACTGACAGCACAGAGCCCCCTTGGGATTCTCTGTCTCCCTCTCTCTCTGCCTCTTCCCTGCTCACATGTGTGCACACACTCACTCTGTCTCTCAAAAATAAACATTAAAAAAAATAAAACCCAAGATTCGTATTTTTTGTAACATCTGATCTCTTTTATTTATTGATTACAAAGAATATAATCATGGAAAGAAGGGTAATGATTGATTTAAAGTTGAGCTAAAATGAAAAATGCTCCTTACAGTGGTATCAATTATATAAACAAATATTGAAAAAATACTTGGAAGGAAATTTTCTAAAATGTATAATGAATTTTTTCCCCTAGATGGTAGGATTAGAGTTGGTAGTTGATTGTTTTCTTCTTTACAGTTTTCTAATTTATTCATTTTTCCTACAATATATATATTGTATTTAGAATCAGAAAAAAAAATCATGTCTATTATTTTAGAAGAAATGGACATTTCATAAGCTAAGTTGTACAACTGCAAGCTAAGAGTCTGCATGCTATTTCAAGAACCAGACCCTTTAATATTTTAAATAAAGTGATAATTTTATCTTGATTTCACACTGGAGCCTAACCATATAACTCCTTTCCGTATTTATTCCAAAATTAATACGTATTATGGGATATTTTAAGAATAGAATAGTACAGAAACAATAGATACTCATGTATGTACTTTCAAGGTTTAATACATGTTAATATTTTGCCATATTTACTTTATTTTTAATAAAGTCTTATAGTTGGAAATGATGCTTCCTGAGATCCATTCAATTTGTCTCCTATTTCATTGGCTCTCCAGGGAATATAAAATGCATATTTAACTTTCAAAATCTGTTTAGAATCAATATTGTATTACTTCAGTTGGTATGTGGAGACTTACCACCAACTCAATTCCCTTTCCTTCTCCACATAATGCTGTAATTGTCTTATATGTTACATTTACATATGTGGAAATACCCTATCAGTTAATGCTGTATACATTTTGCTCTAAACTGTCAAATGTGAGCAGCTCTTTCTGCCCACAGGTCCTGTCCCTGTGCTTTAATAAAATCACCTTTTTGTCAGGTGCCTGGGTGGCTCAGTTTAAGCCTCCGACTTCAGCTCAGGTCGTGATCTCATGTTCATGGGTTTGAGCCCTGCATCTGGCTCTGTGTGATAGCTCAGAGCCTGGAGCCTGCTTCCGATTCTGTGTCTCCCTCTCTCTCTGCCCCTCCCTGCTCATGCTCTATCTCTCTCTGTCTCAAAAATAAATAAAACATTAAAAAAATTTTTTTTAAAAATCACCTTTTTGAAAATAAGTAAATAAATACATAAATACACTGTCAAATGTGTTTTTTAAAACTCAAAGGAAAATAGTTTATTAAACTTACCTAGTTAGTATTGCTTTCTTCCCCCCTATTGCTCTTCATTCCTAATTTTCTCAGTGTCTTTCTGGTATCATTTCTCTAGTGTCTAAAGATTTTCCTTTTGCAATTGTTTTCAAACAAGTGTGATAGGTATAAGTTATCTTAGTTGTTCTTCATCTAAGAATATTATTTTTCCTTCCTTCCTGAAGGACATTTCACCAGAAATAGAATTATGGCATGGCAGTCCTTGTCTCAATATTTTAGAACTAACATACCACTCCTCCCGTCCGTCTCCATGAGAAATCCGCTATTTTGAACCATTGTTCCCTTATTGGTAGTATGTCACATCTGGATGCTCTCGAGACCTTTTCTTTATTTTATGTTTTCAGTATTTTGATTATGAGGCACTTAGGCATGAATTTCTTTGGGGTTTTCCTGTTTAGTGTTCTCTCAGGACCTGTTGAATTTAGAGGTTTATGCTTTTGCCACACTTAGGAAGTTTTCAACAATTATTTCTTAAAACTATTTTTAGCACTCACTCTTTTTTATCACTCTTTCTGGGGACCCTAAAAATACAAATTTTCATCCTATTATTATTGCTCAACAATTCCTTTAAATTCTGTTCACATTTTAAGATCACTATTTCTCCCTGTCTTTCAGATTGGATAATTTTTATTGATCTATCTTGAAATTCACAGACTATCATCTTAATTTTGCTATTGAGTCCTTCCAGTGAGCTTTTTATTTTTGTCATTGTAATTTTTAGCTGGTAACTTTCCATTTGGTTCTTCTTTATATCTTTTATATGTCTGCAGCTACATTTTATTTCAAATTTGTTTCAAGAGCATTCATAGTTGCTCACTCAGCATTTTTAAGATACCTGCTTTAAAGTCTTTATCAGATAATTCTAGTATCTATATTGTGTTGTCATTGGCATCTGCTGATTATCTTTTGCTGCACGAGTTGAAATTTTCATGATTCTATGTATGCTGAGTAATTGTGATTTGTGTTCTGGAAGTTCTGAATAATACATTATAACACTCTGGGTCATGTTTAAATTCAATGGATAATGTTGATATTTTTGCAGGCACTTGACATGGTTAGCTTCAGGCCACAATATCCAACTCAACGGGGTGGGCTAGATTTCAACCATCACTTCCAAAATTTTGTCCTGCTATTCAGATCAGTTGCCCACATATGCCACCCAGAATTCAACCTGAGAACTGTGTGGAGGTATATACATGAGCTCAATATTCTAATTTCTTCTTTTTAAATTTTCTTTAATGCTTATTTATTTTTGAGAGAGAGAGAGAGAGAGAAAAAGAGAGAATGAGTGGGGGAGGGGCAGAGAGCGAGGGAGACACAGAATCTGAAGCAGGCTCCAGGCTGAGCTGTCAGCACAGAGCCCAACACAGGGCTTGAACTTGGGAATGGCGAAATCATGATCTAGGTCAAAGTTGGACGCTTAACCAACTGAGCCACCCAGGGCAGCCCTCACTTTTCCAATTTCTGTGCCAATTAGGATCAGATCCACATATTTTCAGGTCAGGGATACTTTCAGTTTTCTGGCTTTGGATAGCTGGATGCATTTTATGTTGGAATCAGAGGGAGAGAATGAAAAAAGGGGAACATGTTTGGTTTTGTGTAATGAGAAATCTAACAAGTTAAATTCAGATCATGAAAGCATGAGAACATGAGTGTGTTGAAAAAACATCAAAGCGAAAATATCCATTCAGCATTTGGTATCTTAGGAGAAATCAGTGTTACACCTATTCTCAAGGAAGCTAGATTCCTAGAAGTATAGAGTAGTCTTTTCTAGCCAAGCCTCCGTGTTAAAATCTGTGATTTGGATCAAATATTTTCATGTGCTCTTCAAGTGACCAATTTGTAAACAGCGGCAGTAATGTATTTCCAAAGTCCCTTTTAGGTCTTAATGAGAGGGCTTATATACTTGCCAATAATAATTAATACATGTTTCTTTGACTCACCACCCTTTGGGAAAAGAAATATCCTGTCCTTTTACAACTGTGCTACTGCTATACTTTTGAACCAAATGGTGCATATCTCTGCAAGGGCTGGAGGAGTTACTGATTATGAATCTCAAGGGCCCTTGTTCACATTTGGCTCCTTTGAAGTGCAGGACACACACACACACAGCAGGCACAGTTATTGGATGGAGACCTTGCTGAGTGGTTAAGTCTCTGCTTGCTGTGTCTAAACCATTTGGCAGGCACAACAGCCTTCCTTTCCTTCATAAGCCTAAATTTGTCCCATTTGGAAAACAAATAGTAGACCTCTATCAATGCAGAAAATCATCCAATCATGCTTACACTCAACTAAAACAATCATGCAAAAGTATGAATCAATTTAGTATCTGAAATTTTATTTAGAATCATTGAGTGCTTATCTCATTTCTTTTCCAGACTATGTCTAAGAGGTTAGATATCAAGGAAGGATGGGTACCCTGGCTGATAATACTTAATGTATCTTAGCAATGAATACTTTCAAAACCTAATTTATCTTATTTGTTCCTACACATCACTGTGTGGAAGATAGGAAAGTCATCCTCCAGAGCACTTCAAAAATTATTTTTTTGAAATTCAAATCTGACCAAATTTTTTCCTTGCCCATAAGAATTCAATAGTATCTCCATAAAGCCTGCTGGATAAAATCTACATTTATTTGTATAACAGAGAATCTTTCTATTCAAAGATCAACAGTATCACCTAGGAGTTTGCTAGAAATTCAGAATATCAGGTGCTTCTCCAGACTTTTGGAATCATGGTCTTCTGTGGAACCAGAAGCTTAGGTGACTCACACACGTATTAAAATTGGAGAAGTGCTACTCTATAGGACTCTTTGTAACATTCCCCCAGTATGATACTTCTTGCCTGGTATCTAGTGTCCTTTCTTCCTATTCTCCAGCAAAGACTGAGTATCCTAAAGTCCAGCCACACTAAACTCACCTGGCTCTGACCTGCCCTTTTTGTTTTCTGTGCTAGGCCTCATGATCTATTCCTTTTTCCTTTGGCAATCTCCTACACCTTCATGCCAAGTTCAAATGTCATCTAACCTTCCTCCGAAAGAACCATTTTCTTCAGGTTCTATAGGCTCTGGCGCTTTTGTCCTCTCTCTGTTATTGCTATAGGATTGTACTAATGCATAGGGAAGCCAGTATTGCATAATGTTGTAGAGTTAAGCCATGGTGTCAGAGTCCCGAGTTTGCCCTGCAACACATATTAGTTATGTGATTGGGGGAAGTCATTAAATGCTCTAAGTTTCAGTCTTTCTGTCTACAATACATGAAAATTAATAAAATATATCCCATTGGGTTGTTATGATGTTTAAAATAGATAACAAATACAGGCTCTAAACTAGATAACAAATACAGGCGTTTGTCCCTGTCATATAATGAGCACTGAATAAATGCTACTTCTCACCATGACTATGAATATACATGTTTATTTCTTCACCACAGAATGTGAGTTGTTAAGGGCAAATACTACATGTTATTCATTCTGTTGACCATTTTACCCTCTTTCTAGTACATAGTAAGCATTTTAAAAGTGAAAAAGTGAGAAACCAGTGACTTGCCTCAAAATACACTGTAAAGTTACAGATAGCATCAGGATTAGAATTCATGTCAATATATTTCTAGTGTGGACTCATCCTTCCGCCTGGTCTCCCCCTACAAACTCTTATACACAGTGCCCACATTCACATGCATACACATACATGTGTGCATTTACACCAATACATCCATACACTCTCCAAAAGTTTTAATATGGCTACTTTAGAATTGTCTAAAGGCAAACAGACATTTCAACATATTTGGATGAACTGACAAAATGGTCACAGATAGAAATTGACATATCCCCATAAGAAATAATAAAAACTAGAGATCAAAAATATCCAGAAAAAAAAACACCCAGGAATAGCTGAGATCAAGTAATCAGGAGCATAAAATGCCATACCAAATCAGTGTATAAGGGCAAGATTCAAATTAGGATTTCAGAGACAAGAGAATAAATACAGGTAAGATTGAGGCCAGGGTCAAAGCCCAACAGGAAGAAGAAAAATGTGATCATAAGATAATGCCATCATTCGATGATCATTTTGTGGTCTGACCAGGAGTGGCGCTAAACAGCTTGGGACTACCTTAACTGGCAAGTGATTATCTTACCTTATTTCCCTCTCTCCTGCAAACCTCAGTGTAGACATGGAACTTTGCATGGCGGCTTCCATTTCAGACAATGGAAGGGATACTTAAAGAAGCACTATTTACTGATAGCTCTTGCAAAAACTAGATATAGATGGATACGGAAATTATTAGTTAAAATGGTATTTCCTGACAAACCTCACGGACCCTCCAGCCCTGGCTGAGACAGGTCAGGAGGACCCAGTCCCTCCATTACCATCACTGTTTCTGTCTAGAATTGTAAATGCACTGCATGTTAGAGGACTCTTAAGCAAAGCATTTAAGCATAAATGATGTTTTTCCAGCTTGAATCTTAGCTGCTTTTTCTCAGTAGGATATTTTAGTAATACACTCAAAACTGAGAGGATAATAATAGCTCGCCTTTATTAAGCACTTACTAGAAGCCAAAGTGACTTGATTTTTTTTTTGGACACATACTCTGTAACTTTTTTGTTTGTTTTTTAAAACCTGAGCTCATACTGATATTTCAATTTCAAATTCAGAAGCCCAAACTCACCATCCTCTAATACCTCACTTCAGGGTGAGAAATCTAAGAACTCAGCAACATAACATAATTCATTCAATTTGTTCCATTAAACACACAGTAGTCTCGGAGTAATAACACTAACACCATACCTATAATATAACTACTGAAAAGAGTTTAAATTTTTTTCTTTTACTCTTTCCGTTCTTAGGATGTACAGGTGAATTGCGTATCTTAAAATCATTTGAAATAACTTCTCTCTGTGTGGTCACACCGCCAAATTGAACAATAGGCTTGTTTAGTTCGTTGGAGTTTCATTTTATGGATTGCTTGTATACATAATTTTGTTGTCGAATTATTCAAAACATATATATGGTTCCAGAGTCAAAGCTGCAAATCAGTTAAACTCAGAGAAATTTAGCTTTCTTTTAAGACTTACTATCCATTTATTCCTCCAATATGCAACTATTTTTCCCCCAATAGAAAACTATTTCTGATTTGGGCTTTGTATTTTTATTCTTTAAAAAAAGGTAGTATCTACTCCACACAGAAACTCACACTTGTATTCTTCTCTTTGTTAGATAAACATTAGATTATTACACACATCTTTGTACATCCTATTTTATTAACCTTTTACACCTGATTTCCCAAAATGGGCAAAATAGGTATTTAACTCCTATTAATAGGTCGATGCAGGAATTAGATGAAATAATGTGCAAAGAGAACCAAGCCTAATTGCCATATAATAGTCATCCGGTTACTGTTAGTAAAAGTTGAATACGGAAGGAGAGTTTATGTCTATTTTTGACATGGCTTATGGAAAAATCGGAAGAGATAAGTAGTAACTTGGTCTTCATATTTGGTGTATGGTCTTGACAAGACTGACAAGGGTTACAGGGTATAGGCCCATCTGATAAAATTGGAAATTCTCAGGAAGCAATCAATCCAAGTGTGGCTTTTACAAACTGTATGGAAGTAGATCAAAAGGATAGAGAAGAATTTTCTGTATCTAGTTTCTGCAGTACTTCCTCTGGCCAAATCATAATCTTTAATCTGGCAAGACACGCATCGTGAAGAGTTATCATACTAGAGCTGATTTCTTGGCAATAAGATGAATCTTTTCTTATTTTCAGATAAGAATGCTTTTATCCTACAGACATGACATTCTCTACTTCCCTAGGCATTTCATTTTAAGAGTTCATAGCACCCATATTTCTAATACAGTGGAAGAAGGGGAGGTCAAAAGGATGGAAGGAAGGGAGAAATGGAGGGAAGAAAGGGAGGAGAAGAATATAGGAAGGTAGACAGAAGACAGGCATGGAGAAGTTTATCAGTTACTCACTGTGGTCAACATATCTCATTCACTCCTAAATTGGCTAAATAATGCTTATTGTGGGCTTACTCTGAGTCAGAAACTAAGTCAGATATTAAAGACACACGAGCATATATGATGAACATGGTCCCTACCTTCAAATTGCTCATATTCTAGTGGTGACCACACACATGAAACAAAATGAACAGGTTATGTCATCATCCCTTCCAAAACCTTCTTGTGATTTTGTTATAATAATTGAAATAAAAGTAATATTACCGTGGCTTTGAGGCCACACTTTCCCTGGTCCCTGCTTAATCCACTGACATTGTCACTTACTGCTCTGTCATTCCACCCACTCCAGACATACTGGTCTCACAGACACAAACACATCACTCTCATTTCCAATTCAGTGTCTTTGCACTCACCTATTACTTCTTCCTTGCATGCTCTTTCTTTAAATATTTACATACAGCACTCACTCACTTCTGCTGTAAGCATAATAATGCACCCCATCTTAAAAGATGTCCATGTCCTGAGCCCTGGACCCTGTGAATATGTTATGATGCAAGGGAAAAGGGGCTTTGAAAATCTGAGTAGTATTAAAGGACTTGAGATGGAGAGTTTATCAGAGTAAGATAGGATGATGGAGGAAGGCAAGAGAAATGTGATAAGACCTGAACCGTTCACTTTGAAGATAGAAGAAAGGAACCCTGTGCTAAAAATGTGGACAGCTTCTAGAATCTGGAAAAAATGGGGAAACAAATTCCTCTGTGGGAACTTCAGAGGTATGCAACTCACCTGACACTAATTTTATCCCAATGACATCCATGTCAGACTTCTGACCTACAGACTGTGAGATTCCATATTGTTTTAGGCCACTAAATTTGTGGTATTTTGTTATAGCAGTAATAGAAAACTGACAAAACTTTATTTAGGTCTCTGAAAAATATCACCTCCTTAAAGAGGCTTTTTGTAATATATCTATCACAACAATCTTTATTCTATTACTCTGTAACAATTTGCCCCCTCTATTTTTCTTCTTTTTTTGGAAATTTTATTTATTTGAGAGAGAGAGAGAAAAGGTGCAAGCACAAGCAGGGGAGGGGCAGAAAGAGAGGAAGACAAAGAGAATCTAAAGCAGGCTCCACACCATCAGCACCGAGCCCAACATGGGGCTCGATTCCACAAACCAGGAGATCATGACCTGAGCCAAAGAAATTAAGAGTTGGACACTTTAACTGAGTGAGCCACTCAAGCACTGTGCCCTGTTTTTCTTCGTAATGACTAGCATTACTTAAGATCATATTATCTATATTATCTCCCGGCCATCTTGGTACCTGCTTTTGGTTGGATCTGTCCTGCACCAAAGGCAGGAAGATGGTGGCCACAAAGAAGATGAAAAGCCACTGGAGTCCATCAACTCTAGGCTCCAACTCATTAGGAAAGTGGAAAGTACATGCTAGGGTACAAGCAGATTCTGAAAATGATCAGACATGGCAAAGCAAAACTGGTCATCCTTGCCAACCACTGCCCAGCCTTGAGGAAATCTGAAATAGAAAACTATGCTATGTTGGCCAAAACCGGTGTCCATCACTACAGTGGCAATAATACTGCATTGGGCAAAGCATGTGGGAAATAGTAGAGTATGCACACTGGCCATTATTGATCCAGGTGATTCTGATATCATTCGAAGCATGCCAGAACAGACTGGTGAAAAGTAAATCACGCAAAATTTTTCTTTAATAAAACTGACCAGAACTTGTTTTAAAACAAAACAAAACAAAACAAAACAAGATTATATTATCTGTTTATTAATTTTCTTTCTTCAACAACATAATATAAGCTCAATGAAGATGGTGAATTTGTTTATTATTCTGGACATCATACACAACCTTGAAAACATCATGCAGATACTAAGTGGCACTCAAAAATGACTTATTGCATGGATGAATGAATGAATGAATGAATGAGTGAATTTCAATTATATAAGGATGAGTGTAAGTTTCTCTAGTGGTGTATAACAAGATAAATCACCTAGTCTGAAGGTTCCAGAAAAGTGTCTTGGGGTTCAGTAAATTTTAAACTTCTTTAAGTATTTTAATTATGTATTTATATGCTATCCTCCAAAATGGATTATTAAGCTAATGGCAGAAACTTGGTTTTATCTGTCCCTGTATCCCATGCCCATAGTAGGCTGTGAGGAAATGTTTTTAAATGAATGTGCACTTGCGTGACAATCTTTGAGGCAGTCACAGAGGACGTTGATAAATTTTTGTTTTTCAGCTGAACACTACTGCCTTAATATTGGATGAAATAGCCATGTGGTTTTCTGCTACTGATGATGAGATCAAATGAGAGATAAACTGGTTGAAAAAGGACATTTTTCCAGAATGGACAAACACATCATTATATCAATGTCAATATGGAAAAAGAGAGAAAGAGAAAGAATACACCTAATTTAGACAAACACTCATTTTTTTTTCTTGAAAACAACACCAAAGTTATTTCTTTCGATATTTTTTCAAAGAGGGAACCCAAGTTTTTCATAAAAGACCAAGAAGTAAAATTAGGTCTGTTAAGGCAAGACTGAACATATATAAACTGACTCTCTAATAACCATCTGGTTCACACTTTTCTGGAACAGTTGTCAATAAGTTGACTCTTTTTCTTAGAAAGGTGTTTGGGATCGCTGTGACCTGATTCTGGATCCTACTGGGCCATGTGCATGGAGTCATTTTTGCAGATTTTCTTCCATCACGTTGCCAGACGCCATGTTACTGATGGGCTAAATGCTAGGCACTACGTCTGAGCAACTGCTCCAGTTGTTTCTGCCTCCTCATTCCCACTCTTCTTGTTCTTTTCCCATTTACTATTTACTATAATTCCTATGCTCCGTAGTAGATACATGCTTGTTAATTATGCCAGAGGAGAGCTCACTGTCTATTTTTACCATGCATGGCAGTCATTAGCAAAATTAACTGGTTTGTATTGACTTGATACTGTTTTCTGAATCTCATGTCTTGTGTCTTATGTTCTCTGATGGCACCATGTGGCTGTTCTTTGGTCTGTGCTATTTTTACTCACATATGAAACACACAAAAAAATCATTTTGAAGAGCACCAATAAATTCCCTCCAATGTGTATCATACCTAATCATTTTGAAGTCATTTTGGGCATCTTTACAACCATGATGCAGTTACTTAGATATTTTTTATTACCAAGATTTTTGTAATTATTTATTTTATTGGTTTTCAAATATTTATAAAAATAACCTTTTATCTTCTAAATGTCAAGGGAATAGAAAAGTAGAGAGGGCCTATTTTATTTTAGTAGACAGATAGGCTCTGAAATGAACTCACAGGAGAACATCTTGAGTGTCAAGTTAATTCCTGACACTTGAACAAATATTCATTTCACAGAAATGAAACCTGAATTAAAGATCTTAAAAGGAAAAAAAATAATTTCCCATATGGTATGATCAGCCACTATTCTTTACCAATAAGTAACGTAACCCCATTAAAACGTAGTTTGAGTGTGTTATTCTTCTGCTGTCTGAAGGCTGACCATTTCACTCACAATCACAGCCTAAATGACTTTGAATGCTATGTGCCCACCCCTGTCCCCTTCTTTCTTGCACTTACAAAAATGACCTTGTTTCTTCCACTCACCCCAGCCACACTGGCCTCAGGGATATGCGAATACACTAAGCTAAATCTCTTGCGAGGGATGTGTATTTTCTGTTTTTGCTGCACACAACATTTCTCACTAAGATATTTTCTCACTTTCATTGATGTCATGTCTCTGGACAAATGTCACCTTATCTGAAAGACTTTCTTTATATGAAATAAGTATATAACTTCATATCATTTATCTCACAAGGATGTAAGTTTTCTTTTAAATCCCCTTTTCTGAGGTAACTTTCACATAAAATAAAATGCATGATTTTAATCAGATAATTTCATACAATTTGATTAATGTAAACATCCTTATAAAAATCACTATAATCAAAATATAGAACGTTACATCACTTCTCAAAAAGTCCTCTTCTGGGGCGCCTGGGTGGCTCAGTCAGTTGAGTGTCCGACTTCAGCTCAGGTCATGATCTCACGGTTCGTGGGTTCGAGCCCCGTGATGGGCTCTGTGCTGACAGTTAGTTCAGAGCCTGGAGCCTGTCTTCAGATGCTGTGTCTCCCTCTCTGTCTGACCCTCCCCTGTTCACGCTGTCTCTCTCTCTCTCTCTCTCAAAAATAAAATTAAAAAAACATTAAAAAATTTAAAAAAAAGTCCTCTTCTGACCAGGGGCACACAAACGCCCACCTTGGGACCAGGACCACTGATCTTTCTGATAACATAGATTAGTGTTCCCTATTCTACAAATGCATATTAATTGATTCATACAGTAATTGTTCTCTCGTATCTGGTTTCTTTTCCTCAACATGTTTTTGAAATTCATCCATGTTATTTGTGTACCAGTGATTTGTTCTTTTTATTGCCAAACAGAATTTCATTGTATGGATATACCACAATTTATTTATTCATTCATCTGTTGATGGGTATGTGGATTAGTTCCAGATTTTCACGATTATCAATAGTACTATTATGAACATTTGTATACAGATCTTTCTATGGACATACATTATCCTTTTCAGGGGTAAAAGGGGAATTGATCAGTCTTATGATAATTATACATTTAACTATTATTTAGTTAAACTATTTATTCTGAGGTATAGATTCACATAAAGTTATAAGAAATAATACAGAGATATCCCAAGTTCTGTTTAGCCAATTTCCCTCAGTAGTAACTACGATGCAACATTAGAACCAGAAAATTGACAATGATATAAATCCATAAGTGTTATTCAGATTTCACTAGCTTTAAATGTACATGTGTGTGTGTGTGTGTGCACATGTGTCTATGTAGTTTTATATAATTTTATCACATTTTCAGGTTTGTGTCTCTACCACCATATTTAAAACAAAACACAGCTCTATCATGACAAGGATCCTTTTTGCTACCCTTTTATGATAACAACCACCTTCCTTCTCCAATCTGATCCTTAGTAACCACTAATCTGTTTTCCATCTAAATAATTTGTCATTTCAAGAATGTTATTATAAAAATAAAATCATGGAGCATATAACCTATTGATATTGTTTTTTTCTTTCTGTATAATTCCCTTAAGATTCACTCAAGTTATTGGGGTGTCTGGCTGGTTCAGTCAGTTAAGCCTCTGACTTCAGCTCAGGTCATGATCCAAAGCCGGTTCATGGGTTCAAGTCCCACGTCAGGTTCTGCGCTGACAGCTCAGAACCTGGAGCCTGCTTCAGATTCTGTGTCTCCCTCTCTCTCTCCCCTTCCACCCCTTGCATTCTGTCTCTCTTTCTCTCAAAAATAAATAAACATTAAAAAAAGATTCAATCAAGTTTTTGCTTATGTCAATAGTTTGTTCCTTTTGATTGCTAATTAACATTCCATGGTACAGATGCGCCACAGTTTAACCACTCACTTACAGAGGAATATTTGAGTTGATTCCAGTTTATGTTTACAATGGATAAGACTGTGAAGAATGTTTTTGTGTAACTATAGGTTTAATTTCTCTGAGATAAATGCTAAAGAATGTAATCACTGAGTCATATATGGTAGTTGAATGTTTTATATGAAACATCAAATTGTTTTCCAGAGTGGCCTTAGCATTTTGTACTCCCATGAGCAGTGTATGAGTGATCCAATTTCTCCATATCTTCTCCAACATTAAAAAAAAATTTAGCCATTTGGATAGGCATGTAGAGCTATTCTACTGTGGCTTCAATTTTGCATTTGGCTAATGGTAATGTTGAACATCTTTTTATGTGCTTATTTGTCATCTGTATATCCTCTTCAATAAAATGTCTGGGTATGACTTTTGCCCATTTACTATTTGGACTGCTAATCTTATTGTTGAGGTATTTTTTCAGTTCTTTGTATACTCTAGGTCCCAGTCTTTGTTTGGATACATGGCTTACAAATATTTTCTCAGTCCGTAGCTTATTCTTTTCATACTTTTAACAAGATTTTTGGCAGAGCAAATGTTTTAAATTTATATGAGATCCAATTTATCAGTTCTTTTTATGGGTAATGCTTTTGACATCAAGTTTAAGAGCTCTCTGCCTAGCCACAGAACATGAACGTTTTCTCTTATTTTTTCTAAAAGTTTTACAGTTTTACATTTTACATTTAAATCTGTGATTCATTCTATTTTTTCTATAAAGTGTGAGGATTAAGTTATGGATTGTTTTCATTTATCTTTTCTCTTTTATTTTATTTTCTTCCAACTTTGTCCTTCCTTCAATATTTTATTGGCCATTCTGTGTCTTTTGCCTCTCCATATAAATTTTAGAATCAGTTCCTTGATATCCATAAAGTAAATTGCTGGGATTTTTGTTGGGATTGCATTGAGTCATGGATCAAGTTGGAAAGAATAGACATCTTGACGATATTGAATTTTCCTGTCAATGAACATGAGATATTTCTCCACTGATTAAGTTCCTCATTTCATTCATCAGAGTTTTGTAGTTTTCCTCATGTATCTCTTGCACATATTTTGTTAGCTTTATACCCAAGTATTTCAGTTTTTGTATGCTAATGTAAATGATATTTTGTTTTCAATTTCAAATTCTACTTTTCCATTGTAGGTATATAAGAAAGCAATTGCCTTTGCATATCTTGTATCCTGTATACTTGCTATAATTGCTTATTATATCAGGAGCTATTTTTTAAAATTCTTTTAAATTTTCTACATAGGTAGATTGTGTCATCTGTGAACAGACAGTTTTATATCTTACTTCCCAGTTTGTATACCTTTTATTTATGTATACCTTTATTTACGCAGGGCCTTTGCTCTCAGTGTTTCCTATACCCAGAATGGCCTTTCACCAGACACCCACTTGGCTTCAGATTTTTACTTCAGATTTTCACTGAAGCACTTCTCGCCATCTCTCCTACTCCCAGTCTTTGCAATCTTGTCTCTTATTTACTTTTTCCCTTTTGTCACCTTCATTATCTATGTTCCCCACATGTTCATGATCTATTGCCAAAATAATGCTGCATAACAAATGACCACCAAGACTCAATGACATACAGTATTGGTTTTTAATCATGAAAAAACCATGAGATTTTTACTGAGTAAAGCCAATACTCAGTACTGGATAGCCTAGATAGCTCTGCTGCTTACTACTAGACTCAGTTTTCTTGGCTAAGCTCACTTATCATCTGAGGTCTACCTTTGGTTTGGATAGTAGCATCTTAGACCAGGATGGCCTCTCAGCTTTTTCTCATGGGAGAAGAAATATTCAGAGACTGAGCAGAAATGTACAAGACATCTTCGATCAAGGCTTAGAACCATCACACTGCCACTTCCAACACATCCTGTTTTCCAAAACAAGTTTAAAAACTAGCTTGTATTCAAGGTTTGTGCAAAGCCACACTGCAAAGAGGCTTAGATATAGTAGGGTAATTAATTAAAGCCAAAAAATCAGATCAATCTGCTACATTTCATGCTTATTAATATAATTTCCTTATCACCATCTGCCTTTACAGAATATAAGCTCTAAAAGTTTGGGCAAGAGTTTTGTCTATTTTATTAAATGCTTTATCCAAAATGCCTATACTTTTCCTGGCATACAGCAGGAATTCAATAATGACTTATTGAATGAGTGGATAAATGGAAACCTCAGTGATCCACTACATTAACCACCTTTACAGAGACTGTAAGCTCTTTGAGGGCAAATACTCTGCCATCTTTTTTTTTTTTTTTTAATTTTCAACACCTGAAACAAATCAAGATATGTAAAGGTCCTGGAGTAAATGTTTTTTGGATAAATAAATGAATAATAAATGACAATAGGTCCTAGATGGAAAATGAAATGAAAGGGAAATCTTCTAACGGTATTAGTTTGATCTTTTAGATGAATTTTTCCAAGTGTTCTCATCTGATTTTAAATAACTTTTTGGAAATAGTCTTTCTAATACAGAATTGAGTTCATGGCTTTTGAAATAATTGTGGCATTTTTCAGGTGTATTTGGCATATAAAGATTAGAAAGAAGCATCTGCATAAAGCTATGAAGGAAAAATATGAACATTAAGATGTGTTATATCCACCTAATTGTGGAGATTAATCATAATTATAGAAATTAAAGTATGATTTGGGTTGAGGATTATACCATGTTTCATTATGATTAGCATGACTTACTCATGATTGCTTTTACCAACACGGTTTTGCCAAACTTCCAGACAGAAGAGCCTACTGGTTTCGTTTAAATCCAGGTCTCTTACAGACAGATAACCTTCAGAAGTATCATTACTTCTACTCTAAATTACCCCAGAGGTAATCTCAGTCTTATTCAATTACACCTTGACTCTCATGTTAAAGGATGTAATTTGGAAAAAGTGTACTTAGAATATTCCTGCATCTTTATCTTCATGAGAGGTAGATAAATATTTTATAGAATGGTTTTAAAATCCAAAGTGTTACAGCCATGTTGCACTTCATAAAGGCTCACTGAGCCATGCATCCTTGATTTCTATACTTCTATATTTATGTACTTTTATATATCTGTACCATACTTTTATAAAATGTCTATTTTAAAAACTATATTTACGTGTATAATCTTACTTAAAGAATTAAAACACGTGAGAAATACTACATCAGATTTTGAAATCAATAGAAACATAGATCTGTTCTAATATCTATACCTCTTAAAATCTATTTATCAATCTGGACGTTCTTATATTAAATTAAGAACATGAATACATTTTTGAACATGCCCTAATTTTTTAAAAAAGAGATTTAATCTCCTTTCCTCTGAGTTCTATCTTGGCTTTCCACATCTCCTCTTAGCCTCTCCTTCAGCCCAGTGAAAAGGTTTGTGGTATAATTTATAGATTTCTTCGTAAACCCCATTACTTTTTCCTACCATAATAAGGAATAGAAATTAAATCTATTTAAATTAAATCTAAAAGTTCATTATAGGGACACATTTTTATTCTCTATACTATTTGCATTTAATTCCCATATAATGCTGATATATTTACATATATCATTTACATATATCAGCATTATATGCTGTGGATATATGGATTTTGTAAATCCACATTCCACATTATTTGAGGATAATTTATAGATACTCTCCATATATTTCAAAAACAGTTTGTCAAGATGGGGGAAAACACTATATGACACATAGGATAAAACACTATAGATGACTTCTTGGGGGATAATACTTAAAATAGTTATTGTCCATAGCTATTTAAATATCTCTCAGTGAGAGATAAAATGACTGGCCATGTAAAAGTGCTGATGAGAATCACTGCATATAGAAGTTAGTTTTAACTGACTGCCAATGTTTACTTTAAAGTTGTAAAAAGACAGAGTTTCAGGAGTGAATTCAAACAGGGCTGAATTCATTTGACTGCACTGTTTCAATGGCATAAACATGCAACCTCTTATTCAGGCCAATAGCTAAGTTCTCATTTCACGAGTTAGACATTCCAAGACAAAGCAGAAAGAGATGTGTTAAAGATTAGACTTGCAAATTTCAGAATGCATAGTGTCAGTCTAGTGATGTTAAAACATCCATTTAGAATAACTCACAGAGTAACTGCAGCATATTACAAAGTGGAATCATGAATATGCAATCAGCAAATGGTTCTGCAGCCTGATCACCATCTCTGTCAATTACAGCAGTCACTTTCTGTGATGGTACCTTGGCACTTTGACAGTGATTATACCTTTACATGATGTATTGCAGATATTATGCTTCAGTTGTTTACAAATAGAACCATATCTTACTCTTTCACTGTAAGAATAGAGTGTTTTAAGTAAGGAAAATATTCCTCTTAATAAATCTTCCACTTAAGGCATTCATGCATGATCAGACTGGGAATATCATATGATACCACTACCACATGACAAAAGCAACCGCCAGCTCCCTCTTTCTATTATTCCTAAAAGTGAAGTAATGCGGAGCTTTTTCAGGTTAACTAAAAAGAAACGGTATAAAGGATTAATTCACAGCACAGTGCCCATCACTCTAAAAAAGCAGCCTAGTCAAAAGAGAAATCTGTTTTTAAATATAAAGCAAAGTTATAAGACAGACATATAGGTGTCAATCAGGAAAAAACTATCTGGATCAGGTATAATTTGGCTTGTTCTTTTACCCTATGAAAAATTGCTTATTTGCTTATATGTAGGTATCAAATTTGTCTAAAAATGCAATCTCAAGTGGATTGCTTAGTAATTTTCTCCGATGCTTAGTTGCCTAAACTTCAGGGGAAAGTATGAGGGAGACTGAATAATCAGATAATTTCTCAATTTGCCACATAATTTAATCACTATATTAATATAAATTTAAAAACCTCATTATCTTTTTTAAATGTTTATTTTATTTTGAGGAGAGAGAGCGTGCATGCAAGCAAGTGGTGGAGGGGCAGAAAGAGAAGGAGACAGAGAATTCAAAGCAGACTCTGTGCTGACAGCAGAGAGCCCAATGCAGAGCTCAAATTCACGAACTGTGAGATCATGACCTGAACTGAAGTCCTACGCTTTACCAACTGAGCCACCCAGATGCCCCCAAAAACCTCATTATTTAAGGCTGCTTTAGAGTATGTAAACCTATTCATTCATATTCTTCTGAATATTGAGGATTTTGCTATCCCTATATATGTTATATATAAATGTTAAACTTAATTATTTGTAATTTTCTACCTACATAAAGTTTAATAGATTCAACAATTTAGGTTTAGCCATTGATTCAAGAAGTTCAGAAATTCATAGTTATGGAACACTATAGCTAAAATAAACTGTTGAAGTCATATTGTTGAAATCACTTTACTCTCATCACCTTCCTGTGCAAACATTTTTCAGGTAAGAATGGAATTTGGTACAGGTCACATAGCTAAGGTCAAAACCAGATCTTCAAATCAGAACTCCGGTTTCACAATCAAGTATCATTTTTACCACACCACAGTCTTTTTATGTTTAATGTAATGGTATAAAGGAATATATAGAGAGGGACATAAAAGGGGAGAAGTAAACTATAGGACTGTGTCTCCCTGGAAAACTAAAGCCTTAGATCTAAACATAGAATTGTGGAATGATCTAGATCTTGAAATGTCCCCTCAAAATAATGGGATATTCCTCACAGACAAGATGAACTAAACTGTGGTACAGGACATTAAACAAAACCTTAGAAAAAAAGAACAGAGTACAGAATTTCTAAAAATAAGTACTAGCATTTCAGCTCATCTTTTTCTGTAACATTTCTCCACAGTCCACCTCCATTAGGCTACATAAGAGGTTATATCACACAAAATAACCACTCACAAAATAGTGCTCATTTGGGGGAAATTGTTTCATATCCAATGGGAAAAGAAGTTAAAATCACCAAGACTGTTTTAGAGAAAAGAGGATATGAGGGCTGCTGTTCAAACATGGGTGATATAAAAAAAGAAAGGTAGACAACTATTCTCCATAGGTATGAAATAGGAAAAAAAATAGAAAATGGTACGGGAAAGGTAGACAAAGTTCCCAGCTCCAAAGAAAATATTCATGAATTGAAGTGATTTTCCCTAATTATTTTAAAATCTAGAACGACTTGTGAAGAATAACTCAATAATACTAACTACCAAATATGAAATTAATTCAAAGGCAAAGTTGCAATTATAGACTTACAAAACCATAGAAGGACACCAAAAAACAATAATCCTAAAGTGACAAATAAATTAGAATCATCAATGAACATCATAGTCACTATTGAAATTGAGATCTTTTCATAGAGGATAAGACTGAAATAACTATCCAGTGTAGGCAAAGAGATTAAGTCAGAGAGAACCCAACAATAAGGAAAGCAGCTAGGCTCAAGGAAAACAAGTGTGTCTGAAGTAGAAAACTTATCAAATGAAATGGAAGATACTTTAAATTTTTATGAAAAGCTTAAAATCTAAAGCGAGGAAAGAACTAAAGCTGTAAATTGAGGGAGTACAGTATTCCAGGAAAATGTAAGATTGGACACAAAACACCAAGACATTTTATGTAAGCTACTGTTGAAAAGATAATAATCAGCAAAATGATAAGACAGATTAACATCAGAGTTACCATAGAAATTACTAATGCTAGATGACAAAGAAATATTTACCAATGTTGCTCACAACATCATACTTGAAGTCCTGGCTAGCACAATATGCCAACCAAAAAAGGCCAATTGGGAAGAAAGACATACAACTCTTTCTTTGCAGGTGGTGTGATTGTCTGTGTAGAGAATAAATAAATAAATAAATCCCAACTCCTAGAACTACGAGTGAGTATAGCAAAGTTTAGACACAAGACCAATATAAAAAAGTTAACTGTTTTCCTACATACAAGTAATGAACAACTGGAATATCAAATTTTAAAAAACTTACAATAACACAAAAATGAAATATTTAAGTAGAAATTTAACAAAATAGGTACAGTATCTAGATGTGGAAGACTTCCAGATTCCGATGAAAGAAATGGAAAAAAATCTAAATAAATGAAGAGATTATCCATGTTCATGGATGGAAAAACTCAATCCTGTCAAAATATCACTTACTCTCAACTTGATCTTCATGCAGTCACAACCAAAAAGCCAGTAGCCTATTTCACCCATGCTGACAAACCAGCTCTAAAGTTTTTATGAGAAGGTACCAGATTTTAAGACCTCCTCTAAGGCACAATAATCAAAATGATGTGCATTGATAAAGAACAGACACTTAGGCTAGTGGAACAGAATAGAAAGCCCAGAAATAGATTCAAATGAGTAAATTCAGCTGATCTTTCAGAAAAGAGAGGCAATACAACAGAGAAAGAATAGTGTTTACAACAAATGGTACAAGAACAGTTGTATGTTCGTATGGGGGAAAAATCAACGTCAATACAAACGTCACATTTCACAAGTTTACCTCAAAACGAATCATAAATACAAATGTAAAATGCAAAACTGCAACACCAGTAGAATACATGTGAGAAAACTTGAGCAGCATTTATTTGGGGGTGAGGCTTTAAATATAAAGTCAAAAACATGACACATGAAAGAAAAATTGATAAATTGCACTCTATTAAAATTTAAAACTTCTGCAAAAAACACAAGAGAATATAAAGAATATAAAGAGAATATTAAGAGAATATAAAGAAAAGCTACAGACTGAAAGAAAATATTTGTTAGTACATATCTGATAAAGGATTTTTATCCAAAATACACAAAGAACACCTGAAACTCAATAAAAAACACAACCTGATTAAAAAATGGAAAAAAAGATCTTAAGTGACACCTCATCAAAGAAGATATAAAAATGAAATATACACATATGAAAAGATGCTCACGACTATTTCTCTAGGAAATTGCAAATTAAAACAACGAGATACCACTACACACCTACTCAAAAAACTAACATCCAAAAGGCTGACATTACCATTTCCTGAGAAGGATGTGGAACCACTGGAACTCTTGATCATTACTCGTGGGAATGACAAATAGTACAGCCACTTTGAAAGACAGTTTAGCAGTTTCTTACAAAACCAAATACTATCTTACTATCTGATCTAGCAATCATGCTCCTAGGTATTTACCCAACTGATGTGAGAACTTATGTCTACATAAAAACCAACATGTAAATGTTTATAGCAGCATTATTCAAAATCACACAAAATAACTGAAAGCAATCAAGATACCCTTCAATAGGTGAATAGTAAACACACTGTGCTATATGCATACAATAGAATATTATTCAGCAATTAAAAAATGAGCTATCAAACTTGAAAAAGGCATGAATGAATTTTAAATGGATTATGCTAAGTGAAAGAAGTCAGTCTGAAAAAGCTGCATAATGTATGATTACAATTGTAACAGTCTGGGAATGGCAGAACTATATAGAAGCAAAAAGATCAGTGAATGTCGGAGTTGGGAGGAAGAGGGAGGGTTGGATAGGTGAATCACAAAGGATTTTAAGGCCGTGAAATTATTCTGGATGATACTAGGCATTTGTTTAACACCTGTAATGACCGACCACAATGACACTGTACATTTGTAAAAACCCATAGAATTTTAAAGCATAAAGAGTGAACTTAATGTATGCAAAGAAGAAAAAAAAATCATTAAAAAGAATAGGGTTTCCTGAGAGGAAACACAGAATGTGACCAAACAATCTATCTGCACTGTAAAGGTATGAAGCATACTCACCTAAGAGAGTGGGGGAATAAGATACTTAAGTAACTCTGGAAATGAATAGAGTTTGTAAAATTAGGGACAAAAGAAATTGTACATAAATCCTGTACTCTTGTTCATTACATTGTTTCCCACAGGGTACAGGTTAATGATTCCAATCGCTGTACATATATACTAAAATTGAACAATTAAGTAAATGGATGACGAGCGGTGGGTGCCAGCTTTCTCATTATTGGAGCAAAGTCCAAAGTCAGTGAGGAGAGTGGGCTCAAATGATTCATTTGGTAATGGATTAGAATTGCAGCTATCAGAAGGCGCTCATATTTAGTTTATAGAGATAAAGAAGTTTATATACATACATTTGCTTGCTCTAGTAGCTGAAAGGTCCCAGAAACAATGACACCCCAACAGCAATGAGCACACCTAGTATTCAGATCTTGGTTTCAAATATCAAGATCTTCTTCAGAGTGAGTAGAAGGTAGGAAAAGAAGTATTAAATGCTAAAATTCTTAATTATGTATAAGGAAGTAAAATGTTATTGGAATGTAGGATGTGATACATTAACAATATATATTGTAAACCTTACAGCAACCGATGAAAAACATAAAATAAAAGATATAGCTAAGAAACGTATGATGGAAATAAAATGGGATAAAAATACTAAAGCCTAAAAAGTCAGGGAAAAAAAGAACAGATGAACCACTGTAAAACATATAGCAAGATGGCAGATTTAACACATATACCTACAAATAACAAATTATAGGGGTGCTTGGGTGGCTGTGTCAGTTAAGCATCTGACCTCGGCTTAGGTCATAATCTCACGGTTCGTGGGTTCAAGCTCTGCACCAGAGTCTGTGCTGACAGCTCAGAGCCTGCTTGGGATTCTGTGTCTCCTCCTCTCTGCCCCTCCCCGCTCATGCTCTCTCTCTCTCTCTCTCAAAAACTAACATTAAAAATTATAAAATAAAAAAATAACAAATTATATAAAAATTGTCTGATAGTTCTAACTTAAAGTCAGAGATAGTATGAAAAATTAAAGGAGCCCAATCCAACTGCATGCCCTTTAAAGACACATGTAAAAATATTTGACAAAACCAAAATGGATACATTATTGAAGAGAGAATTGCAATCATACATACATACATACATACCTATATGTAATAAAGCAAGTAGAATAAGATATTATAAGGTTACATTAAGGAGTCATTTGCATGATGTTAGACAAATAGGTCAATGGAAGAGAAAAGAACACGTAGAAATATATCCAAAAACACACAGTCACCTGAATTAGTTACCTGATTAGTGGGGGAGAAATGCCCTTTTCTACAGTGATGTTAGAATGACTAGTTAACCATATGGAAAAATTATGAAGCTTAAGATTTATATTAGACCACACTCAAAAATTAATTTGAATTTGATCTTAGTCCTAAATATAAAATTAAAACAATCAAACGTCTGGAAGAAAACAGAAAAATATCTTCACGACCTTGGTGTAGGCAAATCTTTCTTGAACAGAAGGAAACAACAACAAATATAAAAATGATAAGCTGAATTTCACTAAAATTAAGAAGTCTGTTCTTGAAAATCAGGATTAAGAAGTGAATAGGCAAGTCAAAGATTGGGAAAGATATTAAAATACAAGTATGTGATAAAAGCTTTATGTAAAGACTGTATAATATTCTCCTACAAATCAACAAAGACAAAGAATCCAAACTTAAAAATGTTCAGTCACTTCATGAAGACATTCGAATGATGAAAAGGAATTCAAAAAGGAACTCAACATCATTATCATTACTCATCAGAGAAATACAAATTAAATCCAAGCCAAGATTATGATTATGCACTCACTAAGATGTTTAAATTAAAAAATAATGATAATATTAAGAATCAGTGAAAATGTAGAAAAAAGTCAACCTTCATGCATTGCTAGAGGGAGAAAACTTTTTACATCCATTTTTTAAAAACATTGACATCGTCTACTGTAATAGAAAATAGGCTACTAAGTGATATAGCAATTCCTCTCTCCTTGGCACATACTCACAAATATGTGCATATGTCCACAAAATCACATGTATAATAATGCTGATAATTTTATTCGTAATAGCCAAAACCTAGAAACAATTCAGGTGTGTAACAACAGAAGGCTAGATAAAGCAATTATGGTATTTTCATACAAAGTGATTCTATGCAAGAATATTAAAGAGAAGAAACTACCAATATAGGCAATAACATGTGATTTTCTAAAACACAAGGTGTACAAAAGAAGCCAGACATAAAAGAGTGAATATATTATTATTCCATTGATATACTATGAAAGGCAGGGAAAAATCGCCACATTCTATCTTGCCATACTGTCTCTAGTTAGGAGCCCTCTAGAAGAAGCAGACCTTGGATTTCCAGCCTCTATTCACGTCCAGATCCGCAACTACCCCTGGTGAGAATGTGGCAAGAGATCTTAAATTACTCCATCATTGGAGCACCTGGGTGGCTCTGTCAGTTAAGCCTCCGACTTGAGCTCAGGTCATGATCTCGTGGTTGGTGAGTTCCAGCCCCACATCGGGCTCTGTGCTGACAGCTCAGAGCCTGGAGCCTGCTTCAGATTCTGTGTCTCCCTCTCTCTCTGCCCTTCCCCACTCACGCTCTGTCTTTCTCTGTCTCTCAAAAATGAATACACGTTAAAATTTTTTTTAATTTAAAAAATGTTTTAAAAATTTAAAAAGTTACTCCATCATTCCCTGGAAAACCTATCGCTCTTCTCTATTGCTCCCACAGACCCTTTCCTAAATGGGTCTTTTCTTCCAAAATCCTATGATTTTGTGGGGTCATCAAACACCCCCCTAGTTTCTCTGCCTTTCAGTAAATGTCCTTTGCATGTCCTACTCCCAGATTCTCAACCTCACACTAAGGATTAGACTGAATTTAGGGAGATGCAAATCCCCAGTTCATTTCTTCCTTCTTGGTAAATTTTATTCGTCTAGCATGCTTTGCTTCCACAGCTCATTGATATTTTAAAATATGTATCTGTGTGTGTGTGTGTGTGTGTGTGTGTGCACGTGCGCACATCTTTTAGGAGGTTTTTCTAACTATTTTCAATAGCAACATTCTTCTCTTCCCCCCACAACTGAGAATTTCCACACTTAATATACAAGAGGTTTGACACTGTTTTAATACTAAAAACAAAATTATAATGGCCTCTAGCCCTTCCAAGGATACTTGAACCTACATAAAGAGACATCTTTCCAAAGAGCTACACAGCAGCTGGACCATACAAGAATGGGGCTTGGCTGTAAGTAAATCATTTATAACTAGGAATTAGAGTGAATATCTTATTCCAAAAACAATGAGCTGCACCCGTGTTGGTGAATGAAGCTTAGGGAACTGTTACAGTTTTCTGTAGCTAAAGATAGAAGACTATGAAATCCAAGAGACAGCCTGCAGCTTCATTACAAATACCACCTGATTGAATCATTTTGAGCGGCCGTCTGTCTTCAATACTCATGTGTGCTATATCTTAGACTGAAGAGGGAGAAAATTAGGGAACTTTCAAAATGAAAACTGATTTCATAAATTACAGCCCAGAAAATAACAAAAAGAGCTGTCATGCCCTTTAGCAGCTTTTCCTTTAATTTCTGCAGAATCTTTTGTCTTCAACCTTTGAGCCTCACTATTGTCTCCATTGTACTCAAACCAGGGCTTTTTTCTTCAGTGCAAGTGCTGGAAAAAGATACATGATGATTTTTGTGCTGATTAGAGGGGAACTTGCATGTACAGATAACTGTCACAAGACCACCAATTGCACAAAACTAAATATATAAAAGCCCAAGAAACATGGAAACCAAGGAAAGACTATTAGCAAAAATAGGATTATATTATATCATCACATTATATAATAAGCATATAAAGGAAAGACCTGATCCATTAAGCTGTCATCAGAAGGCCAGTTACGTAAAACTGTGGCCAAATGTCAGGTAGAAATTATAGTGTCTCAAACTCCATATTTGAAAGAGTATTCCATAAATATAGAGATGATTTTGTGACTAATAATCTCTTAAAGGCTTGTGTGATAAAGATTTTTATTCAAGGTATATCATTACTGTTTGTTTGGTTTATTTTAAATCATGTCTTTTGTTAACCAAAATAAAAAGGGAAAGTATATACTATTGCTTAAAAGTTTGAGTTATGCATTTTTTTACTCAACAATCATACACCATGTACATCTATGCACCAGGCATGGTAAAGAATACAAAAAAGAAAAACAAATGCCATCTACCTTGAAAGAATTTAGGTAACATGTAACATACATTGAAATTTATTTGTTTTATTAATGCACAGGATGCAAAAGTAGAGTGAAATTGCTTACGATCAAATATAAAAGTTTTTTCTTTGAGGAAAAGAAGTCATTTCATATGTTTTTATGAATGATTCATAATAACAGAGGTGAATTAATAGTAGATTTAAATGACATATGCAAGTATAAGGAAGAAAGTAAATAAAAGCATTGCCCCAAAACACATACCTGGGAAACCAAAAAAAAAAAAAAAAATCATTGATAAGTGACCATTTTTCCAGGATTTTTTTGGTGCTTGTATGCATACACATAGGTAAAGAGATGGATACACAAACGATATCTTCACTGGCTCTAAAGAGCTGGGTTATACTTTAAAAATCTGTGTTTTGGGGTGTCTGGGTGGCTCAGTCAGTTAAGCTGATCTCTGCTCACATCTTGATCTCAGGGTCATGAGTTCAAGCCCTAGGTTGGGCTCTGCTCTGGGCATGAAGCCTACTTAAAAGAAAATCTATTTTATTTAAAAATCTATAGATGTTAACCCATTCTCTAAATACTGCTGTGGAGACTTAGGGGGTAAAGGGCAGACTTCTAACAACCCCCCTCCCACACTAATTCACTTTTCTTCCTGTATACCTAAAGAATTAATTTCTTAAAAAATTATTCCTTAAAGGTTCAATAATGTAAGGAGAGAATGTTTTGGTTTGCAACATTCAGCGTTAAAGTTGTTCAGATCATGGTGTTCTTTTTAGATCTTAAAATCCAGTATTTAATCCTTTCAGAGATTATTTATTATTTTATTTAAACTTTGAATCCATTATAATTGTTTTTCCATTTGTGTAAACATCTAATCCAGTGATACAAATTATCTAATACTGGAATATGTATTTTATTGATTTACCCCTAATTTCTTTTGTTTTTAATATGTACTCCTTTGGGTTATAACAAAATCTTCTTCCTATCATAATTCAACTTGATGTTTCTAATTTATTTTTAAGTTCTTTAATGATAAATTTTTCCTAAAGTTTGTTTCTTTAGGGAATTAATCCTTTATAATGTAAATATATACTTACATTACCTCAACTCATTTCCTCTTTGAGAATAAATTTCCTATGCCCTTTCAAAGCACATGAAGTGAATTGTCCTTTTTCGTAAGTTATATTTTTTTCAAGACTGGCCTTTTTTCCCCTCTTATAATGGTATTTTTCTTTCTTCTTTAAATTTAAATTTTTATTTCACTTTATCAATATGTTGTTATTAAGTAACAGGGTATTTCTACATTTACTATGCCATATCCCTATATCTTTGTCATGTTTGAGTGGCTATATTTTCTGTTCTAGTGTGGGTACATTCTTGACTAATTTTCTCCTGCATTTGATGCTTGCTTTTGTGTGTTTTTTAATTTTCAGTTTGCAAAACAAAGATGGCTTCCTTCTAACCTTTTTCCCTATCCAGAGGGTATGCAGACAGGCTTATCTGAGAATTAAGGGGTTTTTGTGGCATACTCTAAATTATGAGGTATTGTTAAATGCTGTGCACCAATGCTCACTCTTCTTGGGGAGGGAAAGGCCTCTTATCCCATTCAGATGATAGGAGGGAGTGGTGATAACTGTTGGCTTGGCTTTTTCCCTGGACAATGGGGACACTGGACACTTCTCTCAGCGTCCACTTGGCAACTTTTATATATTTCTCTCTAGCAACCATTTCTATCACTTCCCAGTGAAACAAGGGAAAGATAAAAGTACAAAATGAAGTTCTGCTTCTTCTCTGCAGTTTTGGAATATTCTGTAGAAGGTTCAAGATTTTATCCTCATCATTTCAACTTCAAGGGGGAGGGTGAGCTCTATAAGTCAAGCCATCATATATCCTCAGTTCTGCCCCAAAGCCTAGGTCCTATTCCTTGCTCTACTGTAACTGCAATTGCTGAGGAATTTTATTCTTTTTTTTCTTGCTTTGGGGAGTTTATTTTGTAAAGGCATTTTGGGCAGTGGATTCATCCTCAAAATTCTTTCAGTAATCTTTTCATTCATGTCATTATAAACAAAATGAAGAGTTTTGAAAATGATTAAATGCCATGCCACAGACATAAAATGATGCATCAATTCTTAAATATTTATTTGAATAATAATCAAACACAGAAAAATACTAATACTATCGAATGGAGTTCTCACATTAAGAAACCAAAGAAAACTTTCCATTAAATGACTCAGAGAAATTAGTCTCTACTGTGTCTGACTCAGTCATCTTTCCATAATAATATCAACCTCCTTTCCTTCTGGAGAATAATTTACAAACAACCTATAAAATATATATGACATGAAGTTATAATACAAAATTCCTGAACAAAGACAGAACATGTTCATCTAATTTCCTAGCCATTCTAGCACTCTGGGCATGTGGCATACTAAACTAGGAAGGCCAAGTGGAGAAATAAAGAGAGGTATAAAATACTATGTTATGTCACAAGAATGAAGGGGATTAGCTTTAAGAAGAATGAAGAGCTACTATGTAGATTAATATATTTTTCTTTTTAAAAAATGTTTATTTATATTTATGTTAAGAGAGAGAGGAAGAGTGTGAGCAGAGAAGAGGTAGAGAGAGAGGGAAAGAGAGAGAATCCCAACCAGGCTCCATGCTGACAATGTGGGGCTCAAACTCACAAACTATGAGATCACAATCTAGCCAAAATCAAGAGTCTGACATTCAACTGACACCCCTAGATTAATGTATTTTTCATTTCTAATGCATCCTATGTCATCAAATGATGCTTGAAATGGGAGAAATCTTAAATCATAAAGTCAAAGGATACTTTTAAATATTCAACTTGCAGTGAGAATTCAAACCTCATCTGTGTGACTCTGGCCACTTTGTTTATGCTTTCTGAGCATCTGTATCAAAAAGAGTAAAATGTCGAGATAATGATGCTTATCTTACAGAAGTGTGATGGAAATGGAATATGATATAAATGTGAAGATATGAGCCCGATGCTGGCATATAATCAATAAACCATACCACTTAATAGTATTAATAGTGGTGGTTGAATTATTCATTACTACAACTACTTATTTTTATTATTATTTTACTATCTGAAAAAAGTCAATAGTTTTCATTTTCCCCCCAATTTTGTCAGCAATGGTTAGTTCTTGGCAAATGGATAGTGGGAGATACAATGTGGCAGGTGGGGGTTGGGGCTAGAGTATGCCTTATTAAAGCACTATGTTTTGCAGTCCATCTTCATGGAGAATATGAATAATTAAACTACTCAATAAAACTGCTATTGGAAATAAAACTAATCGTCAAAAATTAGCTCCAGAAAGTAAAGATATAAACTAAAATCTACACCCCACCAAAGTAGACTTTGTCCTTAAAAATAAAATTACATGGCATCCTGGATATTTCAATCCTAATGAGAATGCTTCCTTAGATTATCAAAAAGTTAGAAAGCAGGACTAAGTATCACTCAACTTTTGCAGGCTTGAAAGACAATATATACCACTAGGTCAGCAATACTACCTTTCATCCTGTCGTACAATAGTAAGGATGGAAACCATTTGTTTTGAAACTCAGGCTACAAAGTCAGCTGTAGGCAAAATTGTGAAAGAAGTCAAGTTTTTCTTACCTTAACCTCTTCCCTACTAGTTTTGGCTCATTCCACGATGTTCTATTCCTATATATTCTTCAGTATCTAGCCATTTTCTCCAGTGACCCACACAAGCCTGGCCTCCCTAACACTTAGGATTCTAACAATGCCTGTTTTCTTTTTCCTTAATTTGAAAACTTGTTTAGATCATTCTTGTAGAGTCTTGCCCCTGATTTTCAAGGTAACAGCTAACTGAATCATTTATTAATTAGATGTTTTTGTCTGCTATCCATCTTTACCTCACCCCCTTCCAAGCTCTATGATGGGAAATATCCGATTATTTAGGACCTAAGTGACAGCACTTTGCTTGGTATTATTACATTCATGATTTCATTTTATTTTTATAATAAACCCTAGTTATTATAAATATGAGAAAACCAAGGATCAGCAATACATAGAAACCTCAAGATCACACAAATGCTAAATGAGGTGGCTATGGACTTAACACAATGCTGTCTGATTCAAAAGTTCAGAGATCTTCCATTATACTATGATAATAACCTTAATGTGTTCAATCAAAGGATGATACATAAATGACTGAGCCACATGGAAAACAATTCAGAATGTTCTTTGATAGTTATTTCCGTCTTCAGATTGCCAGTGGCTTCTTTTATCAACAGATTAGCCAGTGTACATCCACATATCAATATTAAATTATATAATGATCAGAAATTCTTGGTGCTTATTTTGTTTTGTTTCTTTTGTTTTGGGTTTTAGTCTTGGTTTTGGTTAGTTTATACTATTTCTTTCCATTTCTTCAAATAATATACATTGCTACTAATATATTCTATGAGGGAAGAAATGCTTTATCTTTAGTCATTAAGACTATTATTATGCTAGAAATACTGGCACTCCAAATCTTTTTAAACTAGAATAAATGAGTGTGATGTGGAATAATATTTAAAATTTCAAAATGTTTTGCATATTGATTAATACATGCCAGAAAAACAGAAGAGTTTTGGCTGGAAAAGTAAAATCATAACTATTTTGGACATTCCCCAAAATAAATGCCTCACTGCTTTTATCATGGATAGAATAAATATGATCACATTTGCTTTGGAAAGGAGAATCTTTCTTCTCGCTTAAGGAATTATAAGTTTTTTAAAACATAGCTGAGTTTTTTTTATTAGTTCTAAAATCCTAATAATTCCATTTTTCACCAACTGTTTCTGAAATGGGTACCCAAAAGTTTCTATACTTAACAAAAGGTTTCCATGTTCACAGTTGCACTAGCAGATTATTATGTAATATTACTTTTTTCTTTCCTGGTATGTTGTTGTTGTTCTTGTTTTAATAGTATTTTCTCTTTGGCATTAATATTACAAAATACCGAGGGAAGTTTTGGGGTTTTGTTTGTTTTTTTTGGTTTGGTATGGTTTTTCCTTTTTGCCAAAAGCACTACTCCATTACTTTTTCTTAAAAGGAAAATAAAAACCAACTCAAACAGTATTTAATATGTACACATATTTCCTATACTGTCTTCTTTACTGAAGTAAAATTTATACATAGTGAAATGTGTAGATCTTAGGTGTTCAATGAATTTTGATGAATGTATTCACTCTTGTAACTAACTCCCAATCAAAATATAGGATTTATAAAAGTTCCTTCATGATGCCTCCCTCTTCTCATACCACATAGGCAGTCACTATTCTGATTCCAATCATTGTAAATTAGTTTTAACTGTTTTTGAACCTTATATAAATGGAATTCTAGAAAATGAACTCTATCCTGCCCAGCTTCTTTCACTCAATGTAATGTTTTTGCAATTCGTCCATGTTGTTGAGTGTTTCAGCAGTCCATTCTCTATTTACTGCTGAGTAAGTATTCTCCTATTTATGAACATTGTTTCCAGTTTGGGCTTAGAGGAAATTAGCATATGCCACTCAAAACATATCACTTCAGCATAAGTATCATATGAGCTAAAGGAAAAAAAGAATCAACAGATGCATATCAAAGACCCCAGAGCTTCCCTATTTTGCTAAAAGCAGAAAATTTTGAGAAATGAAGACTGCAATAAATCCCCTCTCCTGAGGAGGTTTTATGGCCACAAAGAAGATGGAAACTCAGTGCCTGTCAAGATGAACTCACACAAACAAACCTTTCTCTTGTAGTTTATTTCACAGTTTGACACCCTTGGAAGTCTAAAATCCTTGTTTGTCTTGTCATTTCTGTACACATTTATTGTTCTTTGTTAAGATGGTATACAAGCCCAAGTTCCAATCATCACCTGGGGTTACTCATCACTGAGGTTTCTTTCAGGTGATGTGTGATACATTCATTAACAAATTCTGTTTTCTCTTGTTCATCTGTCTTTTCACAGTCTAATTTGCAGGACCCAATAGGGAATCTAGGAGGATAGAGGGGGAAAATAAATTGTTTTTGCTCCCCTAGAGACTATTTTGTTTAAAGCTGCTATAAATACTTTTATACTAGTCTTTTTGGGCACATATGTATTCCTTTCTCCTGAGTAAATACCAAAATGTGACTCAGTATTGGTGTGTATTTATCTTGAGAAACTGCCAACAAATTGTCCAAAGTGACTGTCTATTTTATACTCCGACTAGCAATATATGAGAGTTCCCAGTCCTCTTATACCATCACAGGCATTCGTTGCTGTCTTTTGAATTTCAGCTGCTCTAATTGGTATGAGGAACTGTCTCAGGGTGGAGAGTAAATTGCATTTTCCTTGAGAACTCTTTATCTGGAAGACATCTTCATTAACTTATTGCAAGTTGTATATCTTCTTTTACAAAGTTTCTTTCTTTTATATTTTCTTGTAATGTTAATGTTTTTTTTTTTTTTTTGAGAGAGAGAGAGAGAGAGAGAGCACAAATGGGGGAAGCACACAGAGAGGGGTAGACACCGAATCTGAAGGAGTTCTAGGCTCTGAGCTGTTGGCACAGAGCCCAACGTGGGGTTAGAACTCACAGACCATGACCTGAGCCAAAGTCAGATGCTTAACCAACTGAGCCACCCAGGCATTCCTACAAAATTTCTTATAAAATTATGTAGCATTGTTTGACTTATCATTGATCTATAAAAATTATATTGTGGTTACAAATCCATAAACATATAATTATATAATATATATGTTTATTATATATATAACAAATTTTTCTCCAAGTCTGTATCTCACCTTTTGTTTTAACAATGCTTTTGATGAGTAGAAGTTTTAATATTTAATACAGTCCAGTTTATCAACATTTTGTGTTTAGTATTTTTTATATCCTTGAAAAAGTCTTTACCTACTCCAAGTTCATGAATGTGTTCTCCTGTGTTTTCTTTTGGAAACTTTTGGTTTTAGCTTTTACATTTAGATACCCACTTGTTCTAGCACTAGTTGTTGAAGCTCTTCTTTCCCTGGGAGATTATCTTTCATCCTGCCTATGTGTAGAATCTTTGTTCTGTTTCATTGATCTGTCTATTCATAAGTCTGGTATGATTACTAATACTTAGATTTGAAATTTAGGCAGTTGATGTCTTTCTATGTTATTCTGTTTCTCAAGTCTGTTTTGGCTATTCAAGGTCTTTTGCATTTCCACATAAATTTTAGAAACAACTTTCAATACAATATTAGGATTTTGACTCCAATTGCATCTACAGATCAATTTTGGGATAAACAAATCTTCACAAAATTAAGTCTTCTAATTCATGAATGTGATATGTATATACATTAGTTAGATCTTTAATTTCACTTTAGCATTCATCTGTAGTTTTCAATGTTTAGGTTTTATAGATCTTTTATTAATTTTATTCCTATCTATTTTGGTTTTGATGGTACTTTTTAAATTTTTCATGTTCCAATTATTTGCTGCTAGCACACAAAAATGCAAATGACTTTCATATATTGACCTTGTTCTCTTGTGACCTTGCTAAGTTTAAATAATAGTTTTAGTATTATTTTTTGGCATACTTAACATGCCAGAATTTTTTACATAAGCAATCATGTTGTCTGAATAAAACTATTTTACTTTTCCTTTTCCAATATTTATTTATTTATTTTTATTGCTTGTATCTGCTGGTTGTGACCTTTAATACAATGGTAAATATAAGTAGTGGAAGAGGACACATTTAGGTTTTTTCCCAATCTTGGGAAAAGTGATCCAATAATTAATTATTAAGTGTGACATCAACTATGAAGTTTTTTTTCAAAAAAATTTTTTTTGAGAAAGAGAGAGGGTATGCAAGGGGAGGAGGGGCAGAGAAAAAATCTCAAGCAGGCTGCACACCCAGCACAGCGCACAACTGTGGGGCTCAATCACACAACCATGAGATCATGACATGAGCAGAAATCAAAGAATCAGATGCTCAACCAACTGAGCCACCCAGGTGCCCCAGAAGTATTGTGGGTGTTCTTTATCAGGTTGAGGAATTTGCCTTCTAATTCTAGTTCCATGAGAATTTGTATCATGAAATGTAAAACTGTCAGTTTTTATAAACTTCTTGGTAGGATTATATGATTGTTCTTTGTTAGTCTATTCATTGGTGGATAATGTTGACCAATTTCAAATATTAAACTAATTTTGCCTCTCCTGATAAATTCTATTATACTGTATTTTAATTTTCTTCTGTAAGATCTTATGATGTGTGTTGTTTTCTTCAAATGTAAATTCCTGCTCTCAAACTTCCAACTTTAGTTAAGCAATATCTGGCTTAACTATCTATGTTTTCCAACCTGGTTCCAGAAGGCACATAACTTTGCTTAGCACATCAGGGAAAGTGACATCCCATCTGTTCCCCCCATCACTTTCCCCATCCTTGAAATTAGGCAGGACTACATTACTAGTTTTTAATCAGTGGGCTGTGAGTAGAAATCACCTGTGTCATTTTCAAGCCAAAGCATAAAAGAGCTGATGCATGACCCTCTAGCTCACTTACTTCTCCTCTGCAAACAGTGAGACTGGAGTTCTCAAGCTCCAGAGGGTACAGTTATAAGATGGCGGTGTTATTCTCAGCCCACTTTCCAAAAATCCATGTGGAACCCCCCCCCCCACGGATGGCTCATATTATATATGTACCATCACCAGAAAATAAACTTTATTCTATGAAGGCCATGGAAGCTTTAAGATTGTTGGTTACTGCAGAATAAGGCAGCCTATTTTGATGACTAGATTATGGAACTTTGTTATATAGCATTCCTGTCACAAATGAAATTAAAATAATTTATCTTTGCATAGATCGATGAAGGATTTTTATAGCACATGGGTCAGAGATGTACCCTGAATAAATATCAGTACCAGCAATGAATGAAATCAAAAGCATAACAACAGAAATAAAGGTTTTATTTAATTGCTAACATTCATGAAAGTTTATAGATCTCAACTTTGAAGTAGTAGTAAAGAAAGCTGTCTCCAGAAAAGCAACAGAAATAAATTATTTTGTTCATTTTTTCATTCAACATGTATTTATTGACTGCTGACTATACTCGGATTATTCTATGAACAAAATAGTTAAGTACCCATTCTTGCTTATGAAATGCTTAGTGATAGAGAATTGTTAAAAATGGAGCAACAAGCCCAAAATGGAGTCTCATGTCCCCAAGATAGCAAACGAAGACTTAACTGCAGTTTCAGCCACTTCCAGAAATGTGTGACCTTTTACTAATCTCTTGGAATTACCTGATCAGCACTAGTAAGGTTTTCTGCTCAATAGACCCTGGCCCTTCTGGCAAAGGAGGGTGAGCTTGTCGGAAATATTCCTTTCTTTCATCTATGACTTCCTGTCCCACCCCCTTCTGCCTTAAAAAAAACCTCCCATTTTGTACAGCTCCTTTGAAGCTCCCTTCTATTTGCTATGTGAGATGTTGCCCAATTCATGAATCCTGAATCCAATAAAGCCAATAAGATCTTTACATTTTCTCAGTTGAGTTTCACTTTATAAATGATATTGATACATCTGCATTTAAAGGGAGCTCAGTAATCATTTATAGGGATAATATGGATACGAAATATCCATTCACAATTGGCTTCACTGTTCCCTCTCACCTTATGTTGAAATCTTTCGCCATTTTTATTCCTCTTTCCTATTTATTTAAGTAATCTCCACTCCCAACATGGAGCTTCAATCACGACCCTCAGATCAAGAGTTGCACGCTCTTCCAAATGAGCCAGCCAGGTGTCTTTTTATTCCTCTTTTTATTTATTTATTTTATTCCTCTTTTTATAAGCATCAGTTCTAGGACCCAGTGAATGGTCAAAAGTCTGGATTCCAAAGGTGGAAGAGAGACAACAATGGTTAGCACTGCTCCACTGTGTAATCAGTTATTTTTAAAAATCCCAGAATGGATTATAATTTGAAAACCTGCACTAAAAAAATGACCTGCTACTTACACGCGGTCCTCTCAGCCATTTGGGGAAAGAGTACAAAAATCAAGAATAAACTTCCACATTTTTTTTCTTCTGCCATGACCTTTACATGGCTTAAATTACTGCACCAGATAGCTGGGGAGAAAATAAACACCTATGGTTAATAACTAACTAGGGTTACCTTTTGGTTTCAATTCTAGCTCTAATCCATTAATGGAGAAGGGAAGGCAACAGTTCCAGAAAATAAAAAGCCCAAAGGTAAAGATGACACTGTTCTTTGTTATCATTCTTAATTCACTTTATCATTAATGTAGTTTAAATGTAAAGAGGGTCATCTGGACCTGCCACATGCTAGATAAAGAAAAGGGCTCAAAATATGGCCAATGTAAGAAAGCTAAGGCTATCCAAACACTCTTGCCTTTGGTTTTCAAATTATAGATATGCATCTGCTTTTGATTTTGTTAGCTGCCTTGGTAAAGGCCCTCTGCATATATACAAAATCTATATTGGTGCCTCTCTGTGAGCTGTCAAATGATGTCACACTTGCTAATTCATGGACTATTTATCTTGGTGTTTATGCTCCAAGAAAATGATGGCTGTTTAATTATACTACAAATGAGTTTTGCCAGCCAATTGTATGGCAGATGTTATTTACTCTCGAACAACTGTCAAAAGACCAAAACAGCCATCACTGTATTGAGTTACATTTCACAGACAGCACCTCTACCATCTAGCCACAGGCTTTGCATTATGGTAATGATGGGAGGGGCAGCATCATTGAGGATAATAGCCAGTCAGAAACCCACTTATCAAAGTAAGTAGGATTAAAAGAGATGTAACTGAGTATATTCTACCTGGAGTGGAAACAGGGAACTGTCAATAAACATTTATAAAACACTTCAAATGTGCTTAATGTTATGTATTAGAGCATTCACCAAATCATTCCATGATGGCAGATGGGAAAGAGGAAACACCCATCTTCTCTATTCCTATGGTGAGTGAACTGTAGTCAATGAAATATATTTCTTCCACCAAATTTATGACGCTATAAAGGTGGAGAGAGTGCCTTTAACTGGATGGTTACCATAGCTTGAATCTAGGAAGCATGCTACAATAAACTTGTTCTGTGTGTTGTTTAAACTTTTCTAAGCTTGTGGGAGCATTTTATTATGCCTAACACTTGCTTCAAATAAAACTTGCCAGTGAGCTCTGCTGTGGCCCTCTTTTATGTAGTGTACTGGTATCATGCCAAGGTTTTTAATAAGGAGAGAAAATAAGAACTCTTAAAAGTTTAAAGCCCAATAATCTAGGAACTAAAATCTGATTAAGTACAAAATAAACTTTCTACAATTAAATGATTCAGTGGCAGATAAAATGGAAGCAGAGCCCAAGAAGTAACTCTTACCAATTTAATTTTGCATACTCCACCAAACTGGGATGATGTCTTTCTGCTTAGCACAGAAATATTGAGGCAAAAAGTGGTCCTCATTTCTTTCAGCCAGAATTACACTCCATTGAGAAAGATCAACTGCATGGCTCTCTTACTGGGGGTAATTTGAAAAGGGTTTTCTATATGACCCCTGTCCATAGCTCATTTCTATGTAGCATATTGGTTTTTGTAAAGGGAGAAGTGATTTATAGACCACTAATGTGTCCCCCTATATCCAATCTATTATATCTATAGATTCTGCCCAGTTTTCCTACCTCTGGGAACAAGCAAAATGAAGTCTGTTCAGCCAGGAGACTTGAGCTACCTAGTTTTGTCTCTTCTGGTAGGTACCTCATGCAGTAGGAACCTTGTGTCTGAGACACAGCATCTGCCGGCTTAGAAACACAGTCTGGCAGGGAAATGGAGCAGCTAATAGTAGAGCTGAGGAAAGCTGTCAGATTTTCATGCATTTATTTTTACATTCTAAACCCAAATGATGAGAATTTAGTTAAGCCAAACTCTTACCTTGGCTTCCTCATTACTCCTTTTTTCCTCACACATGTCTCTTGTTTATTATTATTATTTTATGACAAGGACATAAGTTGCTAGCTACTAATTTCTATAGCTTGAAACTATGCTGGGATTATGGGAGATAGAAGTTACTTTTTTAACTTTGCTGAAGAACAAAGTGCTACTAGAGTGAATATTAATAAAAATATTAATTATGCTCTGATAATATTGATGAATGAAACTGGCATTTATAAATCATGTTCTTGCCAAGAGGAATCACGCCTTCACAATCATGTTACATAGGCCACTGTGTTTCGCTGAACTTACTAACCAACCTACATCTCCTCCCACCAGATGGTGTTTTTTTGTCAACTTCAGTTGATATAAACATGAAAGTTTTGATATCTGCGATCTCCTTTTCCTTTTCCTTTTCATTCTTTCCTCCTCACAGAAATAATAAATACTCATAAATAGGTTGTATAATACATCTGTGGACTCTAGCATAAGGCAATAGCTATAAGATAGCTGCTTGAACTTGGAAATAAAATAAAAGACCCATAGTGTTAGCCGATTAGTTTCAAACTCTCTACCATTCAGTCCTAACGTACCTTTGACTTAAGCAGTACTGGACACATAATAGGCTCCAAGGTACTATCATGCACAGAGGATTACAAGAAATAAGCATAATCTCTACCACTGGAGATTTTACGGCTAAAAACATGTAAATGTAAAGATATAGGCTAAGTAGCGAGCCAAAGATGGTTTATCTTCCTGAAGAGCAAATATTGCTCAAATTTAAGGAATTATGGCTCCAATTTGGAAAATTAAATAACTTCATTAAGATATTTGTATATTAAAACAAGTGTGATATGCTTTAGTGTAAGGAAAAACAGTCTTCTTGAAATAGAATATCTAGACATGAGTCAGAGGTGTCTATTTTTTAAAGCTCCACCTATTATATTAATGCATAGTCTAGTGTAGACCATAAAATTGAAGCAAACATTTATGATAAGCACAAAACTAAGAAATTAACTGTTGATGGAGAGCCAAACATAACATTATTACTCTGCCAGTAGAAAAGTCTTGCTGGAGATGTCTTAGGAGAGGTGACTATTAAGTATGTTTCCAAAAACATATACTGGCATCCATTTGATTCCCAGTTAAATTAATTCCTCAAGACAGAACACTGAAGACAGTTGGTAGAGTTAGAAGAGTCCAGACTTTGGTATGAGACAGATCTAGGTTTAAATTTTTTCTTTGATTTACTAGTTGCATGGCCTCAGTTAGATTTTTCAGACTTTCTGAGCCTCAGTTTCTTTTTCTTTAAAATATGAATATCCTGCCTACTTCAAGAAATTGTAATGATAATTGAATAAGATAGTGTTAAGTGGTCTATAAGTTACTCTAAAATAGTTCAACATATACAGCATGATAAAACTGTTTCTGTATCAGTTTAACCTGATCTTAGAGACAGTTAGATATCCTAATCAGGAAAACACATTTCAGGGATGGTTGGCTAGCATTTAATCAAAGTTTTCCGGAAGATTTTCACTCAAAAAAATGACCTTGTGATAAAGTCTTCTCTTCTTAACTTTGCTTCTTTTATGCCTCCCTGCAAAGGATCATTGATCAAGTATTCAGCAATAGAGGAAAGGCAACTTAGAAATAGAATTCCTGAATCTGGCCATCAATGAGATGACAAATTCATTGAAGAACCATAGAACACCTGATTCCAAAATCAGCCAAATATTAAATCACCAGACACCGCGATAACACAGCTAGTGTGAAAAAAGTACAAATAGGACATAAGGTCTCCTATTCAATTTCACATTACTGAGCACTCAGTATGGACTGGGTTGCAGTTTGATTCCAGAATTTACAATAATTAACCCCTTGTTTGAACTGACCTTGTCATTGTCATCAGAACACAAATACTTTTGCATAACTGTGTTTTCCAAGCTTTGTTTAAATAAAATCATCCATATGTTTTGGAAGTTGTGCCATCTTCTTAGTATTAACCGTGTGAAAAATCCACAGAATAACAGATGTAAGACAATAGAAACAATGTTTTTTTTTTTTTTACTCTTGAAGTATAGATATCAACAAGAACAGCATATTCTTCCATCTTCCATATATGTGAGATGTACTGGACATCTATAAAACAAATTTATCTAAGAAGACAATTACTCAAGTGGTAGAAACATGACCCAACACTCAAACTATCAGGTACCAAAAGTTTGTTTCCATTATAATAATAACTTTGTGATAATCAAATCTGTTTCAATGGGCCACCAAGAGAAAGAAGTAAAATTTCCTTTTGTGGCTATTTAGTATGGGTTTTTTTAAGGATATACAAATACGGGGCACTTGAGTGGCTCAGTTGGTTGAGTGACTCTTGATTTCTGCGCAGGTCATGATCTCACAGTTTGTGAGTTCGAGCCCCACATCGGGCTCTTGGCTCTCAGCACAGAGCCCTGTTTGGATCCTCTGTTCCATCTCTCTCTGCCTGCCCCCCCCTCAAAAATAATAAACATTAAAAACATAAAGGTTATACAAACATGAGCTGCAAACATAGATTAAATCACTTTTATGTGTGATTTTTTATTTTATGTGTGAATTATTTTTCTCAAAATACTAATTAGCAAGACATGGGATCCATCAGGATATATAGAGAGAAGGGAGTGGAACAAATGCTTTATATACAATCACACCTCTTAAAATTGACCTTCTTTTATTTTCAAATGTCTATCTGATATCTACACTCAAAATTCCTGGTCAGTCTCATACTTAGCATGCCCAAAGAGAAATCTACTATCTTACTCCTGCAACCCTAAACCTAGGACTCTTTTGTGTACTCCTTAAATCTCTCCATGCCATGTATCTAATCAGCTTCCAGGACCTGGTGATTCATCTAATTTCACATGTCTGGAATCTTTTTTCTCCACCTCACCCCACCATGCCACTACTCTTTCAAACTCTGATAATTTCTTGAGAGGTTTATTATAACAGTTTCCTAATTTAGAGTCTCAATATCCATATTCTCAGTTCTTTAAACTTGCAAGAGGCCTCGAACCCTTTCCTGTCACCCTGACTCTTGCTTACCAATAACAAAGAGAAATGTATCATGCAGTCACGACCTAAACCAAACGACAACAGGGTAGCATCAGCAATAGTGAGATAACGTCATAATGCAATGCAATAAACCTAGTTTAGTTAACCTAGTGTTTTTCTTGCCAAAAACATATCATCAAAACCTAATTGTGAGGAAATAATCTTTCAAGTTCAGAATGAAAAAAAAAAAGAATAATAATATCAGGGAAAAAATCTAATCTGTATTGTAATTGGTTGCTTGCCAAGAAAAAGGGGCATACAATTTGTTTTCCCCGTTTTGTTCCTTATTCGGTAAACTCCTGAATGTGAATTTCATTTTGTGAAAGGTATCGGGTTAAAAATCTTCAGAGATTTGCTGGGTGTTTGGCACACAATACTTGTTGTTTGGAAGAAATGCATCACCGGTAGCTTCTCGTGGGCAGAATGCACGGCAAACATTACCCACAATGAATGTTCTGTCACAGGGGGGACTGGGCAGGAGCATCTGTTAGAGTCTTTTATGACAGATCAGTATATAGGCAATGTTGCCAGCAAGGGTTTTTCTCCATTATAAAACAACAATCTTCGGTAGAATTGGAGTCACTAAAAGCAGGAAAACAGCTTGCTTTATGAAAGATGCTACCTTTTCTACAGCCAAGAAATCACCGATCTGATGTTAAGTTCCTGCTATTAGTCTTTCTTCAGCTGCACAGGTGGCAACCGTTCCGTGTTCCAGTTCAGCTCCCCAAGGTTACAGCTGTGAACTTGGGAAATGGCTGTGTTTATTCTCTGCCAGCCTTAAAAGTCTTCAGGGTAAAGCTTTTTTTTTTTTTTTTTTTCCTTTTTCTTGCTGCTCACTGAACAGCCCTTCTGGAGCAGATGTGTCTCTCTCCGTCTTCTGTAGTTTCTGTATTTCAGATTAAGTTTAGTATTTTCGGTTGTTGGTTGTGGGCTTATTTTCCAACTGCTGATGACATACCCGATTTTGAAGTTAGTTTCTGTATATCCGATGTCTCTTCTCTTATCCTTAATGAAAATTATTCATGGTATACTTGATGTCAGACACCTTATGTCCTGAGTATCACAAACCACTGTTGTTGTTTGTATAGTAGTGTACGTTTGCTATTGCCACACCAGCCTGGGTTTTAAAATTTAGATCACAAAGATCATAACAGCTCTTATTTTTACTATTTGTATCCTTTCCTGGTATGTGTTTCAGGACCTCTAGCCCTTGCAAAGCAGCCTTCTCTGGTCCAGTCATTTTCGGGACTCTCCAAGTGGTGTCTCATAGTTGTCCTTGAATTAAGTCCTCTTGTTATACAGTGTGCCTCATTTCTCTTCTCTCTCGTGGTGGCCTCCTCAGGAGCATCAGGCATTCTTCTCTTTAGTACAACTCCCACCCTTCTGATGTGCTAGAATCCCCACAGGTCTCAAAGTAATACCAGTATATTATCTCGAGTCCCAAGGCACCAAAGTCAAACTGTCTACATAAAGAATCTCTCTCTCATTGCCTCCTTTCTTCCTTCATTTCTGTCTGCAATTACCAATCCATCACTACTTTACGGCTAGCACTGTGCCAAGACTGAAAATAGAATAATTAACAAGAATGTTATAGCCCTGGCCTTATGCATTTGCCCTACCAAGGACAAAAACATAATCACAAATAGTGTTATCATTGAAGGATTAAAGGGGACAGTGAAAAGAAGTACACAGGCCTAAGCCCAAGGGCCAGGGGGCCAAAAAGGACTTCCTGTGGAAACCAAGAACTCAGAGGTGAGTATAATTTAGAGGTAAAGATGAAAAAAGGTAGTGTTCCAAGTAAAAGGAAGAGTATGATGTTAACCTATCACTGCATCTGCATTAAGTTTGTAACCTGCTTTTTAATGCAGTGAGGTACATATGCCAATATTTCATAGATAATTTTAGTAAATACATTTTTAAATTTCTGCTTGCAATAAGTTGTTAAATGAATAGCCACAGATCTATCACCCATTTGGCAATTGATCCATCAATTACTGAATATGAGATATTAAAATCTCTGCTTAAAATGATGAAATTTTCCATTTATTTTACAGTAATTCTCCATATATTTTAAAGCTGTGTTAGAACACGAATTCAAGTTTGAATACTTATGTAATTCTGGTGAAATTAGTTCTATGCTTATCTAGTAATGAGTTTTAACCTAAATTATCTTTGTCTAAAACAATATAGCTACATCAAATTTTATTTTACTTTGACCACTGTTGTTAAGTATTTTAATTTGCTATTTGAACATAATTAAACAATGATTATGTCAATGTTTATTTAGACTTACCAATGTATTTATCAATATTGCTGCTCATTATTTTTGAGTCTTAGAAATTTAATTTGAGATCATTTTTCTACTTTCCTAAACTTATTTCTCATAGTTTTTTTGGCTAAAAATCTACTCGAAGCTATGAGTTTTTGTATTCTAAAAGAAGTCTTCATCCTGTTCTCATTTTTTAAAGACGTATTAGTAGGTATATAATTCTAAATTTGAACATAATATTTCTGCAACACATTTAAGATAGTATATTATTAGGGGCACCTGGATGGCTTAGTCAGTTAAGCATCTGACTCTTGACTTCAGCTAAGGTCAAGATCTCATGGTTTGTGGGTTTGAACCCCGCGCTGGGCTCCACGCTGATGGTGCGAAGCCTACTTGGGATTCTTTTCTTCTCTCTCTCTCTCTCTGTCTCTCAAAATAAATAAACTTAAAAATAAAGATACTATTTTATTAGACTAAACCTAATAGTTTAGTCTATGTAACTAACCAACCTAATTGGTCTCCTATGTAAGTTCTCTCTCTTTTTTCCCCTTAGGTTGGTTTTAGGACCTTATCTTTGTAATTCAATTTCTACTAGTTCACTGTTATTTGTCTAGAGATGGATTTCTTTCTATTTACTATGAATATATTGGGTTTTCTGGGCCTGAGGTTAGCATCTTGTATCAATCTTGGAAAAAACTGCAGTCATTACCTCCTCAAATCTTGTTTCTGTTCTCACTCTAGTCTCCTGGACTCTGATTAGATAAATATTCATCTTTCTCACTCTATAGTCAAGGAGTTTTAACTCCTCTTTCATTTTTTTTCTCTTTTTCTCTGGCTATTTTTTGGATAATCACCTCAGGTTCCAATTCCAGTTTACTTAATGCTCTTTTTAACATTGACTACTCTTTTTAATGCTGACTATTACTCCATGTAATATGTCCTTTATTTATCTTTTTAAGAAAGAGAGAGAGAGAGAGAGAGAGAGAGAGAACCAGAGAGAGATGGAGAAGGAGAATCTCAAGCAGGCTCCCCGCTATCAGCACAGAGCCTGATGTGGGGCTCGATCCCAGGAACCATGAGATCATGACCAGGGATGAAATCAAGAGTCAGACACTCAACCAACTGAGCCACCCAGGTGCCCCTGTCCTGTATTTTTTTAATCTTTATATGTTTCATTTCTATCATTTCTATTTTCTATTTCTAATAAGAACCATTTGGTTCTTAGTAAATGTGTTTGGTCATATTTATAGCTTCTTAGCTCATGTTCATTCAGTGGCTCTTTTATTTTTTTATTATAAAAAATTCATTTTGTATTCTTTCAATAATCACAATGCAAGAAGCATTTGCATGTCTGATTCTGCTTTGTTTTCCCGTTGGCTTGGCTTCATGAGCCTTTGTTTCCTTCTGTGGATTCCTTAGTTGATTCTCATCATTCACTGATCCATAATTGTGAATTTGTTTACTCACTAAAATGTATTGGTAACCTTAAAATCAGTACTCATGACACTCCTGTGCTTATACATGAATATGTGCACAATCTACAAAATTGTGGGTCATCTGACATGCACATTCCCAATTAAGGTCAAACAAGGTGATGCTCTGACTTCTTATTTCAGCTCTCCTACTCTAAATGAATATCCATTTTGCAATATGTTTAGTGCCAAGTTTTTCCATTTTTATGCTTTTATGTGTGTGTGTATGTGTGATTTCACAGTTTAAAATGGCTCCCAAGTAGAGTACTGAAGTGCTGTCTAGCACTTCTTAAACACAAGAAGACTTCAGTGTCCCAATGGAAAGAATACGTGCATTAGATTAGCTTCATTCAGGGGTGCCTGCGTGGCTCAGCTGGTTAAATATCCAACGAGCTCAGGTCATGATCTCACAGTTCATGAATTTAAGCCCCACATGGGGCTCTCTGCTGTTAGCACAGAGCCCACTTTGGATCCTCTGTCCCCTCTTCTCTCTGTATACCCCCAACTCTCTCTCTCTCTCAAAAATAAACGTTTTAAAAAAAGATTAGTTTCATTCCACTATGATTTATAATCTGGTTGGCCATGGGTTCAATGTTAATGAATCAACAATAAATACTAAACATGGTTTCTTTGAAGAGAAACAAATATACTAAAAGCTAATATACTGACTGGTTAATGCAAATATTGTAACTAGAAGATAGGAACCTAATACAAATGTCCCCTAAAAACAATAGTTCAGTATTTGCTAATTCAGTGTTTGTAGCAACTCCATACAACATAAATGCCACGAATAATGAAAATCTATTGTATGTACTTATGTGTTTTTATTTTGCTGTGGGTTAATATTCATTGGACTTTACTGTTGAATTAGTCCATGGAAAAGTTGTATTTCTCCAAAAATGGTTTTTATTTTCTTCTGCCAATTAGTTTCCTGGTAGCAAGGCTTTAAATAAAGCATTTTGCTTGAGGTTTTATAACCAAACAGTTTGAATCAATTCAAGTCATACAACTTTGTGAATAGCTGTTTATGTTTACAGATTCACCATAGAGACTTTTTTTTTTCCTTCTAAGACAGACCAGGTTGGGAAATTCAACTTTCCTTTTATTAATTAACATTTGCTTAGAAGGTATAGCACTTTGAGGGTCCTAGATTTATGTGAGAGCTTACTATTCATTTTTCTGGCTTGGCCAAAGGATTTATGTCCCATACTCTGCATAACTGCATATCTGTCAAAATTGAATCTCAAGTTTATCAGTCTTGGAAGACTCTCTCAAGAATCATTCTGATTTTGGTACTTGTTTCTATGCCAGGATTCCCATTTTTGCTTCTTATTTTTTTCTTTGTAGTTGTTTTACTAAGCATAAGATCAGAAACTAATGTTAAAAAAAGATTAAAATAAAAAATTTAGCTTTCTTATTTGTTTTCCTCAGGAGATGAATTCAATATAGTAGAAACATGGCTCCTCTTTTCCAGAGAGTTTATAATTCCAAGCTAGGGCTAAAATTTTTAAAGTAGAAAGAATTGTTGGCATGGACTGAAATCTCCCACCAAATCTTTTTTAGCTTCTTTTTTAGTTCTGTGAATTAAGGAAATTTATATAATTCTTTGGTTTCCACTAGCTATCTCTTCAAAATGGGAGTAAAATGGGTTACCCCAGGAACTTCTATAAACTACAAAATGAGATAATGCATTTGAAAATTTATATCATAGGCTGATTCAGTCAGTTAAGCATCCAACTTCTGATTGGGCTCAGGTCATGATCTCATGTTCATGAGATCAAGCTCCAGGTTGGTCTCCATGCTGGGGGTGGAGCCTGCTTAAGATTCTCTCTCTCCCTCTCCCTCTGCCACTCCCCTGCTCACACTCTCTCTCTCTCTCTCAAAAAAAAAAATGAAAAAAAAAGAAATAGAAAACATATATCATAGTGCTGTTATATGTCTGCACATTAATTGAAGGAGAGAGTATGACCCAATTAAAAGTTCCAGAGCTTTGCAAAAAAAAATAATGGAATTTTCATCATGTAGGAAAGCTTCAAAGAATAAAGTGAGTGGCCCTTTGCATATTTCAGGGAATTTTGATAAAAATCTTGCTTCTTTCAAAGACTTACATGCAATCATAACTTTATACTTAATTCCTGGGGGGGGGTTTGTTTGTTTATTTATTTATTTTGAGAGAGAGAGAGGGAGAGAGCATGAGTGCACAAGTAGGGGAGGGGCAGAGAGAGAAAGAGAGAGAATCCCAAGCAGTCTGCACTGTCAGCCCAAAGCCTGATGCAGGGCTCGATCTGACAAACCCTGAGATCATAACCTGAGCAGAAATGAAGAGTTGGATGCTTACTCAACTAAGCCAGCCAGGCACCCTGATTTATGTTTTTAAAGTAAGGAGAATCAAATGTTGAGTATTCTCCTGCTCACATTATAAGAATGTTGCTAACTCAACACTCAAATTGATTAACTTTATGTTTACTATCATGTTGACTCACACTTTTGTTAGGTTATCGGTAGCAATAATTGTTACAGTAAGTCCTGTGTTTATTGAAAATAACAAGTAAATATCACTGACAAGTTTACAGTCATTATTCAATGTTTCAGTGTTCAATTAACAAAAAAGAAGAAATGTCACACTTTTGTATTAGCATACACTAGACTGCAGTACAATTAGAGCCAAGTATGTTTGGTGACTCAAACAAAACAGAAGTTTATGTCATAATCACATTACCATCTAACATGAGTTTCCCTAACTGGAAGATAACTTTCCTCCATGTGGTGATCCAGGAAGCCAGACCCTTTCTATCTTGTAGATTCAGCATCTCTTTAAGGCTTGTTTATATTTAAGCCAGTAGAAAAGATGGTGGTCAAATGGCACCCCTCCTTTTGAAGTCTAAACTGTTTTACTCACAACACTTCTGGTACCAAGTGTGCTGTTTTTCCCAATGCAGGGAATTCCCTAATTCTCCAGACACTCAGTCTTAGTATCCTACAATTCAATTCAATTCCTACACTAACTATGCAGAGTTAGCACATATCCCACAGATTAAGGGTTTATTCCCATAAGACTCCTCCCACTTCTGATGCCAGTTGCAAATCCCAAGGTGCCAACTGCACTTCTGATCAACCAGCTATAAATGAGAGGTTCTCATGTTCATCTCCTATGGTTTGATAATCTGTTAGAATGACTCACAGAACCCAGAAAACCACTTTATCATTACAAGTTTATTCCAAAGGACACAACACAGAAACAGCCAGATAAAAGAGATGCACAGGTTTGGTTGGGGAAGTGACACGGAACTTCTATGCCCTCCCCAGGCATGTCACCCTCTCAGCACTTGAGATATGCATGTGTTCACCAACCACATATAAAGGTTTTTATGGCATGGTTGATTAAATTATTGACCACTGGTGATTAGGTAAATCTCCAGGTCCTCTCAGTAGGTGGGGCTGAAAAGTTCCAAGTCCTAATCATGCCTTGGTCTTTCTGAAAATCATCCCCCATCCTCAAGCTATCTAGAGGCCCACCAAGAGTTGCCTCACTAGAACAAGAGATGCTCTTATCATCCTATCCCTTAGAAAATTCCAAGGGATTTAGGGCCTCTGTCAGGAATGGTGGCCAAATATATATTTCTTATTGTAACACAAGGACTTAGGGCCAAATGGTGCATATAACTTTTACTCATATTTCTTTGGTTAGAACCCAGGGATATCGTAAAACCTAACTGCAAAGGAACTTGGGAATTTTAGCCTGTGTATCTCAAAAGAAAAGAAATTGTATCTTTTGGAATATCTGGTGTTTTCTGCCAAACCAACAGTAGGTAATAGAATCTAGAGTTAAAGCAAAATTTTCTTTTACTGCAATATCTGAAATAGCACTAAACTTCTTTTCTATATAGCCCAAAATTAAAATTAATGTACAATGCACATCAATCATTAGGAAAATATAGTAGGGTAAAGAGTAAGTGTTTTTCATTGTACTTAAATTTCTGCTTAGCACATGAATGGTAATTTAGTATGTATAATTTATGTATTATAGCTATGGTTACTGATTGATGTTTCTCTGTTAGCTCAAAGTAAAGGTTCTGAATACATGCATTTTAGAAATGACTTTTATAGCGAGTATAAGTTCTTAAAGAAAAACTGTTTCATTAACGGAGTTCCTGACCCAGGGTGTATGTGAATAAAATAGCTAAAATAATTCTAATGCTTGGTAGCAAAAAACTAAATAAAAGTCCATTTAAATCAAATGCCAAGCACCAGTCTTGGGCATAAATTCTTTCTGGGAGCAAAGAAATGCAGAATGACAGCTAAAGGATCGTGTTTTCAAATGGTATGTCGTTTCGTCAGGGATGTCTTTGTAATGACTAAGAAGCAGGTTAATAAGATGATTAGAATGAAGTTTAAATATGAGGAAAGTACAAAGCACTTTCCTCATGTCATTCCTCAGAGATATGTGGGTGGCAAATATTATCTCTGTTTTGTCGCCTGAAAAATGAAACAGTTTGTGCACTTCGAGACATTTCACTGGCATTCTGATTTTTAAACAATTATAGAGTTTCCTTTTATAGATATCTGATAGTTATTACATCAGCTTTACATTCTTAGTGATATTTCCAAACAATAGCACATCTAGGGTTGCTTAGATAATCAAAGTTTTCATTCTGTCTTATTTTTCATGAATGCTTTAATCCCCTTTAGGTACTAAAATGGTGGACAAAAATAAATATGTTACACCTGACCCTTTTAAGAGACTCTGTAAGATTTAGAGTTTGTTTGTTTGTTTTAAAGAATATTTGGAAGACATGAAACTAATTTTTGTCACTAATATTATTGGAACCTAAAAATGGTGCCATAGACATTTACCACCTACATTTTTTAGATAAATGCAATAATATCCAGGAAAGCCAAACCTTTACTGATTATAATGAAATAGAAGATAGAAAACATATTCTTTAAACTTCCGTGTTAGGCTCTATGCTAAATTCACCAGTAAATACTACCTAAGGCTGCATTGCATACAATTAATGAAACTCAAAGAAATTTACTGAATTAAGGCCTCAGTGTTCAGAAGTCAAAAGTTATGTATATAACACATCTTAACAGCAATGATTTTCTATCAATTGATGGACTAAAGTATAGGGATCCTAGTAGTCTCATCTCTGAACACCGCAATCAGTCTTCTCTCAGACCCCTGCTAATATTATTCTCTTCTACACTTTCTCCCCTAACCAAATTTACTTCAATCCCTATCTACAATTATGACTATGAGTAGCAATATTCTGAGTTTGAAGGAGAACTAGAATACTTTTTTAATAAACTAAATACAATGAGAATATTTGCTATTCTAATCAGGACCTCATCCCATACTCTGTATCTGTAATTCAAAGATGGCTTACCAAAATTCTGTAAAACCCAAACAGATTTGTACAAGAGTGGCCAAAATATCACTTGCTTTTATCAATATCTTTAGGAGAGTAGATAGAAATTAATCTCATCAAAGATAATTACTTTATTATCACTTCTAGAGATCATTTGTATAACAGTAAAACTTTAGCAAAAACAAAAAAGGAAGTGTGTTAATAGCAATCTATACATGGCATTTTTAAAACAAATTAAATTAATTAAAAACTGAATTACATTATCTTTGCCTTCATATCCCTTCTGAAGCAATTAGTAATCATCTATCTTTACTTAAGAAATTATGCAATTTAGTTTTATGACATTTTTGTGTTTAATGTTTTATGAATATGCAATTTAGAAATTTGACATCATTTTAATAATAAATTATGTGTTGCTTTGTATAGAATGGAAGTTGTCAAAATAAAAGCTTTCTCATATATGTGATAAATATTTAGCCCTTGGTATTAGCTTCATCTATTTAAGGTTAGTAATTATCAAGTTATCTTCATAAGCAAATAAATCCTTAATAAACTTACTTCTGGATTTCAAAACTACTTTTCTACAAGCAACACTTACTTCTCTCTTTTGTCCATTATAATTCACTTCAGGGACTTAAAGTTTTACTTATTGTAAACTGTGATGACCCCGTTTGGATTCAATTAGGAACATTTATGTCTTAGATGTTTATTTGTCTTAATTTTATAATTTGTATTATAATTCTATATCAATTAACAGTTAGGCATGAAAATTTGGTTATAGTAACTGGTAATACCCATATGTCAAATGATTATTTATTTGAAACATATTTGTAAGTATTCTTTACCTTTTGATGTTTTCTATCATCACCACATAAGTTCACTGTCACAGCACATGATGAATTTAGAGTAACTCTCCCCTAAAAAAAAATACAGACGCAATCAAAGTTGATTGCTTATGTTTTATTATATTTTTTATCTTAATTCTACCCCTGGATGAAATCTGTAAACTTACTGCCATAATCCACTTATTTCGATTTTTCAACCCTCTCTCTTTAGCTGCTTTTTCCAGAGTGAGATCAGTCACTCCTCCTTCTAACTACATCCAGAGGGTGCTCTAATCTTGATAAAATTATAGAACAGTTGCAAACTTTCATTGCTCAGTTACAAAGGATGACTAGGAGTTAATAAATGGGGAGTAGGGAGGTTGCAGTTCAGCAAGAGGTGGAGATATGTAAAACAGTGTATTTGGAGTAATGGTAGAAATTTGGTTAAGGTATATGAGGATAATGACAAGAGCTTATGTAGTTTTGCTTTCAAATCCAAGGAATAATAGTGTATCTATATATAATATCCTATTTTCTGATTGTTAATATATATCTCAATACAGAAAGGAAGGAAGAATAGAAGAAAGGAAGAAATGAGGGAAGGAATAAAGGATAATAAAAGGAAGGGAGGAAAGAAGGAAGAAAGAAATTGTAATTGTAGGTGACCTAGTTAGATACAATAAGCAACATCTGTGCCTTAGAAGTTTATTTGTACAAATTTCATAATTTGTGTTGGAAGGTTATAATAAGGAAGGAAGAAAGGAAAGAAAGAAAATCCTGTATTCTGAGAGTTCTTCCTGGTCAATAAAATTTTCGTTATGGTGGTTCAGCTCCCATAATCAAGCCTCATCAAAATGCACTCACACAATCCCAACTTATTCTATAAGACCAGTATCACCCTGTTACCAAAGCCAGGCAAAGACATCACACACAAAAAAAGAAAATTACACACCAATATCCCTCATGAACATAGATTTAAAAACTTTTAAGAGTATTAAACAACTGAATCCAAAATAAGTATTTTTTAAGTATAATTTATGACCACGTAAGTGGACTGCATTTCAAAAATGCAAGTGTGGTTTAACATCTCCTAATCAGTTAACCTAATATAGCATAATATATAGGATAAAAAACAGGTGATTATCTTAATAGATGCAGAAAAAAGCATTTGGCAATCCATCCCATTCAGGATTAAACCAACCAACCAACAATAACAAACCTATTAAAAAACTTGGAACAGAGGGTAATTTTTCTAACCTGATAAAGGGCTTCTACAAAAAAACCTTAAGGAATCATAATATTTAATGGTTAAGACTAAATGTTTTGCCTTAATTTCAGGTACAAGGTAAAGACATAATGCTCTCAAATCTTCTACTGAATATAATATTGGAGTTTCTACAATTAGGCAAGAAAAGATAAAAATCATCAAAACTGGAAAGGAAAGAGTAAAAGTGTTTTTATTCACAGATATCATGTAAATGTAGAAAATCCTAAGGAATCAACACACACAAAATATTAATTAATAAACAAGCACGGGGGCACCTGGGTGGCTCAGTTGGTTAAGCGTCCGACTTCGGTTCAGGTCATGATTTCACGGCTCGTGAGTTTGAGCTCTGCATCAGGCTCTGTGCCGACAGCTCAGAGCCTGGAGCCTGCTTCGATTTCTGTGTCTCCTCTCTCTGCCCCTCACACCTCCCCCACTTTGAGCTCTGTCTCTCTCTCTCTCTCTCTCTCTCTCTCTCTCTCTCAAAAATAAATAAACATTTAAAAAATTTTTAAATAGACAAGTACAGCAAATTTGCAGGATATAAAATGATGTTTTAAAAATCAACTGTATTCCTATATAGTAGCAAGGAAGAGTCTGTAAATTAATTTAAGAAAAAGAATTCCATTCGTGAGAGCATCCAAAGGAATAAAATACTTAGGAATAAATTTAACAAACAAATGCAAGAAATATACATTCAAAAAATTTAAACCTTTGCAAATGGAAAAAAAAGATCTAAATAAATGGAAAGACATTCTACATCTTTATGAATTAAAGATTCAATATTGCTAAGTTGCTAATTTTCTTCAGTTATCTGTCTGTAGATCAATTCGGTTTCTATCAGAATCTTAGAATACTCTTTTTTTTTACTCATCTGTTTATTTTGTTTGCTTATTTTCAGGTATCAGCTATACTTAACTTAGGATAAGCATTTCAAGTGCTTCCCTGTGACATTGCTTTACTAGGCTGACATAGCTTTACAACACATAATAGGCAAACTATTTCTGTAAAGATCCAGAGTATATATTTTGTGGGCTATACAGTTTCAATCACAATTATTCAACTTTGCTGATATACATAGCACAAAAGCAGCCATATAACAATATATAAATTAATGACTGTCACTATATTCCATTTTATTTATAGACACAGAAACTTGAAGTTCATATAAATTTGAGTCATTGAATATTATTCTTTTTTTGATTTTTCAACCATTTGAAAATACAAAATACATACCTAGTGTGTGTGTGTATATGTATTTATATATACATATATTTTACATATACATATATTTTGTTTGCTTGTTTCTGCTTACTTTTTTTCCATATGTTTGCAAAATACAGAAGGAAGCTATAGGATCTTGGCACTTTCTTAAACATGAAAACTAAGTTTTAATGGCAACCTATATAGGTGGTGAAAGGTAAGCAAGTTAACCTGTTTTTTGTTTTTGTTGTTTTTGTTTTTTTAAGGAAGGCTCCATGCCCAACATGGGGCTTGAACTCATAACTATGAGATCCAGAGTCACACTCTACCAAATGAGCCTGCCAGGCACCCCAAGTTAAGCCTTTCAATTCCACATACACTTGGCACTAGATTCACTGACCATAACTTAGAGTTGACAATCCTTACAAAACAGACCCAGGTTCACTAACATAAAGAAGCACAGGGCCTGGATGGTGTTTGGAAATTATTTTTCTGAAATATCTACTCTTGCAGCTTCCCCAGAAAAGTGTTTTTGTTTCCTAGCTTTATGACCACATCTATAGTTTCACAATATTCTAGTAGTACCTAGTTTGGTTAAATGTCTGGCTCACATTTTATTTTAGTTTTCAGTAAATATCTGTTCAGATCTCCCCATTGTGGTCTTATCCTCAATGGGAAGCAATCATGTGGCCTTACTGTAGTGTCCATACATAGTTGCTTCTGGTGTTGCCTTATTTTTATTTTAAAAATCTTACTTGGTAAAAACATTTAAAATGAAATCTACCCTCTTAGCAGGTTTTTAAGTATATGATACAGTATTGTTATCTGTAGGCACAGTGTTGTACAGTAGATCTCTAGAAATTTTTCCATTTTGTGTAACTGAAATTTTAAACCCATTGATTAGGATCATTATCCCCTTCCTTTAGTCCCTCACAATCACAGTTCTGGTCCTTACTTCCATGAGTTCAACTAACGTAGATACCTTATAAAAACTGAATACCCTTTTGTGACTGGCTTATTTCACTTGGCATATTGTCTTCCAGATTCTACCCTGATAAAAGGCCAAAGTCAGAATTGCAAAAGGCCCATATGTACTAACAGAAAGCTCACAGATTTATGAACTGAGGGACCAGAAGACAGAGTTAGTTATAACCTTGGCTTTTGGAAATTGGAGAATCCTAGAAACAAAGAGAGCTAGGGAAAGTGGCAAATTCCCCTATGCAACTTGTGCAAAATATTCTGGCTGACCCCCAAATTATGTATGCATGGAGCAGACTCAGAGCAACTCAAGGATAGAAGCACTGAACTGAGGTTTGAGTTGCCACCCAGTGCAGGGGAGGGGAAAAAGTAATATACTTCTGGGGAATTTAACACAATTTGTAATCTCCATAACGTAATATTCACACTGTTTAGGGCACATTCCAAAATTAATCAAAACACAAAGAATCAGAAAAATGAGATCCAGTCTCAAAACCAAAACATCAAAAACCTAGACTGTCACTGACATAACTCAGATGTTGGAATTAGTAGGTAAACATTTTTTAAGCTGATATTATATTACTCAGTGAAAATAAAGTAAAATATATTTTTGTAAATGAAAAGTTAGAAAAGTCTAATCACACAATGAGAATCATAAAACAGAATCAAATAGAAGCTTTAGAGCCAAAATAAGGTTTAATTTAATTTAATTTACAACATAAATTGAAAATTCAGTTAATGGAATCTGTAGAAGAATGAAGATTATAGAGGCAATATAGAACTTAGAGGTAAATAAATAGGGATATTCAAATCTGAAGAACAAATAGAAGATAGAATGGAAAAAAGTGTCAGAGCCGCAGAGCCATGTAGAATAATAACAAAAGCTATAATATGCATGTAATTGTAGTTTCTAAAAAGGAGGAGAGAGAGTGAGGGAGAAGATATTTGAATACATAGTAACTAAAAATGTCAAGAGTTTGGTGAAATATATACTTACAGATCCACAATGTTTACATGTTTCTTAGCACAGAACAGTATATTCTGAAATACTTTTTGGCATCTGTAAAAATAATTCCTTCTTCTTCCTTACCAAAATAATAAATTTATCTTTGATAGATTAATTTGTAATATGGAAATCAGATAATTAGGCTATATTGTGTCTTTCTAAGGTATTTGACAAAATTGTCCCTTCTTCGATTAACTTGAGAGAAAGGCAACATATCTATGAAAGCACTAAATGATATATTGTAAGAAAAAGGAAGGTTATGGTTATGATGAGGTGTCTAAAAATTGTAAATGTTTGTCTTCAGAAAACTGACTTGACTACTCTTTGGGGAGATATTGTAGATTATAGTGCAGAAACATTACAATGCAGAAGTTGGTTGGTTATAAATATTTTATTAAGTAGGAGAAATATAGAATAAACTAATGTTTTTAAACATATAGTTTATTCTTGACCTTGGGTTGTGCATTTTTTTTCTTTACTTCTCTGTATTTTAATCCCCATTCTTTAGGACAGAAAAATGAGATTCAGTGAGCATAAAATAGCCCAAGTAGTAATAGTCAGTCTCATTCTAAAGGCTCTCGTGTCTCACACATAACAATACAAAGAAGAATAAATGAATACATACTTATTTTTTGCAATAAAAATAACAACAAAAATTTAGCAAATGTCATCACAGATTGCATATTGCAGAGTACAGAAAATAGTATGCCTAGATCAACCATTTCAAAACCCGAGAATGCAAGAAGCATATTTGGCTTTCTAACAAATCTCTATTTCTGCATATTTTCTGTTTTTAGTAGTACTTCCCCAGAGACACTACCGTGGTCTTTACAACGCATAAAATATATCAAGTAATTTGCTGGACAGTTAATCCACTACCAAAAGAAGCATAGTTATATGCTTCCAAAGATTTATAAATACCTGATCAAAGCAGGGATAGATGTATTTAAAATAGTTAATTATCTCAAGAAACATTTTCTAAAGCACTTAAATCATAAAGTTCAAAAAATATTCATTCCCTGGTATTAATAAAAGTGTCTTAAGTTATTTCTTTTCCCTCTAAAATGGTTTCTAGAGGCTCGGAGCCTTACTTCTACAGACTCTAAAATATTTTACTATTCAAGAGAGAACATTTCCAGTGCCATTACCAGAAAAGCATAGAAATATTTGGGCAGAGTGTGTTCTGTGATAGTAAGTTTGTACATGACTAGAACACAAAAACAATATTTAACTTTCATCTCTGAGTTTAGTGAAGTGGAAACCATGCAATTTTTTCTGTCAATGCTTACTAACTTTCCTGAGTCTAGAGTAGCTCTTCCATAAAATGGGTTATATAACTAAAAGGAGAAGTTCAAGGAGGTAGCAGAAAAATAGACAGTCAAACCATAACATTTTCTGTAAGATAGCGAACTTTTAAAAAGATTCCTTTTGAACCCTAAAAATTTTTGTGCAGATGAATATTAATATGTATGAATATCTAGTAATTTTAAAATATGCCACTATTCACAACTTTGTATAGCAAGCTACTATTTAAAATAAGGAATTTTATTCTCATATTTTAAAAGCATTACAGTAATAATCAGAATCAACACATTACTTGGAAAACTTTAATCCTCAAGATATTTTAAAGTTTTGCTCCCCCTTGAGGAAGCTATTTTCAATACATAAGGAAAAAATAAATAAATAACAAGTGATATCAAGATTGATTTGTCACAAATTATGGAAATAAGTATTGTATATAAACCTTGGTGTTAATGGTATGAAAATGATGATATCCACATTAATGGACATGTCAAAAACTTTCCTATTTTTTACTTTATCAATAACAGTGAAGATGAGTTCCTTAAAGTATAAGGATAAACATAGGGCACAAGAATGAAAAGGGATTCTGGGAAATTGATGCAGCCATGTCACAGTTTTTAAATATCCCTGCATCAATAGATAAATACAGACCCAGCCACTAAATAGGAAAGCCAGAATCCCATGAACAACCTGCAGAGTTAAATCAGGTAATAATGTATCCTTATAAATTCCGAGATATAGTGAATGGGACTAAAAAGCAACAACAATAGACAGAAGTCCTACTGCGTTTCAGTGTCTTTGGGGGAGAAAATAAAGAAAGCTATAGGGAATTTGACAGATTGGAGAACAACAGAAATACACATAGCCAACATGTATTTATTAAAATCATAACAGATCATTCACATGCAGCAAGTACAATTGGGAAGTTTGCCAACTGGAAAATTGGGTAAATGCAGGGGTTTGTGAGAAGATGTGTAGAGGTTGGAGCAGCCTCTCAAAATTAAACATTTAGAGCTCATTTCAGAATAGCATAGCAAAAGGACACTAAGAAAATGGAACAAAACATGAAATATAATAAATCAGAATTATAAAAATTCAAAAATGAGATGACAGAAAAAAAGAAACATTTCACATATGAAAACCAAACTAGAAGGAAAGTAAGAACAACTTACTTGTTCACATTAGAGTAACACATTAGAGCTATAAGAGAGATAAGTGAAAAAAAGTTAAAATCTTAAAAATAAAAATAATTGAGAAAAAGGAAGGGAAACGATCTGAGATAAGTGGTAGCTACTCAAAACTGTAAAGAAGAAAATCCAAAATGGGCCAAAATGGCAGTCTCTAAGGACAAATACCAAAACCAACGAACAGAATAAATACCGGCTCAACTATAATTCAAGTTAGTTTCTTGAACAGTTAGAAAAAAATTGAGGTGACATCAGTGAAAATGACTGGGTAGGGAACTCCAAAAACCTGTCCTTACTCAAAGGAAGTAAATAAATTGGTTAGGATTGTCAGAAGCATCTTTATTGGAACTCTGGAAACTAATCAAGGGTTTCCAGCAACCAGGCAAATATTTAATCAACAAAAAAAGGAAACAGCTGAGTCTCAGAAAAAGATTAGTGGAGTTTTAATTTGCACTGGCCCCAACACCCTCTCCCCAGCTGTGCAGCAGCCTTGAAGATAGCAACCTCCATTCTCAGTAGTGATCATAGTTTCCTAGTACTAGAGGGAGCAGAATAAACCTTATAAATAAAACTTATATCAAAGAATTCTGACTCTTTGTTTTGAAATGTCTTGTTGTTACCTCAAGGGCCAGCTCAGAGGCTTTGCCTTTATTTCACTTAACTCTGAATTCTTTGAGAACTGAGGTGGCTACTTGAGAGTGTATTTGTTAGAAATATTTAAAGGCAAATGAATTAGCCATGTGCCCACTGGGGCAGGAGATAATAGTTGAGATGAATAATATACTAATCTAAGAGCTAGGGAGAAAAGGCTAGGGAATGATATACTTTTGGAACTAAGGGCTTTGAAAGGCTCCCACATGTTCCTTGGAATCTAGAAGACCACGATTTGCCCAGAATTAGCCACATACTCAGAAAAGGCCCATGAAGACCTCAGGTTCTTTTCTCTGCCTGGCTTTCAGGCTCTGCAAAAGCAGAAATGAAGCATGAGGCAAAGTTGAAAACTAACTGCCTAAGTGTGTAAGGTGCCCTAATACACAATCAGAGCACAGCTGCAAATATATTTGGAAATATTTGATTTTTTTTTATTCCTAGGTTTTTATGAAATCACTGTCAAATTACAAGTTCAATACTATAATAACAAAATAGAGACTTCAGAGGCCACATATAACAAAGAATACAGACTTTACAAAATTAATGTGGAAAAGTCACTAAACAAATGAAAAACTACAACAAGCAAAACAAAATATCTGGGGAGCAGGAGAATCTAATACTTAAAACTGCACATTAAAATACTTAAAATATCCAATTTTCAATATAAAAATTATGATACATTGAAAGAAACAAGAATGTGTGATCCATTCACAGGAAAAAAATTAACAGAAATTCTCCCTGAAGAAGCCCAGACATTGACCTTACTAGACAAAGATTCTAAGTCAACAATTTTAGATATATTCACAATGCTAAAAAAAAAAAAATGTGGACAAAGAACTAAAGGACATAATGAAAACATTGTCTCACCAAACAGAATATCAATGAAGAGATAGAACTTATAAAAAGGAACCAAATAGAAATTCTGAAATTAAAGAATATAATAACAATAATAAAAAAAATCATTAGATAAGTTCCATAGCATATTTGAGAAGGTGTAAGAAAATATCAGCCAACTTGAAGATAAGTCAAGTGAAATTAGGAAATCAGAAGACCAGAAAGGAAATAGAATAATGTAAAATGATGACTAAGTCTAACAGACTGAAGACAGAGACTAAGAGACCTGTGGGACACCATCAAATAAGTCAACACACTCATAATGTGAGTTCCTGAAAGAGAAGAGAGAAAGGAACACAAAAAATATCTGAAGAAATAATGATCAAACTTTCCAAATATAATGAAAGGCATGAATATGCATATCCAATTAGCTCAATGACTTTCGAGTGGGATAAACTCAGAGATTAACAGTAAGATACATTCTAATACATTGTTGAAAGCAAACACAAGGGAGAATCCTGAAAATAGCACAAATCCTCTATAATATTAACAGCTAATTTCTCATTAAAACTGTAAAGGCTAGAGGACTATGAGAAGGCATATTCAAAGTGTTGGGAGAAAAAACTGTCAACCAAGGATTATATATCTGGCAAAATTATCCTTCAGGAATGAAGGGGAAAGTAAGATATTTCCACATAAACAGAAACTCAAAGTTTGTTATTAGTAGACACGCCCAGGAAGAAATGCTAAAGACGCTGTTTAGGCTGAAATAAATGTACACTAGGCAGTATCTTGAATCCACGCAAAGAAATAAGAACATCAGTAAAGGTAATTACATGGGTAAACATAAAATTTTAACATTAATGTTATTTTGGTTTTTAATCAACCTTTTTGCCTTCATGATTAAAAAAATTAAACAATATTCATAAGTCTGTATTGATGGGTAGAAAAAGTATAAAGATGTAATTTGTGACAATAACAACATAAAAACGGGTAGCTGCATAGGAACAGAATTAATGTACGCTACTGGAGTGAGATGTTACGAATTCAAATAACATTGCTATAACATAGAAGGTATTTGTAATCTCCACAGGAATCACTAAAAAAATATAAAAATCATCTAGCACAAGATGAGAAAAAGAATCAAAATGTCAACTAGAAAATAATTATCTAACACAAAAGAAGGAAGTAAATGAGGAATTGTGGGACAAAAAATATGAGAAATATAGAAAGCAAATAGTAAAATTGCAAAAGTTCTTCCTTACCAGTAATTATATTCAATGTAAATAGGTTAAGTCTATAATTAAAAGGTAAAGATTAATAGAAAGAATAAAAACATCCAACTGTATGCTGTCTATAAGAGACTCACTTCAAATTCAATGACAAATCTGTTGAATGTCAAAGGATTAAAAGAAAAAACACATTTCATGCAAATAACCAAAAGTGCACTATAGTGGCTATACTAAGCTGGAATAGCTATGCATATATCAAACTTTAAATCAATCTAGACTTTAAGTCAAAAGGTGTTACAGAATAAACTGAGAGTGTGCTGGAGGGGAGATGGGTGGGGGATCAGCCAAATGGGTGATGGGTATTAAGAAGGGCACTTGCTATTATGAGCTCTGGGTGTTACATGTCAGGAATGAATCAGTAAATTCTACTCCTGAAACCAGTATTATTCTATGTGTTAACTAACTAGAATTTAAAGAAAAATTAAATGTTACAGGAGACAATGAAGGATATTATATAATGATAAAAGTATCAATCTATCAAGAATATACAATAATTATAAACACATGTAATAATAGAGCTTCAAAAGATATGAAGCAAAAATTGACAGAGTTGAAGGGGGACATAGACAGTTCAATAGTACAAGTTACAGGACAAAACAACTAGACAAAAGATAAACCAGGAAATCTGGATGTGACAACTACAAAACAATTAGACCTAACACACATCTGTAGAACACTTGACAGTATAATGCACATTCTTCTTAACTGCACATAGAATATTCTCCAGGATAGACCATATGTTCCTGGAAACAAGTTCCAATTAATTTAACAAATTTGAAATCATACAAAGTATCTTTTTTAATAAGAATGAAATTAGATTACAGTAATCCATAACAGACGGAAATTTTGGAAAGTTACAAATATGTGGAAATTAAACAACTCATTCATAAACAACCAATGGGGCAAAGAGAATATCTAAATGAAAATCAGAAAATACTTTGAGATGAGTTAAAATGAAAACGCAACATATTAAACTTATGAGATGGAGTGAAAGCAGTACACAGGGGGAATCTATCTACATCTGAAACACAAGTTAAAATAGAAAAAACGTCAGAAATCATTAACCTAAATGTCTATCTTAATTGAATTTAAAAAAAACAAGGTAGGGACACTTGGGTGGTTCAGTCAATTGAGCATCCGACTCTTGACTTCTGCAGGTCTTGGGATTGAGCCCTACATTGGGCTACACCCTGAGCAAGGAACCTGCTTAAAATTCTCTTTCTCTCTCTCTCTCTCTCACCCCCATCCCTCTCCTCTGCTTGTGCTCTCTCTTTCTCTCACATTCTAAAATTAAAAAAAAGAGCAAACTAAACCCAACATAAGCAGAAAGAAGGAAATAATAAAAATTAGAGCAGATATAAATGGAACAGAGAAGAAAAAACCATAATAAAATAAAACAAAAAGTTGATTCTTTGGTTAGAGTAAATATGAGGTTATTACTACTAACTGTACAGAAATAAAGTAGATTATAAGAGAATACCATGAATTCGTATCTGAGCAAATTAGACTACCTAAACGAAGTGGGCAAATTTGTAGAAACACACAAACTATCAAACTGACTTAAAAAGATACAGAAACTCTGAACAGACCTCGTAAATAGTGAAGAGATTAAATTAATAATCAAAAAGCCCCCAAAAAAGAAAAGCCAATGAAAAGTGCTTTCAATGGTGAATTCTACCAAATGTGTAAAGAATTAATACCAATCTTAATAACAATCTTTCTCAAATTCTTTCAAAAGTAGAAGAGAATGGAAAACTTTCTAACTCATTGATGAAGCCAATGGTTATTTATATACACACACATATAAGTATATATACATACATATATACATAATATGTATACATACACACACAATGTCATTAAAGATAGTAAAATGTTTAGGAATATATTTAATCGAGAATTGTAAGATTTGTAGACTGAGAGCCACAAAAAATTATTGAAATAAATTTTAAAATGCCTTAGTAAATAGAAAGGCATCACATGTGGTTGTGGATTGGAACACTTAATATTGTTAAGATAGCTTTCTCTGCAAACTAATATACCAATTCAATGCATTTATATCAAACTTGCAATAGCCTCTTTTGTCGAAATGAACAAGCTGATCAAATCATACAGAATTGCAATGGACACATAATAGCAAAACACTCTTGGGAAAAAGTCAAGCTGGAATATTCACATTTTATAAATTCAGAACTTACTATACATCAACGGTGATCAAAAGTGTGCTATTAACATAAATATAGATATATAGGTCAATGGAATAAAACTGAAAATTGGTTAAGTGATTTTTGATAACGATGCCAGACTATTGCATTTAGAAAGAATAAAGTTTTCAACAAATAATTCTGGGAAACCTGGATATCCACATGAAGAAGAAAAAATTTGGATACCTACCTCACACCGTATGCAAAAATATACTCAATGTTAAGAGCTAAAATTACAAAACTCTCAGAAGAAAACAGAGGATAAACAGTCATGACTTTGGATTTGGCAATGTATTCTCAGATATGACAGACACTAAGGACACAAGGAACTAAAGAAAAAAACAGAATATTAGACTTTAATGGAACTAAAAACTTTCATGTAACAAAGAACACTATCACGATGATGAAAGTCAACCCTCAGAATGGGAGACAATATTTGTAAAAAATCCACAATAGTAAGGATTCTTACAATTCAACAAGAAAAAAGGAAAACAACCAGATTTAAAACTGGACAAAAAACCTAGACATTTTTTCAAATAAGATCTACAAATGGCCACTAAGAATATAAAAAGAATTTCAGGGGTGTCTGGGTAGCTCAGTTGGTTGAGCATCTGACTTCGGCTCAGGTCATGACCTCGCGGTTCGTGAGTTTAAGCCCCGCATCAGAGCTCTGTGCTGACAGCTCAGAGACTGGAGCCTGCTTCGGATTCTGTGTCTCCCTCTCTTTCTGCTCCTCCTCTACTCACCCTCTGTCTCTTTCTCTCTCAAAAATAAATAAACATTAAAAAATTAAAAAAAAATAGAATTTCAATACCATCAGCAATCAGGGAACAGTAAATTAAAACCACACTAAGACATCACTTCACACCCACTAGGATGCTATAATAATAAAAAAGAAAGAAAGGAAATAAGTGATGGTGAGAATGTGGGGAAATTGAAACGCTCATACCTTGTTAGTAGGAATCCAAAATACTACTATTGCTATGAAAAACCTTTTGGAAACTGTTTAAAATTTAACATAGAATATACGATCCACCATTCCACTCCTAGGTATATACCTAAGAGAAGCAAAAACAGGGGTCAAAACAAAGACTTGTACAAAAAATATTGATAACAGCTTTATTTATAATATCCAAAAGTAGATATGACCCAAATGTTTATCAACTGAATAAATGCTTATATAAAACATTGTATATACAAGTAATAGAATATGATTCAGCCATAAAAAGGAAAGAAGCACTGATATATGCTACACCTTGAAACAGTATACTAAATGAAAGAAGCCGAACATAAAAGTCCACATAGTGTATGATTCCATTCATATGAAATGTGCCGATTAATCAAATCCACAGAGAGAGATAACAGGGGCTAGTGGGAAAGAGAAGTGACTGCTTAATAAATATCAGTTTTATTTTGGAGACGATAAAAATATTCCAGAATTAGAGGAGATGATTATACAACTTTGTGAATTTACAAAAAACCACTGGGCTGTATGTTTTAAAATGGCCTAAATGATGAATTTTATGTTAACTGAATTTTATCTCAAAAAAACTGAAATTGCACATTAAAAGTGCACAATGGCATACCTGAAAATATTGAGCCACAACAACTTATATTTAGATATAATCGCATAAAATTAGTTAACCTTAGAAGAAACTTGTTTTGGACATAAAAGTAAGAGTGACCTGCTTAAGAAAAAGAAAAAATAGATTATGATCAGATTTTTTTAGTAGGAACATTTTATGTTATAAGAAAATTAAGTGAGATATTTAAGATAAGGAAGGAAAATGTGAGCCCCAAATTTTGTAACCAGCAAGAGTGACTTTTAAGAGTAATCTTTACACTTGAAACACAAACTCTTTTCAGCCTTTAAGAACTAAGGAAATGCTGTTCCTATGAACACTCCTTGAGTACTTTACCACAGAGTAAGCCTCAAACAACAGAAAAAATAAAAAAGATATCAACACACGATCTGATGAATTAGAAATTCATTAGAAATATATTCTTACCATAGGACTAAAATTAAATGAGAACTGAAAGAATCTAATATATAATAATCTGTGTGCTCTAACAATACATATATAGCATAGCTGTAAAAGCTGAGTCCATTTGGGTAACTTATACTTTTCCAGAAATTTGTCTGTTTCACTTAAATTTTCAAATTTATTGGTATCAAGTCAGTTGTACTAATCTTACATACTTTATTATTTGCTGAACATTTACTTTCATCTTCTTCTTAATTCCTAATATCATTCATTTGGGCTTTCTTTCTCTTTCTTTTTCACTTTATAGATCTTGCCCAAGGTTTATCATCTTTTTTAGTCTTTCCAAAAAAATAACTTTTACCTTGATAAAAGCCTAATATATTGTCTCCACTAATCCACTAATTTTGGTTCTTAGCTTTATTGTTTCATTTCTCATACTTTCTTTGCCTTTGTTCTTAATCATTTTTTAAATATCTTAAGTTCGATAGTTAACTCATGAATTCTTAGCCTTTCTTTTATTCCAATAAGCATTTTAAGGCTATAAATGTCCCTCAAAAAAGCACTTTACCCCCTTCTCAAAGTTTTTATAACTATTACTGTACCTATCATTAATTTTCCATTATGAGTACTTATTTGGACTTGCCGCAGCTCCAGACATTTCCCTCTCTGTGATCAGCATGTGAGCCAATTAAATTCAGGTCTCCACTGATTATTGATATCCCCAACGATAAAACGGACTCCAGCATCTCTTAACGCAACATATTATTTCCTGTCATTTTTGTTCTTTAAGGGATTCTGTTGCATTATTTTTTAAAAATTTTTAATGTTTTACTTTTTTTTTTTTTTTGAAAGAGAGAGAGCATGAGCAGGGGAGGGACAGAAAGATGGAGACACAGAATCTGAAGCAATCTCCAGGCTCTGAGCCATCAGCAGAGACCAATGCAGGGACTCAAACTCACTAACCGTGAGATCACGACCAGAGGTGGTCAATGTTTAATCAATTGAGCCACTCAGGTGCCCCAAGAATTCCATCGCATTCTGTCACACGCTTAAAAATATATTACTTTATACATAGGTGCTTTTTTCTGAAGTTTCCATACTATTACTAAAAATAAAAGCACAGCAGTTGCTCCTATAAATATCTGTGATACTCTGCACTTCTAGAGGGCAAAGTTTGCTCCTTTGTCTTTTTCCTCTGTTTGAAGGTCTAACACAGTGCATTACATTTTGAATTGTGAATAAATCAATGAGTGTATTTCTGTTTGAAAGAGCTTGGCAAGTAATTAGAAATCAATTTAAGAAAATCTACAGAATATCAACAACAGCTCACCTACCTTCTAATATGAACAAATAATTTAAATTTTCTATCATTTTAAAATTCTAGAATCAGATGCTGTTAAAAAATATTTTTTACCTAGTGAAAAAGCAAGTCTCTCTAATTTCTTACAATAACTTTGAAGAGGGCAATAGTCACTCTTGTTTTAGTCACTTTCTGAAAGGATTAGAGCCAAATATCACAAAAGAAATTTTGGTGCTGTTTTTGCTTTTGTTTTACAAAAAGAGTTTTGGAAGATTATTCTTTACAAGTGCAACTTTAGTTGTAAATTTTTGCCTTTATCAATAATAAAACATCAGGGGTGCCTGGCTGGCTCAGTCAGTTGAACATCTGACTTCAGCTCAGGTCATGATCTCATGGTTTGTGGGTTTGAGCCCTGCATTGGGCTCGTGCTGACAGCTCAGAGCCTGGAGCCTGCTTCAGATTCTGTCTCTCCCTCTCTCTCTGCCCCTCCCCTGCGCTCTCTCTCTCTCTCTCTCTCTCTCTCTCTCTCTCTCAAAAATAATAAAAAATTAACAGAAAGGAAAACACAAAGAGACATTTTTCCATAGCTTCAACACAAAGCTTATTTAAAATACACACACACACACACACACACACACACACACACTTCATGCAGGACATAGACATAATATCTTTGTTGGAATGCACTCAAAGGAGAAACTTAACTCCTTGTGTTAACCTAAATACCATGGGACTTTTAATGACCATGCTTCTTTATGTCTAATCTAAGAGATGAGGCCTCCGACCAGCTCAGTTCCCTAATATCCCACTGAGGCTGTGAATCACCACTGACTCAGATACATACCCCCTGGTGAATCCCTCACACACACTTTCCTTAGCTTTTTAAATCTGACAGATCAATTGTGTAGAATTGCACAAGTGGAACATTTAGGCTTAAGTTCTTTTTTTCATGTTCCCTCTGCCATTCTCCCCTTCATCGTCAGACTCATCCTCTGTGCTACTAGGAGAGACTTTTTAAAAAAAATCTCCTATTTCATTCCCTGCATTCTTATATCTCCTTCCCTTCTACCTCTTTCCTTGTCTCTCTCTCCTTACTTCCAAAATACATATCTCTTTCTCTTTCTCCTCTTCCTTTTCTGCTATTCTATATAGTTGTTTGGTGTTAGTATTGAACTTCTCGCCTCTTTCCCTTATCAAGGTTCAATATAAGTGAGAGGTTATACAAGTAAGATGTTCTTCTAAATCCTGCCTCCTGTTGTCAGGCTGAAGGAGAAAAGAGGATAAATCTCAGTTTCAGTTGTTATAAAATGTAATTTCCTTAGGCGCTTGAATGTGATCTTTTCAGGTTTTGTTCTAAAGCACATGCATTTCACTTCTAATTGATATGTGTCCTCCAGGGTCAGAGTTCGATCCTTCCTAGAGCCCAGAATAACTTCTCTCTACCCGATGTAGTCTTTGGCCACTGTTTATGTTCTCTCTTGTCAAAGTCGCAATATACTTCCTTCCACTTACCACAGTTGGTCTCTCTTCTTTTCTCTTCACAGTTTCCATGCTGTGTAATGTTTTCTGGATAAGCCTAATCTATTTTTTCTCCTCCAAGAATAGACACTAGGGATCTAATTATGGTAGTCACAACTTCTCTAATAGATATGTTAGTTTTGAGCATGATATATGATGTTTCTAGGAGTCTTCAGAGAGAACTGAATTACCAGCTCAGTCCTGCTATTTTATTGCCATATTTCTGTGGCCATTCTAAAGAGGGTTAATTTTAGTTATATGATTAAAAGTGCACTTTTGCTATTTTAAATATTTTCTTATATATTGTCACTAATATTAACTAAACATCTATCATGTACCGGGTATTGTTCTAAGTACTTTACAATGTGATATCATTTAATCCCCACAGAGACTCTGTGAAATTGGTAAAATTGTCCACATTATACCCCTGCAGAAGTGGAAGCAGAGAGAGAAGTCTGAGGTCACATGTCATCTGAACCCTGGTGGTCTAACCCCAAGTCTTCACTCTTAATCATTACTCCACAGCTGCCTGCTTGGATAATCACGATGAGCTTGATTTGGGGAATTTCACATTTAAACAGCAAGCGCCAAGTGCTTTATTATTTGGTTAGTTGCCCTTCTTATCGGCCCTGAGGAATACAGAAAATATTGTCATTTAATTTTATGGCTGGTGAAAATTAAGCAGTTTGATTTTAGGTTTCTTGATGTTCCCCAGTAATGATTCCCAGTCTGCCGCTTTCCAGACCAGCAAACATTTTACTTCCCCAGATAGCATGAGGCATTTGGATTTTATTATTAGAAGAATAGTCATGGCATCATTATTAATGCAGTATTTTTAAATTTCAGATTAGGCAAAAGCAAAAAGTAGAGAGGTCTGAGAAAAAGTGGATGTAGCTATTCAAATACTTTTACCAACTCACAAATAACTGCAAATAAAAACAGAAGAGTGCAAACATTCTTTATGCAGAAAATCCCTAATGTATTTAAGTAGCACTTCTAAAGCACCTACTATTTGCTGAGCATTTGTACAAGGTACAATGAGGGAAGCACATCAATACTAAAGGGACTCTTTTCAGATAGGGGGATTTATGAGTGTCACTTGTATATGTAACTGGTCATGCTCAATCCTCTCTCAGGGGTATGGTTGATGATGAAGAGAACGCAAAGAATCATTATGGATATCATTTAATAATAGAACATGATATCCTCATAAATGTTAATTCTTATCTCAGTGGTCTCATACGCAGAAATGGAAGAAACACAAATATGGATAGAAAAGGAAAGAAAGCAGTTAAATGCAAGTGGAAATTCCTGTGGTGGCCAAAGCAAATAGTACAATATAAGGAAGGTCAGATTCATGAAGTCCTCCATTAACCAGCTCTTCCAGAGTCAAGTCCTTGTTCAACACTAGGGATAGACTTTTGACAACAGATCTCAGTAGCATCCTCTAAATACTTGAACCAATGTTTATTTTAAGGCTTAGAGTTAAGAAAGAGATATTTAAATCCCAGTTATTTAAAATTATCTGTTGAGAAGATGGTTTTCAAATTTTCCCTTTAAGTTCCTCATTGCTATTTGCTTCCATCCTGGAAGTCTTATAATGGATGATAAAGAAATGAGTCATAAGAGCACCTATTTCCAGACACTCAAAGGGCAAGGCAGAGAAAATGCTACTCTCCCCAGTTAAACCAACCGCAAAGTTCCAGGAAAGCTTGTTGACAGCTTAACCAAATGGTTATGACAGTTTTAATTCCTTGGACTGTTTCCGAGGAAACAGTAAGTAAATGAAACTCGGACAAGCATGAGTTTGCAGTGTCATCATTGGAAGAGGAAATGTCAGTGCGTTTGTTGTTCCAGAAGATTTAAACATCCCTGAATATAATTCATCATATATGTCTATGGAGCACTGAGAAGATTGGAAGTTGAGAGAAATGGACAATTTTTTGTTTTAAAGGAATAGAAAAAAAAACTGAATTTAGACTTCTGTTGTCCAGGAGCAGATCTCTGTATTTCACCTTGCTTATTTCTGGAGACAGAGAATTTAAGACATATAGTGCCATCCAGTCCAATTATTGACACAGGGCCGTTTTATCACAATGGCCTGGCAGACAGTTTATCGAGACTCTATATAGACATGTCTAATGACAGCAAAGCCTGTCAGGGAAAATCACCACTCATTCCACTGCTTTATAAGCCTAACAGTTTGAAAATAAACAGGGGCTTTCTTATTTTGAGAAACTTCTATCTATCTGAATAGTGGCCCTGGACATACCTCATATATGTGACTAACCCTTCATATTTTTTGAGATCACTGTCGGTCATACTCAGCCATCCCATTTCTCTGTGGCTAAAATCCTCAAATCTCAGTGTTAAATAGTCTCAATTCTTTAAGATATTGTTCATAACATACAATTTTTAAATTCTTCACTATTCTGGTCACAGCTTGGATGTGGTTTTAATTTTCAATGTTTCATAAAAAAATGTGTTTTTCACAGTGAGAAAAAGAAAAGCAACCTCTCTCCCCCAAAGGCAGGCCTGGTGCTACAGACAGGCGTCTGTGTTGCCAGGAGCTAGCCTAGAACTCACTGCAAGGCTATGGTGTTCTGTTGAACATAAACAATTTCACAGAACACCAACATAAGACAAGGGCGGCCCCTCTGACCATGATGGATTAAGCCAAAACCAATACCACTTTGTAGACATTAAACAGAAATGACCAAACATCTTTTATCCTAACTCATATGAGTCCTTGCTGGTTATTTGTGTTTTTTTTTTTTTCTTTATTAGCTACAGCTTTGGCCTCACTTTAATCCTCCTACTTTCTCAGTAAGAACTAATAAGATACCCAATCAAAAAGTTGGTGATGGGACAACAGCAAGGAAAAAAAAAAAAAAAAACAACCTTTGATATAGGATCTGAGAGACTAAGATAAAGTAGTACTACTATTATTAATAATAACAACACATTAAAATTAGAGCTAATATTCATTATGTGGTTGGTCTAGATTGTGGCAGCCAGGTGCTAAATAATTTGCCTACATTCTATCTCTTCAATGTGTAAAATTTATGAAATAAGTAGAGTTGTAATCATTTTAGAGATTTAAAAAAAAGTGACGCTTATGAGAGGAATTAGTCCAAAATCACTAGGTAATAATTAAATACTGAAACCAAGATCCAAAATCTACACGCCAAATTTTTACTCACTGAGCTGAAGACAGTGAATGGAGCTGACGTTCTAGAAGTGATTTGTCTAATCAAAATAAGGATGCCTTTTGAAATTTGTCTGACCAGAAGATACATGTATTGCAAATCCTCAAAGAAGTGCATGTATGCCCACTATGAATCCTCTTACTACAGAAAGAATCCATGCCAGCCTTGGATTAAATATCTCTCCTTTGAAGGATTTTCATAAAGTTTGGATAATTTGTATTATTTCTATTAACTGAGTTCCAAATACATATGCCAATTCTTATATCCAAGTACCAACTAAAAGGTTTTTCTATAGCAGCCAAATTTTCATTTTGTTCCATCTTTTACTAAGCCTCATCAAAAGTTGGAAATATTGGTATCCAAAATCTACTGTATAATCATGTTTGTCCTCCTGATCTTACTTTGACCAGGAAGATGATGCTGTTTTATAAGATCTTCTGCAGCCCACTTCTAGAATCTAATCTGCCTGGTGATTTGTACTGATTAAAAAGTAAAGACTATAATCTAGTCATCTTGTTAGAAAGGGTTAAGAGCAAAATTACTCACCAAATACACATTTTCCCTCATGACAATTCACAAAATTACAAACTTTACAAAATTATAAAAATAATTAGCAACACTTCACTGTACCAAAGACACTGGTGAAACTCCAAAGTGAATGCTAAAAAAGGATTCCAAGTTCTTCCTAGGGGGAAAAAAAGGCAATCTGTGTAGCTCACCTTTTCCCAATGAAAGTCAATAAGCTATGTTAGTAATTTCAGAAAATAGCTAATGTAAACAAATGTCAACTTCTGAGAATAAGAAAGAATTTACTTGTTTAGTTACTAAGATACTTAAAATTATTTGGCTCCCATTATGTTCCAAATGGTGCCAGGCTGAAAGCTTTGGGAATTGAAATCATTTTCTCTGAGTATTCTGGATCATGTATAATAAAGGGCAGCTTCAGGGCAAATGACTCCACCCAGAATTTGAAAACAGTAGTACAAATTAGCATAGCCCACAGGCCAATGATCTATGAGAAATTAGAAATAATGCTGGAGGCAAGTGAGATGTGAATTTGTTAAATGGTGAAAAGAACACCATGCTACATGTCAGAGAGTGAGAGATATGGAAAGAGTCTCAGATATAATTACATAGCTGTATAATTTTTCATTTTAATGTATCTTTTATCCATTTACTGTAAGCTGAGTGAAGACAGGGAGCACGTCAGCCTTGACCATTTTTGTATTACAGTTCTTCAAGAAAATAAGTGAGAGAATGAAATAATGAAAATCCACCAGCTGTCTTGCAATGTACATTTATTACTTTGTGGGCCCAACATTCAGTCCACACGTATCTTATAGCAGGCTCCTGTTTTCCCAAGGGACCTACAGGTTTTCTCTTCTCAGCCCAGGTTTCAGGTGAAGCTAGCAATCCCACCCTTCTCATCTGATTAAAGGTCTGTTATGTGATCTAATGCAAACTCATCAGCATGTTCCATCTGTCTAAGTACAGCGATTTATTTGGGGAAGGGCGTATGATGCAAAAGAGATCACTGCAGCTAAATCCCAGGGATTTGGGGGGAACTGTTAGGCTGGGGTTCTTGGTTGTATGAAAACCTACATGAGCCACATGGTAAGTTCCTCCCTGAGAATGAAGTTAACATAGGCTGATAAAGAGCCACTAGAGATGTTATTAAAAGAGAAAATAATACACTCTTCCTTGTACAGATGGAGAAACTAGAGTTCAGAGAAGGGAAGTACCTAACACTTCCTTACATGCAATACTTTGTCATGAAGGAATTATGACTACAAGCATGGCTCCTAATTTCCAACTCTTTCCACTCTTCCAGGCTGCCTTTATTAAACAATGTACTATGCTTATTAAAGCCATGGAAGATTAAGAAAAGGGATATCTATTATTTTATATTTAAACCAATGCAACAATTTTCTTGGAGCGAAGAACCCAAAAACTACTTCTACAAGATGAACCCCTTTTTCTCAATTAATGCTCCTCCAAAGTGGAAGCAGGATATGAGCCTCTGAGTTCATTTGGCCATTTAGCTTTCTGCTGAGGCTGCCCAAAGAGGAGCCTATTGTGCCCAAAGGGTAGTCTAAGAAATAAATTAAGTAAAACTACTCATTGAAATTGTTATTGCCAGAAACAACACTTGTCCATTTGGCAGGTAATTTTTAGTAATTGATAGCAATTTCTAGTAATTAAATGTTGAGCCATTTCTTCACTTAATATTGGGTTCACTTCGTGAACCCAATACTAAGAAAAGAAATAAGTGTTTGATGGCCATATCTGCCATTTAAATGCTTTACTAAGCAGAGGAAGTAAGAGTTAAGGAGGAAGTGGCTAATGTACAGGGTTGGAATGCCTAAGTGATTTTATATTAAAACAAATATCATATCCCATATTATATGATTAATAAACATTGGGTTGATGAAAGAAAAAAGAATACATAACTGGAAGGCATTGGACCTTTAATAGATATCAATTTCCAGCTAAGTTATTGCCTTTGGAGTTAACTACAAACTCTCTATATTTTCTACAGGGATAATATAAATAAATCTACTTAAAGGTTCTATGAATGACATTTAAGTGCACTATGCTAATTGTCATTGTGACAATTTATGGACGAATAGATCAAAATGGAATTTCTCTTGCTAGAATGAAATTTCCTTTGCAGTGTACTTTCATTTTGGATAATCAAGGAGTAAAATCCTAATGGGGCACCTAGGTGGCTCAGTTGGTTAAGAGTTCAACTCTTGATGTCGCCTCAGGTCATGATCTCAGGGGGTTCATGAGTTTGACAATGTAGAGCCTGTCTGGGATTCTCGCTCTCCCTCTCTCTCTCTGCTCCTCCTGCACTTGCATGTGTTCTCTCTCTCTCTCTCTTTCTTAAAATATATAAATAAATTTTTAATTTTTTAAAAATTTTTTTAATGTTTTATTTATTTTTGACAGAGAGAGAGACAGCATGAGCAGGGGAGGGTCAGAGAGAGAGGGAGACACAGAATCCAAAGACAGGCTCCAGGCTGTGAGCTAGCTGTCAGCACAGAGCCCAATGTGGGGCTCAAACCCACAAACCGTGAGATCATAACCTGAGCTAAAGCTGGACCCTCAACCGACTGAGCACCCAGGCACTCCTATAAATAAATTTTTTAAAAAAGCATAAACCTATAACCAAGATTCTATCTATATCATATTGAATATTATACAATTGTTAAAGGGTTCTTCATAATTACTGAATTGACAAATATAAGCTCTGATTGACTTAAAGTACCATTAATCTATTTCATATAAATGTATAAAATTTAAGATATAAATTTAAGTTGAGGGTTTGCAAGTATATATGTCACAAGGTACAAATTTTCAGCCAGGTATTTTATTTTCTCTTTGAAATGCTGACCACTGGATCTACCTTCATCTCTGTTTCTATCTTCTTCCTTTTTTCCCCATTTTTCCCCTTTTCCAATCCAACTGACAACAGCAGCACCTCGTGCAGTATTGTTTATTGTTGTTTCATGACCCACTGCTCAGAGTTGTTGTGGTTTTTCCTTTAGTAAAAGCTCATTGTATTCATACAGCTCTAGTACTTTAAGTGCTATATTGTTCCACAATCTTGAGAAGTCCACAAGGTCTCAGACAAGCAATTTTCAGTAGTTATTCCTTCTGATTAAATAACAAAAATTTTGCATGGTGGTAACTTAAAACCTAAATATTTCAGAGCACACAGAAATGAAGCAATCACTAATTAACAGCAAATACTTGAACTACCCTCAATCAATGATTATGGATGGCTATACAACTTTTTCTTCTAGATCCTTTTCATAATATGGATATTTGTGGTCTGGGATGATTTTGAAAGACAACCAAGGGAGGGAAGTTTCATTCCTAAGCCCTTGAACTCTTGAATCCTCCTGGGTTATTGATCTATTTAAATGCATAGTGGTTGAGCTATCATCAAAATGTAATAACCTCTTTTGTCATTGAAACCAAGCAACTATATTTAGGACAGGAGAAATCCAGTTACATAACTGCTTTAAACGGATATATATATATATATATATATATATATATATATATAATTAAAAGCATGGTTAGCTCTACATAAAATTGAGAAGTAAGGGAAGTTAGTGTCTAGTTTCTACCTACTTTATGTCTCCTCTTTCACATCTCTCTTTCCTTTTCTTCCTGTAGCTCAGAATATCTACACTGCTCTAATCCAGTACCTCCCTCCCACATCATCTCTTCCTTTAGCAATATCATGTATTCTGAAATAATTACTCTTTTTATCTTCACAGAAAATAATTTGGAAGGACAAAGTAATTTATTTTTGGTAGGCATAGACATATCTTTTAAAAGGGTCTGCCTTTTCTGCCTGCATGGTCTCAAGCAGTCCCATTATGTAAAGATTTAAGAAATGTTGGGTCCTGGAACCCACATACCATAACAAATGAGCAGGGAACCCAGTTTACAGCAAAGGAGGTACAAAGCCAAGCTCGTGGCCATGGGATGAACGAGTCGTGTAATACACAGCACCATCCAGAAACTAGTAAAACATCAGTGCTGAAGTGCCAGCTTGAAAGCAATACTTCATGAGGATGAAACACAATCCTCTAGACTATGGTATATCCATTGAATCAATAACATTTTATATGTTGCTGTGTCCCCAAAAGGAAGAATACATGGGTCTAGAAACCAAGAGCCAGAAGCATAAGTTGTCTCCATTAAATCACTCCCAGTAACCCACTTGGGTATTTCTATTTCCTATATATTCAATACTGAGCTCTGGAAGTTTAGAAGGTTTGGTTCCCCAAGGGGAAACACTTCTGCCACAGAAGACAGCAGAATTCCTACTGAATTATAAGCTGTGATTGCCATCTGGGATCAGTAGGTGAGAAGCGCAGACATGGCCCCGGCAAGGATAATCAGGGGGACCATGATGATCAGGAGGAGATGAAGATGTGCTACATGATGAGAATAGAAAGAATATGTCTGACACCTAAGTTGGTTACCTCTGTACTTCTTTGCTTAAGTAGCAATGGGCAAGAGCAACAACCCTGGCCTGAGAAGCATCTGATGACCAGGGGCTCAGAGCCCTCAGCACCAGCAGAGATGCTAGTGGAGAATAAGTGGAATATATAATAGGGATGGTAGAAGTAAGAGATGATGAGTATCAACTGCCCCCACCACCCTCCTGATTAGCTGCAGTAGTACTAGCTATAGCCTCCCACTACTTCTTTCAAGTTTTTTCTATGAAGATCTATCTAGCAGAATCCTGAGAGAGCAGCTTCCAAAATTTTGATGAAGACAATCCAAGCAGGCAAGAGATGGACCATGGTGAACAGTGATGTACTGCTCAAATCCCCTTCAAAGGAGAACTTGTTACCCACCAGCAGTTAGGAGTGCTGACGGAGGGCACTCTTCAGCAGTCAGCCATTTCTGGGATTACCTCAGCTGCAAGAGCCTTCTGGGTGAAGGGGTTGCTCCTTCTCTAGGTAGCCCGCATCCAAAACTAATCTCTAAGGAGCTAAAAGGTCAGACTGTTGGTCTAACTTAAAACAACTCTGAGGGCAATCCTAACTCCTGAACTTTCCATATTATCAACTGTGGTTGTCACTGAGCTTGCATCATGACTCAACTTATTTCTCCATCATACTTTCCCTCCTAAATTCCATAGGTGTTGATTGCAAGAGCACTCCTTAGTAAACATCCCATAAGCTAAACTATTTCAGAGTTTGATTCCTAGGATACCCAAGCTGTGCACATGCCAATCAAAGTAGTGATTTGTACAAGTATCCCAGTTGATGAAAATACATATAATTTATTTAGGCAATAAGGGCTTAAGTTAGAATCACAATGTATTTCTCAAATCTTTTACAGGATATATAAACAGGTAACAAATCACTGACCAGCTCTTCAGCGGCCCTGGTCTGAAATATTCCACTAGATGACCAACATTCTCTTTAAACTAAGTATAGGCCTTATGTGCTTTTTTGCTAAGTTTAAGATATGTTCAGAGTGGGTTTAATTTCAATTTAGATGGCTATTATTTTGAATTACTTTTAAAGGCTTTTTACTGTACTTCCCCATCCCCCCAAAAGGGCAAGCCTTAACATGTTCTAAGCCACTAGGAGATGGAATATCATTTTTCAAATTTTTATTTTGCACCATTTAAGAAAAAGTTTAAATGATTACCCAACTTTGTTGTAAAAAAAAAATAAAACTCTTGCATTTACATTAAATCCCAAGCACTTCTCAAGTATGTTACTATTTGGGAAACAGCAGAAGTCAGTTAGTTAAAGATATAGATTCTGGATTATGTCTCAGACTTTGAAAACTAATGCCCTAGCCTATGTCATTGCCCAAATCTTCTTGTTGGATACATGTTGTTGTAATTAATGACTTTCCTATTTTACCTCTTTCTCATTTTTAAGTACTTTTTGTTGAAGTAAAACATATAAAGAAAAATGAGCTCTTATAAACTGTTCATCTTATTTCACAGAGTAACACAATTTTAAAAACATGACCCAGATAAGTAGAACATACTCTGTATCCAAGAAGCCTCTCTCATGCACTTTCCCAGTCACTACTCACTGTCTTCAAAGACAGTCACTATCTTTACATCATCAAGTAGCTTTGTCTATTTGGAATAGCATGTAAAAAAACTCTTGTAGCATATGCTTTTTTGTATCTGGCTTCTTTTACTCAATATTATGTTTCTCAAAGTTATCCATATTGTTAAATTTACCAGCACTTCATTCATTTTCATTACCATATAATATTTCCTTCTATGGAATGTTCATATATTTTTCTTAACTATTCTCATTTAAAGTTCTTGCAATTTTGCCATCATTTCCATGAAATGATAGTCCTTACGACTAAACCCATGAGGTTTATTGTATGCAGTAGGCACGCAACATTTATCCTTTACTGACTTGTTTTTAAGTATATGTCAATTGTGTGAAGGCGAGAACACATCACATAATAAAATAACTGACATAGGCTAAGTATTTATTGTTTGCATGTATTTCCTAAGTAATCTAAACAAGATAGGTAATAACAGTAACAACAACGAAACATTTATTGAGCACTTATATGCGCCAGACACTTTTCTAAATGTAATTCATGTTTT
>CM053568.1:44885317-45204962 GCA_028646485.1 Cryptoprocta ferox
GGAGGCCCAGAGAGATTATATAACAGTATACCAAAGTTGACACAGCAATTAAATAGCAGTCAGGATTCAAACCCAGAAATCTAGATCTAGAGACTGAGCTCTTATTATCTTCCCTGGGCTTTCTATATTGATGGGTATTCTACATTGTACATCCTTTGTTGTACGTTGTGCATTCCAAATTAAGGCCTAGAGAGTTTAAGCACTTTTCCAAGTAGGCCAGAAAATGGTAAAGATAAGGTATGAGTCAAAGCAGCCTGGTTATAACTCCTAGGCACCTACTCTCAGCCACTCCTCTTGAGCTATGGTAATACCCATAGTATTTATCATACATCCCAAAGCATAATAAGAGAGCAACCCATTTTATGAGTAATTAAAAATGTATGTACATAACATGGTGAAAGATACTATGGAAAGATAGTATGAAGGAAGGGAAGAATAAGGAAAAGGGAAGGAAATAATCTTTTATATTGCACCCACTATGATTTAGGTCAGGGATGGCCAATAGGTTTTAAAGCTTCAATCATTTGGCAGTTACTGTCTGGAACTATAAGGTGAGGGTTCTGAAGTCTCACTAAAGCTTAGGGAGGAAAGAATTATGGCTGTAATTTAGGGGAGCAGGGCCCAGGGAACCACATTAGCACCTATTCTATGTGAGTGCCATGTTCTTATTAAGGATGATATACTAGAGACTTTCATAAATACTACTTCAAATAATTTACATAAAGATCCTGAGAGGTAGATTTAATTATTCTCATTTTTCACACTTACCCTGGTGAACACTGCATAATGTATAGAATTGTCAAATCACTGTGTTTTACATCTGAAACTACTACAATATTGTATGTCAAATATAATAATTTAAAAAATTTTTAAGGCTACTGAAAGGTAGATTTAATTATTCCCATTTTTCAGATATGGAAATTAAATGAAGTCATTGAAGCCTGAGTCTTTTCTTAAAACATAATGATTGATTAAGAAAATAGACAAATCTCTTTCTGACCCTAACTCATATTCTTAGTCTGTGGCCAGTAAGTTCAAATTCAGGCAGCCTCCAGGAAATCATGGAGAGAATCAAAACGAAAGGATTTGCTGCTTCTCCCCCTCCCAAAGGAAAGAAAGTTTTCCAGAAGGTAAACCTTGTCAGCTGGTCACAGGTGTTTTGACAAAAGGGCCACTGGTGTACAGTGTTTTCCAGGTCAGATAACCATCCAGATTCAGGCACTTTATAAGTTTACAAACAATTTGCTGCCTGGTGCTCCACATGATTCTAGACCCAGAAGTACTGAATAGTACCTATATAAAACACCTTCAGTTTTTTGTCAATAGACAGTCCACTATTCCAGAATAATTGTCTCCTTGCCAGTTGCACAAATCTTAAGGAGGTAGTTTTTGCAAGAATGGAAAAACCTTTGTTCCCTACCACTATTCCTTAATACTCAGTAATCCTGAGCACCAGGAGTATAACAGAGCAATTAACTTCTGACAATGGTATAAATTTAGGCTTGTTAAAACAAGGATTATTAATATTCCCTCGGGTTATCACCCTGACCTAACTTACCCAACCATAAAAGTACAATAAGACACAGACCTGTAATTTTCTGGCTCACATAAAATGCCCAAGGAAAGAGAGAAAAAAGAGAGAGAGAGAGAAACACATGAACATAGTATAACAGCCTAATAAAGTGAAATGCATTAATCATACTTTAAAGAGCTGGGACTTTGCATTTTATTTTAAAACCAATAACTGCAACAATACTATAATGATTGTGATAACTTCTTACAGGCCATGATGACATTGTACTCATAATAGACTGGTCATTAAAATTCCAGAAGCCTCAGCTCTGGCCTTTATCTGCCTTTTTTTTTATGACCTTCTCTCAGCTTCTCTGATAGAAAAAAAAATCCAAAAATATTTAATTGCGTCATTGCAATTTAGTGCCCCTGTCTATCTTGGAGGTAATGTTATGGCTAAAGAACTGTGGTTCTCTTACATGCATTTTCTTTTTTTTTTTTAAGAAGCAAGATAAATCTGACAAGTCAAATAGAGAAATGGAGATGTACTGGAAAGAATTCCAGCTTTTGAAATTTGAGCTTTGTCACTGAAGAGCTATGAGACTTCAGCAGATCTCAACTTCTCTGCACTTCTCTGCCTCCTCATCTGTAAAACAGAGAAGAGAGGGGTACTTGGGTGGCTCAGTTGCTTAAGCATCAGACTCTTGATTTCTGCTCAGGTCATGATCTTGTGGTTTGTGAGATCCAGCCCCACATCAGTCTCTGCACTGAGTGGGGAGCCTGCTTGGGATTCTCTCTCTCTCTCTTCTCTCTCTACCCCTCCCCCACTAGGGCATGCCCTCTCTCTCTCAAAATAAATAAATAAACTTAAAAAAAAATAAAGATAAGAATGCCTACACAATGGGTTCGTATCTTTACCCCAGAGCACAACACATATTGAATACCTAATACATTCAAATAATGGAGTAATTACATTAGGGGATTATACAAAGGTATATTAAGTACTTGGCACATAGTAGGGACTGAATAAATTGGTGGCTGCTAAATCTATTATGTATCAATCATTACAGTTCCCTAGTGTTGGATGGTCAGCAATATTTTTGTGAGGCAACAAGTAGAGATTTTTCACAAATTCAAATCACGTGTACAAAGAAAAATGAGGGAAAAGATCAGGTCAGAATCAATTGCTTTGCATGCATATTGCATACACTAATTATTTAACTCATGGTTTTACCCCATTTAATTTTTTTTCTGTTTTCTCCCACTGCAGGATCAGACTGTTAATACACTTAATGAGGCAAAGAAGCATAGCAGTATATCTGAGCAATTAAAGCCCCTTCATTCAGACAGTAATAAAACCTGCAATTGTCTCCTTTCTGCTTGGCAGAACAACTTCATAGTTTATTGAACAAGTGAGATTTTGATCCAGCTCTAACTCCTCTCCTCAAAAGTCTCTGAACTTTGTTGTGCTCCTCTAACTCCCTAAATCGTTTTTTTTTTTTTTTTAATGGAAAGGATCACAAGTCAATATTATCAGGACATATACAGGTTCAGTACATTTTCCAGGCACAAGTGTTATTTGTGACAATCCCGGTGAAACAGACTTCGCTCACTTTCTGCTCCTCATCAAAATCTGCCCCCTTTTCTAAGTATGAAACAGAGTAGCGTACAGGGACAGCCATGGTTTTACTCTATTCTAAATGTTGCATTTTTTATCGGCAGTCAAGGCATCTCCTTTATCAGACCTTTGGACGAGAAAATCCTCAACTCCATTAAACATACTTCTGGCACACGCAACTATAGAAGAATGGCGAATACGAACCGGCCTCCTTTTATTTTGAACTTTAACATTTACCATCTATTTGCACCAAGCCATACCTTTTGGAGTAATATAGATACACAAAGGGGGTCAGTAAAATTGCAAAGGATAGCGCACAAGAGTGCCATAGATTGAATAAAAGTTTAGAAATCCAGTTAATGAAGCCGGAATTCTGCTTCCAATTAAAGAGGTTGAAAGGATTTTGCAGTCTTTGAGTAAGAAATGTTTCAGAAAATGGTGACAAGTTACTCATGTTCTCTAAGCGCATGATAAAAGGAAACAGATATAAAGGGCAGAATAAAGGACTTGGTAAACTCATAAACAACAGAATGGGTTCTATGGTTACTTATAAGTGAATGAGGTTCTTATCTGTCTCAGGGATTTGAGTAGATGCATGTAGTCTATTACTTTCTTAGGACACTTCTGAATCCTATGGATACAGCATCAGGGCAGAGAAGACTAAGAGCAAGAAGAAAAGGGGGAAAAGAGAAAGGGAAAAAAAGAAAAATAGGAAGAACAAAAGGAGAAAAAGAGAAGAAACCAAATCACAATTATTCTGCATTAAAAAAAAAATTGCCTCCTCCTGTGGCACAATGAGATTGCAAACCACAGGTAAACATCAAACTGTCTCTCTCTCTCTCTGAGCCATTGGCTGAAGCCATATTGTTTTCTGTGAGCAAGGCATCTTAGATATCCCAACTCAGTCCATTTATAGTAAATGTTTCAGGTTTCCCCAAAAGCAAGCAGCCCAACTCACTGTGCTATAAAACACCATACACTAACAAGAAAACGGAATTCATCATCACTTCTCAAGTTGAAAAGAGCTTGTGGCAAAGAAAATTATATGAACACTAAAAAACACACATGCAAACAGCACATTTACACATGCATCTATTAATATCAATTCTGGACGGAGGATACGCCTCTAGAAAGCAGAAGTGCCTGAAATTACCAATCAAAATGTAGCATCATGGAAACCTCTCTCCCCTTCTAAAGATAAACAAACAATTCAATACCAGCTTCATAATGACCACATATTTTCAGCCACAGCAGGTTGCTGCCTAGTCCCTGCAGGAAAATGACAAATGAATGCTGTTTAATATTTTGCTTGAACAGTTTTTTCTTCCAGAAAACTTATTTGCAATATGATAATGAGAAGAGCTTCTCTGCAGAGAGGAGCATTTTGTAAGGATGACTACCTTTCTAGGGCATATCATCTGATACACGCTTTGTTTATCCAGAGTGAATTCGGTGGTTAAAATGATTAATTGAACCCATTTTGTGTTACTCATACTAGCTCTTGCAAAGGAGGTGATTGCTATTTTTTTCTTAGTGACTCATACAAAGACGCCAGCAGTACACTGGCAATAACAAAATGACATTTCTAAATTTAGCAGTTCATAAATCTTATAAGATGCCAGCCACATCCAGTCTGCCCTCCCCTGTGCCCGTCTTCCAGTACTTGTATTCATATGTGCAAAAGACCTAAATGTGTATGGAGACAAGACAGAGACTTCCTCAGGGCGCAGCTCTCTGTTCCTCCCTCAGAACTCACCAACACCTCTCTGCACTCTGGTAGAAGCAATGTGTATATTTCCCAAATGATAGCTTTTATTATCTCATTAAGATGCTAAATTTGTCTGGTAAAAACATATACAGAAAATGTGCATGTTTCCAAAAGGGCCAATTCAATGAATTATTTTCAAGGGACACTGTGAAAATGAGTAAATTTCCTCCTGTCCTCCTATGCTATCTATTCCGTGACATGAAATATGCAGTAACTTCACAGCCTCAGGAAATGAAAAATTTTTTGCCTCTATCATTTTCTGTGGTTTGCACAAGTCACTAACCAAATGTATCAAGCCCTCCTGATGTCTTTTTGCCCATTGTTCTTAAGACTTCAGGGCTACTACTGCCCTCCGTATTTTACCAACATATGACTCACACAGATAGTGTATAAAAAAGAAAATACGAGAGAATTAGGGTTGGTGCACTGAGCATTTACTTAGCTGAAAAGAAAGATTCCTGAGCTAAGTGGCATGCCACTATTGCTTTTAAAAATAGGTAATTTTAATCCCTCCCTCACACAAACTCTTCATCATGGAGATCTTCTCATCATTGAATCAGAGTCCATACTAATATCTTCCAACTACTTGAAATGATTTCTACAAATAGTGAGTATGTAATAAACTGTTTGCTTCTCCTCTATTTTTATTCATACCTCCTGTTAAAAATACATCCGTCTTCAGGTCAATGACAACAATAAAATTGTCATTTAACAGTAAATGCAGTCAGCAGATGTGAGATGAATGTATCAAAAGCCCAACATCAACAAGAAAGTTCTTTACCAAAATACTAGCCTCTTAGTAGAAAAGATGAGGTGTAGAAACATGCAAATTACAAGAAATTCAAAACTTTATTTAAAGTAGGGAATGCACATTTTGTGAGTGTATGGAAGGGCAGATATTTCCAACCAACTTTTCCCTGTTCATATTTTCTGTCTCTTTCTTGGTATTATGCTTCTACCATTATTCTTCTAGCTTACCTACTCCTAACTGCTCCTCCTCCAAACACTTTTTACTGTTACAGCTTTTAGAATGAAGCCAGCTGAATTAATTTTCTTAGATAGTGACTGTATTCATTTTATGGATACTCAATAAATTTAGAAAAGGTTTTTTGAAAAAAAAATAGTTTCCTCTAGAGTAGGCAGAACCTTATATTGGAAATATACATATCTAAGATATAAAATTTTGGCTGATGGAAGTGACTGGATTAATTAAAACTTCTGTCTCTTTTTGATTTGTTCTACAACTCCATTGGTAGATTTGTCCTTAAGACAAGAATCTCAAGTAATCTCAATTACTGTTTCTTTTTGTTTTGTCTGATGTGCTTACTGTTTATATTACACCAAGCAGAAAATTTTATGTTTTAGTGCTGAACAAACAGTTCTTGACCTCAAGTATCTGAGATAATAAATTTCAAAGACCCAGGGTGTGACATATTATGCCTGGTAACTAACTCAGATAAGTACCCCCATGAAAAGAATGTAAACCCCATTAAATACCTTTGCCTCTTCATCAGTAAGGCATCTGGAAAACTGAATCTACAAATAATAATAATAATAATAATAATATAGACAGCTGAGACAAGTGTCCCCACTGGTTTAAAAAAATGAAATAATCAGCTTTCCAGTTGGGTTAAACATATTGGTTACTCCTTGGTTGGGAAGCAATGAAGCCAGATTTTATTTCTACAAAAAACAGATGATTTCCAGAAGAAGATCCTCCTTCTTGAGGATCTACTGGCAATAAACAAAATTTTCAATTAGGTTTGAAGAAGGACAAGTCCTAACTCTACATCTTTAAGATGACTGTTTTGCTAAAGTTTTGCTACTGATAAAATTAACACTCCTTCCCTCTATTTACATTTTCAAACATGAAAAAAATGCAATGTTATCCATAGTGATATGGAATTTTTCTGTTGTTCTTACATCTCAAAATATACACATATGTCCTAATTTTTTTCATGTTTTTAAATTTATTTATTTTAGAGAGGGGGTGAGGGAATGTGGGAGAGAGAAGGGGGGAGAGAGAGAGAGAGAGAGACAGAGAGAGAGAGAGAGAGAGAGAGAGAGAGAGAGAGAGAGAATCTCAAGCAAGCTCCATGCTCATCACAGAGCCTGACATGCGGCTCAATCCCACAACCCTGAGATCATGACCCGAGATGAAACCAAGAGTTAGACCATAAACTAACTGAGCCACCCAGAGCCCCACATGTGTCTTATTTTTAAATGAATTTTAGATATTGATGGATCATTTAGAATCTAGGAACCATGGATCAGGTTCCTTCATAACAACTGGTTCCCCATCTTGATCTCAAAGCAATTTACCAAATAATGGGTTGGATGTGTAACCCTTCCTTCCTTCCTTCCTTCCTTCCTTCCTTCCTTCCTTCCTTCCTTCCTTCCTTCCTTCCCTCCTTCTTTTGTTTATAGTCTATGGTGGTTCCTGCTGCGAAATAGTAATTTGGCTTTTCATTAACCAGTTACAAAACGCTTCCTGCTTCCTTCCCATATATTCTCCCTGAGAGAGAAAAAATGTTGGCTGTATGCTAGAGATATCCAGGATTGTTAGCAAAATATCTATATGGTCTTTTTGTCAGTATAGAACTTTAAAGGGGGGGCTAAGTTTTTATTAAAGAGATCTTTGTATAAAGATGGTAATCTATTAGGTCTGTGTGTGGGAGGTAAGGGGAAGTAAGCACTGACTCAGGCCTCAGGTGTTGAAGAAAAGCCAATGTCACAGGAAACAATGATATGACAAACTGGCCTACATTGATTAAGTTGGGCTATTTTCACAGCTAACTTTAGTAAATTCAGGGTAGCACAAAAACTAAGCTGTCAGTCCAATTCTACCCTCTGTCCCCAGATATCACACTTGGCTGTAGAATTCCAGAAAAAGCAGATGCTCACTCTGCCCCTGATACAAAGTCACTATTTACTGGCATCAGTGCAATTTATTTAGGCTACTCCAATCCCTTTGGACTCAAAGCTATCAGAATAACCGAGGAAATAGACAGACATGGCTTGTCATGACCAAACTCTTCAATAAATGGGAAGGCAAAATGCCTTCTATCTAAACAGATGCTGCAAAACAAATGTGTGAAACCAGTGTAATTTTGTTTTCCCTTTTTTATTACCCATAGTGGATCCTCCTGTGTCACAGAAATTCTAAACCTACACTGTGCAAAAAAAATTGGAACTTTGATCTACTCTAGTTATAATGTACATCACAGAATTTTCCTCCTCTTAAATAAGTTACAGGCATTTCTTTGTAAAAAAAAAAAAAAAAAAAAAAAAAAGGTAAAGCCTGAGATAATTAAAAAGCAGCTGAAGAAGGTACTCAAACCCTAATCTCTTTCCTTTATAAGAAATGAGAGCAGGGGCACCTGGGTGGCTCAGTCGGTTAAGAAATGGGAGCAACCAAACTGTCATTAAATTAACCATAAAGAAGCAAAAAAGATGAAAGCTCATAATACTATAAAATAAGACTATCCAACTTCATGCCAGTATCTGGGCAGCCAGAGTGAGAATTTAGTTCACAGCATATCCCTGTCTTGTGTTGTAAAACAGAGAGTACGTGGTACTATGAGGGAAACAGAGAAATGATAATGCTTCTTATTAATAAAAAAATAGACCTAGAAGAGACTTTAGAAATAGTCTAGAACAACATCTGATCCTTACAATAGACAAACTTGGAGAGCGGGAAGTTAGTAATCTGCCTATTGGCAAACATTTTTTGGACATAGAGCTATGATTGAAGAGCAAGACTTGAAAGGGTAAAGGCTCTGGAGCCACATGAAACTCTCTTTAAATACCACCTATGCCTTGAGAAAAGTCATTTAAATTCTTGAGCATAAATCCTCTTCCTGTAACACAGAGTTATTTATTACACCTACAGTTGAAACTTGAAAAGTTACAGGAAAAAAAGGGATAATGCAGTGTCCACAGAAGTCATTAGCAACACAAACAAATGTGCCTTCTTCAAATTACAGTATGAAAAAAATGGATCAGAGCTGAGAAAAGCGAACTCATCTCCTCATTCAGAAACCTGACCAGAGTTACCAATCACATCTAACGATGGAAGCAATTCTTCGGGTCCGGGTCGGTCTATGCAAAGGCATGGAAAAAGAAAAGACTCAAACAATTGTTGACCAAGACATTTCATGCAAGGCCCAGGAAAAGAATACCTTGTTAGGTTGAGCTGAAGATTTGATCCTCTGGACAAAAAAAACACATGCTGTAGAAATGGACACAGTAGATCCTGGAAGGCTGATATTATCAGCATTTAAATTTTACAGGTGATCTCTCCTCTTCTGTTAGGTACCAAACAAACTTTGTAGTAGTCTGAGTACTTAGAAAAATATCCCATAGTAGAGGCTTCCCATAGTAGTTTGATTGGTTTGAAAGATTAATAAATTCATAGATTATATTCATGAGAACTTTGTATGAGTCATCATCCCTGAATCTGATCAAATTAGAAATCTTAATCAAAATTTCTTTTAAAGACCACAAGGGTTAAAGACAAGCCTGTGGCTGTTAATACACAACATTCAAGGTTAATCTCTATGTTTCCATAGCCTGCTAGCATTTCCCAGATGACTCCACTCTGAATTTTCATGTACCATATAGCTTTCTTATTTAATAACCATTAAAAAAAAACTGTTGTTGGAATGATTAAGAATATATTATCTTTAAAACATCTAGTGCAAAGCCTTAGAATATAAGAAGTCTCAATAAATGGTCTCTCTCATTACATTTTTAATCCAATGCACTTTTTTCTATATCACTCTTATTCCACGCATGAGTCCCATATTAATCCAAACTAAGAGAAATTTTCTAATTTTGAAAGAGATCTAAAAACTAATTCATTTTTCAATATAAAATAATCAGTACATTCAATGTACATAATGCCATCTGTTGAAGATTTCAGTAAAATGCAGGATGCTTCTCTGATCTGAAAATACTTCCTATCTAGTCTCTGAAGTAGAATACTGTGTGATTATTGCAATAATAGAAGCAGTACTGTTGTATGAGAGTGGATGTAAGAGTAGAGCCTCATCTAGCCTTGGAGAAGAGGGAGAGCTTCTTAGAAGAGGCAATAATTTAAATTTTTGTAATAAACAAGAAGATCTGGGGGAAAATGTTTGGAACAGGAGAAAAAAGAGGATAAGGGAGTAAAAGAAGCAATAATATGAGCAAAGATCCAAAGGTGAGAAAGAGTACAGAGTGCTCAGAGTATTTAAAATTATTTAGAAAGATTTGAGAGGTGGCTATTTATCCTGAGATAATAGAAGCCATTAATTAAAGGGTTTTGAAGCAACGCAGTAATATTGTGAGTTTTCTTTTTAAAAAACAAACCCTCTAGCTAAAGTCTGTATACTTGAATGGGAGAAGTAATGCTTGGGACAAGGAAACTAGTTAGTAATTTGTTGTATAATCAAAAAAGGAGATGATGCATTGAAGACATGCCATTGAGTATCGAAGCATGTGACCTGACTTGTTAAGCAGTTAGTTGGTAGAATCTCTAGTACTTGGTAGGCTTTGGGTTATGAGATGAAACAGGAGAACTTCCAGGATTTTGGTTCAGGCAATTGATTGGCTGACTTTTCTCTTCATTAATATGAGGAGCAGAATAGAAAGAGGGGAAGTAGAAGTAGGGTAAGAATAGAAATAACAGGTCAGCATGTGGTATTGTTGTTGTATCTGAGAGTCCTACAGAGAATCAATAGTCAAGCTAATGAACAGAAATGACTAAGCTAAAGAATTTTTAGTTATCAGCAGATAATAACATGGGTTTGCATGAATTCATTCACACAAAATATGTATAATAAGGAGAGAAAACTAATTTTAAAATCCTGGATATTTAATTACATGGTAAACAAGAAATATATCCATAAGAGCATAAGACTGTGTGCCTCTTTCCCATCAATGACATGTCATTGGCAAAAGCTGTGGCATCACTGGCATCATAATTTAGTTCTTATACATAAGGAAGTCTATTTAAATCCATTTGAGACAAGAAATAATTTAAGATTACCAATGGCATGTGCAATAGGCAGAATAATACCTCCCCTCAAAATCGTAATCCCTAGCACCTGTGAATATATTACCTTACAAGACAAAATGGACTTTGCAGATATGGTTAAGATTAGGGACCTTGAAATGGGGAGATTTTTCCTGGATTATTTGGCTCAGTGCAATCTAATCACATAACCTTTAAAAGTGGAAAAACTTTCTTAACTGTGGTCATCAAAAGATAGGTGATGATGAGTAAAGCAAGGTCAAAAAAATGTGACATGGAGACTCAGCCCACTGTTGCTGGCTTTAAAGATAGAGGAATGCAGGGGCGCCTGGGTGGCTCAGTCGGTTGAGCAGTCGACTTCGGCTCAGGTCATGATCTCATGGTTTGTGGGTTTGAGCCCCGCGTCAGGCTCTGTGCTGACAGCTCAGAGCCTGGAACCTGCTTTGGATTCTGTGTGTGTGTGTCTCTCTCTCTGATCCTCCCCTGCTCACACTCTGTGTGTGTGTCTCTCTCTCTCAAAAATAAACATTAAAAAAATTTTTTTAAAAGATAGAAGAATGCAGCCATGAACCAAGGAATGTGAGTGCCCTCCATAAGCTGGAAAAAGCAAGAAAATAGAGACCTTCCTAGTGCCTCCAGAAAGGAACATAGCCTGGATAACATGTTGATTTTAACCTGCAAGACCCATATCAGACTTCTAACATTGATACTTATATCAATAAGCTTAATAATAAGCTTCTGACAATCAAATTCTGTTTAACACTACCAAAGAGGTAAAAATTTGTCTAACTGTGGGACTTTTAAAATCACAGTATAAAAACAATGTTGAGGAGTAACAATGTTTTTCAGTCGTATGTTTTTTTCATGCATAGAGAATCTGGACCAAAGGAAAAAAATAATCATGAAGGGCTTTGCTATACAAAGTTAATTTTCTGAAGACAACTTGAGAAGTAAAATATCCCTAATGGTATGGAAAGGACCTGTAATATGAACAAAGAATCTAGTGCAGATAATTGCAATGATCAATGTAGAACAGGGACTATTTTGCTAACTATTAATTTAGACACTGTTGTCAATATTGATTCACATAATTTGCATTCCACCCATTGTTCGAGAAGTAATCTGTTCTCTTTTTTAGTAAGGTTCTCCTTTCTCCCATTTCATATCAACAGATGCCAGAATTTTCAGGTGCATTGTTGAGAAAACTTTGAATGTCCATTTTACCTTTTTAGAGAAGATTATGTCATATTTATTATTCTCAAGTGCTGTAGTCATCCAAATGCTTAGGGTGGATTCATTTTTGTCCGTGCTTTCTATCACTATACAGAGCCACTTTTCTCAGAATAACTAATCTTCCATTTTCTTCCACTCTACATTCTTCATAAGGCATATTTCCATTGGTTGTAATGTTTTCATGTTATTGTTATCTCCTGACTATAAAAATGAAATTACATGCCAATGGAGCAAACTTTTCACTCTGCACATAAAAGTTAATGGCTTTTAGAACTCCATGCGTTTCAATCAGATAGTTTTGCAGCTAACATTAAGTTGGCTTCTTGGATGGTTGACTTAGAACGGCGGCTACCCAATGTGATGATACCAATTCAAGTAGAAAACTGAAGTGATAATTATCATTCATCAATAACTGCCTATGAAGAAACAGTAATTACAGAAAAAGGCTAATCTTTCTTCATCTGAATGTACACTTGATAAGAATTATAAAATGTTATTGTTTCACAATCTCTATCTTTTTATGAGATATATTAATCTTGAAACATTACAGACACAAATATAAAAAACATAAAAAGGTGTCTTTTTTAACTTCTAAAGAAACTGCAGTAAAGCATTAGTATAAACATTTTTTAAAGAATATAACTTTGGGGGCACCTGAGTGGCTCAGTCAGTTAAGTGTTGGACTGGACTCTTGATTTTGGCTCGAGGTCATGATCTCAGGGTTCAGGAGATGGAGCCCCACAGGGGGCTCTGCACTCACAGCACAGAGCCTGTTTAGGATTCCCTCCCTCCTCATCTCTGCCACACCCCCAAAAACCACTCATGCTCACTCTCTCTCTCTCTCAAAATAAATAAATAAATATATTTTTTAAAAAGAATATAACTTTGGACGTTATAATTGCTATCTATTCTAAAACATTTACTTTATGTTTTTCTTTAATGACCTAAATGATAATTATTTCTGATCTCATCAAAGAAGTTCACGGAAATTGTGTAGATGATTCCCACCCTACCTCCCAAAGGAGTTTTAGAACTTGGCCATCAGATCTTTTTCATTCCTCACAGAAGGGTAGAACTGACCTCGCTGTAATCCAAATGCCAAAAAAGCACAGATATTGTGCAGTTACTGGTCTTTGCCAGATGACAGTATGGATAGATACTCAAAGTTAATCAACAGCAATCTGACTAGATAAATACTATTTATTTATTTAATTTTATTTTAATTTTTGGTACAAAAAAAGTGATTTTATTAAAGTATGGAAACAGGATCCAAGGGCAAAAAGAGCTGTCTTTGGATTGTGAGGAGCTATTGGTTTATATGCTTTTAAGTTGAGGGGTAGAGACAAAGCAAGTTTCCAAAAGGATTTTCATATGTTAAAGAAGACTTACTGGGTGCCTGGGTGGCTGTCAGTTAAGCATCTGACTCTGGCTCATGTCATCATCTCATGGTTGGGGAGTTCGTTCGAGCCCCATGTCGGGCTCTGTGCTGACAGCTCAGAGCCTGGAGCCTGCTTTGGATTCTGTGTCTCCCTCTCTCTCTGCCCTTCCCTGCTTGCACCCCACCTCTCTCTCTCTCTCTCTCTCTCTCTCTCTCTCTCTCTCTCTCAAATAAATAAACACTAAAAAAAATTAAAAAAAAAGAAGAAGAAGAAGACTTACAGGATCCTGAAGGTCTGGCTATTGTCAAGCTAAGGTTGCTTTTTGCCTCTGGCAAGGCATTAACATTAAGACAGTTGGGAGTTCCTGAAGGACTGTCCCACTCTGTCTCAAGTATTTGCCAATGGCTGCAAATTGTAAGGAAATTTAATTTTATAAACACCATTTTAAAGAATCAGATTTTAACAAAGTGGTGAGTCAGTTGTTCTGATATTTGATTTGGTGATTGAAAAGTAAAGAGAAGTTTCAGTGGAGACTAAAAGGAAAATGAGGTGATATGATCAATGCATGTTTTGTATTTGCTTAAACTCAGTCTTCTTTATCCACAACACACATTAAAATATAGTCTACAATTTACATGTGGTTTCTGTCTCTCTTTTTTTTCTTTTTGTACAGGATACTGGTACTTAATAGAAGAACAATTTCAGAAAATTACTTCACACTTTAGTCAAACAAATTTCATTTTAGCACACATTTTTTCATATATCATTGAAGAAAATTTGAGATTGCTAAATTAGTTGACAATTTCTTTAGAAGTCTTAAAAATAAAATCAAAGTGCTACAAGAAAATGACGTTAAAATTCTTTTTCTCCTACAAGTTACTTTTGGGCTTCTATGTATGTTCTAGCAATCAGTGCTCTAAAATACTAATTTTATATATTTTTCATTTCTTTTACTTAAAACATAAGTTTAATATGGTTAAACAAATAAAAAAGAAATGCTAGGTTTCTGTTGAGATTTGCTATTAGGACAGATGAAGACAGGACCTAGGGATAAATAAGCAGCCCTAAAGAAAAGGAGAGGATAGGTAAGCACAGAGGGGTGAGAGGGCCAATGGGCCAAACTGAGGAGGTCCAGTGTGAAAAGCTGGGGATCTCATAATGTATCCTTCAGCCAGATGAGTCACTGGTAAAGGAAAGTCAGATTGGGATGGGATACCCACTAAGGTTCAAGACCATCTGAGAGTGTCAGAGAGACAGAGAGAGAGAGACAGAGACAGAGGAGGGAGGGAAGGAGGGAAGACTAGAAGGGACAAAGGCTAAACCACAAGAAAAGTTTATTCATCAATGAATTTATGGTTATGTGAGGTAAAAAATGAATCAGGGATCCACGTAGTTGCCAATAGCTGTTATATGGAGCTGAATTCATGATCTTGTGTAAACTAGCCCAATTCCCAGACAGAAATGGACCTTGCTGCATTCCCTCAATTTTTTCTGGTCGGCTCCAACTGAGCATTAGATACTCAACTGTATTTGTCACCTGAAACCTCCTGTTCCAGGTTAACAACACCTGAAATGGACCTTTTCCTTCAGACTTTATAGTCAAATTGGAAAGGTTCATTGAGAGTGGTTGAAGCTATATTTGGGGAGGAATATTAAGCAGTTTACCAGACAGTCAATATACAAAGAATTACGGTTCACTGGAGCAACAATTCATCCCTGGCAAAATAATAAACGTCCTAGAAAAAATTCTGCAGTTGTTCCAGAAGAAGCTGCAGGTAGCTTGAGGGCACTTTTCAGGTAGGGCCAGTACAACTTGATGGACCAAGTTCAGATGTGTGGCACACGATGTGTAGACTCATACACATAACCCATATGTGTAGGTATATTTAAGTCACAAACTTGAAAGTTAAATTCAGGTATTAATTTGAATACCCAGCCAAGGTAGGATAACAAAATTATCTCTATCATCACCCTGTTTAAATCACTTTTGCATCACCTTGGCTTTGCATTATTCATGAATTTGCTTCAATGATCCATATGGTTCCAATTTGTATTCCAATCATCACTTCCTTATTATCTCAGCTTTTATACATAATTTTTAGTGTCTCTGCCATCATTTTCTCATGTTCACATTTGCACTTGATCAATTGAATATCTGTAACATTAGCTACTGATATTTTTAGGTTTCTCCTACCCAGATGGAGGCAACACTAGCATTCAAGGAAGTGTGTATTCATCAAAAGTGTTTTCTGCAAATTCTAGCTACATATTTTGCAAAAATGATTGTCCCCTCCCTTTGCAAACTACCCAGTGCTTATTTTGAAATAATGGGATGGGTTTTCAGATCACACTGTTGTTTGGTAAATAAAGAACAACTATCTGAATGAGTACAATTCACAAAAAATAAAAAATTTAAAGAAAGTCCTCTGTACTGCGCAGACATCATTAATTTTCTATTATCTGCTGTTTTGCTCTGTAACACCTTCCCATGCCCGTAGTAAAGAAGGTAGTTTTACAAACCAGTCATGAATACAGGCACTGGAACTAGCCAGTCCTGAATGTGAAATGTGGCTTTGCCACTTACTAGCTGTGTGACCCTAGACAGGTTATCAAATTATGAAGTCTCATTAAACTCACATGTAAATGCAGATAATAATCCCCATCACCAAATAATTTGTGATAGAGATTTTATGAAAAACCATATTCAGTCTCTTAGAAGTGGGTTTGGTAAATACAGAGTCCCCATGAAAAGATGGCACTTGTTATTTTTTGTTGTCAGTGTTAGACTGTTTCCATCCATTATGCTAGAACTACATAAACATAGAAGGCTACTAACAATTTATGAAATTAGTGAAGTAGCATCACAATGAACCTATTTGGAGGAACATAAGATCCTTATTGACATGTATTTACATAAAATCTGAACTGAACCCTAATGAAGGAGGTACAAGAAGAGACTAGAAGAAACGGTAAACCAGAGCTATCTAGAGGAATCCTAAGCACTAACTAATAAGTGTTCCAGAGAAAACTTGGGCCTCTCTTTTTAGGATGATGACGGCAGGTACTTTTTGGCCATGTCAGGCAAGAATAACTTGAGTGAGTGTAGTTCACAGAGGTCCCCCACCCCAGTACGAGCTCCATTAAGTATGAATTACTGGTTTTAGGCATTCTTTAGGAATTCACATAAAGAAAGAATACTTAGCAAGCTGCTACAATCACCCTTACAAGAAAAGTAAGATCCAGCGCAAAATAGATACTGAAGCAGAATCTATCTAGTTGGCTTTTCCTGACCATTGTTCTGTGGTTACATAGATTTAATGTTAGCTTGGATTTTCTTTCATTATTAGAATACTTCACTCACACCAGACAGCAGAGACTTTCGTTCTGCAATAGTCCTACATCCTGAGAGATCTCAAGATATGCAGACAGAGATACATGTAAGTATTTTCACAAATGAGATTGTTCTTTTACAATCATGGATCTATCCATTCCTTTTGACTTTTTTCACTGAATTTCCAAATCAAAGATGAAGCCAAAAAGAAAAAAAAGAACTCTCAATAACAGCTGTCAAAACGATGGGATAAAAAATATAAAGCTTTGGGAAAAAATGAGAAAGCTTTGAGCACTGAGTGATATATGGAAATGTTGAATCACCAGCACCCTAGTTGTACACCTGAAACTAATATGACACTCTATGTCAACTATACTTCAATAATAAATTTTAACAAGTTTTAAAAAGAAATTTTAAAAAACTTTTTAAAAACATAAAGCTTTAAAGGGGACAGTTTACTGTATTTTTGTTATGATATTAACAAAGTAATTTAAAGTGATAGGTTACAGGGTTGCCAGGGTGGTTTGGTCGGTTAAGCGTCAGATTCTTGGTTTCAGCTCAGGTCATGATCTCATGGTTCGTGAGATCAAGCCCTGCATCAGGCTCTGTGCTGTAGGGATTCTCTCACTCTGCCCTTCCCTTGCTCATTCATGTGTGCATGTGTGCTCTCTTTCTACAAATAAATAAATAAACTTAAAACAATAAAGTGATAGGATACATTGTCACATTTCACACAGGGACATAGGGAGATTAATTAATTAAAATTGTGTATATATACACACATATATACATACACACACATCATGTATCCTATGGATATTTACCTATAGTATGGGGCAGGGCATGTGTGTGTATATTTGAAATACTAAATATTTGAAAACTATCTTCGTTTTACTCAGGGAATTTTGAACTCCCTGGAGGTTAGATGAAGTTAAAAAAGTGTGCCTAAGGAGGTGAAATCATTACCTATTTTTTCTTTCACTGTAACCTCAATCCATTGTCTGAGATTAGAATAAATTTTCAGGTGCAACGGTGTAACTACACATCAAGTAAATCCACTATGAGCACAATTTCTTTATCACCATCCCTAGAGATTGCAAACTTAGAATATGACGAATTGGAAATCGTTGGTCACCAACATAGGTTTCAGAAATATTGCAATGCTATTATCCAGTTTTTTTTTAATTTATTCATTCATTTTTCCAAACTCTTAATGTAGAATTGTAGAATTGGTGCTAGACCAATTCTAGCTGTAACTAATTCTACAGCTAATGTAGCTGTAGAATTGGTGCTAGACCTAGAGATAGAGATGTGTAAGACAAAAGACCTCCATCAAGTACATTTTGGTCTTCTGACGTAAGTAAACTAAAGGGTCAGCACCACAGGCTGTAATAAGGACCACAGTAAAAGCATGCATATACTGAGGGGGATAGAGAAATGGCTTCATCCTTAGGGTAAATGATGTGGATAAATTATAAAGGGCTCTCCAGGCAGAGCAAAAAGCAAGTGGAAATTTGGAGAAAATACTGGGTAATTGGGAAATAGCAAAGTATTCAATATGGTAGAAAAAGAGTACATGTGAGGACACTGTGAGAAATAAAACTGTGGGAAAAGGAGGAATGTTCTTACATATTTAATGAGCTACTCAGCCTAGGACAGAGCAAGAGGACAGTTCTCCACACATTAAGAAGCACTTCACGTGAGGAAGCATAAATCAGTAATTATGAGCATGGGCTCCAGAATCAAACTGTGTTGGTTAGAATCTTGGCTTCTTCCCAGGGTTGAGAGCATGTAGCTCAAAGCCCTAATCCTCTAATCACATGGTTGGTCTTCCTGGCATAGTCTGGCCTGGTCCTGAGTCAGCACGATAGTATAAGCTATCTACAAGTCTGCCTTAAATCATATCTCAAGTGTAAACTCAGTAGTCATCCCAGAGGCCCATCATGAACAACAAGGACACTCCTATCAGTCAAGAAACTCCAAGGGTTTAGAAGCTCAGTCCCAGGAATCTAGGACAAAGGCCAGACAAAAATTTTAATTACACGATGCACACATACATATGTGTGTATGTACATAACGCATATGTGTACATACACATAGTTACTTAAATGTCTAGCAGCTCAGAACTTGATATGCTTATATGTACTGTTGCAGACACTGAGAGAATAGGGAATGTTCCCAAAATTAAATAACTTGGAGTTTTGATGACTGAGCTGGGGTTGAGGGCAGCATGATGACAGGATATCTGGTAATGTTAGCTTCTGGGAGGAAAAGACAAGCATCAAAGACCATGAGCAATACAGCAGGTGCCCACTAATACAAACCTTTGCCTGGAACCAGCCCTGGTGGGCTCGTCATTCTTACGCTTTCTCTAGCGTAAACCTAGTCAAAAGGAGAATGAGGACAGAATTCCATTTCTCAGCAAGTCTGCCCTCTTTTACTTAGCTTCTCTTTATAAGACCTGGAAAATTATAACCCTTTGAAACATTGAAATTTTGATTCACTTGGAAGCTTTTATTAAGATATAATTAATAGTTAGGAGGAACTTTACTAGACATTTGGAATGAATTGAACCATTGCCTAATTACCATACTAAGAAATTCCTTTGCAAAAAAGGCTTTGGTGTCCAAATCACTTAGGAAATTTAAAAATATAATTTTAAATGAAGAGTTGTGGTGTTTATATATTGAAGCTCTCCAAAAAAATTACAAACTGGAAACTATAAGCTTAAAATGAATATTTTAAAACCATTAGCACACTGAGTTCCTTGTTAATTGTGCATTTTTATATGTAGTGAAAATTTAGAAGAGCTTGAGTTTTTCATGAGATAAGACCTTTTGAATTTGAAATTTTATTTTATTGCATTGCACTTTTAATTTATCGTTTAGTGCTATGTTAATATATCCATTTAAATTTCAACATTTTTTGCAAATGCCTTTTATTTTTAACTCCCCAAGAATCTCTAAAACAAATGATAGCGAATAGGCAAGGCACTCCGGCTCCACTTGTCTAACCACAGATGAAAAAAGGCATTAGGCAGAGAAAATAATCATTAAAGGATCTTTTACAGTTGGCTGAGGGATTGTTATGATTGGGATGGGAGGGACATTAAGTTGCACATTACTCAAAGCAAAGTATAATGATATATTTTGCAAGTTAAAGAGGCTTTGCATTCTACCAAGATCATTTTCAAGAATATAGGGGAATCAGCTGAGCAGTTTCAGAGTATCTTTTTATCTAAGTGTGTTCAATTTCAGCATAATTGATCTCTAATATGTTTCAGGAGCTGCGTACAAATGCCTACCACGAATGCAGAACCTGTTGAAATATTTCTACACTGTAGAGCACACTTAAACTTGAATGACCTACTCGGGTATTTAGACCAAAGTCCTTTTCCAACAGAAAAGTATCAACCTACTTGATACCTTGGTAAAAGTTCAGTACAGCCCCAGTCTGTAGTAACAATCACATCATAACCTCTTTGAAGGGGCCTGAACAAATCTTAGGTTAGCAGTCAGATGGCCACACTGTTACGCTCTTTGAATGCTGGGATTCAAGTTCTCCAATGCCACAAACAGAAAAGGAGTATGATCACAGTAAGTGGTCTTCGGCACATAATCCTTACAAACGTAACTGGAATAATTCAAACTTCACAAATACTTTTTTTCTGGCTTAAGAATATCCAAGATTTCTCAAATGGGGTTGTGGATTTCCCTTACACTGGTCTTTCTCACTGATGGCACCCAGAGGTCCCGCTCATTTACTTAGGAAACCCAAGTTCAGAGGCAGAAAGAAACTTGTTCAAGGTCATAGTTCTCAGAATGAATGAAACTGGAAATTTAACTCACATTGTCTGACACCAAAGCCATTGTTCTTTCTCCTACACTAAGTTTCCACCCTGACTGATATACAAAATTGGACTTTATCTAAGGTTAATCTAACTTTATAACCACTAGACAAATGGGTTCATCTTCCCCTATCTCTGAAGGTTGGTTCTATTTTGAATCTGTTGTGGTTGAAAGGTTTTATTACAGCTGTCCTGGGAGTTTATCCTGGTCGGAAAGAACTCAAGCAATCAGCCTTATGTTCAGTTAATGAGTAAAGTTTAAAGGAGTGCTTATTACATGCAAAATTCCATTCCAGTCTCAGTGGAGAGGAAGACATACATTTATGAATAGAATCATCAATCTTACACTCATACACAAGTCACATATACAAGGGCATCAACCATATCATTGTAGTAGTATGCAATTGGAAGCAGTTTAATAATTTTCTGAGTATCACAAACATCGCACAAGTTGCAATTTCAACTTCTGAAAACCTAGCTCTAGTCACCCCAAAGCTCAAAAACTCATCTTTTACTTTATTTTCCTTTGCTTCTTATCTTTTACTAAATAAGTGTGACATTCTTCATTTTCCATCCACTGGGCAGTTGCTTGCATCTTTAGGAAGATGTATATAATTTAGACATCTAAAACATTAATAATATATATATATACACACATGTGTATATGTGTATATATGTATATATTTGAACCTTGGATGAGTACAAAGAGTGATAGTATTCCAGCAATGTTTTGCATGGCCCCTCCCATATGATTTACTTTTTTTACCATGTATAAACTCTACTGTACAAGCAGTTTAGGACCTATCAGAGAGGGTTAAAACATAGTCTATGTTATAATTAGGAGCTTTATTTTCTCATGGCTTCTCAGATTTATTTCTCAAGATGGATCAGTAGATGAGGAAAAAAATTTTATAATTATGGTGATTTTGTCTCTGGGGGTTGTAGAATAGGGAGGAAACTTGAACAGACATTGCCCTTGTGTAAACCTGGATTCTTAAAGCCCAACATATATCCTCACTCTTAGCCCATCAGACATGTCTTTGTCTGAATTGCAACTGGAAACAGGGTTAATTTTCTATCCATAGTGATTCTGGGACGTATAAAATCAGAGAAGTAGACAGATCAACAGATCAGGAAGCGTATGCCCAGGCACAGAGGAAAATATTTGATGATTCCATTTTCCTCACACAGGAGAAAAAGGCTGTGGTACTACCAAAGTACCATCTTTCTGTATCAAAATTAAAAACTGAGGTAAATAGCCAAGTCAAACATAATTAACTAGAGACCCAGAAGGAGTAGAGGAGAAAAGGGAAATATGACTAATTTTACATGCCTCCACAGCCAAACCATAGCATAGCAACCTACTACTCAACAACTTACATCAGCATTACCTTTTATATTTTTCAAGGTATTTTATGTATATTATCTCACTTAAACTGAATTTCTATCGCATTTTGACAGCACTATGATATCAGAGGTATTTATATGCTAATTGTCCAGAAACTGTGAATATTTTTTTGTTACTTAGCAAAGAGCAATTTTGATTGCAGATGGAATTAAGGGAGACTACTTTGGATTATCCAGATGGACCCCAAGTAATTCCAAGGATCCTTAAAAGTGGGAAAGAAAGACAAAAGAAGAAAGTCAGAGGGAGATATGACTACTGAAGAAAGGCAAAGAGAGATAAAATGGTAAGAAGCTGTAGAGTCTAACCTGTTTCTATTTCTCATAGACAATGTGGGTAGTGTCTAGAAGCTAGATGAGAAAAGGAAACAGATTAGATTCTATAGCCTCATTAAGGGAACATAACCATGAAATTGCCTTGATCTTCTGGAAACCCATGCCAAACTTCTGGACTAGGGACTTTAAAATCATAAATGTGTATGGCTTTGAGACAATACATGTATGATCATTTGTTACAGCATTAATAGGAAACTAATACAACACCCTTGAGAAATTTGTACATATAGTTCCTATTCCAGCATCTGTTTTCACACCTTCTCTCCTCTACTGCATGTATTCTTTGTGGTTAGGACTGACTGCCTCACTCATTGGGCGTCTTTCAACCTAGAACATTTAGAACAGTATTTAATTTAAAAAGAGTATAACTGACATACCTCTTCCTTTTGAGTCTTTGTTTAATATTTTTAGTCTGTGAGTCAAATTTTCAGATTTTTGTATCATACTTTGGAGTTTACATATCAACTGCCGCTTTGTGTGAGTTCTGAGATGACCAAGTTCATGTTTCATTCATTTAGTGCCTGGCATATAAAAGAAGCTTAAAATAAATTTGATAAGGAAAGAAGGAGGAAGGAAGGAAGGAAGAAGAAAGCAAGAGAGGGAAGAAAGGAGGGAACAAGCTATGATACTAAGACAGGGCCAATGATACTAAATATTAAATATTAAATTTACAAACTCACACAATGAACAATGCCTGCTAGTCCAGAGTAGGTCTTCTTTACACAGTTGCTTAATGGCTCTCTAAATTAGTTAATTTTTTGTTAAACAAAGGTATATCCAACTTTCTGAAGTTTAGTTGATCAGCATATTGAAGACTACTGCATATTCTTACTGAACCTTTAACTTTTTATCATGGGTTCATAGATTGGTTGAAGACTTCAGTGGTACATGTAGTCAGGCAAAAGGATGGCAACATTATGTGAATTGGAAACATTCTATCTCTTCTTGTGAGGACAATTTGCACTTTACCCTTATTTAAAAATAGAGACTTGCAGTCTTAGGATGAAAGTGGGAAAAATCACCTAGAAGTTGCCAATTTTAGCATGAAAATTCTGCTATAATGTGAATCATATGATGCCCAAGATTGTGCAAGAATTGTTTCCTTACAACTTAAGAACTTTTAATATTATTAGCAATGACTGTGCCAAGCCATTTTTAGACTTGGTGCCTGAACTCCTACCTTTTTTACTCTACCGCAGATGCTGCTAAAATACTTCAGGTAACCTACTTTATAGGAGATTAGTGAACCAAATTGTTCCATTGCTTGAATTTTCCCTGTTAGTCTCATTTCTCTTTGGGTGGTTTTTTCTTTATTTTACAGTTTTGTTTTTAGCATGCAAAACTGATTTATTCCTTTAAATCACTGATTTTTTTTAACCAGATGATCTTCTAACCAAGTTTATATTGATCTGAGGTTTTTACAAAACAGAGCTGTTTATCCACTAGCTGCAACTATATTTTCCTTTCTTAGTGATTAAAACTCCTAGAGCCATATGCTCGGGCTGTCTAAGTTGTATCCTTTTGGGTTTTGGCCCAAGTCTTCCCTGCTGTTGGCAAACAAAAGGAAATACTTCCAATATGTAGGGTTCCCCTCTTGTGAAACCTGTAAACCCAAAGGGGACACTCACTTTTAGAGGTGGATTTAGTTTTAAATTACTTTTCCAAAGAAGGTAAATCTCCAGGCTCCCTCTTACATTGATCTGCCAAGCCAGCCACTTTGTTAGCATTAGCATGGCTTCTTGAATTTGAGAACTACAGATGGTGAAGGCATATAAACGTAGTGGTAAGGAAAATCAGGCTTCTATAAGGATTCCTAACTAGAATGTATTATGAATGCATCCCTCACATGCCTTCTGAATGCAGGCACAACATGCAACCTAAATGATTCACTAAAGGAAATCTACTGCCAGTTATACCTGCCCATCTCTGGTATTCAGCAGGTTCTCAACGCTAAAAGAGAAAACATATTTCTTTCTAAGTAGGTCACAGATCTGAATACTATTAATGAGTTGAGCATAAGGTATTTTCTATTAATAATTTATTTTATCACTGCGGTTCCTTCAGTCTTTTTACATCTCTGTTCTAGTTTCCACTTTACTACTGTATTTACAGTACTCACAAGCAAAATTACACCTACCTTCTTTCATTTTTAAGTCAGCATTTCCTGATTTTGCTGTCTCTGGTTTAAGTAGAACAAGCAATTGGCCCCAAAAATGGTCAAATGTTTACCCTACACACAAAAACAGATAAGAAGGACATTCTCTTCATTAGGTTTAGAATTCAGATTTCTCTTTCTTGAATTTTTACTATTTCATTTTATTAACTAAACAAATTGTGGAACCTCTCTTAGTCTCTGTCATTTTAAAAATAAGCATAAGTTTTCATGTATTGCAAAGAACTATGGAAATAAATGTAGTCTAGTTAATTGAGATGTAATTTATATTTCCCATAAAATCAGTATCCTCTAATGGGTACTTCTGTTTCCTCAAAGTTTACAGCCAACCACATTGGGATCTGAATATTTCCACAGTGGACATATTTAAAGCATCACTTTTTATTTAAAGAAAGCCAGTAAATTTTTTTGGATGGAGAAGATTCTTTATTTAGCTGTTTCTATTTATCACAAAATTTAATCCCTACTAATGATAGAAAGTATGTTGTATTAGAAAGTGCATTTGTCATGGGATGCCAGATGGCTCAGTCAGTTAAGCGTCCAACTCTTGATCTCAGCTCAAGTCATAATCTCGCGGTTCAAGGGTTCAAGCCCCATGCTGGGCTCTGTGCTGACAGTGTGGAGCCAATTTGGGATTCTTTCTCTCCCTCTCTCTCTCTCTCTCTCTCTCTTCCCCCCCCCCCCATCTATCCCTATCTATCTCTATCTCTCAAAATAAACTTTAAAATAATTTTTTAAAAAGTGCATTTTGTCACCAAGTTAATGCTGAGTGTCACCTGCATATCACTCTCCCCAGAATGGATGGCATTGGTGGAGTGGGAGGGTCGGCAGAGGAGTCAACATCTGTGTTGCACAATTGTTCAGAAAATGAAAAATTTCAAAATTATTGTACTCCAGACCCACAATGCCAGAAATTCATGGGAGAATTAAATGTCTAAAACACTTAGCATACCTACAGAACAGCTTTGCGCTTCTTAAAATTAAATAAAACAGAAGGACGTTTTAGATTTCAAGAGTAGAACACGTCCATTTTAGAAGTGCTAAGGTATACACAAGCATATATAAAATTTAATCCTTACAAAAACTGTATGAGTTAGGTATTATTATTCCCATTTTATTGATGAATAGACTGAAGTACAAATGGAAAAGGTAATTGGCTCAAAGGTCAAAAAGCCATATATGGTAGTCATGGAACCCGAATTGTTATCACATTGCTTATTAGATTGTTTAAGACAATAAACAAAAGATATTTTATCGCTCTGAATTTTCTTTTCATTTGGTTTATTATTTCCAGTCCCAATGTTAAATTTAAAATGAATTTTATTTTTTTAAGTTTATTTATTTATTTTGAGAGAGATAGAGAAAGTGCAAGTGAGGGAAGGGCAAAGAGAGAGGGAAAGAGAGAATCCTAAGTTGGTTCTGTGCTGTCATCTCAGAGCCCAGTCCGGGGCTTGACCTCATGAAACTGTGAGATCATTACCTGAGCAGAAATTGAAAGTCGGGCACTAAACCAACTGATCCACACAGGCATCCCTAAAGTGAACTTTATTACAACTAGTGTGTATTTCTTACCACCTCCATCCCAATCAAGTAATCTACAGTCTTTATGAACATTTGAACATATAAGCAGTTTTCTCCCATGAGCTATTTTTGCGGTTCTGTCTTTAAGCTAATCCCAGTATCTTCATCACTTTGTAAATACATCTAAATATACAAAAAGCAATAGATGGCCAGGATAGGATCTTGTTTCACTTCGTTTTGCCTTATGAAAAAGAGCTGTTCTTTTCAAAATTTAATTTACAAACATTTTATGTACAGTTGTATATATCATATAGAAACACCTGGAAGAGTAGATTTCCATGCTTCGTTCAGACTTGGGACATTTTCAGTCATTTTATTTTATTTTATAGTTAAGCTTACTGGCTTTAGGGTTAGACAGACATGAATTTAAATACTCTCCTACTATTTAGTAACTCTGAAACCTTATGTAATTTATCTAATCTCCCTCTGCATTCATGACCTTGCCCTTAAAATGGAGATTTTATTTCTAATCTCTCAGGTTTGTTGTGGAGATTAATTGAGATAGATATAAAATACTGAATTCAAGACCTAGCTTATGGCACTAATTCAATTATTATATCAAAAATAGCTTAAAAGTTCCTGAATGAACTGACCTCCTCCTATTAGGAAGCTCACCTTTTGCTTGAGATGGTGCAATATAATGTAAAGAACACAAAGTTTGGAGCAAACGCCTGGGTTTGAAAGACATCTCATCCACTTGCGAGATGGATGACCTTAGATTAATTGGCTAGCCACTCTATTTCTAAGACTTTCTCACATAAAAGCACACAGAAATTAATGGCGTTTTTTATGGTCCACTGGGGTAAATGGAAGAAGCTGTTTGCAGCCCCTCCCCTGCCCCCCCCCCAAGTCTCACCCCGCTGCTCCCCCTGCTTGGAGAAATCAGCATCTCAGCACAGGCTTTGCCTGTTTCCATGTGCTGCACCATGACAGTAAGTAAGATCTACTCTAAGTCGAGTTCCAAATTGTTAAAAGACAACAATGGTGCCAAACTCACAGGGTTTTAGAGGAGACAGAGAGAGGTCTGAAAAGTAGATGACACACTAATCAGCATAGAGTGAGTTCTCAATTATTCTGGCCTCTTACTCCCTAAACTTGCCCTCTATGGTTGAGTTATAACAAGCTACTTAAACATTTACAAGACAGCCATGCTTTTACCCGTCCCTTCTTCCTTATGCACCATCCCCGCTGAGAGGAGTACCACATCAATTACCTGTGTCTGGGCAACAAATTACCACACTCAGAGTCTTAAAAAACAGCATACATTTATTATCTCACAGTTTGTTTGGGGTCAGGAGTCCTGATGAAACCTCACTGGGTCCTCCTCTGCTTAGGGTCTCAAATGGCTTCCAAATTTACTCACATTGTTGGACCAGGCCAGGCCATTGAATTGTTATCAAGGCAATACCAGTGAGGTGAAAAAGTCCTATCCAAGTGAAGAGATCAGCCCCCACTTAATCATCTTTTCTCTGTCCTGTTTCCTTTAAACTCCAAGATGGTAGATAACAAACTAGATACATGACCTTCTCTCAATGCTACTTCTTCCCAAGTTATTAAAGATAAATCCCAACCATATGAGTCTCTGCACAGAGACTGAGCCCCTCCTCTCTTCCTAAATTCACCTGGGCATACACAGAGGACGGCCTTAAGTCTCACATGGTACGTATCACCACATGGAATAGCTACCATCCGGATCAAATGAGTACTCAGGGAAAATGACCAGATATATAGACATTGAAAGGCCCATGAAAAAAAAGCAAACTGAATAAAAAGCTAAATAAAAAGCATCTGAACATTGGAATAGATGGACCGAGAACTTAAAATAAGTGTGACACTTTAGGAGATGAGGGAAGATATATTCAATATAAGCAAGAACAAGAAATCCTTTTGAAAAACTTGTGGAAATGATGAATATAAGAGCTGATAAAAGAGGGTAATGCAACTGAGGAATAAATATGTGAATTGAAAGTTAAAAAGGAAGGAACACTGAAGGAAAAAATAAAAAGAGGGAAACTATAAATTAAAGCTGAAATATATGAAAAATAGAAGACAAAATGACATATGCGGACCTCAGAAATTTTGCCATAGAAAGGCCCACCTTCGAAACACTCTTGCTAGAAAAGCTCAAGTAAAATAAAAGAATGATGTTGTAAAGTTTTTTGTTATCCCCCAAATAGCAATAATTGTAAAAGCAAAAAATCTAAGAACAGTGGGATATGTGATCATATATACGCTTCCCTAACACCTTATACAAACCTCTATTATAGGACTTTCCATGATGTTTTGATATAATCTGTTCATGTACATGTCTCCCTTGGTAGTCAATAATATCTCTTGGAAGGAAGAACAAGTGTAGGCATATTATACCTTTGTCTTCTAACGTTTACGTTTACCCAAATGTATTATAATATATCACAAATCCTGGTACATAATGGGTAATTTCTATATACTGGTTAAGTGGAGCTGAATTGGTTTTCACCTGCCTGTCTCAATTCTATTGCTCTTTTACTTGCTCTCCTATGGCCTTCCGGTTTTCAGATCTCAGCACTTAGTTGGCTTCAGATAGCAATTTTGCTATCTGTCTGTCTGTTTGTCCTGCAATTGGTCCTAAGACTGCCCCATTCTCTGACCAGTCCACTTGATCTTTGACCGATTCCATTGCCTGAAGACAATAAACAGGTGCATGAGAGATATACAACCCAGACTCGCCATCCTGTTTTGATGTGCCCACATGCTGGTACTGACATTTAGAAAACCTTAACTGGGAGATTGGCCAGAGGAAAGAATGAAAGGAATGAGAGATTGAGAAACATTCTCAGACACAGTACACAAAAGTATTGGAGGGAAAACATGCTGTGAGACAGCCTTAGGAATAAATAAAGCAGCCCCTTCCTGATGTAGACTTATCCACAAAATGAAACATACATGCACACCCTAGAGAAACTTTGTTTGGGGACAAATTGAATAAAAGTCAGCCTATTTTTTTAATCCTCTTGCCTTGCTTTTAAATTTTTCAATAATTCCCCTTGCTGTTGATTAGGAGATAGATGTAGAATTATCTCTGCAGTTAACTTTGTGTTTGAAGTTCTCACATCGCTACCATCCTTGTAAGCCAATTAAGCATACCTTTATCATGCCTCCTGGTGGGGTTATTCAGTATGTGCTAAATGGTTTAATTAAAATCTGTCCTCTTTCCCTAATGCCCATTCAGAGGAATACCTTTCTCAAAATAGCAATTAAATATATAACAATCCATTACTTGGGAAGAAAAAAGAATCACTTATTGTCCCCTAAAGATAAACAAGCTGACTTTCAATTATCTCATTTTAAATCCTCCTTTACAAATATATAATGGCATTTTTCTTTCTCTTTCTAACTATATTGGCTAAAGTAATTCCCCAGCTGGGAATTTTGATGTCTTATAATAGAAATTGTCTTGTGACTATCATCAGACTGGACAGGGAAATATAAAATGAAAAACACAGTGATGTTGCCAATAGAAAAGATCAGTGGTATGTATGGTCAGGAGAGAGGAGGCTTACAGATAAGGACTTACTAAGTCTATATTAGGCAACGTCTTTATAAATGGCATTGAACATCCTTATAAAGTGTAATATTAATATTATTATTTGCATTTTTTAACAGATGATAATAAAGCTTTGAGTTAAGTGGTTTCCCCCAAATCAGTCAGCTACAAAGCAATGGGACAGAATTCGAGCCCAAGTCTGCATGACTCAGAATCCATGGGCTCCATAAATACTTCCTCCTTCCTTTCCAGAAGAAACCAACAGAAGCTTCAAGTATCCAATGTGAATCTAACGAGCCAAGTGTATGTCGCACATTACAACCTCTAGCTGAACTTTACCTTATGGCCTCTTCCCAACATCTGAATTTAAGTCTCTACCCTTTCACAAACTAGGGATATGACCCTAGGTAAGCAACAGCACCACTCTGGACCTCAGATAGGGTGGGGTTTTCCTACTTTCACACTGTAAGATTCCTCCTCCAGGAAAGAGCATAGCAGTGAGAATGTGTCTATGGTTGCTTACAAGAATCAGCAATATGTCATAGACTAGAGGCATATAGAGTCACAAGCCTAGATGATGGGCCTTAACCCAAGGGACAAAAGAGGTCAGATATTATGGTTGAGGTAAAATGCTGAGGTATTCAATCCTTTCATCGCTATAAGTATTTTTAGCCAAATTCTTAGCTCTCCTTCCTTAAACAAGGTCTTAACACAAGATGGTTTGATATGGTTTGAAAAGTTTAATACATACATGCGTCTAGTGGTGCTCCCAAATCATGTCTAATGTAGACTGGCAGAGCAGCACTAGTGAATCCCAAATAGCTAACCATTTCTGCTAGAGCCATTATGTAAGGTACAGAAGACTTAATTCTCCAAGGCTGGACGCTCATGAATTTTCTGCCAACAATAAATTCACTGTAAATGAAAAGAAAACATTAAATTTCAAACCTATGAATATCTTTAAATGGCTAAGATACACACAAGAATTGAGTTGTCTTTGTACTTCCTAAGTCTGTTCATTGATTGAAAATCATGTGAAAATGGTATTCTAAATTCAATGATTAATTTACAATTGTTCTGGGAATCTCTACTTTTGGCTGCTTCTTCTGTGGCTAATAAAGCAATCCTTGAATATAGGAGCCTAGAATTCTCCCCACGCAGGAAGCAAAAGCTCTGACTTGCCGGTGTAGGTTATACTGAGCTCCCAGAAATGCATTTTTTAACAGGCTTGGTTTATAAAGGGAATTGCTGCTAATCCTAGTGCACATTAGTTTTCCCAAAATAACATCATTTAAATCAAGAATCATGAACATAATGAAAAACAGAGAGAAGGGATATAGAGAGTGCTGCTGAGGGACCTGACTTGAACAACATATATTTACTGATACAGGGCACAACTGATGTGGATTTAGAATCTTTGAGTTAAAGATTGAATTTACAAATGCTGGGCCACAAGGAAGAACACATAACAAGGATTCCACTTGAAAAGATTATCTGAACAAGCTCACTCCATGTAACAGCAAAATGGAAAAGAAGACAGTATTTGAAGTGGTAGGTAGGATTCAGCCAGGATCATATAGAATCCTCTCAGAAAACCAAATGAAAGGAATCCTCCAAATAATAAAAACAGCTCCTCTCACTCAACTCTGCTGCCATGGGCACATCAAGGCAATAGAATCTCTCATGCCAAAGCCCTACTGACTTTTTCATCTTCCTTTTTCCTTTCTGCCATTTTCAGCAGTAGCTCATGGGCTTCAGCCCTACAAGGGCCTGCATCAGGGTCACACAACTGTTGGAGCATGAGTACTAGTTAGAACTGTTCTCTCTTTGTCAGAGCACTAACTAGTTCCTTCCAATGGTACTGAACTACCTTTTCCTCACCCCCAACCACCAGCTTTTCTGCACAAATGTATCATGGGGGGAGGGTGCAATTAGAAATCAGATAATCATCCTAAGAAAGGATTGCACTCATTACATACTTTAACACCCCCCTCATTCTAAATAGTTAATTATGGATTTCAAGCATTAATGAAAGAGCCTCGTAGCCTGTACAGAAAATCTCACAAAGAGATTGTTCTCGGGAAAGTGCCAAAAGTGTCTCATCTTCTCCCATAAAAGCCAGAGAAGATGATGACAGTCCAGCTGCTCAGCAAGGATTGCTCAGCCTTTATGGGCTCCCAGAAGCTTCCATGCAACATAAAGAAATTCATATTTTTATTGCCTCGTATTCTCTCAGCATGAAGAAGAATTTACATTTCTTAATTGGATTTCTTTCTCTCGGCATGAGAAATTGCAACTATCTCACTAGACTCTACTGCTTAGCAGCCCCCAAGAAGCAGTCATATAACTTATTTATCAGGCAGGGTACAGGGCAAAGTTTTCTAGTAAAGTCCAAGGACTACTTACCTTAGGAATGTCTGAAATGCATTGTAGATCTCCAGTCCTAAGCTATACCCCAGAGCTAGAGAACCAGGCTCTCTAAGGATGGGGCTTAGGAATCTGCATTTAGAAAGTCCTGTATGTTTCTTATTTATGCATATTGTTGAGAATTACCAATTTAACAGAAGCAACAGAGATTTAGGAACTCACCTGGGAAACACTGTCTTTCCTTTTTTGCTTTTGTGGGTTGATCAGTATGAAATGGTAACCTGTACCCATGATCTTTAAAGTTCTCCAGGTGTGCTATTTGGAAGATATGGACCTGGAATTCATGCAGTTAGAAGAATTCTGAATGTTTTTTATCCAAGAAGGAAACTTAAAGAGACTTTTAAGCCCACTCCTCTATATTACAGACACACCCAGTATCTTCTCTACAACTCTGAACTCTGGAGCCACAATATTATGCCTTAAGAATATTTTCTAAAATGAGACCCTGCTCCATTTCAAAATGCCAGTGAAAATGGCCATTCTTATTCAGGATCTGTCATTTATCACAGTTCTAGAATTTAGTGATGGGAACAAAGCTTGACTGCCTATTTGGAAGTTCAAGGTATGACCTGTATTAATAACAGCACTTCTGTTGGTGGTTGCTAAGATGTAATGGACTAATCTAACCAAAATTCTTCCTCTATATGCTGTTTAGGTACCTATAATTACATGTAATAATTACACAGTTCTTGAAAGCATTAAATTGCTAAGCTGGAAACTCCTACTTTTCCCTATTAGTGGGGCACTGCGCTGATTGAGAAGGAAAAAAAGAAGTGAAGGAAACATATCAGGTACTTCTACATTTTAGTTCATGTATTAGATGTTCTACACACATTACTTCAATTAATTCTAACCTTACAGAATGTATACTATCTCCATTTTCCATATGACAAGGCAGAGAGATTTTAGAAATGAAATAATTTTTCCTGACCACATTTTTACATGTGACCAAGATAAAATTTGAGCTCAGATCTGGCTCACTGGCTCTAAAGAATGTGCCTTCTTCAGACAGAAATGAAGAAAGGGAATTGTGAGAAAGGAAGGGAAAGAAACAAAGGAGTAGATATCAGAAAGAGAGAAATACCCCAAAGGAATTTTCATGATGGGCTTTACTGAGATTGAGAAGTTTCTGGGTAAAGTCATTGTAGTGAGCCAAAAATGCAGACAGTAGGAGCTATGTTATGTAGTCCAGAAGCAAGGTAGCTTTCCTATAGAAAGCATATTGTAATGGTGTCCCTAAGACTCTGCTCTCCCTTCAGAAAGAGTACGGCTCTGGAATTGCTTTCTGGCATGAACCCCACAGAGCTACAGTGACTTATCCATTAGTATAGCAGAAAAAGAACAAAAATATCTACCAACCATCCATTTTGCAAACACAGCTCCAAGTGTTTTGCAACAAAATTCTTTTTCTATGCACAATGTCAACTGGAGACGTTTTGGCTCCTATCACAACATTGTCACTACATGCTTTCAGTTAAACAATTTTTCTTTCTCTTGGCCAAAAATAGTTACGGTGCCTAACAAGTAGAATTTCCTTTAAAATGTAAGGCTCCAATAGTGGAATCTTTATACTAGGACATTTTCATTATGAAATGTCAAAGATTCTGAAGCTAGCAATCTGAGCCCATGACTTTTTTTCTGTATCTTTAAAGAAAGAGAAGAAATCCAAAGCCTTCATATTTCAATAAAGTTATAGCTCCTTTAAACTTTTTCCTTTAGCCCTTGGGGAGTGGGACAGAATAATAGCAACTAAGAAGAAAAAGATGTGTGAGCTTGACTTGATGGTAGCTGAATAAGTCTTAGCCAGAAAGCCACCCTACTGAACTTTGAATATTTTATAAAATGCCAATAATGTTTATATAAAAAACAGATCTTTCTTCCTAAGAACCTTCATGGTATATATGAGTAAAGTTTATATATTAATAATTCTCAGTAATTATGAAATGGGACTCACCAAAAGTATTAAATTTAGAGTTGAGTATTTCAAAAATATTTGAATCTAATTTAATATGGCAAGCCCAAAGACAGAACACCCACAAAAACCACTCTTCAGAGGCAAAGTGATGACATAACTGACTGTTCAGGAGCTAATTTATAAACAAACATGTCCTTCTACTACAGTGGGCTATTTCCAGTTCTCTGCACTCCTAAAGTTCTTCTTTGTTGCATTATTGGCTACATCAGAGAGGCAAAATAGGAGAAATGAGAAAGTCAGGGAAACAAGAAATCCATTACCTCATCTTACAAAAGCATGAATATGGGATTTCCATAAGATTTTTCAAAAAGAGGCTTCCCCTAGGTGAAAGGGAGAGAGTGGGTATATAGGATCAATGTTCAAAACTTGTTCTCTAAAGCACCATTGGATTAACACCTTCATGTGAATCTACCGTATTCTAGCCATCTCGCATCAACAATTTGGGTCATTTCTGTCCATGTACTCCTGCATTACTAAGTAGCGGTCTCTTCCATAGAGTGTCCATTTGTCCTTCTCCCTCTCCCCACACAGTTGTGTTCAATATTTTACTGTGAGAGAACATATTCCTACAAGTGCAGGCTAAAGTCAAACAGAACTACTCCTTGTCCCTGGTCCAGGGATATGTTAGAATATGAGTCATCAAAATCTCTTTCAAAGTACTTTTGAAAAACAGCCTGCCCACTTGCACTGTTGGTGGGAATGCAAACTGGTATACCCACTCTGTAGAACAATATGGCAGTTCCTCCAAAGGTTAAAAATAGAACTATCCTATGCCACAGCAATTGTGGTACTGGGTATTTACCCAGATGATACAAAAATACAGATTTGAAGGGGTACATGCACCTCGATGTTTACAGTAGCATTATCAACGAAAGCCCAGCTAGGGACAGAGTACAAATTTCCATCAACTGATGAATGGATAAAAAAGATTTGGTACTATTCAATGGAATATTACTCAGCCAACAAAAAGAATGCAATCTTGCCATTGTAATGTGGATGGAACCAGATCCACATTAAATAACCAGATCCCAGCTAAATAAGTCAGTCAGAGAAAGACAAATACTGTATCATTTGACTCATATGTGGAATTTAAGAAACAAAAGAGATGACTATATTGGAGGGGGAAAAAAGAGAGAGGGAAACAAACCATGAGATACTCTTGAAGATAGAGAACAAACTGAGGATTGATGGAGGGAGGTGGGGGAATGGGCTAAATGGGTGGTGGATACTAAGGAGGGCACTTATTATGATGAGTACTGGGTGTTGATGTGAGGAATCACTGAATTTTACCCCTGAAACAAACAAAACAAAGGCAGCCTGAAGAAAAAAATTGGAAAATGACATAATAAAAAAATTCACATAGAAAATATACTGGCAATATATTTGAATAAATATTACATTTGTGAGTAACAAAAAATGAATTATAAACCATAACATAGTATTAATTCTTCACCTATCAAATTGACAAGCAGTAGCAGATGCAACTGAAAACATCAGTTTTATTATGGAAAATAAATACTTTGGAGGATAAAGTTTAGTGTGAAAACCACTGGGTGATAATGATCTAGAAATTAGGCAGATTTCCTCCATTTACACATAATGCTGGACCAGAACAAATATATCCATTTGTCAGGTTAAATATTGCTCCCTACAGGTAGCTGTCTCCCAAGACAAAAGGAATGGAATTAATCTGAGCCTGCCTAATTCATTCTCTCCAAATTCATCTATCTGTCACTCCACCTCTCCATGTGGGTGATGAATAAATGCTCAGAGAGAAGCAAGGACTGTAACACATGGAAGGCAACATTCACTTGAAAAGGAATATCAGGATTTGAGGCAAGAATTCCAAACCCCACCCCCACTCATATAAAATCCCCAGACACAAAATTTCTTCACTTGGTCTACCATGGTTTCGCAAAATCCACTAGCAGGGACTTATTCCTTCGAATTAAGATGCCTTTACACAGTTTTTTTTTTCTTTTAATTTAAATGATCCTAGGAAGCAAAACACCACTAACTCCTAAAATCTTTACTATATTAGCAGAGATTAGACCAGCCCTAAGAAAGAGAGAGATAAGACAGGAGAATATAAAAGGAACTAGATTACTGATCAAGACCAGACAGAATGTTATAAAAACTGATCGCTGAGCTGGGTCAGGAGCCCTAGTTCCAGTTTTGATAGTTCACTTAACATCTGTGAAACTCAGCTGCAACGACTAGAGGATTGAATGCACTGAGATCTAGGCTCCCTCGAATACCAACCACTAATTATGGGGTACCTGGAAATAAATACAGAGATGGAACTGTAGTCTCAGCTGGGGCTGGGAGTAGGGGGAGAAGCCTCTACTCAGGAATACGTAGCATGATCAGACACATGCAACCTCTTTTCCATTTACTTAGACATTCCCAGCTGCCTAAGGCTACATACAGACTTGTTTCTATTATGCTTCACCCATCAGTATAAAAATATATTGGAAGGGGGTGCCTGGGTGGCTCAGTTGGTTAAGTGTCCAACTTCAGCTCAGGTCATTGTCTCGTGGTTCATGGGTTCGAGTCCCACATTGGGCTCTGTGCTCACAGCTCAGAGCCTGGAACCTACTTCGAATTGTGTGTTTCCCTCTCTCTGCCTCTCCCCTGCTCGTGCTCTCTCTCTCTCTGTCTCTCAAAAATAAATAAATGTTGGAAAGTATTTAAAAAATAATTTGGAAGAAATGAATCATCTTCATCTATTTATCTTGAATGGCATGCACAACTTACTCTTTTACCATCAAAAACATAAAACTTCAGGGAAATTGCTGATAAAAACTTTTATAAATGTAGATACTAAATATTTTTATAGATATATATGTTCTACTCTTAAGCCAAGGTTAGAGTAGAATTCTCTTTGGTCTCCCTTCATTTAGAGGAACAAAAAATAAAAGACCAAGAGAGCAGCCTATTATGGAGGATGCATTATAAGCTGATATCTGAGTCACTATAATTACACACAGTTCATAAGTGCAAATGGTACCCGTTTCTTGGCAGATTAAAAAGCCAAGTGATGAGAAATATTGCTGAGCTAAACATGCCTGTTTAATAAGCCACTCAAATCAACACTCCTGTTATCCCTTGACACACACACACAAATTGTATCTGTAAGCCTAATAAAATCTCATTTGTTTTACCTGAAGGTCCTATGAACCACCTGGTGCCTCTCTTTACGCTTCTTGTTCTCTATTAAGGTATGCTTGGTAGAAATTAAGGCTTTTATATGATCATTCTTTCTACTAGCTTTAAATTATTATTAGGTCAATGCATGCCTTTGGAGCCAGCAGTCCAATATGAAACTATTAGGAAAAAAATATTGAAAATACTGAATGGTATTAGCAATTTTAGATTGTAAAATTTAGCAAAAAATCAGGTCTCTTATTTTTTTGTAATGACAGCTACTTGGGAATACTGTACAACGCTAAGTTATATTCACAAAACATGTGATTCTAGTTTCAGATTTTGATTAGAGAACTTCATACTTTTCTGGTCAATAAATCTATAAACTTTTCAGTATGTTAATATAAAATCTCTCCTTAGCTTTTTTTAATGTTTATTTTTAGAGAAAGTGTGAAATCAGAGAGAGAGAGAGACAGAGAATCTAAAGCAAGCTCCATGCTGACCACAGACAGCCTCAAACTCATGAGCCATGAAATCATGACCTGAGCCAAAGTCAGACGCTTAAAGAACTGAGCCGCCCAGGTGTCCCTCCTTAGCTCAGATTTACGTTCAATGACATCTCTGCTAAGGAAAAAAAAGCTGAATAGGAAAATACAATGAATACTGTCAAATTAAAAATTCTGTTGATCCAGACAAGTTTAGTGATTAGGAAAAGAACCTGAGAAATTTCTTAAGATACAAATTTTGTGCCCTTTTATTACTAAGTCTTGTTAGGAGACAGTCAGTCACTATTTGCTGATAAGGCATTACATTTGTTGAATTTTAGATACCTTATTAAAAAGCCAAGTTCATTTTCTTAAGGAAACCAGCCATGCTAAGGAATATCCACAAAGGGAAAGCTCTGTAAACCAAGCAAAGAAAGGTTATTCCTATCTCAGGCTCAATCATGATAACTCTACGGAAAATTGCTCAAGAGTAGCAAGATATGACAAAAATATTTCCAGATCTTGACAACAAACGAGCAGGAAAGGGAGAATGGTCTATTACCAAGTACAACTGTCAAGTCAACAAGGTTTGGCTTCATACTCCCTATCTTTTTCTTTTCGTTTTTTCATTCTATATTGTCCTCTCTCATCTGGCATTTTGGATGTCCTGTGACCTCTTCTACTCTTCTACAAACCCTTGATACTCAGGAGGAAACGGACACAACTATGTAACTACAGGCATATATTTGGCATCCTTTCTAGTTCCATCTGTCACTGGATCATCTTCTGTAACATCCTTGCCTCACTGCCTTCCAAAATATGAGTTGATCTGCAGGGAGCTCATTGCATTCCAAGACTGCTCAATTCTGATTTAGATAAAACTAATACATTTCTTTTTTAAAAGTTATTTCTTACGTTAAACTAAAATCTTCATCCTTTTATTTTCTTCCCATAGGTTCTAGTTCTGCTGCCTGTTTTCTCCGTGACAGCCCTTTTAAAATATATAGGGCCTTGGGGCTCCTGCGTGGGTCAGTTGGTTAAATATCCGACTTCAGCTCAGGTCATGATCTCACGTTTCTTGAGTTCGAGCCCTGCATCGGGCTCTGTGCTGACAGCTTGGAGCCTGGAGCCTGCTTCAGATTCTGTGTCTCCCTCTCTCTCTCTGTCCCTCCCCTGCTTGTGCTCTGTCTCTGTCTCTCTCCCTCAAAAATAAAATAAAGCATTAAAATAAAGAAATAAAATAAAATATTAATCAGCTCTCATATGTCTCCAAGTTATTTTACTTTTCTCCACAACAAACGTCAACGGTTCTTTTATACCATTTTTCATATAAGACACTACTTGTTGTAACTGAGACACATGGTGGTTTCTACCTCAAGGAGGAGAAAGTATGCAAATTTGAGGTGGTGAAGGATCTAAAATTGACTGCAGGGAGGTAAGGGTGAATGAGAAATCCAGTTGATAAGATAATCCTGAAGAAACATTATGTTAAGAACATGAGGTCAAAGATGATATTCTTAGACGGTTCTCACTGGAATTCATATAGATTTCTTGCTTTGGGGGGGAAAGTATTTAAAAGCAGAGACTGTGGTCAAAACATTTGGTTTCAAAGGTCAGTTCCACAAGAGCACATATGTACGATGTTGAGCCAAAACTGCAACCTCTCTGAGCATCATTATCTGAAAAGTGGGGAAATAGTAGTTAACTGGAACTTAAATGAAATAATACATGTAAATTTACTCAATGGTGAGGTTACCATAGCTCAATAAATATTAGTTTATGTTTTGTATTTTCACTAGTAGATTAATTAGTGAAAAAAATCTACTGATTTCATCATTTTGATTGGGAAGAGAACTTAATACCTAGAATATTAATGAATATGTGCTATGAGTTCCATATGAGAATTGCTGGGTAATAACTGAAGACACTTAACAACTATTAGTATCTTTGGAAAGCCTGGAAAAGAAGCAATTTGAAAAATGAATTCAAACGACTTAGCTGGAGTTCTGATCTCTGATGAGTATAAACATGACTTTGAGGTAGTATCTGTCAAAGATGAGGTCACAAGGTAGTAGTGGTAAAACAAATACTATTTGCCTGGAACAAAATTGTTAGAATGTATTACCAGCAGTGGGTGCCAATGGTTGAGATGTGAACATCTTAAGTTTGATCACTGAAATTGCTAGTCACATAACTTTAAGTATATATACACAAATACTTAACATAAGTTTCTATTTAATGTATAAATAATACTAAATATATGAAAAACATATGTATATATAATCATTAACAGTTTAAAAAAGAAAAGAATGGGGAAAAATGAAAGACCTGGGTATTGGAACTTTTAATATTGACTTAATGGTAGAGCAAATTAATAGCACCTTGTATTTTATTTTTCTGCTCCCATTAGATTTTTGGATTACTGATAGGAGAGTGAAGAATTTAATTTGTAATAACCAAATATTTGTTTTGCATCTGTTGTGTACCAGGTACTTTACAATATGTGTTACATAAATCACATCATTTACACTTCTCCAAAATCATGGGATATGATTAAAACTGCCCATTTGACAAATAAGGAACAATGAATTTCAGAATAAGTAATTTTCCTGAGTCTTGGAGCTGAATGTGTCAGACTGGAATCCTGGCCCAAGTCTCAAATCTGTGCCCTTATCATACATTTGGTATAGTTATTTTAATCAGAAGAAGTAAGACAGTGCATATTTACATGACCTTAAAAATTATTCTCAGGTATTCAAGTCCCACTTTTACATAATGTAACCATTTATCATTTTTAATTTTGTGGGAAATATTTGAAACTTGTGATATTTCAATTTTTTATTACATAAAATATTGACATGAATGTACTTCATAGGTGTTTTCCAAAGAGGTCTAAGTATCTTGCTAGATCCACCTTAGCTGCCTATATATGCCTTTTTGGTGAGGATTCTAAGGAAAATGGCTCTTTCCCTATATGCAGGGTATAGAAAATATCTAAAGTGACTTTACCAAGGAAGAAAGGAGACAACAGAGTGCTTGATACAGAGCCCTGGGTTCCCTGCCTCACTGCAAACCATCCTTTGTTTTGCCAGACTATGTTGTGTTTTATGTGTCTTTACAGAAAAGACTACTTGAAAAATTGAATTTTGGATCCAGAACTCTGCTTAGTGGGAGGAGGCAGACAATCAGTGTTAAGACTTCCTGGGAGATATACAAACAGCACAAAGTACAGACAAGAAGTTAATTTGGGGTACCAAGGGTATAAAGGATTTTAGTTTTCTCTCTCATAAATAGGGTCTCTTTTCTCACTTTATGTTCTACTTCATTTGAAACCCTGATTATAGTAATATTAGGCAGTATTTTCAATTATCTTTCTATTAAAAGCTCTATAATTACTAAAATTGGAATCATGTGCACTGTTCAACATATCACTCTTGTAGAATGATCTGAGGATGCTGGCTATTTGGAAGGTAAGTGGTTTAATTTTCATGGAGGATTTCTAGACTACATAATTACTCTAGTATGAAAGGCAGACTAGAAATATTTGGGGTATACACATTCTAGTTACCAGTGATCATAAGAAAGTACACAGCTCTTATTCATTTAACATGTTGCCATTAGAGAAGCCATGTCTTTTACTTCTTTATAAAAAAAAAAAAATCTCTCTCCCACTTAACTGAACTACGTACATGAAATAATTTCAGACATCAATTCCAGAAGAACTAATAAACATTTTCTGTACATTCCCTGTGTGCCGGAGACCATGCAATGTGCTTTACATAAGTCATCCCATTTAATCTTCTCAACAACCATAGGGTATAACTCAAATGAGGAACAATGACTAACATTAAGTGCAATTTAATCCCAAAAATGGACGTGCGATTTGCCCCATCTGTAATAGGTTCTCAATAATCTCATATTTAAAAGTAAAACACATAAAAAAGTGAGGTAATTTTGATGAGAGAGAAAGAAAGAGATGGCTTTAAGTAATATGTGATTTAGATTCCATGAATTTAATTAATTCATACAATTACTGTTTTTTGAATAAGAACTTCAAGTCCTTCCTTGGAATATCAGTTACCCTGGAGCTGAGACTAAACCTTATTTATACTTAATATTTTGGGATCTATCATCCTTATTTCAGTTTCCTTATCTGGTTTATAGCTCCTTGTTTTTTTGGAATTTTTGTTATTTTTTGCCTGCTTTGAGTGTTTACTCTTGTTTTTGCATTTGACATTCACAGATTTCCTTGTAAATCCCCTTAGTTGTGTCTGGTTTTCTGTCCCAGCCAAATAGGCAAGTACCCAACAACAAAAGTCCCTAATGTAGGAACTGTGAATAAGAAAAGGAATTGGGTAAACACAAACTCTTTGTGAACTGACCCATCTAGCTGTGAATGGGAGACCTGAGCTATTTTCATTTGTTTGAGATTGTTGTGTGAAATCCAAACTTTCCCAAAGGTAAATTTTTTAAAATGCTGCCACATTCTACCTCACCTCAACTGTTGATGAATGCAGTTATCCCTGTGAATTCCATGCACACTGATTGTGTTTACTATATATCTTGGGTGGAAGATCTACCAGATTAGAAGATGACCATGTGCATTGGGACAAGCATATAAATAACGGTCTGACCACTGGTCTGTAATGTGAACATGGTGTTCCCCTCTATCATCTTAAATTCCATGAAATTATGCATTACACTTCTGCCCACTGCTTCATCACAGTGTGAAATAACTTAACTGGAAAAGAGAATCTAGTAATAATCATCTGGAGGTCAGTAGCTTAGCAGTAAAAATGATGTGTAATCTGTTGATAGTGAGTCTGGGTTCCTCAGCTGTGAAGTTAATTTTTTTAATAACATTTCTAGTCAAATGGTAACAGGTTCTTGTTTTTGCAGACTCTTTCATTTGAAAACAACAGTGAAGCCTTCCATCAAATCAAATAAACATTGAAAAGGCATTTACTGTGTGTATTTTGGCAGTGGTCACCAAAAATAATAGCCAATATTAATTTAGGATATTACCTTTCAGGTAACATATTAAGAACTTCACATGTATTATCACAGATAAGGAAGCTACTCTTTAGAGAGGTCAGGTAGGTTGCCCAAGGAATATGGCTAGCAAGTGACAGAACCAGTATCTGAACACAACCGTTTCTCTTTGGGATCTGGCTTCTTTACAGTTACTTGAATATAGTTTTCCTAAAAAATAACAACCACTAAGGTTGTGTTCTCTGCCTACATGCTTTCAATGAAGGAGATGGATAGATACAGACATACAGAGGCAAGCAAAACATTAATGAAGACAGCAAATCAAAGATGCAAACAAACTGTAAAATAAAACAAGCAAAGCATAATACAAAAAAGATGAAGGAAGGGATAATTCCTAATAGGAGAGCTATATTCATTCTGCCTTAAGGGGCCAGAAGAAGTTGTTCCACATGCTCCTAGCTCTCCTTTACCTTTTTTTCTTTACTTTTTTGTTTCTAATTTTTGAGAGAGAGAGAAACAGAGACAGAGTGTGAACAGGGCAGGGGCAGAGAGAGAGGGAGACACAGAATCCAAAGCAGGTTCCAGGCTCCGAGCTGTCAGCATGGAGCCCCACGCAGGGCTCAAACTTACAAACCAAGAGATCATGACCTGAGCCAGAGTCGGACACTTAACTGACTGAGCCACCCAGGCACCCCGTCCTTTACCTTTTTAAGCTATTCATTTTCCTCCATCTTGGATGAACCCCTGTCTGTGATAGATGCTGCTGATTATCTTTCAGTATTTGTTTTTCTTTCTAAATAGATATATTGATGTTTTCTTTTGGCACATGCCTGTCTGGAATAGAAACTAAATTTCAATGTGAATCAATTCTGACTCATGAAATTTAAATAGAAGCGTATTTCCAACTTACAGAAAGGTTTCTTAATGGAAGTAGTAGTATGCCTTTTCACTTCCCTCCTTAGTTAGGAACTGGAGCTGAATCAGTATCTGACACCGTGAAGTGAACTTGGGAGTGGAGGATGCATGTAGAGGAGCAGTAAGGTCTATGAAGTCTGACAATGGATTGCCCTTCTTTCCCTAGAATGTTTATCTCTAAAATTATATTTAAAAATTATTACCTTGTAATAATAATCAAATCTTTCGGCTTTCTGATACTTATACTAAATCAAGTTCAAGCCAATCTACTCTCCTTATTTGGAGTGCATGAAATAACAGTTTATTAACTTAATATTCTTCCATGCTATCATGTTAAGTTCCTTATTAGTTCCTCAGATTTATTTAGAACATGGCATCTGGCTCTCATATTTCCCCTCCGCCATAACTCTCATCACCACCACATATAACTGCAATGTTTCTAGACTTGATCTCCTTGGGTACAACCCTATTACCTACACTATGCTTAAACACTACCTACCTATCTATCTTCTCTAGAACTGTCCTATAAGAAGGGCTGGGAATAGCAAGAAGCGCTAACAATGAACACAACAAGGTCCTAGATCTTGATTTCCTAATACCATGTTCCACTAAAAGAAATAATTATCCATGGATAAATGGCAAAGTTCAGAGCTAATAATATGGACGTGTTACATCTTTTTCTTACAGAAAGCAAAGTGCTCAAAGAACAATGTGGGCATGCCAAAAGGGCGTTGAAGCCAACTTCAATGAGCTTACCACTGTTAATGTCCCTTTGTTAGTATCAAAATATAGTCAATTTTCATTATTCACAGATTCCATATTTGCAAATCTGCCTACTCCCTAAAATTTATTTGTAACTCCCAAATCAATACTCATTATATTTTCTCAACACTCACAGGAATACAAAGAACAGCAAAAACTTTGTATTGTTAGCTGTACATGTTCCCAGTTGAGGTCGAACATGACACCTCATCTTCCTGTTTGAGCTCTCATACTGTAAAAAACTATCCTCTTCACAGTCCATTCAATGCCATGGTTTTCACATGTTAGGCTTTTTACTGATGATTACACTGTTTAAAATGGCCCCTAAGCATAGTCCTGAAGTGCTATCTAGTGTTCCCAGGCATAAGAAAACTGCAAAGTGTCTTTAAGTAGAAAATAGTGTGTTAGATAAGTTTCAATAGGCATGAGTTATAGTACTATTGGGGTGGGTTCAATTTTAATGAGTCAACAAAATATATTAAATAAGTTCCCTTTAAACAAAAACCTCCACATAACAAGATTACTTATTGATCAGTGAATTAAAATATTCTAACCAGAGGCTCAAACGAACCTAGCCTTGTGTTTTCCCTAGGAGTTTTCCTTGCTTGGATATTTGCAATTCATTTTTCATGGCAACTTTATGAAACATGGAACTACCACAAAGATTGAGAACCAAATGTAAATAAAAATAGCAACAGACTGTAACCTATTTAATTAAATGGGAAACCACATATCCATAAAAATATATAATTAATTAATTAATTAATTGGAAGTCTGATGAAAGGAGGACATCCTAATAGTCACAGAATTGTTTGCTACCAGATATGTATTAACTGAAAGTATCCACCACCTGGTAGGATGCAAGAGAATGGACATCTCTTCTGTGACATTCCCACAAAAGCTGCAAATTCTCCATCTAATCATGAGGAAACACCAGTCGAGCCCAAAAGTTTCAACGTTAAGAAATCAAGGAAAGACTGAGCAACTCTTCTAAAATAAAGGTCACTAAAATGACAGGACAACACAAGATTCTGGACTGGGTCATTTTGCTACGTAAAAATAAATAAAGAAACAAACAAAGCACTATTGGGACAATTGTCAAAACTTGAGTGGGATCTGGGGAGTAGATGGTGGTAATATATCAGTTTTGATCATCTGATTTCTATGCCTGTGTTGTGTTTATGTAGGAGAATTTCTTTTTTGTAGGAAATAGGAGTGATTAGAGCATTCAGTTAGCAACTTACTCTCAGATGGTTCAGGAGAAAAAGTGCTTTGCACTGTACTTCCAATTTTTACTGAAGCTTGAGATGCTTTCAAAATTAAAGTGTTATAAAAAATAGAACTATTAGTTTAAGGAAAAAAACTATACATGTCATGTCTCCTACCACACAAACAAATTATACCATCATTTATTTTTTTTAAATAGTAGGTCAAGGAGCTTTCTTTTCTGTTGAATAACACATGATTTTGTAAGGCTAATGTGATCATGTAAATTAATTTACACCAAATAGCATGATAATGTACCCAATGGCATGGAGCAGCTTATTGGCCTATGACCCTCACATTATGGGCCATTTCTGGGACCCTATCCTTTTCCCCTTAACCTTCATTTTTATGTTGTTAGTTCTTTTATTTAAAGTACTTTCTTGGTTCATCTCAGAGTTTTCTATAGAAATTCTGAAATATATTTGTGCCTCATAGAATAAAAGAAATTCTGTGCTTGCCTGATACAAAGCTCCCTATAGCAGTCTGTAGCCTTTTTGCCTCCAATTTGTACCTATGAATCTTAAATTAATAGGCTTACCGATCAAATTTCTTAACTCCCTACCTTCTATATTGGACAATGCAATATAAATGTTCAGTATTCAATCTATATGCTTACAGTAGTATCTATCTGCTATTTCTTAGGCATATGGACTTTGTTCCCAGGGGTCACTTGCAAACTAGATCCACATAAATGTAAAAACATTCACATCGCCTAGGTTATTATTAGTGTTCCACATTGAAATAAGAATCCTGTGCTAATTTATTTGAAAATCCTACCACCCCAAAAATATTTATTCAGCCATGTTCCCCAAAGAATTTTTTTTTAGTAACCAGGCAATATAAATGGCATTTGTATCAAATGTAATCACAGAATCTCTGTCAGTTGGGCATCATGATTTAAACTTATAAAAACGCAGCTGGGCTGACGTTGGTAGTGATACATTTCTCGGGTCTTTTTATTCTTTCACATTCTTCTGTCTAGTGGATTTACCTCTATTTTTTTTTTTTTTTTTGCTATAGTAATGCAATTTTCAAGGTCCTGAGTTTCTTTTTCATGCACAGTGATTGCTATTCTTATCCCAAAGGATCCCTCAGTGAGATACTATTTGATTTTGGTGCTTCCTTTTGTCCCTGAATCTAATATGTGTGACTTTATTTTATTGTTTATTTTAAAGAGGTTAATAATACAAAAAATTATAATGGCATATATTGATTTCTAAGTAAAAGAATTTTAAAATATCATTTACAGTATCACCACTTCTTGCTATATTTTAAAAGCCTGGGGGCACCTGGGTGGCTCAGTCGGTGGAGTGTCCGAGTTTGGCTCAGGTCATGATCTTACGGTTCGTGGGTTTGAGCCCCGCATCGGGCTCTGTGCTGGCAGCTCAGAGCCTGGAGCCTGCTTCTGATTCTGTGTGTCCCTCTCTCTGTCCTCCTCTGCTCATGATCCGTCTTCTCTCTCTGTCTCTCAAAAATAAATAAATGTTAAAAAAAATTTTTTTAAGCCTGTATTTAAGTTATGAGTATACAGCTGTGTTTCTCAGTTTAGGCTGAAGTTGAAAATTCCTTTGGGGGTGCCTGCCCAGCTCACAGTGACTTCTTTTTCTGAGACTTGTGTTCTCGTGATTGTACTTATCATTTATTGAGCCGGGGGAGTCAACTGGACTGACATTTAGCCAACCTTATTCTTCTCTCATAAATTTGGAATTGTAATTGAGAAAAGAATATGCCAGCCTTGGCTGGACTCATGAATGGGAGAGAAACTTAATAAACATGGGGGGACTACATACATGAAAAATTAAAGAAAGCAAATTTAGGCTGAATGAAGCTGACATGCAGTGAGAATCATACACAGGGGATGGGAACAGAGAAGAGTCTCCTAGATCCCTGATGGGTCAGTTGTTCTTAGAACCTATAAGATTCCCAAGATTTTTTCTTTTCTTTTGGCTGAGGCCATTTTGAAATTTTTTAACTATATTTTAAGACACAAGAGATAGAATGCCAAATTATTCACAGCCCTTAGCTTCAGATCAAATGGTGATATCGAAAAAGTTAAAACTCAGTGGAGAAAGATTCAGCTATACACAAATCCCTGGCCATTCCATCCAAAATATTAAGAAAGAGATAAAAATCCAACATTGAAGGACTGAGTGAGGGGAAGGGTGTAAAGAAAATGATTCTTACCCAAATCTTCTCAACAGATCCCACAAGTCACACTATTTCACTGTAGGAGAAAAGTCCATATTTCTAAGACCATACACATACACAATAATGAGAATCCACCATATTATGTATGTGTGTGTGTAGACATATACTTATAGCCTATGTAGTGTGTATGTATATATGTGTATATAAAAAGACTATGTATATATATATATAGCCATCTTAGAATATGTATTTGTACGTATACATATATTTTTAGTATATATATTCATACACATTCTATAATATTGATAACTAGATATTATAACGATTGTGACCATAGTATTTAGTTTACCCCCAACCATATCAGTTTTTTGCCAGTGTCTGGCATAATTTCAAACAGTGTGCCATGAACTCACAAGAGTTTCCACTTTGAATGATAAATGTTATGGTCACCCAAGTGCACATTCATTTTAAATTGTAAAAACATAACATAGTTAGGTGTAAATTGTTGTGTTGCACATTTAAAACAAAAATAAATCAATGAGTAATAATTCTGTATAATATGAATTTTATGACCCAAATTTATAATAACTGGAGTGTCTCATACCTTATATCTTCCATTCGCCTCATAGTCTCGCCACAATGTCTCATAAAGGCTTAAGGTGCTAATATATAAAGATATCCATCCAATGGGATACACAAGTTATAGGTTGTCAATTACAAGTCCTGTGGCAGTAGACTGAAACAAGGGAAGAACCAACAAGGAAGAACAGGCAGAATGATTCGTTGAGCTCACCACGGTCTAAAAATACTTTGTGTTTACATCAGCCAAAGTGTAAAGACCCTAATATAGGGGACATTGGGTAGAGTGCTAAGAATATAATGGCATTAAAAGTGGGCCCAAATTAACCTTCAAATAAAGGCTCCAATGGACTTACTCCAACAATCTTAAAACCAAGTTTCAAAAAGGTCAAACTAATTCCATGTAATTAACTACAATCCAAAACAAACTCAACAGTATTTAAAGGAATATCTCAACATCCAACCCCCAATAATGTGTGGCTCATAACATCTAGTATGTAGTAAAAATCACTAGGCATGTTGAAGAAATGGAAAAATCCGAATCAAAATAATGAGGAAAACAAATCAAACAATTTAAACAGTCCTACAAATGTCACATATGATAAAATTAACAGATACAGTTAATAAAACATCAATTATAAATAAACTTAATATGTTTAATAAGGTACAGGGAAATATGAACATGATGAGAGAAATATAAGATTTAATAGTCTCAAATAGACCTTCTAGAAATGAAAAATATAGTAACTAAAGAGAAAATATATTGGATGTGATTTCCATATCAGAGACTTAGAAAGAAAGAGATCAGTTCATTCAAAGACAGAGCAAAAGAAATCATCCAAATTTAATATACAAAGGAAAAAATGAAATATTAAAAAAAATGAACAGAGCATCAAAAACATATAGGAAGTTTCAAGAAACCTAATTGGTGTGTAATCAGAGGCACGAAAGAATAATAAATTGGGAGAAGAAAGTATTTGAAAAAATAATGTACAAAATTTGCCAAAAGGATGCAGGTCCAAGAAACTCAAGGCAGAAGACATTTTCAAATAATCATATTTTTTATCTTACATTCCCACATTTGATAATATTGTTGCCGATAAGTCAATGTAATTACTTAGTGTTTTCCTGTATACAATGTATCTTTTTCTATGATGGTTTTTAAATTTTTCTTTTAGTATTTTATTTTCAACAGTTTGACTAAATATGTGCTTCTTAAGATTTATCTGCTTGATATTCCTTATATTTCTTGGTTTGGATAGTTAACATTTAACATAAAATTTGAAAAAAATTTTAGCACTATTTCTTCAAAAATTTCCTTCCCTTATTTCTCCTCTATTTCTTGAATTTCAATTGCATATGCTTTTTTTTCCCAAATCACTAAGACTTAGTTCAATTTTACAAACTTTTCTTTTGCCTGCATCAGTTTATGTTCCCCTCTTCATGTTTATTGATTTTTTTTCTTTCAGTATCCAGTCTACTATTAAGCTCATCCATGAAGATTTCAATTCAGATATTGGACTTTTCAGTTCTAGAACTTTAATTTATTTTTCTGTGATTATCTAATTTTTCTGAGATTACCCATCTATTTGTTAAGTCTATTTTTCCTTTATATTATTAATATATTTAAGATAACTTTTAAAGTTCATTATTGCTAACACTAACATTTCTGCTAACCAATTTTATTTATTTATTTTTCTTGATTTAGATCATATTTCTTGAGTCTCATTTTACACAGGTCTAATAATTTTTATTGTATTCTGAACTTTGTGAATGGTCACAAAGTTCAGAATTGATGATGTTTGAACATTGATGGATGTTTGTTGTTTTCTTTTTTATTTTTTTTTAAATTTTTTAACATTTATTTATTTTTGAGAGACAGAGAGACAGAGCATGAGCAGGGGAGGGCAGAGACAGAGGGGGACACAGAATCTGAAGCAGACTTCAGGCTCCGAGCTGTCAGCCCAGAGCCCGAGGCGGGGCTCCAACTCAGGAACCACGAGATCATGACCTGAGCCAAAGTCAGTTGCTTAGCCGACTGAGCCACCCAGGCGCCCCCATGTTGTTTTCTTTTTTAAAGGGCTGAATTTTTTTTTAAGTGTTTAAGTTTGTTCATGAGGGCAGTTAAGTTACCAGCAGATCAACCTGTGTTTTAAACTTTGTTGAGGGGCATCTGGGTGGCTCAGTCAGTAAAGCATCCAACTCTTGATTTCTACGCAAGTCATGATCTCACAGTTGTGAAATCAAGCCTCCTGTAGGGCTCTGTGCTGACAGTGAGGAATCTGCTTGGGATTCATTCTCTCTCTCTGTCTGTCTGTCTGTCTGTCTCTCTCTCTCTCTCTCTCTGTGTGTGTGTGTTTGTCCCTCTCTCACAAAATAAATAATCTTCAAAAAAAAAAAAAAACTTTGTTGAGAAGGGGTTAGGGTGGCCACACTGTAGAACTAGAGTATTTCTGTTCAAAATACATGCCTTTTCAGAGGTCTCAACTGAATGCCAAGTTTTCCCCAACATGATTGATTAGACCTCTTAATATTTTGCAGTACTGAGATCTCTGGAATTTCTGTTCGGCTAATATTTCCACTAGTTCTTCTCTACCATGCTTTACAAAAATTTTACTTGTATTTATGATCTTAGTATTCATCTGAAGAATTAATGGTACTGCTATAACAATTTTTGGAGCTCTTTCTCTGTGTTCTTCTCACCTCTATGAGACTGTGCCCATATCAAACTTATTTCCTTCAGTAGCCCCAATCTCAAACTCAGATCTTTAACTTCTCAGTTCAGTGAGACCACCATGATGTACTCACATGGTCTACTTTCCTACACTGTGGTCTGGAAAGTGCACCTTGGGAAGTCATGAAGATTACCTTTCTTTTTTTCTTTTTCCTTCTTTCTCTCTCTCTTTTTTTCTTATTTTTTGGTAGGCTTCTTGCCCAGCATGGAGCCTATGTGTGGCTTGAACTCACAACCCTGAAATCAAGAACTGAGCTGAGATCAAGAATTGGCTGCTTAACTAACTGAGCCACCCAGGCACCCCAAAGATTACCCTTTTCTTAGGAATCATGGTTCTCCATATGTAGAGTAAAATGCCTGAAACAAGCTTCAGGTAGTTTTCCAGTTTCATATAGCTGTTTATGTCAGGAAGGCTAGACCAATATTCATTATTCCAGCATGGCAGAATAGAAGTCCACCCTAAAACAATTTTAAATCATAAGGTAGATGGCTTATTTTCTTCTCACCCCCAAATTGAATTGCAGCCTAACCTCCATAATGAGAGTGATTGTTACTTTTATCAAGCAAAGAAGATTTAAAAGAAACTACTTCAAAGAGGATTTTGGCAGTCCTACTTCTACTTTATCTTCAATATCTCTACAACTGCTAGTGCTGATGTTAACTTCAGTTGAAGAATTTGACTTTTCCAAATCTCCAAGCTCTAAATGAACAGCTCTCAGTCAATGTGAATTTCAGGCTGTAGATGGAAAACACTGCTCTTAGCAATGCTGAATTTTCTTCTCTTCATTTTCAGATAGATCTTATTTCAAAGAAAGCTTATTTCATGTAATTCTAAGACCTACAGGAAGTATAGTCTCAAGTTATGTTAGATCAGAGTTCTGGCTCTGTGATTCTCTTGGTTTCATTCTTCTTCTGTGTGTTAATTTCATTGTCTAGTTAACTTCCTTTATGATGGCAACATGACCACAATATTTCTAAGCTCTATATCTATACATCACAGCATACTAGAAGGAGAAAGTTCATTTGTGTAACAGAATTTCCATGAAAAGTCTTGACATGGAACCCAATGATTGGCTTAATCTAGCTCACATGCTCCATTATTAACCTAGATAGGTTCCCAAAGGATGCTCTGGAAAAGAGAGCAGCAGCTGAATTCTTGGGAGGGAATCATCATGCTTATTAGAGTTGTAGTCTGATTTTATTTGTTTAATGTTGTATCATAAGCAATTTTTTAATCTTTAAAATTTTTTGTTAAGATCATTGGATACGATAGACTATAATTCACAAATTCCTATAATGTTTTGAAAACTGAATTATCTTCTTGAAATCTCAATGGGTTAAAAATATCTTCCAAAGGATCTTAAAATAGTTCCTAGGAATAACTGGTTTCAGAGAGTTGTTTTTTTTTTAATTCTAACCATATCACTATGAAAGAGGTTAAAAAAGATATCATTAACTTACCCCACAATTTACAAGTAAAATAATTATGTCATAATATGTTTAAATGGCTAGGCCAAATTCATAGAGAGACTAAGTCAGTAAAATGCCAGTTATCACACCAAAATTTCACTCATCAGACTATACCAAATTTAAACATTCAGGTTTTAGGAAAGATAAAATCATAATTTCAGTCAATTTAGTTAAGTTTCAAATAAAGTAAAGAATTTCAACTTTTTTCAAACTGTTGAAGACAAGATATGAATCAAAGGGTACATAATGGGAATTCATTTGTGAAGGTTAATTTATAGCACATTTTAAAGATATAAAATCCTTTGTCCTACTGTGCTGTTAATCATTATCTATAAGTTATTATGTTCTATCAGATATGCATCACTCATTTCTCAGAAATTCTGTGTCACTAATTTGATACTCAGTCCTTCTCTCCCTATCCTCTTTACTCCCTCCTTCCATTCTCTCCTTTCTCTCTGCCCACACCTATTAACTCTGCCTCAAAGACATAAAAAGGTAAGATGGAAAGATATGAGCACCAACAATTCATAAAACCCTACCATTTTACCGAATAATAGTGTATTACTATAATTGTATCCAACTATATTCACTCTATTTTTTTGCCAGGACACTGTACAACATACTGTACTACTTTACCTCAGTTATATAAATATGTCTTACATAGGTCTCCATATTATTCCTAAGAGTCAAAAATGAATCGTTTATATGGAATGCTTAGCACAATGCTTGGACAAATACCCAATAAATATGAACTATCTTTATTAAGCGATATAAGAAAAGTACATATACACTAATTAAATTATATCTGAAGCAGTTCTTAAAATCTAGAATAAAAATTTCAACCCAAATCTCACCTAGTGAAAAGCTATACTGCTTCCTATTCTTAGTGTTCTTTGGTTTGCAGATGGCACTATTTTTCGTAGAAAATTAGCTTTTCTACTACTTTCCTCAGGAATCAGGGCTATCCCTGTTTAGAAATTTCAGGAAAAAAATCCAATGAAGTTTATGATTGAAGCTGTAGGAAATACAATAGAGGAATCTGAAATGTGTACAAGAAAGAGATTTGGTGATTAGAAGAGCCTGAAAATTAATATTCCTAAGCTATAATCAGCATTTTAAAAGAATAAGATTCTACTGGTCTTTTTGAGCTGCTTGATTCATCCCATTAGTTTATTCAAAAAAATAAGAACAGCTGAAAATTGCACAAGATGAAATGTTTTGCATGAGGCCAAAGACTTTGTAACCTTAAGTAAGATTAAAGAGCTTTCCTCTAGAGGATCAACTTAGACATACCCTGAAGTGTTTTCTTGGTCCTCTGACCTGAGACAGAGCTCTCTGGCTCAGCCTCCTACTGAGCTAGCTGGTTACCGCCCCCTCACTGTGGGGCAGAATTAATTAGTGTCTCTGAAACTCTTCCAAGCTACTGTCCAAAGGACATACATAACAGTGGCCCCTCAAGCATAATCATCCTGTCAACCTTTTACCACCCCATGGCCCATTTACAGGCTGCTGTTTTAACACTTATAGTCCTGCAGTAAATTTAGCACAGCAACATGCAAAGTGTTATTATTCTCCAGAGAGAGCATATGTAATATTTTCCTTTGCAGATTAGCAGCACTAAATGTACTCTTTCCTTCTTGCTATTCAGGATAGCCTTGTATTTTGGCATGCAACCTTAATAGAAATGTTTTCCTAAGCATTTGAAACACAAACAGCATCAGAACAATTTCCAGGCAGGGCACCAAATGAGTGCCTGTTGGAATAGGGGATCATGAGCTGTAAAGGGATTGGAGACAACTGCACGCACACCATCCATCATGTTTCTGTCTGAGGCACAGAGTGGGGAGAGTTTGTCGCCTCTGCTGCTCCTGGGAGTGCAGAGCCTATCAATCTAGCCATTTCAGCAATGTCCGATATGCCTTTCACTCTCCACTCGTGTGGTAGATCTGGAGCCTTTCTGCAGACAATCCCTGCCCTTCCATCTGCTTTAGCATCTGTGCTAAGAGTAGGAGCAAAGCTTCACAGCTGTGGTTTCCCTTGCTCAAGCCTCCAGGACCAACTCTGCAGATGCTCTAAGCACATTATAATTGGGATATTCTTTCAACCACTGCTCACATACTCCTTTTGAGTAATGCAGAGAAGAGAATAAAACCCATCAGAAGTAATCTTGAAAAGGGAGGATTCTCCTCTTTTCACAAAGAGCCACAACAAATTACCAAGGCAAACAATTTACCAAGATTTCTGCTAAGGATAATTCAAATAACCAATGATCTCCTAAGGAAGGGGTAGGAAAAAACACTCTATGGTACTAAAGATTAAAAAAAATTAAAAAGCACAGCAACTTAGTTTAGAAATTTTTGATTCTATAATCTGTTGCGTTATGTTGTATATGTGTGTGTATTTATAGAAATAATACATGCTTATTTAGAAACTTGGGAAAATACGGATAATTATTTAGAATATGGATTGAGAAATTATAGCCTGTGGGACAAATCCAGCCCATTGCCTATTTTTATTCTTATTTTGTTTTTTAATTTACATTCAAGTTAGTTAGCATATAGTGCAATAATGATTTCAGGAGTAGAATCCAGTGATTCATCCCCTATGTGTAACACCCAGTGCTCATTCCAACAAGGGTCTTCCTTAATGCCTCTTGTCCATTTAGCCCATTCCCTGACCCACAAGCCCTCCAGCAACCCTCAGTTTGTTCTTTGTATTTAAAAGTCTTATGTTTTGTCCCCCTCCCTGTTTTTATATTATTTTTGCTTCCCTTCCCTTATGTTTATCTGTTTTGTATCTTAAACTCCACATAGGAGTGAAGTCATATGATATTTATCTTTCTCTGACTCACTAATTTCGCTTAGCATAACACACTCTAGTTCCACCCATATTGTTGCAAATGGCAAAATTTCATTCTTTTTAATTGCTGAATAATACTCCATTGTATCTGTATACCACATCTTCTTTATCCATTCATCTGTTGATGGGCATTTGGGTTCTTTCCATACTTTGGCTATTATCTATAGCATTGCTATAAACATTGAGGTGTATGTGCCCCTTCGAAACAACACACCTGTATCCTTTGGATAAATACCTACTAGTGCAATTGCTGGGTCATAGGGTAGTTCTATTTTTAATTTTTTGAGGAATCTCCATACTGTTTTCCAGAGAGGCTGCACCAGTTTACATTCCCACCAGCAGTGCAAAAGAGATCCTCTTTCTCTGCATCCTTGCCAACACCTGTTGATGCCTGAGTTGTTAATTTTAGCCATTCTGACTGGTATGAGGTGGTATCTCATCATAGTTTTGATTTGTATTTCCCTGAGGATGAGTAATGTTGAACATTTTTTCAGGTGTCTGTTAGCCATCTGGATGTCTTCTTTGGAAAAGTGTTTATTCATGTCTTTTGCCCATTTCTTCACTGGACTATTTGTTTTTTGGGTGTTGAGTTTGATAAGTTCTTTATAGATTTTGGAATCTAACCCTTTATCTGGTATGTCATTTGTAAATATCTTCTCTCATTCCATAAGTTGCCTTTTAGTTTTGCTGATTGTTTCCTTCACTGTGCAGAAGGTTTTTATCTTGATGAGGTCTCAATAGTACATTTTTGCTTATGTTTCCCTTGCCTCCAGAGACATGTTGAGTAAGAGTAAGAAGTTACTCCAACCTAGGTCAAAGAGGTTTTTGCCTGCTTTCTCCTCTAGGATTTTGATGGCTTCCTATCTTTTTTTTTTTAATGCTTATTCATTTTTTTGAGAGAGAGAGAGAGAGAGAGAGAGAGAGAGAGAGAGAGACAGAGCACAAGCATAGAGAGCAGAGAGAGAGGGAAACACAGAATCCGAAGCAGGCTCTAGGCTCTGAGCTGTCAGCACAAAGCCTGATGTGGGGCTCGAACTCACAAGCCGTGAGTGAGATCATGACCTGAGCCAAAGTCAGACGCCCAACCGACTGAGCCACCCAGGTGCTCCAATGACTTCCTGTCTTAATGTCTAGGTCTTTCATCCATTTTGAGTTTGTGATCCAGGTTCATTTTTCTGCATGTCATGTCCAGTTTTCCCAACACCATTTGCTGAAGCTATTATCTTTATTCCATTGGATAGTCTTTCCTGCTTTGTCAAAGATTAGTTGGCCATACGTTTGTGGGTCCATTTCTGGGTTCTCTATTCTGTTCCATTGCTCTAAGTGTCTGTTTTTGTGCCAGTACCATACTGTCTTGATGATTACAGCTTTGTAATACATGTTGAGGTCCGGGATTGTGATGCCACCAGCTTTGGTTTTCTTTTTTAGGATTGCTTTGGCTATTTGGGGGTCTTTTCTGGTTCCACACAAATTTTAGGATTGTTTGTTCTAGCTCTGTGAAGAATGATGGTGTTATTTTGATAGGGATTGCACTGAATATGTAGATTGCTTTGGGTAGTATCAACATTTTAACAATATTTGTTCTTCCAATCAATGAGCATGGAATATTTTTCTATTTTTTTGTGTCTTCTTCAGTTTCTTTCATAAACTTTCTATAGTTTTCAAGTGTATGGATTTTTCACCTCCTTGGTTAGGTTTAGTCCTAGGTACTTTATGATTCTTGGTGCAATTGTAAATGGGATCAATTCCTTGATTTCTCTTTCTGTTGCTTCATTATTGATGTATAGAAATGCAACCAATTTCTGTGCCTTGATTTTATATCCTGCAACTTTGCTGAATTTGTGGATCGGTTCTAGCAGTTTTTTGGTGGACTCTTTTGGGTTTTTCACATAGCATATCATGTCTTCTGCAAAGAGTGAAAGTTTGACTTCCTTCTTGCCAAATTGGATGTCTTTTATTCCTTTGTGTTGTCTGATTGCTGAGGCTAGGACTTCCAATACTATGTTGAATAACATCCCATTGTCTATTTTCATAAGTTAAATTTTAGTGGAATACAATCAAGCCCATTTATTTACCTATTGTCTACGTCTGGTTTCATGTTACAGCCAGAGGATTGCCCAGTTGTGATAGAGACAAGATGGCCAGCAAAGCCTAAAATATTTATTATGTAGCATTTTAGAAGAAAACAAAAAAAAAATCATAACCTGATAACTCAAACATAACCAGAGTTATGGTTTTATATAATGACCTCTCCTTTTTAGGCCCTTAAGGTAGGGAAATATACCCTTCTCTGAATTCCACTTTAAATGTTCTTTAAGAGAAAGAATTAGTCAGATACAAAGAAACAGATCCATGTTTCCTAGTGAATTAAAAAGCAATCAAATAGCAGCAAATCAATCTTCTTTCTTCACATGGGCACTCTCCTTTCTGCTGCTCCCTGTCTTCCCTAAAGACTGGCCAATGGTGAAGTCTGGATTCGAGCTGAGGCAGGGAGAGAAAGCCTTTTAGGCTTTCAGCCTAAGTCATTTGCTTTGGACTAGGTTAACAAAGAACACTTTATCTTGGAGTTTTGGACCTAAACCTAATGTCACAGTTAAAATTCAAAGTATCAACTCAGCCGTGCATAAACACACACGTTTTATTTTTTCTACTATGTAACATCAATTTTTTTTCAAAGATCGTCCACACCCCCACAACACATCCATCTTCCAGTTAACAATTAGTAATATGGCAGTCCCAGTAATTTTGATATTTTTAGAAGTCATTTTTGAGTTCTCACCATGAATAAACTGCAAACATCTGTGGTGAATCACTACAGAGATGAGTATGGGATGAAGGGGAGAGACTCTAACTTCCTTTTCTCCTTCCTTGCACTTGCTTGTTTTGATAAGGGGAGAGCAAAGTGTGACATTCACCATACATTCTTGGTGGGGAAATTATGCTTTGTGTCTATCTCTGCTGGCTTCTGATGCTAGTCCAACTCACAATCTTGTCTATAGAATCAGTATGGGCATTTAGGGAAACACTGTCTAGATACTTAAGACCCAGGCCTATGCAGCTCCCATGATTTCAGGGGTCTGTATGAGAGACTCAAAATGACACTTCCATTGCTCCCTACTCCAACTGGTAGCCACATATACTCATTCTTCTAATGAAAATGCCTATCTGCTCCTCACTAAAGTGGCCTCTGATAAGCCAGTGAAACTTCATCTGCTATCTATGGTCCTGCTTGAAGGTAGGCATGAATTGATGGGATCCTTTTCCCTGCCTCAGAGGAGTTGTAAGGAATGAAGGAGAAAGCAGGGAGACAAGGTTTTCTTTTCCCCTTCTCATATGCTACACCCCTACACCATCCCTCTGGCATTTTCCCTCTATGCTTGGATTTTTGAAATGGTTCTTTATCTCCTAACAGTCAGAAAACTCCAGACAGGGAATAGTATACCAGGTTTCTCATCTTCAACATGACTTTAAACTTCTATAAAAGATAAAGCCATATCCATCTTCCCCCCCCCCCAAATTAAAGTGATACAAGCAATGAAGCATTACTGCTCTGTAATATTCTCCTGTTCTAACTCTCTTCCAAGGTGCCACCCCCCCCCCCAACCTTAGTTATCTCTCTTTATTAGAAAAGATAGAGGTAGAATGCTTGGAGTAAAAGTGCTGACAATACCAACTCCATTTTTGGCCTTCCATCTCATACCTGTCCACACAATCACCTCCTTTAGGGCTATTTGTTCCAGGCCCTTTGGAAGTTAATGTATGCCCAACTCAAATAAGAGAAGGCATGTTCTAATATCTGTTGCACAGAGGGCGCCACTTTAGATAAACTAGAAGAGATCCCTCTGACACACAGATGACACAACTTTATTTTATTTTTGAGAGAAAGAGGGCACAAGTGAGCAAAGGGCAGAGAAAGAGAATTCCATGGGGAGGGTGAAGTGTGAGAGAGAGAGAGAGAGAGAGAGAGAGAGAGAGAGGGAAGCGGGGGTCACCTGAAGAGGGTCTCATATTCACTTGATGAGGGGCTGGTGCTCACCCAAAGCAGGACTTGAACTCAAGAACTGTGAGATCATGACCTGAGCCAAAGTCAGATGCTTAACCGACTGAACCACCCAACTGCTCCCACTTTTTTTTAATACATGGCACTACTTTAGATAACTACTCATTGACATCACCACAACGATCCCCTTGCTCTATAAATTCTGTGAATTAAGGTACAGACTTTGTGAAGAATAGCTGTGTAGTGCTTGGATTGTCATCCACCCGATCCCCCACCCTGATGCCCCTGTTAGTAAGTTACCCTGAATAAAACTCTGTGTAAATAGTATGGAGCGGCTTATTTTGCATTTTGGTCTCCAAGTGCCTTCTCAGTTTGGGGAATACTTTACTGTCCCTCCTCCACCTTCTAACACCAGGGTTCCACTGAATTTGTCAATGCACTACAAACTCTGTTAGGCTCTCTAGCATTTCTATCTCCAAATCCCCAACACCTAAATATCAATACTCTCCACATCACAGATATGTCATTAATGGACATAATCCTCAATATCTTATACAGTATCCTTGTAACTGTTCCTAAGAGTGAATCTTCAATTTCAAATTTCCTCCTTTGAATGTGGTAAAGCACAACATCTCTTTTACCATAAGATATAAGCTATTTTACCAGAAATCTCTGAAAATGTTGGTAATACAAAGGAGAATAGAAGGATCTCTATTGATTATTTGCATCCTCATGTTATTCTAGCTAATAACAAAATTACACTTCTCTTTTCTTAGCTATGTTCCAGGTATGAATATTGCAGAACCTAGAAGAGTGCTGAGTCAAGAAAGCACTAGGGTTACAAGTTCTCCCACAACTCCTGAAATTTCTTAAGTTGTAAAACTGGAAACTTCTTTTAGCCAAACTCTTACTTGATTGATGTTCATGCCGATGTCATTATATTTGTTCTTCTGAGATTTTTTTTTTCAAACTCTAAATGAAGGAAAGATTTGAAGGTTCAGTGGGAGAGAGAAGTATATACAATTCCAACCTTCCTTGGAATTCAGTGTATTGTTATACGAGTACTATTATATGAGTTTATTTAGGCTATTAAATTTGTTGGTGTTAAAGAACCTACACTAGACAGAGACTAGATATAAAAGAAAAACTGATAGTTAAGACTTCTAAATCATAAAGGTTCAGTCTTCCACTCAAATCCTCGACATACAGAAATCTGCAAATCTTTCTAGAAAATAAGAGTGTGTTGAATGCATGTTTCTATAGGGACAGTTTGATGAGAAAGTATTGGTTCTTTGAGATGTATCTGTAGCCAATGAAAGATCATCAGCACTAGAACTGTCAGATAACTTATTACATTCACTGTGCCAACATAGTGTCAGGGTAGAATTGACTAGAAAACAAGTTTCCCCATTTGCCATATCCTTAGTTACTGTCATTCTTTTGCAGTTCCTTGATTCAGCTATATAGAAATCTATTCTAGAGAATGAGGTCTTTTCCAGAGATGGAAATTCATAGACAAGTAATAGGCTTGATGGGACCTCTGAAATGATGAAAAGGACTAAATATAGTTTTTTGTGAATATTTCACTTGTTACAACTCATAAAGACATCATTTCAGTTGTCTTTCTGATTAAAAAAATTAAGTAGAGCATATAATAGATGTTGATTATGGCATCAGAGAATGAGGTTTTTAAAAATCCATTGAAGAAATTCAAAAGATCATGAAACCAATAAAATAAGATTGTGTTTTATTTAATATCTATGATGAGAAGGAGCATTTATTGAGTGTTTACTTTCCAGTCCTATTTGAAATATTATTTTTATTAAATCCATGTGCTGTCATATTAATATGTTAATCTGTAATATTTATTAATTATATATATTACTATCTAATTTATCAATCTCATAGAATTTTACAAAGAAATGAAAGTTCAAAAAGGTTAACTGAGTAATTACACGAGATGATAGATAACTGTTAACTAACCTTATGCTAACCATTTAGCAATACATACAAGTACCAAATCATTTTGTATACCATTAACACACAGCATTGTGTGTGGTCATTACTTATCAAATGACAATCATATCAAGGTATCCAATTAAGATTTTTCTAACTTAGGGGGCGCCTGGGTGGCTTAGTTGGTTAAGCATTCAACTCTCAGCTTCAGCTCAGGTTCATCTCATGGTTTGTGAGTTTGATCCCCACATCAGCTTCTAGCACAGAGCCTGCTTGGGATTGTCTCTTTCTCTCCCCCTGTCTCTGCCTCTCCCCTGCTCTTTATCTCTCTCTGTCTCTCTCTCTTTTTCTCTCTCAAAATAAATAAATAAACATTAAAAAAATTTAAAGACTTTTCTGAGAAGAAAGAACATGGATTCCCATGGGACAAATATTCTTAGGAATATGCACACTACTTCCTGACATTCAGCGTACAATCCTTTTAAGGCCAACTTAGAGATTCTCTCCCCTTATAAAGTCTCTCCCAACTATGTAGTAGTAAAGTGAACATTCCACTCTTTGAAGTCTGAGCATTCGTCATCTATTGTGCTAGGTAGGCGCTTAGCATAGAGCATCTTGTGCTATTACTCTGGTTTTAGGTGTAAGTGTAGTTTACTCACTCCAGCTGTAAACATGGCTCTTTTCTTGTACTAATAAAACATAAGCTTTCTGAGGCCATTTTCTTACTTATTTTTGTGTATCCTCCAGAAATGAGATGAAGTTAGCAACCAATGAAATACTTCTATCAGCTCTATGGCCTTGGAGGGTAGCACACAGCTCTATAACTAGCATCCATTAAATAAACTTTTATTGTTGAGAATGATAACTTTCTAATATTTTCCTAAAATGTAATCACATTTAAAATTTTTTGCTTGTTAGTTTTTCAGGTTATAATTTTGAAAACTGCTTTATATATTATATGGAGGAATGCCTCCCCTCATTTAATATATGCCCAATTCATATAAACACTTTTACAGAATAATCATTCTCCTCTTCCCATTAAAGAATATCAGGAAATGATTTTTAAAACCTGGTTTAGTCTTTTCCTGAACAACAAATTCACCATGTTGCCGAAATTATGATTTATTAAAGTGAAAATGAAATATCTTATGCACCACAACATAATGGATCTTTGTGCTGCTGTTAGTATTGCTCTTGTCTTATTTCACTCACAGTCTGGTACTTTACCATTATTAGCTAAATAGATGCAATAATGTATGTAACCAAACAAAGATCACACTCCCAATATTATTGAAATGCATATAATTAATTAGTAAATATCTGGGAAACTGGCAAAACGTTACATCTGACAAAGAAATACGGTTTCATTTGTTTCTGAAAAAAACATGTTTGTGGAATTGAGAAAACATTTAATAAAAAAGGACCAATCAAGCCAAAGATGTTGTGGCAATCCTGGATGTTAGGCCCAGAAAGTACCTAAAGATGAAAATACACTTTCACCTTTGCTTTTATCCTCCTATATTTTTTCTATTAATATGCATTTGTTATATGCACAGTCAAGAACAGCTTTAAAAAATTCTATAAACTCACTTTTATTAAACCATTGTTTCATAACAATTTGCATAGGACTTTTTCATTAAAGCTTATGAACTGCAGTAAGGTAAATAGATGAGAGAATAAAAAATATTTACAAATATACCAAAAATAATAAAATTGAAGACAGACTTCATTAGTAGAACACTTATCTTTGCAGGCACAAATAAAATAGGAGACAGAGCTTCAAGCATGGGAGAGGAAAAGGAAAGTCACCTCTTCTCACTCCAGCAGCCCTCTAGCCATCTCCTACTTTTCTCAGAATAATTCTCAATGCTTAAAAGGGACAAGGTGGAAGTTCTACAAGTCAAAGTGCTGTTGAAGCCCTATAAATGTGGTTTGCCTTTAAGCATGGCTCAAGTCTTACCATGCTTAAGAGGGTTTTCTTGGTTAGAAATGATTGGTTGCATGGAAGAGAAACACAGTCACATAAGCTAAGTGTAATGGGGGAGACGGGATGCTGTTGGGCAATTGCAGGAAAATCTCAATAAACCTCAGGAAGAGGGAGAGAACTAGAAATGCAAAGTTAGCCAGAACGAAAGTAACAAATCTCTGGGGCTGCATGCCCTTCTCTTTCTCTTCTCTTTTCTCCTCTTCCCTTCCCTTCTCTATCCTTCCCTTCCCTGCCCTGCCCTTCTACTTTTCTCTAGATATCTCTGCTTCGTTCTCCTTTTCTCTACAGACCAGCTTTTTCTGATACCTTTCTTGAGCCACCACTGACTGTGTCAGCCCCAGCTCATTTAAGTCCCCTAAAAAGAATAAGCAGAGTAACTGTGCCTCAACCCAAATTCCTGGGAAAGATAAGCTAATTGGCTTCTTGCAAACCAAAGGGTAATCTCCTGCTGGATTACCTGTGGTCAGGGATTCTAAATCATTTAGTACCAGTGTTGTCCCTCCTAGGGGTATCAGAGAAATTTGAGATGGGCTAAATTTGACCTAGTTTCAACTATATACTGTAGGTACACATTCTGCCTTTGCCAGGGCCTCTGTAAACATAGCTCCAAGGGGACCAGAATCTTACCCAACTCCATCTGTGGACATAGATTAAGATACTAGATCTAGCTTTTTGTTCCCAGAATATTGACTGACTCAACTTCTACTACTTTTTGTGACCATAAAAAAATGTTTTCTGAAAATACCCTATCCAATAAGTTATTGATTTTGACATCATTTAGCATGGCATTGGAGCAATACCTGTATCAGTAAATCTCTAGAATACAGGCTTTACTTTCTGTTGCCTCCCTTACTTTACCCATGACTCCCATTCCCTCTAACTCTATGAAAAACAACACAATTAAAAATGAAACTCCAGGGGCACCTGGGTGGCTCAGTCAGTTGAACGTCCAACTTCAGGTTAAGTCATGATCTCGTAGTTCGTGAGTTCGAGCCCCACCTTGGGCTCTCTGCTGTCAGTGTGGAACCTGTTTTGGATCCTCTATCCCCCTCTGTGTCTCTCAAAAAATAAATAAACCTTTGAAAAAATAATGAAACTCCAAATAATCTGAAATCAAGGATTATCACCATTTTTCAAATTATCAATTGTTCTACAAAATTTCTTAAGAATTAATGTATCTGTTCCCCTTCTTTTACTCTCTTCCCTTTCATTCTATTCTCTACCTTCCCTCCCCTTTCTGAACAACTTAGTCCAAAGCCATTTGGTAGAACTGAGCAAGGCAGGTATTCACATGGTGGGAGGGAAGTAACAGCATCTGGCATGGTGTGCTGGGACTCCAGAAGGATGGCTATGGTATGTGTGCAAGAAAATAGCCCAGAACCAAGAAGAGAAACTAGGGCTCCGTGCAGGAGGGCATCCTGAGCTAGGGTGTCTGAGCCCATGCAGGGTGAGATCATCCACTCAAAGGACAGCGGTGAAAATGGCCTGGCATTCAGGTCCCAAATGAGGTGAAGAGAGTGTACATTCAAGTGGAGAGGTGCCGAAGGGATCTGGTGCAGGGTATCAAAGCCCAAGCAGGGCAGGGAGGGCATCAAGAAAAATGCATGGTGAAGTAGACAATGCAATGATAACGGCATCTTGGATAAATACTTGAATATGTGACCAAAATGAAGTAACTACATTGAAGATAATAGGAACCAATTTTCTCACTGTCAATGAAAGGAGAAACTAGAATAAATGCTGTGGTGTTGGATTTAAATTGCAAATATTAGAGTTACCACATGGGTTAAAATATACAGAAAGATATATATAAATATACATAGATAAATAAATATAGTTAGGTATATAAAAGCTGTAAGTGTAGGTGCAATATTCTCTAGTTTTGTCTATTGAGAGAGCTAAACAGCAATACCTCCCAAAAAAGAGGCATACCTACATCCCAGTTCTTCATTTCTAAAAGCCATTCTACATAATAAGAAATCATGGGTCCCTGGAAAAATAGGTGATCTCAGAATGGGAACAGGCAAATATAAGATTACTCTGAAATATCATTTTTGTGCTAAGAAGTAAGGAAGTAATCAAAGAATGATGGGGACAAGCCAAAAGGATACAGAACCTAGATTGAAGAGGCTCCTACTAAATGAATCTGGGACAATTTGAGCATCAATGAAAATGATAATTATAAATTACCAGCCATTGGGTGAAATAGTATTTCATAAATGCATAGTGATATAAAACACAAATGAATATATTGAAATTTTGATGAGGACCAGAAGTTTATATAGCCTCAAAGTAAATCTTCATGAAATACCTAATAATTACAAAAGGCAAATGAGTATGTTTACAGTGGAAAAGTCTTTCAGATCCCACCTTAATCTAGTAATCAAATGAATACTACATAAAATGGGGCAAATAAAAAATGTGTCCCATATGATGGAATGAGAAGAGTATAGCATTATTTCTGTGATATTCTTGTCAAAGCACATGTTCTGAATCTCATTCATGAGGATGCATAATAAATGCAAATTGTGACATATTCTACAATACAGTTGACCTATTGTATTGACCTCAAAGTCCACAAGATCATGAAAATTAAGGAAAGTCTGAGAAAGTGTTCTACATCTGAAGACATTAAATATCAGGACAACTAAACACAATAAGTGTTTTTGTTTTGTTTTGTTATAAAGAACTTTATTGGGAAAGCAGGTAAAACTTGAATAGGAGATTAGATTGCAGTAATAAATAAAGGTATTATCCTGATTTTGATCATTGTATTTTGGTTGTATAGAAAAGAATCTATTGGAAAACATGAATATCTTTAAGCTCCAGCATTGTCCAGGTCCAGGAAGCAGGAAATCAGAGACAGGCAACAGAAACAAAATGTATATAGTGATTAAGTCTTTGTATTTAAAGTATTAAGTTTAAATAACTAAATACAGAAATCAAAATTATTTACAATTAATAAAAGAAAACATTTATTGAGCACTTTTTGTCAAGACACCACAATGTATTTATTATACATTCTCTTAATTTAAAAAAGAAAACAGCTAAGAAAGAATCATATTTTTCTTTAATTCAAACATGAAAAAAATTGCGCCATAGAACAGAATCTATTTGCGTAGATTACATCACATATGCATGTTAAGGCCAGTACTATAGAGTAAATGTTTAGCAACCGGCTCCCGAGAAGAGGGTAAACTCTGCTTTGTAGCATTTGCCAAATTCTCTGTTGTAAACCAAGGCTGATTTCAAGCTACCATCAAACATGGTCTCTGAGCACAGTGTTAGGAAGAAACGCACACAAGCTTTTCTTGCAAGCCAGTGCAAACCAGCTTCCAGGACAGCACCGGTTAAGGCTAAGTTTTGAAAACAGAGAACTGAAGTCCAGAGCCTACTATATCAGAATGTCTGTATTTAAATCTTCATATAAAGGGTGTACGTACAAAGGAGTATGCATACCTGTCTACACATAGGCGCCAGCACAGACGTCTGTCTGAATGAATGACAGACCCCTTACCCCAATAAAGAAATGACAGAAAATCCTTAAATAAATAACTAGGTCTTCATATAAGGGGAAAAAAACCCATTTTAATATAAAGCAGGGACATATTTTCTAAAAAAGATTAAGGACATATTCCTAAAACAACATAAAAAGAAGATCCAAATAGACCAGAATACTTGGCTAGAGATTTCACCAATTATTAGAAAAGAAATAAAAAAATAATACAGATAAATAGACATAGGTAAATAAAAATGAGATAGTGCATTGTTATCTGTTATACATTATAGATTATATTAAATTACATGTTGCATATATAATACATAAAGGACATGAAGTTGTTTGACATATCTTCCATCCAACCTATGACAGTCATTCTAATTATTTCTTAACATTTATTTATTTTTTAGAAACAGAGAGAGACAAAGCATGAGCAGGAAAGGGGCAGAGAGAGAGGGAGACACAAAATCCAAAGGAAGCTCCAGGCTCTGAGCTGTCAGCACAGCATGGCCTGAACCCATGGACCCTGAGATCATGACCCAAGCTGAAGTCAGACATTTAACCAACTAAGCCACCCAGGCACCAGGCACCCCTATGACGGTCATTTTATGTATCAACTTGACTAGGATGATTCTGGATGTTTCTGTGTGAGTGTTTTAAAATGAGAATTACATTTAAATAGGTGGACCCAAAGTTGAGAATAATTCACTCTGGAGGGCTATCTCTAACTAAGCTTTTCCTTCAAAGAATTACTGTAACTTAAATACTCTTTGACATTCAGGATTTTTGATTTTTTGGCAGCCATTTAGCTCTCACTGATGTATTTCATTCATATCTATTGTATCCATTACAATAGTGCTACCTGATTAGGAAAATCAATTAATTTATATTTATTGTTTTGTTCCATTTTTTCCAGAATCATAGTACTTCGAAAGTTAGAGGAAATAGCACATTCATCTCTGGGTCCCTTACTACAATTAACTGATTGTTATTCACCTGTTGATTACCTGTTTCTTCTGTTTCAGGTCAATAACTGTGGTTCTCCTCTGCTTTTTGCTCTATTATCCCCAAACATAGTAATTATGGACTGCCTCTTAATTGTGACATCTAGAGTAAGTTATGATACGATTCAGTTGTTGGATAAGGATATTAAGGCTCAGGAAATATAAGAACTCTACCTGAAGACAGGCCCAATGATAGAGGATAGAGCTGCGTTCATAATTCTTAGCTCAGAGTCAAGTGGGGGATATTGGAAGATTTTTACAACTGAATTTTTTCCTTTGGAAAACATCTATCTTTAGCAATCTTCTGTCACATTTTATTTTATATTAATATGGCAAATTATCTTAAAATTACTGGTCATTTTCAATAAGTGTCTTTATGTTCTCAGTGCTATTAATAACAGGCTTGGGTTATTATAAACAGAATTAATCAAGAAGAGAGCCCTGATTCCATCTTTGTGCATACTTTATAGAGTGTATCAGATAATTATAGATACATATAAAATAGATGTAGAAAAGCCCTTTGGGATAAAAGAGGGAAGAAAATATTGTTCCAGATATGAACAAAATTGTCAAAATGTAGCTGTGTTCTTACTTCCCTTTCTAGTACATTCTTTGTAAGTTATTACCCAAAAGAAGAAGGGCACTGGGAATAGAAACTTATATATAAACAAGAGACACAAATGATAGAATGAAAACTCAAGGAAGAAAGAGATGGAGTTCCTGTCAAATTCTTCCCTTAAGTAACCATTTTCACACACAATGGTAATGAGTTGAAATCGTCATTGCTCTTAGTCTGTTCCTCTTGTCCTTCTTTACTAATTAAAGTTCACAACATTAATATTACAAAATAATATAAAATACATTTCCATGGTACATGTTTTTATGTATAAATTTACTTAATCACTATAGCAATGAATAAGTATTATTTTCCCTAATTTACAGAATAGACAATAAATATCAGGAAGGTTAAAGGACTTTTTTAAGGTTGTGAGACAGTGAAAGAGTAGGAACTTGAACCTGGGATCTTATGAAATCAAAGCTATATCTGTACTATGGATTCTTCTCTGCTTTGGAATCCTATGAACCAAACAATATTTGGGAAGGTGGAAGGAGCATTTATGGTTATATAAGAGTTTATACCAACCTCAACCATCCAGCCTCAAAGCAATGTCTTGGCAAAGGAATACATTTTGGAAATTTTTTTATAATTTCAAATAATTTAAAATCTTTACTTTCACTTTACTAGTATAATGAAGGGACTTGAAGGCCATAACAATGCTTCTTTGAAATTTCTTTTTTGTCTTTGATGAGTTGTTTTATACTACTGTTGTTCCTATGCATCAGGACTTCCAGTGTCTCTGCAAAACTTAGCCCCAGCTTGTTAAGCCAATGCCATTCTTTCTTCTTTGTCTCTCCTTCTTGTTCTGAATTTCTAAGCTCTAAGGATCTTTGCATAAATTATCTTATTTAGTCTTAACAAAAGTATGGCAAGATAAATATTAGTCTCAGAGACATTGATGTGACCAAGGTCTTACATCTATAAAATCACTAAGTAGACATATCTAATTTAAAACCCATATCCTTCCTGATACACCACACTACCAGTTTTATATATCAAGAAATCCTAGAAACTGCTATAGAAAATGTGATTTTTTGATTTTCAGATGTTTTGCCTTTTAGTAGTTCATTCCATACATATATGGGATAATGTGTTTTAGTCTAAACTGAAGGAAAAAGTATCAAATTAGAATAATCAAAAGATGCTAGTTGATATCATGAACATCACTGGAGTTCACACTGATGCTTTCTATTAACTGAGCTTGATAGAATCCAAAGAACAGACAGAAATTTCTACATTCTGTGTGTAAGGGTGACTCACACGTTTCTGAGGCTTAATGTTAAGGCCCCTAATTCGACAGCATGCTGAAGCTGTCTTATGTAGAAAGAATCTGGCTTATGTAGAAATGGCTAAAAACTAGCAAAAAAAAAAAAAAGGATTTATTTTCCTACCATTTCTTAACCTTTAGAAACCCTTTCTGACTTATTTTCTAGAAGAGTGTTTTGCTAAAAAGGCAATGATTTCCCAATTTAGATATTTGTTGTCTGAACCCCAGTTGTGCTTATCATCATGGTTGTCTTGGTCTAAGTTACACAGAATGGTATAGGGATTTCAATGATTCTTAGAGCTCTAAAGACTGCACGTAATGGAGCCCAAGTGATGTTGCATTATTGGCAATCATCCTGGAACTAATAACAGCAGTTATTGGGCCTATAATCTCCCTGGAATTAACAGCCAAACTCTTTTTTCTCAATTTGCAGGACATCGTCATTACCATTAAAAGGCAGTTAAGATGATAATGTGCCACTAACTCATGCGGTGGGCAGCAAAGGGTTATAAGTGAAAATGCTGAGACAGCAGCCCTGACTCAGCCTATGGATGTAGATGTTCTTGTCTCCTTGGGCTGCAGCTGGGAGAAAATTTTAAAGGGACAGAAAGTGGTCACTCAGGATCAATGTTTCTGTTTGTTGGTTTGTTTGCTTCTTTGGGATGACTCCCTTCCTAGTGGCACCAAAGAAAGTCAGTTCTTTTCTCACTCAAATGACAGGACTTCTTATGGCCCTCCTTATTCTAAGATTTATAGCAGTAACCAAGTATTTGAGAACAAAGAAATGCAATTAGAGCACACAAAGAGACTAGGAAGAGCAGTAGTCCTAAGGGAGGAAAAGCTGTCAGAACTACCTAAGGTAAGGTGAGACCAGGGAAGTGTCAAGTGCAGAGTAGAGAAAGTGACAGAGAAATGTGATTCACATCAATAAATATTTGTTGAGTCCCTGCTGTGCTGCAGGCATCAAGATATGCACTGGTGATAAGATAGAGACCTACACAGCCTTCATGATCCCTTCCCTCTTAGAGCTTACACTAATCTGAGAAGATAAACACATGTGATAAGTATTATACACACATATGATACATATTTTTTAAATTCAATGAAAAGTGCAGGGTGCCATGGGAACATACAGCTAGAAATTCTAAGGAAATCCAAAAGAAGTCACTATAGAGCAGCACAACAATAGGTGAAGAAATTAAATGAACCAATAAGAATTGAGGTAACACCAGGGTGCCTGCTTGGTTCAGTCAGTCAAGAGTCAAACTCTTGATTTCGGCTCAAGTCATGATCTCATAGTTCTTGAGTTCGAGTCCCACATCAGGCTCTGCACTGACAGCAAGGAGCCTGCTTGGTATTCTCTTTCTCCCTTTCTCTGTCCTTCCCCTGCTCTCTCTCTCTCTCTCTCTCTCTCTCTCTCTCCCTCTCTCTCTCTCTTTCTCCATAAATAAATAAATATATAAATAAACTAAAAAAAAAAAAAAGAATTGAAGCAAGACCAGTAAAACCTCTGAAATCACCAAAATAATTGGAAATTAAATAACCTGCAGTAGAGATGATAATAATGGCAATAATCATGATGGCTACCATTTACATAGCTCCTGATTTATGTCATGCTAAGTGTTTATATAAAATATATTTGAATGAATATGACAATTTGGGTGAGTATTAACATCTCATATTTATAGGTATATAAATTGTAACTTAGGTAAGTTACCCAAGAATAACTAGCAAATATCAAAGCGGGGAGTTGAACTTGTATCGGACTAAGTACATAGTCCATTCTCTTGACCAACATGCTATATTTCAATGCCCACAACTAAATGGAGAATAGCACTTAAGGTTCCATAGCCAGCTCTATATATTCCAGCCAAGTATATAAGGGACTCGAGGGAAGACTAGAGAACAGAGGAAATACAAGGATATTCGGGCCTCCAAGCACATGAGCTCTCTATTACCAATTTGTTACTGAGGTAGGATTCATGTTCAAGTTTAGTTGACTTTATTTAGATTATAAAGAGATCAAATTAAATAAATTTAACTAATTAACTTAGCATACCCATAGATCTGCAATATATTAATTACTCAAAACTTTTGAAATGATTTCTACTGGTTTAAATGACATCTGTTCCAAAACAGATTTGAAACACTTTAAACAAGGATGATAATAACAGCAAAAATCATTTAGCACCAGAAAAACAAAACAAAACAAGAATCTGAAAATAATGGTGGGAAATGTCAAAAATTCTGATTCAAGAGAGCTACAAAAAAGGAGAGAATATGATTTCTTTCTGAGTTTTGTAGAAATAAAGGCAAAGAAAGATACAGGATATGATATATTGCTCTCATTGTCTACCAGAAAAGCAATCCACTTAATAAGAAGAAATATGCTTTTTTTTTTTTTTTTCCAATCTAAGTAGTAAGAGGAATTTGCCACTGGGATCTTTATACAAGACAAACTGAGCAACGTAAAGAATGCTCCAATAATTTCCACCATAATGATCTTATCAGGTTATTTTCACATCATCTCTGTCTTTTTAAAGACTTATAGGAAACAACTTTTGAGGTGTCTGCTTAACATATAAACCATAAGGTCAAGCTACTGACTCCTACCAGATACCTGATATTCAAGTTATGACAAATGAGAATGTGCACTGGTCAGAAGCTGACTTGGAGGGGAGAGTGGGTACATTGTGGCGGAGTTTGGAATCAATATTTACCTATTCCTTCTGCTATTATTCCCAGGGTTCCTCCCTTCCGGAGGTCTGGTTCTTTAACTTTTCCTTGAATTCCTTGAGATACCTCAGGAATTTTCTAAAAAATGCCACTTTTGTAAAGTTAGCTTGCATTGGTTCCTTTAATTTGTAACCCAATGTCGTATTTAGTACAATTTCAGATTTAAGAATCATAGGTCAACTTCTAGGATACCTGAATTAGTATTGCTCCTGCTTACAAGCTAGCTTTTGTTTACTAGTTAGCTTACACTAACTCATGACCAGCCCTACTTATCTGACAGAAGAAAAAGCAAATGTTCCAGAGATAATGTCTAAATAGGAATTGGCATAGCAGGTGGTATACTAATCAATGTTTTAATGCACTCTTTCTGCTTTCCCCTTGCAATTTCCTTTTTTTTAAATGAAATTATGAGCTTTTAAATTTTTTAATGTTTATTTATTCTTGAGAGAGAGACAAAGAGAGAGAAAGAGAGAGAGAACATGAGCAAGAGAGGGGCAGAAAGAGAGGGGGACATAGAATCCAAAGCAAGCTCCAGGCTCCAAGCTGTCAGCACAGAGTCTGACGTAGGCCTAGAACTCATGAACCTGCTAGATCTTGACCCGAGCTGAGCCTAACATTTAACTGACTGAGCCACCCAGGAACCTCTCCCTTGCAATTTCTAACAAATGTCAAAGAATACTAACATTAATGAAGAAGTTATATGCAAACAATGATGGGGAAAACACATATTATATAATTTAGGTACTTTGCATAAACTTTGTCTTTAAGAGCCAATCTTTGGGTTGATGTTTGTTGAGATGTGACAGCCCTTTGTCCTTTAAATTCTATAACTTTGAGATATAGTAGTCAAATAGACATTAAACATTAAGATTATTGGTGGGGGGTGGGGGTCACATAGTCCAGCCCTGACCCAAGGACAATATGGTCTTTCTACTCCTTCCCTCTGCATCCATGTTATTCACCAGGTCGCAGTAACTGATCTGCAGTTTTCTCCTTGATATCTCCATCCCCAATTTCTTCAATGCATGAGTAGAAAACATAGAGTTTACTTTGATCTGGCATAACAGCTGATAATCTGTATGCAAAGAATAGACCACATTGAATCTAGGGAAAGGCAGGAGATGCTTCTGCAGATTAAATTTTCTTTTTCCAATCAAAAATGAGAAAACGCACCCATGCCTTCTACTCCATGAATAAAGTAAGATGTGGAAAAAGAAAACTGAACTGTTGCCCTGGTGCCACCGCCCTCTAAACTTTACAGCCCCTTCCTCTCTGTGCCACTCCTCAGTACCTACCGGCATTATTATCTCTGTTTGAGAAAAATGCGCCAGAAATCCTAAATAGTTTGCCCAAGTGGGTTTGAAATCAAACATACGTATTTGAGTCCAAAGCCCATGATGGAATGTTTTAAAGCTCTCCCACTCTAAGGACATTTCAGAATAATAAGTAGGGTCCAAACATGGCAATGATGAGTTCAGACAGAAAAAGGACAAAAGCAAAACAAGAACATATGTACATTTAATTAAAACTGGGAGAGCAGCACAGTAGGTGGATGTGCTGTCTTGGCAGGCAAGAGAGTCAGGCTCCAGCCGTGCCTGAGCAAATCAGCGTCTGTGTGATTTGACCTGCCTGCAGCAAAACACTGAAATCCCTGGGGACTCTCAATTCTCTCCGATTTAGGATATTTGAAACTGTCATGAAAGAGTTAAGCAAATTAATCATTTCTACTTTGCCTTCTCCTCTGCTTTGGTCGTCTCTCTCTTTTAAATGTCTTTTAAAAGTATACTGTAATAAAAAATGCCTAAGACATAGAGTCAGAATACCAAGCTCTGATCCCACCAACTTTTTATATATTCTGGGAGAAATCACTGAGTCAGTCACTGCCTTCCCAAACTTCGGTTTCTTGCTTCAACCTACAGACCTCACCCGACATATCTACTTTAAACTAATCATGACCCAGGCAGTTGTTACTTAAGGATCAGTAGAAACAGAGAGGACTGGAGGCCTTTCCATTTTAAGTTTGGTTTCCAGTGTGACGAAGAGTGCTAGGCTCAAAGGCCTTGATGATTGTGGAATTCTACTGAGTTTACCTCAAGCTTTAAACCCCTGCTTCACTCCTACCTTGTCCTGTCTTTACTCCACAAGACAGACCAAAATACATGACTATATCCCTAGTTCTCTAAGTTGGTGCTCCTATGGACTGATCAACTATGACATAATAATAGCACCAGCTGTCTGTAAGGATTCATGGATAACTGCATCTCCTGATGGCATGCCCTTTCTAACACATATGACTTCGTTGTATATTGCCTTGAGCCTGAAGCAAGCCTATCTCAATTCCCTATCATTCTGCTGGCATTTCCTGCACCAAAGCTAGGAGCTGTGTCATTTCTTCCAATCCAGGTCACTCTTTGACCTTACTTTTTTCCCTTCCCCACTGGCTAATATTATTACCATCATCCCAGCACACCTCATAGCAGAACCCATCTACTATTGACAACTTCATGCTTTGAACCTTGAGTTCTTCATCTATTTAGTAAGAAAAGTAGGCAAAATAATAAGAAATAACTCTTTAAACTTTGTAATTTCACTCACAACTTTGCTTTACATGCCTAATAAGTGACTCCCAAGTGTTCCTTTAGATTTTATGTTCTTCCTTCCAACACTTTCTACTTATTATTATAAAATCTTAGAGGTTAGGGACTTTTTTCTTCATCTTTTGTACCTTGCCTTCTTCTCTCCTTTATCTAACAATACCCTTCCTTCCAGTAGCTAGAGTAATGCCTTGCATCTAAGAAACACTCAAAGTTTATCCAATTAAATTGAAGGCATTTTCATCAGCCAGGGAAATTATGTAATGATGCCTCAAAGAGATCAGGAAGCTATTGGAATAATATAGGTCCAGGATGGCAGTGACAGAGGAGAAGAAAAATAGTCAAATTCCAGATTTTTTGGATATTTTACAATTTTTAAATTAAAATCCAACAGTATTTGCTGAGAGACTAGATACAAAATATGAGAGAAGAGAGTGTGAATGTCACTACAACATTCTACAAAGATTTCTTTCCTCCGTTTTTCAGAGCATGCAGAAAATTTTCTCTGTGATCAAATGCTTTTTAATTCTGATCAGTGAGTGGAAGGTCTCACTGAGCAGATTTTTTGGTTGGTTTTTTTTTTTTTTTTTGGTTGTCCCTTCTGTCTGCCCAGAGATCAGCAGTATTTGAGATGGTGATCCTCTCACTAAATGGGAAAAGCCCCTCAATTAACTCATAATGAAAATGTAGTATGAGAGTGAGAACTCTTTACTGTTTACAGTACTAAGATTTGGAGGTTGATTCTTATAGCACAATAGATTAGTCTTCCATATTGATAAAAAAAAAAAAAATTCCCCTAGAAGTACAGTGCTGCTCTATTAAAATCTAATCTGGCATTGGTTATGACTAAGTGGTATGAAAAGAGAAAAGAGTGACATCAAAGTGTAGAAAGATGATATTTCATGTTATCCAAAATTACAGCATTTGATAAAAAACATCACTTACAATGACTTGAAATGCAGATAACAACAACTTGTAGCTTTCTAGGAAAAACAGAACATCAGTAGTATGTGCTAGCTACTACTGGCAGCATTTGACAGACTGCTACAAAAATAATAAGAAAAAAATGACCAGTTTCCAAGCAGGAATTAAAAAGATTAGGACAGGTCCAAAATTAGGAGTTTGTAACATTGGAAAAAGCAACTGTAAATGAAAACAGTAAATAAAAATTTATAAAACATATTGGATGAAAATACCAATCAAATCTCAGCCTGTGGCAAGGATCAAACCACGAGCCTGGTCATTGCAGACATTTTTTAAAGGTCTGAATGAATTAACAGGTTGAATGAATTAAAGTTGTAGTTAAAAAAATCCAATGAGTTCTACAAAATGCCCTCTGGAAAAGATGATAAAAAATGTACTTCTCCACCAAAATCTTACAGGATCAAGATTCCTACAATTTAGTTGAGAAACAAAAGTAAATAGATACTACAAAGAGAACCATGGGTTGGTTATTGGCACGTTTCTTACCGGAATCAAATAGAGAAAAGTTAAACACATTTCTGAGCAGGACAGTCTGTTAAAAAAGAAGAAGGAGAAGGAGAAGGAGGAGGAGGAGGAGGAGGAGAAGGGGAAGGGGTAAGGGAAGGAGATGGAGAAGGAGATGGAGAAGGAGAAGGAGAAAGAGAAGGAATGAAGAAGAATGAGAAGGAATGAAGAAGAAGGAGGTGGAGGAAAAGAAGGAGGGAAGAAGGGGGAGGAGGAGAGGAGGAGGAGGAGATAGAGGAGAAGGAGGAGGAGGAGAAGGAGAAGAAGGAGAAGAAGGAGAAGGAGGAGGAGAAGGGGGAGGAGGAGGAGAAGGGGGAGGAGGAGGAGGGGGAGGAGAAAGAAGAAGAAGAAGGAGAAGAAGAAGAAGAAGAAGACCATCAGTTTGGACTTAAAAGAGACTAGGATTTATTAAAATCTAAAATGACCCATGAGCACGAAACTTCTACCGGTAGGAAACAGGCTGTGAAACCTGTTCAGTCACCAACAAGAGCATATTCTCCATTGCTTTTTTAGATATGGCCAATGAGCATAACCAAGAAAAAAAGGAACCCCAAGACTATAGAGCCAAGAGTCATAAAGAATACTGAACTTGAGAACTCCAAGAAGCAAAATAAAGACCTAGTTAAGCAACATTTTTCAATCCAGGACAGATCTTAAAATTTTTGATCAGTAGGATTTTATACATTCAGCAGAGCAGTAAAATCACTGTGTGCCTCCCAATCTTTCTTTTTATAAATGGAAGTATTAAGTGTGGTTCCTCAACTGTATATTCATTTTTCTTTCTAGTTCATAGGATCCTAGATCTAGAGGAGCCACATTCAAAGTTACTTTGGAGATTGTCATGCATCACCTAGTGGTCCTGGAGTTTGACCTTGAAAGAGTAAGTGGTCCTTTTGAGTTGTCTCTCTTGTAAAGGAAGTCGTGGATTTCACGTGGGAGGAGAAAAGTAAATCAAATATTTGTTGGCAAGTAGGGTGTTTGTGTTAGTTATTAATTCTACATCTACAGATTTCTCCCTACTTCCAGATTATTTGTTTGATTCTCTTCCTAGTTTCCTTCGTAATGTGTAAGGACATGAGAGAGGGATGATGAGTTTTCACGAATGAGTTGTGAGTAGAAGTAATGCATGCCACTACTCTAGAATTTACTCTCATTGGCAAGAATTTAGTCACTACTACAAGATCTTCTAGAGCTCCCTTTTTTCTTTCTGGCATGGAGATCAGCAATTTTAAGAAGGTAACTACTTCATCTGTCTGAATCCCTGAATGATTACAATGACAGAATCTCCCACTTACCCATAATGGAAAGTTAATGTGAGCACTTTGTTATTTGTTAGTTTGCTATTTCAACCACTAAGGTCCTGATAGATAAAAGAAAGGAGCATTTCCATATCAGTATTTGTTGTAGTAAATAATTTGTTGCATTTATGGCAAAATGATATACATTTTTTATTATTGCTGGTAGATAGTATGATTTGTTAGGTCAAGGTTAATAGAAGGTCTTACTTTCTTCAGAGATTTCAGGTTTTTAGTTTTTACTGCAATACATAAAATTTCATTTGAAATTCTGATCATTCTTTTCTTAAAATAAATAGATAAATAAAACGATTAAGCGATAAAACAAGTCTTCACCACTGATGCATGTTAACCAGGCAGGTATCTGTTTGCTTTATTATTAAAGAAACTTTCTTTTGAGTAACTCAACAATGTTTGAGTAATTCCTTTTGTAATAGTCACAGGCTTAGAATGACATGTAATCTGTTTTTCTTCTACAACAGTATGCGCCAACGTTTAAAACATAATGGGAAACTCCAGTGAAATCAAAGAAAGATCAACATAACTGCAGACGACAGATATTCCTTGGATTTAGGATGATGCATTGATTTCAATAAATATCATTACTAGGAAGGAAACAGATGAAACTACAAAGACTAAAACCCTTTGGGGCAGCCAAAATTATTTGACTCTCTTAGAGAACAATGTCGCCTAACACTATTTCTTTCATCCTACTGGAAAGTGACAGTTTCTTTTCATTTCCTCGGGTCTATTTCAAAGTCTGTGTTTGGAGATCTTACTTCTTCTAAAGCCTAAATCATCCTTGATCCAGAATCCAGCAATGTGGGTGAAACAATCAGCTTTTCTGCCCAATCCTGTTTCTGGCAAAAGGTAGATAATGAATTTAACAGAATTGATTTTTTTTTCCCAGATCATAATGTTCACTCTTCAGTGAGCCAATGATGTGGTTTATATGAGGGCTCAGAGAAAAGCAAAGCTATTGTAATTATTTGGATTTCTTAACTGGCCATTATCAAGTGATTAGAATAAAAAAAGATTAATTGAACTCAATCAGCTAAAATCTCTGTGGATGTAATCTGAAATCATCCAGTGGCATCAGACTGGGTATTTTTATTAAGATATCACAAACAAGGCAGTTAAACTTTATCCTTTCCTTTAAATACTTGGTTTCATGAATCTGCTATTTCTATTTCATTAACTAGGAATTGTTTTCTGTATGATTTACTTGGGCTACCCATCATGGGTTTTTTTTTCCTTATTAAAGACCACTGTTTTCTAGATAAGATATGAAAAATTATCCTGTACAGTCCTTTATCACCTAGGTCTCACTCCTAAAGATATATTTATTAATTCATTCAACTACTTGAAAGAGGGCAATGATAATGAGTTAAGGCATCAATTTAGACAGCCCTTTGAAAGTTAATCATGTTCTCACAATCTCTTTATCTGTTAAATGGGTATAATAACAACTACCATTAATGGTGGCCATATGATTTGATGTATCTAACACTCTAGGCACATAGGCTAAAGGTAAGAAAGGAGTCAATAAATGACTACTGCTATTTGATCACGATAAGATGAAAAAATAACACAGGAGGGTTTAGGAATGATAGATTTATATCAGAGTCATAATAAGTAACTCTTTAAAGTCTTAGTTGATAGTAAGTTTTTTGAGAGCAAGGATCATGTTTCATACAAATTTTGGGTGCTTTAGACCGAATACCATGTCTTGTACAAAGTGGGTATTTAACAAATGCCTGACAAGTGACTACATTTTCACAATTTAAGTCCATCTTGCATTTTTCTTGCAAGTTTTTGTGCAGTGGTGGTGTTTTTACCTGGATTCTATCGATTTCTTTAAGGTGTGGTTGGGGTACACATGCAGATCAAAGAAAAGAGACTAACCCCTCGCTTTGGTGCTCTGTTTTCATTTGTTGGCTATGTACTGGTGGACAGCATAAAATATTTTCCCATATTTAGAAGCTAGTCAAACTACAACCCAAACTTGGGGGTTTCTAAATTTATTCTTATTTGGCAAAAAGAATGTTTTCATTTTCCAAAAGGACTTAAAATGCTCAAACAGTTGCAAACAACTCTTAGAAGGAACATTTTAATGAGCCAAATGTAAATATATGTAAATAAATTAAACCCACACAAATTAACTTTCCATACAAGTACTTATAATTAAGAGAAAAAGTGTCTGACAGTAGAAATTTGGGTTTTGCTTAGCTTTAGTTAGCCAAGAGAAACAAATTATGTCCAAGATTATACTGAATCTATTATGTGGAAATGCAGAAATATCACTGATTTCCTTGGGCTTTCACTCACAGTGTAGCTCCCAGAACTCAGGACAAATCCAACTTGCAGGGGAACTCATTAGCATCCAATCCATGTTTTATATAGTCTCTTCCCCCAGTTCAGTGCAGCAGCTTATGAGAGAATAGCCTAATACAAGAAAGGTAAAACTAAGGCAAACTCACCAAATTTACGTATAATTCTAACCCTCTCTCCTCCAAGTCACTACTATATACTCCTAACATTGGCAGATACCCCAGCCCTAGGCAAATCCATCAGTCTGTTCCTTCTATTTTAACATGAACATCATTTTTCAAAATATGGATCTCCAACATTAGCATCCTTCCTGCAGATGTCTTCTCAACATCCATGTAGCTCTGTCCACCCTTACTTTGTGACTTCCTATGAACTCCTTCCTAAACTGAATCTAAACTCAGATGACATTAAGGAATTCCCCCATAAAGGGCAGTTCTTTACATTCGTTGATGTTTTTCACACAATTATTAACAAAACAACCAAGGAAAACCAAACCCAAGACTTCTTAATACCAAGAATCCCAGGTCCAGCAGCATCAAGGACACTGTGATAGTTTCAAAAGCACAAATAATGACATTGAAAAGAGACAATCTATGTACCGGACCATTCCTGTGGCTTCCTCTCTCCCTTAGGTGCCTAGAAGCACTCTATCTCTGTGGGGTCTCTCAGTAATACTAGTGACAGTAGGCACACTAACCGAGACAATTATGTGAGTTCCCAAAGCTCAAAGCTCAGGTTTTTCTGACCAAAAACTTCCCTTTGTTACAGTGTGGATCAGGTGATCCCTGAGTTTCTCTACAGAAACTCAGAGTTTCTCATCTCTGGGTTTCTCTACAAAAGTGTAAATCAGGGTAGGAATAGGGTTCCTCTCCTGCAGCACTATCCACTGAGTATCTAACCATATTCCAGCAGAGCACTCCTCTGATGGGATGAGAGCTTGGGAGCCCTGGTGAGTCTTTGTTTAAGTTTTCTTCCCCAACAAACCATACTTCATACTGAAGTGGTGTCTGTCCCTAATTCTCTGGTTCTGCAAACATTTATTTCCCATAAAGATCACCTAGGCCAACATCCTATCTAATGTAAGATCTCTGTCTATAGCATCCTCAACAGATATCTTCTATTTTCAATAACTTTGTATTGCCTATTTATTCATCGCTTTCATTACAAAGAAATTATACAGTACCCACAGTGCTTAGTAAGGACTGTACACCAATTAATAATATAGCTGTCTCATAGTATTCAAGATCTTCTGTGGTCAAAACAATCCACATTTTTCAGCTTTATCTCTCACTAGTGAAGAGTGACTAACATATCAAGCACCTGTAAAAATCCAAATACCATACATTTAATTTTCATACTTCTTAAAAATTGTCCCAGTAATACCACAAAGGAGACATACATGAAGATATCAAGTTCTTACCCTACTATTGTTACCCTTCCTGTGGACTGGTTCCCAGCATCTGCTTTATTTTCTCCAACTCCTATTGAAGAAAAAAACCAAAACCAAAACCAAAACCAATATGAACAAAAAAAACTCTGAGGTTTTAAAGGTTATTTTCTTTATGTGTTATCATTTACCTAATAAGTAGCCAACATAATTCAGATACAGGTTTGCCTGCTTCCGCGCCAATGAGTTTCCTAGCATACCATGTAGTTTCTGTGCCTGGCACAGAATAGATGTTTGATAAATATTTTCAGATATGTGTATGAAAAAATAAGTAAAATGTAAACGACAACATCATTTTGCCATTCTAAAACTGCTTCTGACCTGAGGCTTTTAGAAAAATTTACATTATTTTCTGTACAAAAGAAATTATAGTAAACATATGTTCTCCAACAATTTCTAAGATATACATTTAAAGATTACTTTTCTCTGGTTTTTCAGTGATCTCAGAAATTGTTCTCAAATTACTCTGTGTTCCCGTCTTCTGCCTTTAATAAATGGATTGCCAACTACCACAAAACATTAGCTTTAAAGTGGATAAAAATGCCGCTTGACTTATAGGTTGGCTGAGCTGCAGAAATGTGAAGGCGATATAAGGCTACTGATGAATTTTATTTACTGACTTAAGGAAAAAAAATCATCACTTAATTTATAAGGCCTGACCTAGATGAAACCCCCAAGAGCCAGGCTCTTACTTGAGAATGCACATCAGTGTCTTCAAATTCGATTAGTGTGATTTTCCAAGACATAACCACAGCTCCCAGCAAAGTGTCCAACCACTGGAAACACAATCAATCATGCCAGGCATCATAAGCTTAATGCAAGCCCCCTGAATGCATCATGGACAGACATGGGAAAAACAAGCAGGGAAGAAAAAATGTAAAGCCTTGCTAAGTAAACATAATTCACACACAGAATTTTAAATTGCCCTTCTCCCACTCAGTGAAAGAAGATTTCACACCAATGATAAACAGTGGAGATTTGATACCTGAGCAAATCTCCTCTGGAGATATCCTTTGACAAGGTAAGAAGCTAAACAAAAAAAACAAACAAAAAAATTCAAGAGATATCTTCTCATATTGTCATATAAATAATACAGCCAATAGCTTAACCTTCCCTCACTCCCCACAGATGTAAAGCACCTTCAAGAGCATTTTCGTACAGGTAAACAAATTAAGTGAATGATTTGTCTGTAGTTACAGAATTCACTGGGAACAGAGGCTGGAACTCAAACTGAAGTCTGTGGACTCACAGTTAAGAACTTTGATCACTCTATCATGCAAGGTCCTAAGACACACAAACACTGTGCTAGCTAGGGATGAGGACAGTGAGAAAAATAGTATGAAACTTCTTCTGTCAGTGAGCTTATGCCTAAAATGATGCTCTCTTAGATCTGGAAGGCCACTTACAGATAAGCTACCCCAGACCTTTGATATTTTGCAGATGAAGAAACTAAGGTCACATAAATAAAAAGATTTATTTAAGATTACAAAGTTAGTCACAAAATCTGGTCTAAAATTCAGTTATTCTAACCCTTCCCTCATTTTCTCCCCAACTTCACCACGGTAGGTCAAATACATGAGCCAGTGTAGGATAGTCCTGGCTCAAATCAGATGTGAATATTCCTGCTGAGTGATGGTAAGTATTACTGCTCTACCCACACACACTTTGTTTTACAAGAAGGCTGAAGAGCCTCCTGTATGAATGATGGGTCACATACACAGCTGACTGTGATGGCACAGTAAAGTCTCACAGAAAGGATGCACATCCAGAGGAACCAAATTGTCTCCACCTCCCAATCCCAAATAAATGTCCTACGTGAAGATGGTAGCACCACAATGAACCAAAGTGAGCAATAGGGATTAACAGTTGAGGGAGAAGTCATTCAGGGATGAGCAATGGCTCAGATTCACTTTGCAGAAAGAATGTTGTCATGCCCTATGGATATCCCAAAGTATTTGGAAGAACTTGGAGCTCTGAAATGGAGACTGAACTCCTATTATTACACAAACAGTGGCTAATAAGATTCAAGCAATATTGCTAATGTGACCTTGTTGGTACCCACGGGTAGTAATCCATGAGTAACTTCAGTTCGCTTTTTTAAAAAATCTAAAACAAGACTAAGACATGCTTAATGAAGAGTAGGCAACAGCTTCAGAGACTTGATATTGTGGATTATAGAGAGTGACTTCATTGACAGCTGAGCCGATCATGGATGGCTACAATGATCTGAAAGACCTGTTTATAGAATAAATGGTGAAATCGGAGAGCAAGATTGAATAATGGAACTCCATTAAGTTTCAACATTTCTTTTGGATTATTGGTCATATCAATGAATTCTTACTTTTAACCCAGACTATAAAACCTTCTAAATCTTCTAATCTTCTAAAATCACTCTAAATCTTCTAAGATTCTACTACATCTGGCAATTGCATGAGATATATGAATTAAATACCACTTGGTGAGAGACAATTTAGCTGTCTCTAAAACAAGATTTCTAAATTAGAGATAACTCTCTATACAGTAGTAAGAAAATAATTTCTAACTGGAGAAAATACCAGAAGTAATCTAACTCCTTTGTTTTTAATCTGGAATGGGCACCAGAATCATACACGAAACTCTAGAAATATCTCTATGTAACCACATTCATTATAAATCCCTGATTTATAAAACCTCCATTAATGACTTTGATGTGCATCTCTGGTTGAGAAGCTTTTATGGAATTTTCTCCCTTCCCAACATACCAGCCATAGCAGATAGGTAACCAGACATAGGGTGAAATACCTTAAATGCATGTCAATTCCATTTTTGCATAGCTCTAATTATTTGAGGGTTCATCCACATGCTAATTATTATTCCATTTCCCTGTATTTTCTAGCTACTTATTTTGGTTTAAGAGCAACACAGAAAAAGTCTATTGCTTCCACTGTTAAGTCATCCTACCTTTTAAAATTTACATATAAGCCAACTACAATTTTCAGAAGTAATCTGACTCATGTCAGAACTGGTATTAGAACTCAAGTCTTCAAACCCTGAAGTGGCCTATTCGCTATGTAGGTTGAAGTCTAATTTTTCTTTCACCCCTAAAATACTATGAAGTTTTTCTATACCTTAAGGCTGTGGTTCTCAACCCTATCAGACTCAATGCCCCTTTATATAAGAAGCATTGAACTTACTTTTACCCTCCTAAAATGAAATTCATAGATAATGCAATCTACCTACACACATAACTTTTTTTAAAAAGAGCAATATAATTGTGACATAAAGTAATGTTTTTAAAAATATTATGTATTTCAATATAAATGTTTGGGCTACACCAGTAGAATGCTTGAACATACGTGTAGAATGTGTTGAATCACTAGGAATGTGACAATTACAGGTGCAGACTGACTCAGTTAGGTGTGTTGTAATATCATGAGCAGCATTGTAGAGAGTAGTACGCTTTTCAAAAATGATTAATAAATTCTAGGTAAAGAGCAAAACAAAGTACAGCCTTTTCCAATTTTCACAATACTAGCATTCCTGGAAAATCACTTATGTTTAAACTATACAAAATTGTTTTGGAGTTTGTTTCTTGGTTCAAAAATTATAAACAGGTGTTTCATGTACGTTAACGTTGTGTGGAATGTTTGAAAGTTGTGAAGGAAAGAGTAAAATTTATTGTTTACATCTCTTGAGCATTAAAGGCATCTGGCATCCCGAGTGCCACCCATTAAACACCAGTAGTACCACCTCCAATTATTAGAACAATGAATGTCATCCTGAAAAATTTTCAAACTGTCTCAAGGGAAGGGAAACCACCTCATAGAAAACCACAGTAACAGTGATAATTATAAGAACTACAAGAAATCTGGCATTGATTTCTACATAAATTTAAATCAATACTCAATAAGAACTTAAATATTAGCATACTGGTTTTGTTCAACATATTAACATAAGATATGCTAAAAACTTTAAACCAGAAATGTACTTCTCTTTAAATATCAATTCCTTTTAAAGTATACACTTGTGGCTTAAATAAAGAAATTAGTGAGTCTTCTTCACATATCTTCACATCCACTCCCTTCCTACTTGCGTCAGTAGCTACAATGTCTTCAATTACTTTTACCTGAAATACTGAAATAGATTTCTAATTTGTCTACACTTCCAATCCATTTTATAAAATAATATTATATCTTATATAATATTATAAGCCATATATATTTTTATATATTATATAATATTATTTTATAAAATAATATAAGCCATGACTTCGCTGAGATTATTCCCAAGATTGTTGCATCCCAGCTACTGGTTAGTAAACATATTTTCCTTAGTATAAAATTACTTCATCAGTATGAATACTAAATTAAACAGGAGTATGAAATAAAAACTGAAATGTACACCTTTATCCAAGAAAACATATTTTATAAAAATCCCCTCAAGCGTTTGATAACATGTTTTAAAGAATTATAGAATATTGGAGATTTAAATAACTGCAGAAATTATCTAATGCAAACTCATTTTAAACATGTAAAAAGAGACCAAGGGAGATGATGTAACTTACTTGACTAAATTACACATTGGAGTAATTCATAACACAGTTAGAATTTGAACCAAGGCAACATGTGTCTTAGTTCCTCCACTCCTATGTACCTTTGTTTTGGGGGGTGGGGGGGTCTGGGCAAACCAATTTATCTGTTAGTAATTAAAACTATGTTATGTCAGGTAATGGTTTAACCCTCAATATTTCATTAAGTCCTTAAATTAAATTGTGAGCCTGGGAAAGAAGAACTCTGTGTGCGTGTGTGTGTGTGTGTGTGTGTGTTTTCAGTGTTCAGTATTATTTTTACATTAAAGAAAATCCAAGTCAGAGCCATACTAAAACACCCTCCTCTGCCTCCCATTAATATGTGAATCATCACAGATAATATTAGTTCATTATTGTTCAGTATAGAACACTGAAATTGAAGTTTATTGGAATTGTGATGGATGGCCATTTCTAATCTGTGTGTGGAAGACCTAGGCAATGCCAACCTAATACATTAGAAGATACAATTAGAAAGAAATTAATTCTGGGAAATGATTATTGATTCTACTAGGAGGCAAACATTTGGACACCTGGGTCAAAATATTTCCTTTCTGTTTTATTATTATGTCATTCCATCTTACTATCTCATAAGAATTGAAGTTTATACCTTAGGTTTTACCAGTACATTAATACAATGCATAGATTTGAGTAAAACATTATCACACTCTATAAATAATGTACACACATACATATAGAAGTCACCCTGAAGATGATTTCCCTTTCTGACTGCTGGATGATTTTACATTGAACATTTGGCAAATCTGAGAGTCTTAAAAGTGTCATTATGTCATTCATCCAGAGGTAAATGTTTGGCAATTAATATGATCCTACGATTTATTTTATCCCTAAGAAACATGAGATAGTTTGTCAGGAAAGCTGGGAATGAGGAGGATAGATTAAGCGTGATTCCAAAGAGAATCAAAGGATTGAAAAAGCAAGATACAGTGCTTAGGAAATAACCATTTGGAAAAAGAAAGAAGACTGTTTAAAGCTATGTGGACATAGTTAAATAAGTTCAGTAGACATGGGTAAAAGTTAAACAAAATGCACAGGAAAAGAAGGTCTAGATTTAAAGTCTAAACGAAAAAAAATGGGAATGAAATCCTAGAAGAAATAATAAAGTACCAAAAACAGAAACACCATGATTACTCAAAACAGAATTCATTTTGTCTACAATTAATAATTGATAGATTGCATTCTAATTTTGATAATATTATAAACGTAAAAAACACCTTTATGTGCTTAGTATTACCCCTTTGGCATACCTGTAAACACTCTCTTGTGCCCAAGATAAAGAAATAATGGCCAAGATGAATGAAGCTATGGATTTCTTATTGTATGTTATTTTTTTTTAAATATGTATAAATTCTATTGGCACTTAAGGAATCAAATTAAATTCAAGGCTTCTGCTAATTTGAATTAAAGCAAATGCTATCTCTAACTCTACCTTCTGCTACTACAACTAAATAAACATTCTCTGATGTTATAAGTCATTTATTCACTGGCCAAATATCTGTATTCATTTCTAAATTTTAAATCTAATTTTACTATTTCTCATTACTTTATCAATAGAATAAGACTGTCTTCAAAATCCCATTTGACATTTCCTTTCTATAACCAGTCTTTCCCTAGATCTCACCAGACAATAGATAAAGATGGAATCATTTTAATATAAAAAATTCTGATTTCAAAATTCTGATTTCTTGCCTCCATTTGCCTACACAAAACCTCTATCTAGTTTTCCTTGTAGTACTCTTTCCCAACACCAATAATAAGAATCCAAACTAGTATATAAGCTACAGCTACCACATAGTGTCTGTCAAGTTCTTCAATGTTCTTTAGCCCCTTTACCAATCCTTTAACCTTAGTTACTTGCAGATGCCAAATTTAATCTATTTATAGAAAGAATTATAACTTATAATAATGGTTTTCATTTCCATACTTACTGCTTTCTTCATTATTTTATTAGCATTTCCAACTCCCTTTTTATTTTTTGTATTATTTTATTGCCTCTCTTCTTTATCACTGACTTCCTTCACTGTTTTTAAAAATGATTCCAGGTTCCAGTTCCAGTGAAAATAAACTACTCTCTACCCTTGTAATGACCTTGAATACAACTAAAACCCAGTAGATGATTCATGGAGCATCTATGTTAAGAGCTGGTAAGGCAAATGGTAGCAAGTAGATTAGGAAAGGAAACCAGAGCTAGAAGTGTCAATGAACCAGAAGTGAGATTTTTCCTTTCTCAAGTACAAGCCTGAACTCAAAGACAGCACAAAAACTGGAAATGCGCACCAGGTATAGACAGAAAGAGTCTCAAGAGAAGCCCTATATTTTCTATCCAAAGACAGGAAATAAAGGACTCTAAAATCCTCTAGATTTTTTCTTTATTCCTCTCTCATTTCCAGCCCAGCCATTCCCACGGCAGTGATTTCTAGACAAGCACCCACAACCACGAAAAGTGGAAACTTTTTCTTAGATTAGTTGAACTGTGGTCTCAAAAGCATGTGAAAAATCCCCATTGCTTTTTCCCCTTTAACTTCTTTCCTCATGGTCTCAGAGATGCAACTTCAAGAAATCTGTAACAAAGCAGGTAAACTAAAGGCATGACTTTTTAGCCAGAAGACCAGGGAAAGGAGGAAGGCCTGAGAGGCAGAAGATGTTGGGGATACTAGACAGAGAAAAACCTCAAGAAAGTGACCCTGTAAAGTTAAATATGAACTCTAGGGGTTAGCCTTGAGCTGCATATGGTTGGATCTGACCCAAAGCAACACACCAAAGTCTTAACTTCAGGAAGCATTTCACAGATCCAAGACAAGCCATTAGATAGCAAACATGTGGAAAAGATCCAAATACCACTGAAAAGATCTTTTTAAAAAAACTGACACTGGACCAACAGTTTATAGAAGGAAGATAAGAACTTGAAACCTGAACCTAACCGGATCAATTGCATGCTAAAACAAAAATAAAAACAAAGTCTATAACCTCCATAGTATTTAAACAAGACCCAGATTCACATAAAAAAAAAAAAAACTCAAAATGTACAGAAGGCAATCAAAAATTATTCAAGATACAAAAAAATCATGAAATTTCAATGTCTGTCAAAGGAAAAGACAATACACACATACCAACCCTGAGACAATACAGATTTAAAGACTTTAAACTTTAAAACAGTTATTATAACCATGCTCTAATTAATAAGGATAATCAGTCTTGTAATGAATAGAAATAATGTCTCATGATAGAAATTAAAAATATAAAAAAAGAACCAAGTGGAAATTATGGAACTAAAATATACAATAACCAAAATTGTGTTTAAAATCACTAAACTGGCAACTGGAGATGACAGAGAAAATAGTGAAACAAAGGTAGAGCTGGAAACTAGAATATTATGATACTAAAATTACAGTCCAGGTAGTTGCTTATCTTGGTAACCAAGTCTTGGATGAAAGTAGAAATACAATAACTATCAGAGAACCAAGGCAATAATTCATCTTGAATTCTCAAAATGAGAAGATTATATCCACAGAGTAAAGGGGTAGAAGCGGAGGGAGACATTGACTACAAAGGGTAAGCAGAAAGGAATTTGGGGAGGGTAATGAAATTGTTCTGTAGCTTCATGGTGGTACTTAGACAGCTCCAAGCATTTACCAAAACTCATAGAACTCTACACCAAATAGAGTGAATTTTACTGTATATAAATTTTAAAATAAATACTGAGGAACAAAAGATACTTGGAAAATTCCCAGTATTTGTAAATGTTTGTTTTGGAAAGAAAGATCTAAAATAAATTACCTAGGAAGCTAGAAAATTAAGAGAATGATAGGTCCTTAATGAGTAGAAGGAAGGAAGTAATAAAGATCAGGGTTGAATGGAGAAAAAACCCTTGGGAACTTTTGGTGGGAATGTAAATTGATGCAGCCACTATGAAAAACAGTACAGAGGTTCCTCAAAAAAATTAAAAGGAGAAATACCATATGATCCACTCATTCCAAAGAACACACTAATTTGAAAAGATATATGCACCACTGTGTTTATTGCAGCCTTGTTTACAAGATATAGAAGTAATCTATGTGTCCACAGGGAGATGAATGGATAAAGAAGATGTGACACATACACACACATATATATAATGGAATATTATGCAGCCATAAAAAGAATGATATTATGCCATTCCTGACAACATGGATGGACCTAGAAAGTATTATGCTAAGCGAAATAAGTGTGACAAATCACTATGTGACTTCACTTATATGTGGAATATAAAAACAAAACAAAGAACAGAAACAGACATAAAAACAGAGAACAAATTGGTGGTTGACAAAGGGGAGGGGGAGTCGGGGCATGGGTGAAATAGGTGAAGAGGATTAAGAGGTAGAAATTTCCAGTTTTAAGATAAAGAATTCACAGGGATGAAAAGTAGAGCATGGAGAATATAGTCAATAATATTATATGGTGACAGATAGTGACTACATTTATTGTGGTGGACATTTTGTAATGTATATAATTGTCAAATCACTATGTTGTACACCTGACATTAATAAAATATTGCATGTTAATTGTACTTTAAAAATAAAGAAGAGAAAAAGATTAGAGCTAAAATCAATGTAATAGAAAATTGACAAACAATAGAGAAAAATCAATGACACCTAAAGCTGGGTCTTCAAAAAATCAATAAAATTGATAATCCTTTAACTAGACTGGTCAAAATTTATACTTAAAATAGATATATTTTACTGAATGTAAAATATACCCCAATAGTGTTTTAAAAGAAAAAAAAAAGAGAACTTTACAAGCAGAATTCAGCAATATATTTGTTTATAAATATATTTGTTTGCAATTTGTAAATTGTACTAAGTTTCACCCAAGAATTGCAATGCTCAAAGAATAAACAATCTTTAACTAATTCAATGCATACCAAAAATGTATTTGGTAAAATTAAAAAGCATTCTTGATTTTTTAAAAATAATTTAAGGGAATAAATGAATATTTCCTTAACATCATTTAAAAATACATGTCAAACCAAATCTATACCTGAAGAACAACTGATGATATTGCAGATAAAACATTCACCATGCAAAATCTTTATCATCTCTCAAAACCTAATCCCTCCAATGACTTTTTTGTATATTTCTTAGCATTCCTAAGAATTTGCTGTTATTTCTATGATAATTTATCATCTTCTACTTTAATTTGTTCATTTTAATATCTGTCTCCTAGATTTGAATATAAACTGCTTAAAAATTGAGACTTCAGGAGCACCTGGGTGGCTCACCTGGTTGGACGTCTGACCCTTGATTTTAGCTCAGGTCACTCACAGTTCGTGGGATTGAGCCCTGCTGTCAGTGCAGATCCTATTTAGGAGTCTCTCTCCCCTTCTTTCTTTGCTCTGCCCCTACTGGTGCTCACACAGCTTGCGCGCGCACGCTCTCTCTCTCTCTCTCTCTCTCAATAAATAAATAAATAAATACACATTTTTTAAAAATTGAGACTTCATTTTTCCTAATAAATCTGATTTCAAGTCTATAAAACAGCTAGCTCATATTAAGTATTTAACATATGTTTTAGATTTTTAAGACGAGCATATATTTTATTTACTTTTACATCCTGAAAGATAATACAAATACAGATGTGCATATGTGTCATTGCAGAAGTTTTGTAACTTGCTCAAAGTTACTCAACTAAAAGGAATAATTGCAACTCAATTTCAAATACTTACATAAGACAAATACTCTCACTTGAATAACACACTCTCTTAGATTCTGTTGGCGCTATAACAAATTTCAAAAACTCAGTTGCTTAAAACCACACAAATTTACCATCTTACAGTTCTGGAAATAAGAAATTGGAAATGGATCCTGCTGTGGTAAAACCAAGGTTTTGACGGAACTGTTTTCCTTCTAGAAAGCTCTAGGAAAGAACCCATTTTCTTGCTTTTTTCAACTTCCAGAGGTTCCATATTCCTTGGCTCGTACCCTACTTCCATTTCAAAGCCAGCAATTGCTGGTCAAATCTTTCTCTGTTTGCATCTCTGACTCTGACTCCCACCCATTACCTCAGGACCACCCATATAATCCAGGATAATCTCCCCAGTTCAAGTTCAGCTGATTCATAACTTTAATTCCCTCTTTCCACGTACATAAATTCTGGGGATTAGTAAGTAGACATCTTTGGGAGGACATTATTCTGCCTATCACACACATCTTCTTACACTTAAACTTTATGAGCTAATAGAGGAAAAATTGGGGAGGTGAAACAGTCTTGAAAATATATATTACTTTACATTATAAACAGATATGTAACAAACATATATATAGAAAATTCTTGAGAAAAGTTGTATTTCCTGACTCACATTTACATCCAAATCAAAGGATAAAAATAAACATTATTCTACAGGATTAGTACAAAATTAAGTGGAAAGAAAAACAACAATGCTCTTAAATTTAAAGTAAGCAATTACTAAGCAGAGACTTTGCAGTGTATAATGGCTCTCAATGTATTTTCTAGAAACCCTAGTATTTCGCGAGCTCTAGAGAGGCTTTCTGCTCTTAAAACAGAATAAGGATGATCTTCCCAATTTGCAGAGGGGAAAAGCAAGTTATCTGGAGATTCTTTTTTCCAATTTTAAATTTTCCTCCCTTAAAAAAAGCTTCCAAACCTTTTGACACCTACTTCTACACTTCCCCTAGTCAGCACTAGCAGACAACAAAATCACTGATTAATTAGAAAAAAGAATGCATTTTAAACAATAGTAAAATAACTACCACCTTAGTTTAACATCTTGTCTCTCTTATTTTTACGTTTGTAGAAATTTTCTATAACATTTTGGAGAGAAAATAAAATGAGTCCCTATAATAGTTCTGTGCCTTTATATCCCTTTATATGAATAGTCACTTTTCATATGGTTTAAAATTATATATCATGTTCTTAGAAATACTCAGTATACATGTGGCCCTCACGAGCCGCATCCCACCTTTTTATTTACATTCATACTATCTGTGTGTCAGACTTAATTCAATTTCCACATATTCCATAGCACCCACAGATAACACTAGCAGATCTCACATGATCTTGTTCTCTGTATACATAATTATGTACACACATATGTTAATAATAAAAAAATAAATCAGTGTATTATTCTCTATATATGTTTCCATATGTACATTTGCATATATATTCATTTCCCTAATATAAGTTTCTCCCCCAAAAGCCAAAGGTAGCCCATCTGTTCAGAGATGTGTTTAACAAAATTAATAAGAGGAACAAAAATAGAAAGAAATTGTTAATATTCAGCTGTTTCTGCTCTTAAAATAGGATTTTGCAACAAGAAACATGTTTGAAATCCTGGTATTACTGAAACAGATGTTTGGCACACTTCTCAGTTTATGTAAGGGTAGTCGAGAGAGGAACAGGAAGGAAGAAAATGCCAACCTTTTGCAGTCCCAGGGAATATGGAGTTAGATGTGGGAGAGGGGTAAAATTTAGAAACTCCAACATAAGTACAGTGGTGGCCAAGAACGTTCAGGCGGTGGCGCAGTAGCAAGGAGGGAGGAAGCCTCTAGAAACCTGTGTGCTGACATTTACAATTCAGCACCCAGATATCAGAGCTGAATTGGTATTACAAGGCAGGTAGACAGGTAAAGTTGAAGCAGTCCTTTTGATTTCCAATGGCCTATGTGTAAGAGACCAAGAAGTCTTGGGTGGGATATGTGGGGAAAAGATAGGAAGTTTTAAGAAGACACCCTGGACCCAGGGAAAAGAAGCTGTCTCTGTTGGGGACTTCAAACTCAAAGACCAACGGTGCCAGAACCCTGAGCTCTACAGGGAAAACCATATGTTTATCAAGACAACTGGAAACAGCCAGTTTCAGGACAGCAGGCATCAGTCCCAGGAGCAAATCACACCTGTGATGAATATCTAAAGAACAACAGGATGATAGGAGGGCTTTATCTTCTCTGCTGCCAGCAAGGATGCCATCAGTCTCCCTCTCCCTGTATTTCCAAGCACTTCCTAGCAATGGAGCAAATCTGAAAGACTGAGTCCTTTTCTGAGGTATTCAAGAAGAGGCTGGGTTACACAGAAAGAAAATGACATTGTTGGATTACAGTGAGATCCTAGAATGAGACTGAATTCTATCTCTGTTACCCAGTAGATTATAGCTCTAAAAAAAAAAAGTCACAACAATCGCAAGCAATATGAAGAACCTATATATTGATTCCATGTGAGAATTAGAGTATAAATAAATCTGGAGCCCCAGCTTTTCATTAAGTGTCTTGCATGCATGTTGTGACTTGAATATGTTTCCAAACCCAGCACAGTGCCAGCCACAGAGTGGACATTAATAATTGGCTAACAGAAGTACATATATCCCCACCAGTGTCCTTGTGGAGCTTCAATCCATCAGTGGTTCTCAACAAGGACCAGTACTACCTACGTAGAAGGTATTCAAAATGTAAGGAAATGTCTGCTTTTCACAGCAGCCAGAAAGTGCTACAGGATTTAGTGAGTGGGAGCCAGGATTGCTATATATTAAAAACAGAGAAGCAACATTCTTCATTTAAATAAAGCATTGTACACCAAAAATGCCAATAAAACCCCTACTGAGAAATACTAAGAAATGAAGGCACTATAGTTAAAGATGTAGGACAGGTAAATTACAAAAGAAGAGAAGAAGGGCATGGTGTGCATGAACTGAGGGAGAGAGAGAGAGAAAGAGAGAGAGGTGAATGTCCATCAATATTGCTAAGAGATAAATACTAAAAAATCTATAGAAAAATATTTTTAAACTCCAAAACTACAGAGCACTACTTTAAAATGTTCACTCCCAGGGGCGCCTGGGTGGCTCAGTCGATTAAGCATCTGACTCTTGAGTTTGGCCCAGGTCATGATTTCACAGTTCGTGAGTTGAAGCCCTGTGTCAGGCTCTATCCTGACAGTGTGGAGCCTGCTTGGGATTCTCATTCTCTTCCTATCTCTCTCTGCTTGTCCCCACTTGTGCTCTCTATCTCAAAAATAAATAAATAAACTTTTAAAATGTTCACTCCTAAAGAACACTATTGCTGATTTTTGGGTTATAACCAAATGGCTCTCTGAAAGTCACTTAAAATCTCGAAAGGTACTGTGAGACCTGGTGGGCAGTGGTGACAGTGGCTACAGGGGAGGGAGGCAGAGCAGGGCAGGTGGTTGGTATGGTGAAAGTGGCAGGTCAACTTCTCCTTACTCTGAAATTAAACCTCTGGGTAAAGATACTATCCTCCTGACTTTAGGGCAAATCAGGTAAAGGCTAAGTTCATAAATAATAGGCTCACAGCCCCTCGGTGGTAACAAGAGGGGAAAAGAAAGCTTAAAGCTCACCCAGAAATTTTCATACTTGGAGCCAAAATATATGAACAAAGACTGTTGAGATCTTTTTTAAAACTTCCTTTCTTAAACATATTTATAGTAATTCATCAAAATTTGGGACTGACATCTGCCTTAGAAGCTTCAGTGCTACAGACTTCACTCCCTCAACTTTATATATTCAACTACTAATAGTATTGTGAATGTAAAAAATGAGTCAATTCTATACATCATAATCTGGAACTATGGAATATTCACTGTTATTCCCATCAAATACACATATTTTAGTCCCTACTAAATATGAACTCATAGAAAAGTTAAAAAAAAAAACTTACTTTCTCAACCAGCCTTTCCAACCAATTTTAGTATATTATAAACAACAAAACACCCCACTGTACTCAGGGAGAAACAAAAAGAGATTTCATCCTCTGCACTGAGATGAAACAGGCATGTGCCTTTAGATTCTTGTTTTCCTTATGGTTTCTCTAATGAGTCTTCATAATCCTGCACTGCCCTTGAACTACATTTTTCTTTTCTACAAGGTGTTTGGCTCTATATGAAAAGCAATTGCAACGACTACAAAAATAAATACTAACTCAGGTAATGAAAACTTTAAAGAAATAGAGATGAAAGAAATAAAATAGTGTGTAAAAATATACTGAACATATTTTGATTCCTGTCTTTTAATTCCTCCTTGTTTCCTAGGGAATTTATACAGGATGTCAGAGATTAAGAAAAATGCTTGGGCCTTCTCAGCAAAGAAAGGTGAGAACTAAGAGACAGTGGGATCAATGGGCTTGGACATGAGCTTTGTAACAAATGTGGGTGTAACCAATTCAAACTTTGTCAATTTACTGTTATGAAACTAACAGTATTTTTTATTTGAACTAAAAAATAATCTCTAGAACTATAATAATAAAACTGATTAAAAGGAAAAAAGTTCTCAGTGCTGGTGGCATTTGTCTTGTTTTGGTCACTTAATATTGAAGCATCTACAAAAAGTCACACACACACACACACACACACACACACACACACACACACACCACAAAGCCAATTTGCTCTCTTCACTTCGAAAATATAAGAATCGTAGATTGTTCAATGTCCGAAGGTTTAAAAAACAGTGCCCAATCCATTTTAAGAGTCTACATTATAATACCCACTTCTAAAAATGTGAAAGGCAGACTTTCATCCAGAAAAGTAAAATCATTTATTCATTTTTGCTCCTTTACATGTTATCTTTAAGAAAAGAACCTGTTAAAATAAACCTTATCCTTTGATGAAGAATGTTGACATATGAGAAATTTGATCAACAAAGTTTCCTGCTAGATATTTAAGGCTTACAAAATGTAAATATATTTATGAAGCTAGAACATGTATTTATATATTATCATTAACCATTGTCAAATGAACTGAGAAATAATTTTAGGAATTAAAGATGAAGAAAAGTTCTGCTGGTGACCTTTTGTTACAGCAATTTCGTCTGTGCATTAACTCAAACAGGGGAAAAATTCACTTCTCTCTTCAATAATGGTCTAGAATTGAGCTGTAGAATAGGAGATAGGTAAATTCTGCTCTAAACCGGGTACAATTCCATTTGTTCTGTCATTGTCTGCATAACTGAGGTAGATCACCACCACTTCGGTCACATGATAACCCATGGAAGGAGAGAAAACAGAATGTAAATCATGTTCCTTTTTAAAAAAGATAATTTGGAACTTACACACATCACATCACATTACTAATTTCCCATTGGCTGAGGTTTAGGCAAACATCCACATCTAGCTACAAGCTAAGAAGGTCAGAAAGAATAGTGCTGAGTCAAGCTTCCATGTAGCCAGGTAAAATTTAGAAGGTCAGTTACAGAAAGCAAGAAGGCAACTTTTGGATACTGGCAGATAACAACAGTCTCCGACATGAGAGTAACTGCCTCTGGGAAGAGAGACTAGAGACTTTTAGTACCGGATAAGAAAAAGCCTTGCTTTTCATTATTCATATTGTATCTGCGTATATCACCTATTCTGTTCTGTTTTATTCCACATACACTTTAATTCTATTAATTATTTCGCTCAAACTATTCTTCAAAATAGTTTAAAAGAGAGTTTAAAAGAGTCAAAGTTAAATAAAAACTTACAATGATTTTTTCCAATGAACTTTGCATTCTTGACACTAGCTGAAGTTTAAATATTTAGGCCTAAAATATACAAATGTACATGCATGTGCTTTAAGACATATCTTCACACACTTTTAAACTTTTTTAGTGGAATGGTTCAGATTACAATCCAGAACCAGGCTGCTAGATTCAAAACCTGGTATGAATATAGCACCTACAGCTGTGTGACATAAAGCAAGTTACTTAATCATTCTATCAGTCTACTACCTTATCTGTAAAAGGGGTCAATAAATAATAATACCCTCTTCATTAATCTGTTGTGGAGATTCAACGGTTTAATAAACAATAAAGCATTTATGATAGGTATTATCATTGTTTCCTGTTGTTATTAAAATTATCTTTATTATTAAAAGATATTGCAACAAACATAGATAATTGCCCACCCAATGACCATCTCCCCCTCCTTATTAATCCACAAATTCAATTTTATTCTATATGGCAAAATATTTAATTAAAAACACTAACCTCCATGCTAGCCTTGGAGCGAGACATAAATATTTGACATTGTCCTGGCCAAAGAGGTAAAAGTAGAAGTCACCTGGCAAGCATGACAGTTAAGTTACTGTCATCTGCCTTGAAGCTAAAAATATAATTTTTTAAAAGCCCTGTAAGCATTGGAAAACACCTACCAATTCCAACAGAAATTTACAAAGCTAGAACAAATTCTCTGGCCACTCTATCTTTGTGGTGTAGATACCTTAAAATTCAGATTGTGGTTTGTAAAAATGAGATGCTTCTCATAAGATTTGGAGATTGTGTCTACAGAACATCTAAAATAATAAAGTGTTCTTTCATCTGATATGTCAATACTATATATGTGATTCAGGTTTTCATTTACCTAAAAGTTTATTGGTTACTCTTTGAAAGGAAACCATCCTTGGCTTCCAAAATCAACACCATCTCATTCCAAGTATCTACTAATAAAACTGATATTACAGAAACACTATCATGTTTATTATCATTTTTCTTCAGGTAAATATGAAACTTGTTTTTAATATCCTTTTCCCTTACACAACATTCTTATTTATTCCAAACTGAATAAATTTAGCTTTTCTTAAAAGGCAACTTACTCGAATTTAAAAAGATATTATAATTTAGAAATTCAAAAGGAAGAAAAAGAAGAGACAAAGTTTTTCTAAAATGGAAAATGTTTAGTAACCTTGGCTTTGATGAAAGATACTTCTGTTTTAAACTCCAGTGTTCTTTCTCTGTTCTAAAAATCAGGGATAAAGTAGTAAGCAAAGCATAAAGTTCCTGCCCTCATAAGGTTTTAATTTTAGTGCAAGATAGAGTTAAATACTTAATTGCATAATGAATAATTTATGGTGATGGTGATAACAACTAATCAGAAGAAGTATGGGTGTCAGGAGAGACTATTAAAGGCAGCTAGGACCTTGAGTTGAGAAAGAGAAAGATTTGATAAGTAAATGATATTTAAATTGAGATCTCAAGGATCAGTGGACAAACTTGGGTGGGGGGCGGGGAACAAATGTTCAGGACCCATTCAATAGTGTGCAGGAGAGCAATGCAATAGGAAGCCACATGGTGCAATTGAGGGACCAAAGACCTTGCCAGAGTGCAGCAGTAAAGAGGCAAGTTGTGTAAAATAATACTTATGAGGATTTCGGAATTTATACAATTACCACTTCACACATTGTGATGGCTAATTCTATGTGTCCACTTGATTGTGTTAAGGGATGCCCAAACAGCTGGTAAAATATTATTTTTGGGTGTGTCTCTGAGGGTGTCTTCAAAAGCGATTAGCAGATTAGCATTTGAATTGGCAAACCAAGTAAGAAAGGTCTCCTTTACCAATTCAGATGGACATCATTCAATTCACTGAGAGCTTGAATAAAACAAAGAGGTGGAGGAAGAGGGAATATGCTCTCTTTGCTTGAGCTGGGACATCCATCCTCTACTGTCCTTAAACATTGGTGCCCCTGGATCTAGGGCCTTTGGACCAAGACTTATTCCATCTTGTAAGAAGTAAGTGAGATGATCAGAAATACCAAATAAAAGCTGTGCTGTCTAGTTAACAATAGGTTTACAACCTGTTGGAAATATGTATGAAATATTCCCCCACAACAATGGAGACCCAAACCCTTAGACGCTTCACTTCCTGGTTCCCCTCTCCATTTCACGGGCTTATTTTTCAAGGGCTTTGCAATGAGCATGCCCCAAAGAACTGAAGTCTCTGCATCACCTCAGGGAACACACATTTGTTCCAATCAGACTACTTTTTGGCCTTACATAGGCATAGGCTACTTCTGGGTAAGGTTGTAACCTATGTAGTACTCAGCCAATGAGGAATCAGGGGAAAGACTTCATGCTGGGCAATAAATTGTCTGCTGTAACCTCCCGGAGTATGCCTGTCCATCAGACACCAGCTCTTGCAAGAACATTAATTAAAGCCTCATGTCACTGTGCTGTGAGTCTCCATGTGCCTCCTTTGATTGGGGGCAATGGGCTTATTTCTCACAATCTTAAGGCTCCCTTCTCTCCATCAGCTCCCCTGGTTCTCAGGGCTTTGGATTTGGACTGAATTACACAAGTTTTCCTGGTTCTCTAGATTGCAGAGAGTCAAGCCTGTGACTTCTTGGCCTCTACACATGAGTTAATTCCTATAATAAATCTCCTCTTACTTATATTTGTATCTACATCTAATTCAATCTTATTAATTTAGGTTTGTGGAGGTTTTTTTGGTTTTGGGTTGTTTGGTTTTTGTTTTTTTTTTGTTTTTTTTTTTTTTTGAGAACTCTAATACACCTATATTACCGATTATCATTCATCATAGGGTCATGGCTAGTTTATGCTGAATAACAAACAAACCCCCAAATCTCAGTGGCTTGAAGTTACCAATTTTTATTTCTTCTCCTCACTACATGTCCACCACGTTAAAATGGAGACCCTACTCACTTTGTGGACTAGACTGACAAAGCTATAACTAGCTGGGACATTTTAGGTTTCCAGGGTAGAGACTAAAGAAAGCTCTAAAAGGACTTAAATTGACAATAAAATGCCTGGGCCCCCAAATAGCACAAATCACTCTTATTCACAGTTTACTGGCCAGAACTGGACATGTAGTCTCACCCAATCACAGTGTGCAAAGAAAGGCAATCCTACCATGAAGACAATCCTACCATGAAGGCAAAAAAAATCCTACCATGAATGCTGGTAAATGGCATTAATGATAACCACATCACTGTTTAAAAAAAAAAAAAAAGGCTATATCAGGGTTCAGGAAAAAAGACTGTAATTAAGTAATTAAAAACAGTAATAATAATAATAATAATAATAGATATTTTTATGGTGAAATTATGCATGGTTTACATTTTATTTTATATACTTTTTTGTGTTTTTTGAATGTTCTCCAATAAATATTTGTATTAGCTAGGATTGTTTGTATGTAAGGAACAGAAAAAAAAAGTCACAAGTTGAGAGTGACTAAAACAATATAGAAGTTGTTCAAAAAGTATAGAAACAGTCATAAAGGGATGTTCGAATATTTCAAAATGTAAGTCATCTAGCGTTTGTCCTATCTTGCTGCTCAGATGTACACGGTATCCCTCCACTAAGATCACCTCATTAGTACAAGATGTTTGCCAGAGCTCCAGCCATTATCGATTTTCCAGGAAAAGAGGAAGAGAAACAGATCTTCTCTGTAAAGATATTCCCCATAAATTAAACACACTACTTCCACTAACATCTCCTTTAGCCACTCTACTAGTAAGGGAGACTGAAAAATGAAATATTTACTCTAGGTAAACATACACCATCCAAATATCAGAGGCACTATTACTGTGAGATGTTTTTTAAATTGATACGTATTATAACTTCTACTGGCCTTCTAATCTCAAACATCAATTTCTTTCTCCAGTCTTTCCCTCATTCTGCAATCTGAGATCTAGATATCTTTTTCAAAAGGCTTATTTATTTTAAGTTTATTTATTTATTTTGGAGGTGGGGAGAGGAAGGGAGAGAGAGACGGGGCAAGCAGGAAGAGAGAGAGAGAGAGAGAGAGAGAGAGAATCCCAAGCAGGCTCTGTACCACCAGCACCCCATCAAATGGTTTATTTTTAATGATTCAAAAAATAATCCAAAATCATCATTGCTGTATACATTCCTCTTATTCTCCTTGCCTTGTCTAGTAAAGTGAATACACACACACACACACACACACACACACGTATGCATATACGACAATTATAATATACCAAATTTGCTTTATTTTCAATAAAAGCATCACCTGCTTTTATATCTCCCTTCCCACTGATTAATAAAAAACCTTAACATTTAATAAATCACTGTAATCAAGTTTAAATCAGTCTCTGTCATGGAAATATTAAGATAATTTATAATTCATAGTCCAAAATGAACTTGGACGAAGGGAGAAAATATACCATCATGAAAGGGGGCTAGGTGTGTTTGATCCTGGAACTATCCTCCTTTGTTGGTCCATATCATCTAGTATTTGGGCATTGATTTCTGTCCCTCGAATATCCACTGAAGTGTCTATAGCTGGTATAAATCATTGGCCTTGATCTTGGCATAAACAATGCCAGATGATGACTCCCAAGGCACTCAGCCACCTTCCCTGTTGACTAGGCCTTCCCCTTACATGTAGCTGGCAACGTAGATCCCCTGAAGCCAGACAGTTATTGCAATTTAATCCATTTAAGTCTTTGAAAATGGCTTATAGAATTACTCTATTTTCAGACCTCCTAGAATTTTATTTTTAATTTATAAAGAGAAGCTTTGGAATGCAAAAATCCCTTTTCTCTTTCACCAAAGCCTAGTGAACAAGGCCTTGGTATTGCCAGGAACTCAGGAAACTCAGCTTTAAATCTCAGGGCCCAAAAATTGATGCATTTGTTTTGGGCATCGTGTTCTTAATACATGGCATGGAGAAAGCGCAAGGTCCTTATTTAGAGGAAATTACATATAAATCATTTTAATATTAAAAGATATTGCCCCAATATATTCATTTTATGCAATAACACCCACGTATAATAATGCAGCTAATATTTCTGAGGATTTATTCTGTGCCAGACACTGCTCTTTAAAAGGGCTTTATAAGAGACAATTAAACTTCCCAACAAACTTATGATTGTTACCATTTCTATTTTACAGAGGAAGAAACTAAAATACAGGTGAGTTCACTGCTCAGGTTTGCACAGATAATGTTCAGAGCCAATCTGGCTGCATAGCAGGTGATACCATACTGCTTTTCACATGAATATGCCCCAGAGACACATACCATTTATAGGCTAATGGGTTCTAAATTTAAATATCTAGACTTAAAGTCTCCCCAAAACTTCAGACTCAAATACTAAGTGGTAACTTAATTTTCACTTGGATCCCTAATGGCCATGTCAAAAATAGCATATTCCAAACCAATGCTTGGGTTCTATGCACCGCCTTTTGCTGCTGACACCTGTTCCTCCTGTTCTCATCATTCCCATAAAGAGCCTCATTAGTTTTCCAATCGCTCAAACCAAAATAATAGGATCACTCTTGACTTTTCTTCCTCACACTCTGTGTCCAGTCTATCAGGAAATCCTGTTGGTTCTATCTTCAAAATATATCTAGAACCCAACCACTTCTCAATACCTCCATTGCTACCACCTGGTAGTTGGCAGATGGTCCAGAACACACCATCATCACTCTTCTGGATTCTTGAAAAGCCCCTCACATGGACCCTCTTTCCACTTTGCCCCCTATCATCTATTCCCAGCAGAGCAGCCAGAACAATCATTTGAAACATAATTCATATTACAATGCTCTTTTGCTTAAAACGTGATAGACTTCATGTCACTCAGAGTAAAAGCATAAATCTTTACAATTGATTGTGTGACACTACACAGCCTGTCTTCACTGCTCTCTCCTGCAGCTCATGTTTTACCATCCTTCTCATCATTCACTCAACACCTTATTCAATACCTCTTCTCTCATTCGCCTCTGGACGTCTTGGCTTCCTTGCTGTTACTCAAATACACCATGCATGCTTTTATCTCTGAGTCATTGTACTTGTCCTTCCCTGGTCTTGAGAGGTCCTTAGCAAATAGTTGCTATCGTCCTTATTTTTTTCAGGTATTTATTCCTGGATAATGTCACTTTATCCAAGAGGCCTTCCTGACCACTCTTTCTGACATACCAATTCATACACCCCCTCCAGACTTTGGTTCTTTCTATCCCCCGTTCTCATTTTCTTTTTCATTGTATTACCATCTAACATCATATCTGTTCATCATGAGCCTCTTTATACTAGAATGTGAACAGGAAATGTGTCTGACTTGAACACAGCCATATCTAAGAGCCTAAAGCCTACCCAGCACGTGACAGGTATTCAAAAAATATTTGTTAAATAAATTAATGGTGCACACAGTCATACAGACTACTTAGAATTTCATGGAAGTGTTTTATATTCCTTCGTCTTTGTGTGTTCTATTCTCTCTGCCAAAAATATCTTTTCCTATTTCTTTCATTTAGCAAATTCTTGCTTACACTTCAAAACTCACTTTCAGAATTGCCTTGGAAATCTTGCTCAAATCTAGAGAATACTGTTCCACAATACTTACCTTCTGAACCTTGTCTCTGTTGATTCACTTGGGAGTGAATCTCCGCTAAACTATAATTTCCTTAAAGGAATTCTGTTTTATATAATTTTCCCTCTTCTTACTTGATTCACAGCCTCACTAATTGGGTAACTCCAGACTTAAAGTTTCCTATTGGCCAATAAGAAGATGATATCTCATTACTAAGAGACCTCTCTTACCATAGGAGGAGTTCATAGAGAAATTCCAAATCATGCCACTATTTTCTCAACCAAATTACTTATAAAGTTAACATGTGTGTAATACATAAAAATTTAATATTCTAAGGAATATCAGTCATCCAATGCACAACTTCAAATCTTGTTTTACCAGTTATTTTCTATGTAATTATTAACATTTGCCTTTAGTAATTTCTTTACATATAAAATTTAAAAGTTGGAATAAATGACCTCTAAGACTTCCCACTTTCAAAGATTCTATAATGCAATTAACAGTAACAGCCATAATCAATAACCATGAATAATAAATTGAGAATATATAATATCATTGTATTGTATGTTTTCAGCTAAAATTATTATTAATTATTTTAATAATTATTTTAATTTGGCATTGTTGTCGCTCCAATTTTTTTTCTTTTTTTTTGCAGTCAGCTAACGTGTCTGTTTGACATTTCCTGTTGGGGGTGAAGGTATCCTCTCTTTCTGTTAATTGGAAAAAAAAAAAACAACTAATGACTGTCCAGTAATTATTTTGCATCAAATTCTTTAGTTTTTGGATTTATTTTTATTCAATCAGTTGGAAGAATCAAGTGTTCAGTGGAGTATTTTATAAGTCTAGTAACACAAAGACAAATGTTTGGTTAAATATATATGAGATGTTAAGATCACACACACACATAAAGCACATAATTTTGAGAATTTAAGCAATATCAAGAGATACCCAGAAACTTCAAACAAACAAATGAAAGAGCAGAAAAATCACCTTTATAAAATCCCAGATCCTTCTGGAGAATAATAGCCTAAACGATTAGGCCAGAATAACAAGTCAAGTACTTCTTTGGAAGAACTAGCATTATTTATTTACACAGGGACAAAAGAAAATGTAATAAACCCTCTAGCTGCCTTGGGTCACAGCATGTGGCTTATAACCTAAACAAAGGAAAGAATTTGACAGATTCTACAGGTTAGTCATGATGGAAATAATTTTCATGATTTAGCTGACATGTCCTTTTATATTTTTGTTGTAGATAAAGTGGAATGGAGAGATATATTACACTGCCTAGCATGCTTTCAGTCTGATTTCATTCTATTAGCTTGAGTTTCTTCTCTAGTTTTGTCCCTTAGCTGATTCTGTTCCCAATGGAAATGAACGGTCAATCACCTGGGTTGCTTCCCAAGAGCCCAGGAGAGGATTAGAGTAACATGGAGCACATAAAGCAAAAGATACTTATTAATTACCCTAGATCTATGACTGAGAAGGCATTTGAAGCTCGGGAATACTCTGCCTTTTTGTAAGATTGAACTAGATTGTATAATTTTGTGGAGAGAGTCATACCAGACAGCTCATGGAGTTATCTCTGTCACTAATCGTGTAACCTTGGGGAATATACTTAAACTCTTTGAGGTTGATTTTCCTAATGTGAGAAATAGGTATGAAATTTTTGTTTGTTTTGGTTTGGGGTTTTGTTTTGTTTTGTTTTGTTTTGCAAATTTACTGAGACTTAAATGAGATCATGTCTACAAAGCACTTAATATACAACTTTGTATTTATTCTTCCAGCAAATATTTATTGAGTTCCTGTGTTCCACACTCTAAACTATAGTAAACTCTCACTAAATACTAACCATTATTATGTTGATTATCAACAGCATTAGCCTATCAATGCTAGTAGAGAAACATTTCAAACAACTATTCATATTGTAATTTCAAGAGTCCCTTTGTGGAAGGGAGAGGGAGTGGTAAGTAAAAAGTTACTTTTAACCTGCTTAAAAAGTCGTACCTAGGGAATAAGCTATGTTGGTGCCTTTTCTAGATCTCCTTGTTAGGATTACTTGGATTAATTCTGATTTTATAAAGCAAAAGCAAAGGTTTGCTGCTCCATAATTAATATTTATTCATTTGATGTTTTTTAAAAGGCTGTATCAGGCTATTAGAGAAACAAACACAAGTTGTCTTAAAAGAGGATATCTGAAATCTAGTAAGGAAGATAAAACATGTATTAAAAAAACAATGTGTATAAAACCAAAGTGTATGGTAAATGTCACATTGATGGTATAAGGTGCTAAAGAAGAAAGCTATAGAAGTGGTATATGCTAAAAATAAGCCTTATAACAGCTTCAATGTCTATGACTCCAATCTAAATTTGAAGCCAGTACTTAACCCCCCTCCCCTCTCACACAATGTGACATCATAAATCAAATCAGTTCTTCCAAATGGAATTCCCAAAGAGCAAATAGAAGGCCTCAAAACCGCCATCCTTGGAAGCTGCTGGTGTTCAGACGTTTTATGACTTTTCTTTTTAAACTGATTGTGAAGCCTCCAATTTAGTGAATTTCTTTGGTGCGGCTCCTCTTTCTTTGTAACAAAAGGATAGTTATTTTGAGTCAATCCCTTGACGCCAAGTGAAAAGAGAACAATCTTGTATAGGAGAATTAGACACATTTAGAAACTAAATATGGCACTCCTGTTAAGCAGTCTTGGAAAATTTCAAGGCAAAGGGATTCATAAGGAAATTGCAGTTGGGAAGAGAATAACAAGCATCTGAAAGTCAGAGAATAGAATGAGAGGAATAGTTGCAAGTGCAAGTGTAGAATCAGATAATTGAGGCAAATCGTGCACAGTGCTTTGAGTTTTTCGGAAGAAATTACCACAATATATAAATTTAAAGTATTATTAGCGAACACCGAACCTTCTCAATGTAATCAGCAGCTGAGAAAAGCATGTACAAGGAAAGATCATGATGTAGCAACAATTCATTTAAACTTCAGGGCATTCAAAATACCCTCAGTGGGTGATAAATGGGTAGTTACAGAAGTTATCTGTCCCATACACAATTAAGCTGAGTCCCCAGGCTAGCCCCCTTGGGGGAGTTTGTTTTCCCTGTATTCAAAGTCATGATCTCCATTTGATGTACAGGTACCACATCTGTGGAAAGGTTAACTGTACATTTCAAATTATAGGTGGCTAAGGAATAGAAATTAAATCATGTACCAATAGATTTTAAGACATTTCCCCTATAAAATGGTTCTGAATAATAATAAAGAATTCAAAGCTCCATGCAGTATCTCTAAAAAGAAATCCATGCTGGTTGTGTCATTATTTCTAAAGACATAATCCCATTTCTTGTTAAAACTCTTGGGGCTAAATCCCAGGCCAACTTATTTTCTCCCTCTATAGTCATTCTCTCTCTGTCTCTCTCTGTCTCTCTCTCTGTCTCTCTCTCTCTCTGTCTCTCTCTCTCTCTCTCTCTTTCTCTCATTCTCATATCTTTTATAATATTATGACTTAAATTACAATCTATTCTCTGGTAGTAGATCTCCAATCAACACTCCACTTCTAAAAACAAATCTAACCATGTATATTCCACTGCCTCCTCAATGTATCTCCCTGGGTGTCTTACAGGTACTTCATACCCCACATATCCCCACCTGGATTCATGAGCTTGATCCTCAAGCCTGTTCCTCCTCCAAGTTTCCATCATTCTACAAACAGGTGCCATCATGCACTTATTTTCTCAGTACAGTCTTAGCCGTTAACTTTGACCCCCTCTGTACAAAACCGTCCTACCCCCTGGTCATCTAATTAATTGCCAAATCCACATATTCTCCTATTTTGAATGTGTCTATGACTGTAATGATAATGAGAGAAATATCTATAATTAATGTCTTAGTCTGTGACAAACTGTGTTCTAAGTACTTTACATATATTAACTCATTTAATCCTGTCAAGAGCCCCATGAGTAAGTATTACTGCTGTTACTATTCTAATTTTACTGAAGAGGACATTAAGGCAAAAATAAGTTAAATAAATTCCCCAAGGTAGCCCCACTGGGCTGGTGGAAATAGAATTGGAAATCAAACAATCTGGCTCCAGGTCCCATGCTGTTAACCACCAATGCCAGTGCCACCCCAGCCAGAGTTGATATCAGAACACAGAATTCCCAAAGAGCATACGGTGGGCTTCAAATCATCTATGGAAGCTGCTGGTGTTCAGATGTGAAGTTTTCTTTTTAGTGAATTTCTTACCTAGGTTATTCAATATCATCCTAACTTGTCCACTCTTTTATTAACTTTGGTGTTTTTTGTTTATTTTGTTTTGTTTTGTTTTTTGCCCATCCCATATCCCTTCTCCATTATTGGAGAATGAGTTTTTTTTAATTAAACTCTAGCTAAGGTATACACTAGTCAAAAAAAAATCTTACAATATCATCCTATTGCTCTTAACATCAAGGAAAAGATTCTTAGCCAGACTTATGTGATTAGGCCGCTGTCAGCCTCTCCAGGCTTCTCTTCTGACACTGGCTGATTGCCTACACTGTGGTTTTGTATCAGTTTCTTGAATACAACATTTTCTTCCTAACTCTAGATCCTGAAGATTCTACTCAAGTCTCAGCTTAGTTAAATTCTACTCATCCTTAGGTCATCATTGTAAAAACCATTTCCTAAGGTAAGTTACTCTTGATGTCCCTTAAAAATGATCTGATGGACCTATCATACAGCATTCAAATAAATTTTAATTAATTATTCATTTAACATTAGGATTCCACACTAAACTGTATATTTCATGAAGCCACAGATTCCATACATATTTTGATAGAGGAATTACCAGTGCCAGGCACATTGTCTAGCACTTAGTAAGCACTTTATGAGTATAATTTTAATGATTAAAGAAATGAAATACTTTTATTTTTGTGCTGATTAGAAATGTGAGTCATGTTCACAAAGAAAGTATAGAAATTTTAAAACAATAAAATTTAGCAACCCCCCAAATCTAACAAAAGCAATAATCATCATTAACATATGGGTATGAATTTTTTAGTTTTTATTTTACCCCTTCATACACCCACACACAATTTTGCATCTTATTTATGGGTATAGCTTAATTTGATTTGGTTTCAGTGACTAAATTCTACTCTATTTCCTTCTTTTTTTTTCTTCCTGAAATCAGGAAGTATCTGTCACCATGTTTAAGTTATAATTAGTAGATAATTACTGAAATCTCAATTTGTATAAGGCACTATAGTAGAAATTCAAGTTTCAAAATGTGTAAATGAAATGACCTTTGTTCTCAGAAATCAAATGGAATACATTTTTTGAGACATGATTTGATAACATAGAATATTCAAAATTGTGACTGACCTGAAAATCAATACAAATGATTATTATCACTTCATCACAAGGCTTCTGTTCTAGAAGATCTTATAGTCCAACTGGCAAGATGAAATGCATACACTGAAAGATAACTAAACATACAGCCTATGCTAAGTGGCCAAATTGGTCATTTAAACTACAGTAATTCAGATGTTTAAGATATTGGCATAGGCTGACATAATCATGGTAGGTTTCACTGAGAAGGAAGAAGAGTAGATTCTACAATACATTAGGATGATGACTTAGATTTAGATGATCTATATGCTTTATTAATCCTCCTTTCAATATTCTCTTATTTTGAACAATTATAATTCCTCAGAGAGCTTCTTTTTCCAACTCTATTTTGGGTTATTTTTCTTTAAACTGGCATTTCCAAAAGTGAGATACTGAGGAATACTCACTGCAAGTGATGTTCCATACACACAAACACACACACACACACACACAAGTTCTAAGGTACAAATATGTTCGGGTCAAACACATTACAAACTATTTCTGCTTCTTGGATAGTCATAAAATTTCATTAGCCAATACAGAGCTTTACAAAGCTCAGAATAAACTGAAGAAACCTGTTTAGTTTTATTTACCTAGTTAATCCCACAGTTTTTCAACCATGAAGCTCATCTTTAATGAGATATCTAATAATATCCATGCAAAGGTATTTCATGGAAAATAATTAAATACAGATGGCATATACATACTTCATATGTTGATTCTCAGATATATAATTGGAGACTCTTCCACAACAAATATGTAGTTTCAGTCTATCTATATTTTATTATTCAATAATCTTTCTTTTTAAAAATAACCCTAATAAATTACACTGTCATATTCCATTTTTTCCAACCTTATTGACTTCAATCATGTTTCTTTTTTAGCCACTCCAAAATTCTAGTATAATTTTTCATGATTCAAGACACTTCATTCAGCTTAATAGTTTATCACAGAGAGATTTGTAACCAAAATAGTTTTTGTTCTTTGAAAATTTTATGTCTAATTTTCCATGTATGCCATCTGAACTTTACCTTTGTTATGTGTCTTTTCCAACATACCCAGTTAGAAATTTTACCATTCTTTGTCAGTGCACAGAACATTCACACAAAACAAAAGGAAAAAAATTGGAGTGTAAAAAAATTGTCTTGCTCCATTTCTCTGATACCCTGGTATTATAAAAAAGTAGTTTCAGGTTTGAGACATTAGGTTAACATAGTGACATAGAATAAAGAAGAAAAATAAGAGGTCATAAATGGGAAGGGGAAAAAATTTCCTATCTAGAAGATTAATAAGGTCTTTTAGAAGGAGAATGACAATAAGATACAGAAAAAAACAGAAACAGACAAATGTGCAAACACCTCTATATACTGGTTCTGTTCTCTGCTTTCTGAATTTCATCTCCCTGTTCAAAGGCCAGGTCAAATAAAATTTCTCTGAACTTACTACCATGGCAGCACCCTCCCTCACTCTCTGGTCCAGCAAGAATTCTCTCTTCCTCATCTGCCACCTAAAGCATTTTGGGCACTTTGGATCTACTTTTTCATTAGAGTATGTTCCAGGTTGCATTGCATATGGTGAGATGTTCATTTGCCTGACTTGACTAGACTGTGGTCTTAGCTTCTTCTCCTTTTGTTCTAGGATAGACTTGCAGAATGTAAAGCATGAGGGCTTTGGAAGAGAATTAAATTTAAATTATAGCTCTGTGATTTACTAGATACAAGAACTTCTCTCAGTAACCTCCACTAGACAGTGGAGGATTAGGGGGGAAATTAAATGAGATAGCTTGTATAAAGCAAGCTCGATATATTACAAATATTCTGTAAATGGTAGTTATTATTAGCTTTTTTTTCATAGTAGATACACTATCAGTTCTATCAAAGACAGAAGAGAAAAAGAAGGAAGAAAAATACGGTACCGACTCTAATCAAACAGTGCCCAGTGCTGAGCCTTGATGGGGTTGAGCTGGGTTGGGGAAGAGGGGAGGTTTGTAGGATACTAGGTGGGAAAAGGGATCGAAATAGAAGCCTCCCCCTACATCATATGTGTAAGACCTTTAATGGGAGAAGTGGGAGAGAGGAAACTACTGAAAATTTGGAGTCAATATCCAATGTTTGTTGGTGGTGAAAGAAATTAGAAGAGTAACACAGAAGCCTGGCTGTGCAGACTGGCTTCCAGATTCTGAGTATATGAATTAATTCCAACGTGGTGGGGGTGTGGTAAAGCTATAAATATGTCTATCCAGATGGGCTTAGAAACCAAGGTCTTTTTGAGCCCGTATCTGAGAGCAGTCTGGTAGATACAGTTGCAACATGAATCTGGGGGCATCAGACATGGGAGAAACAAGATAAAAGCTGAAAGCTGAGGAAATCTGTGCCAGAATCAGACACTGTAAAATCCAAGAATTCCTGCGGTGGAACCAGAGTGCATAAAAGAATTCCATTTTTTATCCAATTTAGAGAATAAAACCTTCAAATGCTTTTGGTCACCTCTGAATCCTCAGGGAGTGCCAGAGATCTGTTCTCCCAGCCTCTAGATTGGGAGCCCACTTAAGTGCCAAGGGACATCCTATGTTCATCATGATACCAAGCTAGAATCCAACAGGGTGCCTTAAATGCCCTTAAACTTTCCCAAGTCAGTCTAGGATCACTCCCATAAACATTCCCATGCAGTAGTACACGATACCAAGCAGCACTAAGCCTCTCTATGGCCCTAACAAGGGCTAAAGGATTTGGCAGAGCCCTGGGACAAGTTCTTGCTGCTTCTCCCAGGAGAAGCTGAGTAATGATTTCAAACACCACAGTGGCAAGAAGTGTTTAGAAAGGAGATGATGGCAAACAGGGGAAGGGGAAATGGCTGAAATGGTTGAAAAGAGAATAGATGAAGAAAAGCAGTGAAGCAAGAAGAAATTGTAATTTTCATAAATTTTCAAGGTCAATTGGCATGAAAATATTTTAATATCTTTGAAGCAGAATACTAAGTTTGAGGTGATGAAAGGAAATGAACCAGCTCCCCCAAACCCAAACTGAATATGTGATTCACCTCGTGGCTGAAAGGCAATGAAAACACCATGGCATGATTAACCCACAGGAATTGGGGAAAAGAAGGTACTTGCCTGATTTAATTTGAGCTTATGGCTTAGCCACTGCATGGGGGGGCCATTGCCTTGCTGTTCCTTTTTACAGGAACTTCTAGAGAACAACTCTCCGCAGCTGTGTTGATGCTTTTTTTTCTAAAAGGAAATGTCAGAAGACTGTCTCTTTAGTGCTATTTTAATTAGGCTCTGCTTGAAAGAATTGTGCGTGTGTGAATCTTGTGATCACGATCTTAATTAGGATCATATTTAGATTCAGACTCAAACTGGACTGGATAATCATCTCCATTACCTTGTATTAGATATCAAGAACCAAGTGTGTGCTGCTTGTACTGGGAGTATTTTACAAACACAAGATCTTCTTATTAGTGTCTTGTTCTTTCTAGCTCTTCCTGGTTTCTTCCCTCTTTCTGAAACCTGATATTATGTGTGTTCAGGAAGCAGCAACAGCATATGCACCAGCCATTTGGGGAGGTAAAGAGGAAGACAGGAAATGACAGCAGGAAATAGAGACCACATTTTCAAAACATGTTTCTAGTGTGACTATTCTCTAATTGAGAGTCGTGTTCTCTTTCAGATGGCAGTGGCCGCCAATGAGACACATTGTCTCCCCAAGCCCTATTTGGCCCAGCATTCTGTTGAAACAAGGGTCATAGCTTTTCTTGAAATATTTTAGTATTTTACATAAGGAAATTTGAAATGGCTAGAAAAGAAATAATTGCTTCTGTCTTGAGAAGATGTAAAGGATTATGCTGCCTACGGTAATTTATTCAGGAAAATATTTCTCTAGCCTAAAAATCACATATAATTTGTAAGTGGCCACTAACTCTGAGGGGTTTTTGTGTGCGTATTAATATACTGTTTTCCTTTTAAAGTAATGAAAAATGAGTTTCTAGGGGTTTATTCTCTTGCTCTAGAGGACTGATACAAAAGAGAAGGCCAGTAATGCCCCCGTGTGGCAGAAGTGTGGCATAGCAAGCTTCTTTTCACAGCACGAAGAAGCAAAGCCACTTGAGACTTACTTGGTCTCTCCATTTATAAATTTCTGGTTTTGAAAATGAACAGCCAAAAAAAAAATCTTCACTAAGTCCAGAAACATAAATGATTAATTATACTATAATATGTTTAAATAAATCCTACTAATACAGAAAGCTTATACATATTCAGAAAATGCTAAAGGTAGCAGAATTTTAAAAGCATCCACTTTTAATAGAAGAATGGCTAACTCATTACTTACAGAAACCAATGTTCTTAACCATGAAAAAATTGTTTAAAGGATCATTGATTGCGTATGCAGTGAGATACACTAAATATATATTCCTTCTTTGTTCAATTCTTAGAACCTTAAATACTAAATAGGTGAAAAGAAATAGTAGAACAAGATAGTATTTCCTTAAAAACACTTATGATGTAGTATCATAGAGTCAGCTTTATTAGTGAATATATAGGGGCAATTCCAGACATTCCATTGTTTGGAATGGGGAATATTAGTGGTTTAATCATTCCATCTGCTCATTTTGTCCTTTTAAATGGTATCCCTTAAAGGGATAGGAAGGAAAGGAAAAGAGGGGTTAAAAGAGAAAAATAGGCTACTGCCATGAAAATCCCAATTTGTGGGCTTTAGGTATGTTTCCAGACATAAAAGAGGGTCCTGCATAAAATAGGCACTTGACAAAATGTGTTGCTTATTCAATCTACACCATACCTAGTTTCAATAAAAACTAAAAAACCACATGTCGAGTTAACCCTCTGGGGATTTGAATCGCAAGAGGAATAAGGGACAATAGATGCAAGAGGATAATTAGCTAACACCACAGGAAGGACACACACTGAGCCCCGTGTGGCAGATGAGGTATTCTATGGCCTCTCTGCTCACCTTTGCAGTTTTCTGTTCTCCCGTCAGAGGGTCAGTGGGATATTGGAAGACACAAGCATCATATAGAGGGTGCTCTCTGAAGTTCTACTCTAGCTGGAGAGGCCCATTGTGATCTAGCAAACATCCCAATCTCACCTTCCCTCTCACCTAACCCTCATCACGCAAATTTTGTATGTGCCTATATTTCCTCTGCATGTAACATACCATCCACACTTCTAAACTTCTGCCCATCCATTTCCCATCCCTTAATTTCTCTTGACTAATTGATAGTCTTCACTGAAAACTGTTTAAGTGCACTATCCTTCAACAAAGCACCCCTCACCCTCCAGACTAAATTGCAAGACCCTTGTCTACTCTCTTAGTATCATCATTGTTATTTCACTATGCACATTATAAAGAATGCACATTGTCATTTCACTCTGCACATTATAAAGAATGTTCTTCTGCTTAATAATTGTTCAGGTTACACAGACTCAATAATGGGAGAAATGGAACACAATGTAGAAAAAGAATGTCAACTTGACTCAGCATTTCCATATCATGAGTGGTTGTGCTCTCCTAGTTTAGATATGGCCTTTGAATAGTGTAATGGTCTATGGCATGTGCATTGTATCTGAAGCACTGTTCTGTTATATATTTACTTACAAAGAGCAGTAAAATCCAAAATACAAACATTGATATTTAAAGTTTTTATAGTATGGAAAAGAAGCAAGAAGTGTCCAACATTTACAGCTCTCGCAATAACTGTTGGTATGTGTATACAAACCATTTGGAGCAAATGAACTTATATAAGCCCATGTTTTCTCTGGCATCTAATCTTTGCATATAAAAAAAATAAGTATCTATACTGAAATATTCTATTTACTTGACTATTTCCCTTACTAAACTGCAAACTCTTTAACTCAAGATGCATGTCTTATTCTTCCTTATATCTCACCACCCAGAACAATTCCTGGTATGCAGAATCATTTCTCACCGAAAAAGGTTTCCTGGAATCTCAGTTGGGTCACATTAGAAGAACTTGCATAGCTTTACTCACACAGGATCACCATGGAAGTTTCCAGAAGCAATTTGTTGTCCCCCTGAGTTTAGATGTCCCATAGAAGTAGAAATCTGAAGTCAATAAAAAATTTTTTTACATTTATTTATTTTTGAGAGACAGAGAGAGACAGAGCACAAGTGGGAGAGGGGCAGAGAGGGGAGGAGACACAGAATCCAAAGCAGGCTCCTGGCTCCTAGCTGTCAGCACAAAGCCCGACTCGGGGCTAGAACGCACAAACCATGAAATCATGACCTGAGCCGAAGTCGGCTGCTTAACCGACTGAGCCATCCAGGAGCCCCTGAAGTCAATAAATTAAACTAAGCTTTAATATGTACTAGTGAGGTTAATTTAGGAGAAGTTTCTAATATGAACACGGATGTTTCTGCAAATTTCAGTCCTGCTTCTCCACTGTAGGAGAAAGTATTCACAGCCACATAACCATATGTAATCTCTGCTCCAACAGCCAGGTCATCCTGCCATTCCACAGGGAAGACTTCATTCTACAAGAGTATGGGGTGGGTAACATCAGAGAAGTCTGGATTTTGGAGGGATCACTGGATACAAATTGAATTCTTGCTGTAGAATCGGCATCATCCCTCATAACACTAGTAGTTGCAGGAAAATTGAATTCCTGAAATACATAGCTCGATGGTGCCAATAGAATAGGCACAGTTTTCTTCATCAAGCCCAGCAGAGTATGGGTGTTGTCCTTAACAGTTTGGCCTCAAGTGTGCTCTTCCAGAATTCCCAAGAATTCTGAACCCTCTGCATACCTTTTTAGTCCTCAAAGTATGGTCTAAAACCAGCACCATCAGTATCCCCTGAGAACTTATTAGGAATTGAAACCATTAAGCCCACTCTAGACCTACTGAATCAACAATCTATGTTTAAACAACCTTTCCAGGTAATTCTGAATGCATGCTCAAGTTCCACGCCATTAATGAATCTCTTTCCTGCTATTTGCAATCAAAAGCCTTGATTGGTGTGTCTACCAAACACTACTTGCCTTTGTTAGGAGACTGCATTATGCTGGCTTACCTAATTATAGGCCTATCGGGTTTGTATGGCTTGGCAGATTCAAAGAAAAACCAGAAAAAAATCAGAGTATTTCTTACCTAGAAATAAATAAAGACATTTCTTTTCAATATCTTTTATTCTAAATTGAGTCTAGAAAGTGAAACATTTCTAGAAGGCAACATTATTGTGGTTTGCTTTGGTTTGCTTATTTGATTTAGTTACCCAGAGTTTTTAATGAAGGGATTCTTTCAAATTTTATTATTACTTGTCTTCTAAAGCACTAAGCTTTGCCTAGACTTTGAGAAGAACTGTTTCATTCAGTCATGTTTTTCTACTATGGAATTTAAAATTAAAATTTTGAAAAGTAAAAAGGTAAGGTGATTTGGATAATATCCTAAAATTAAAAATTTGAGTATGTTTTTAGCTAATATGGGAAAGAGGTAATTAGGAACTTGCATCCAAGGTGAAAAGTGAAGGAAGAGTCATTTTGCCATAAAACATCATCCCATGTAGTTGTCACTGTGTCTTAAACTCTCTTACAAGTCATACAATCTCAAGCTGGGAGAGATTTCACAATTTATCTCATTTGGCCATCTTTTAAAATGCATTCCCTCTACATCTCTGTCACGGGAAGTCCAGTCTATCAGAGTACCGGCATTGAGAGGAACAAATTATCTCCTGGAGACTGCACCCTTTTGGACAGTTCTTATTGCTAAAACAATGTTCTTTATACTAGGATACTGTCTATCTATCAGAAATTTCTTATCGATCTGACTTCTCTCCTCCGGTCATACCCTAAATTTCTTACTGATAACAATTTAAATATTTTTAGATGATGCCTTTGGTACATCTTATTCTTATCTTTAGGTCCTACAGAATCTATTCCCTCAAGTTCAGGCCTGATGCTCTTCTTGCAACAGAGTTTGAAGCCCCTACATTCATTCTCTTTTGAACATGTTTCCGTTGTCTAATTACCTCTTGATACATTATCCCTGCAAAATCTGAGCACCCTTAAGAAAAGTGGGTCTGTGTCCATCTTCATTCTACACCCTGTTTATTCAATTGACGCATTCCCCCGAAGTCACATTAGCCTTTGGGACATGCACATCACATTGTTGACTTCTAGAAATAGGACTGTCTTCTAATATCTCTAAGGATTTTTACACATTCTGCTCAGAAAATACTAACTTCATCATCCCTGGAAAGTGCAGTTATATTTCTATTTTTGACCCAAGTATAGAACCTCGTATTTATCCCTGTTAAATTTCATTATGTTTTTTTACTTCAAAATGTTTCACCCTGTCAAGATCTTTTGGAATCCTAACTCTGCCATCCGACACATTCTTTATCCCTCCCAGCTTTGTCATCTGCAAATTTGTTGAGACTTCCCTCTATGGATTCACCCAAGTCACAAATTCTGAAAGGAGAGAATATGACAAGACGATGTAACATAATCCTGAGATTGTCGATAGAAATTTCTTTCCATATTGGTATTTATCTATAAATCAGGTCCTGTGGTTAATATTCTGTCAATTATTCACTTAATTATAAGACACTTAATCCATACTTATCCTTCTTATCCATGAGAATACATAATATACTTTGCTAAATGAATTACTGGAGTTCAAATGCTCCATGTCAAATGGTTTATACCAATCTAACAACTCTATCAAAGAAAGAGATGAAGTAAATCTTAGCGACTACATGGTGATCCTTAGTGACTATCACTTCCTATCATTTGCTAGGATTCTAGGATTAAAGAATCCCCTGTTAGTAAAATTATTCAGTGTCATGACAAAAGTGCATGCTCTGAAAAGAGATAGGCCAGTCAGGTATCATAAATCTTCTTTAAAGATTAATTTTTTTAAAAACAGTAAACCTATTCTTTAAGTAAGTCAATGTACATGCACACACACACATACACTTAAGTAGAAAATATACATATATGTGTATAAGTTATTTTATAAAGAGAAGAACTTTTCTGGTTAAAATTAGGATTTGGGTGGAGTGTCCAGAGTCACTGGTTTGAATCTCCAAATCCCTGCAGCTCTTCATTAGGCTTCCCTGAAGAATCCCTAGGAAGTATCAGAACATAGTTTACAAAGCTCTGCTTTAAGCCATTGATTAGCCATTTACCAAAATGAATTGATTTTTAAGTCAGTTTTCAAAAAATAGCTATGAGCTAGTGTCTTAAAACAAAAGCACATTTTGGTAAGACAGAGGAAAGGGAATATAGGATAGGTTCTAAAAATAGGTTCTAAAAAGATCATGTCTTGGGGCTCCTGGGTGGCTAAGTTGGTTAAGCATCCACTCATGGTTTCAGCTCAGGTCATGATTTCATAGTTCGTGGGTTCAAGCCCCACATTGGGCTCTGTGCTGATGGCATGGAGCCTGTTTGGGATCCTATCTCCCTCTCTCTCTGCCCTTCCCTTGCTCACCCTCTATCTCTCTCTCTCAAAAATAAATATTTAAAATAAATTTTTAAACAGAGATCATGTCCAAACTATCTAATTCTTTGAATGATTAGAAAGGCAAGCAAGTTTCCTCTGAATTCTCTTACTAAACAAATAGCCAGCAGGCCAGCATATCCATTCACATTTTAGCCACAGACTTGCTTCACAGATGAACAAAGAGTCTTTACACAATTATAAGGCAAACATGTAATGCAAAATTTCACATTCACCCTAAAATAGGAGCTTCGATGTCATTTAGTCCATAGACACTTATTGAGTACCTATTATGTGCCAGGTACCTAATTAGGTACTTTTGAAGATGGTGGCATCATTCAGCATCACAAAACTAGTGAGACTCACATGAGGAAAGTGAGACTTGAAGCAGCTAAGTTTCTGGCCCAAGTTCACAAACTGGAAGTACAATCAGGATTTAAACCCAAAAAACAGATCTGGCCCCAGCTCTCAAGAAGCTCTCTGTATAATCAAAGAGATAGTTATGTAAATAAATGATTGCTCAGACACTGCATCTATAGATTCATATTGACAGCTATCCTAATTTAATCAGGGCTTTCTCCCCCATTCTGGAGAGAAGCACGGAAAACAGAAAGGAGAGCAGGCAGCAACCAGGAAATCTGGTCCCACACTTAAGAGAGGCAGGTGCGCGTTGCCATCCTATAGAGAAAACAGAATGTACATTTCCTTCATGTTCTATGAATTCGAAGCACTGTCACCTAATAGGCAGCTGTACTGAAGTATGCTCACGACATCTGCTTTTAAAATGACTTGCCAGAGAACTACTTTCGAGATTCCACTCTTAAATATCTCCAAGGCTTCTGCTAATGCTGTGGTCCTAAAAATGCTAAAAAGACATTAAATCATGTTTATGTCAGTGGAAGCTCTTAAGGCCTTGGTTAATTTTTTTCATGGCAGCAAAGGGAAAGAAACAGGACCTGCATTTGGCACCGATACATTCCTGGCTCCCTTACTGTGCCAACAAGCCTGACTTGAAGCATTTGTAGTGGCTTTCAGCTGCTGCAGACCACCTCTCTGCAGCTCAGCAGATGGTTAGAGAAGTAGCGAAAGCAGCAGAGGCCATTTTAGGCTCCAGGAAATGTAGCAGGTGTTCCAGGTTCTAAAGAAAATTATGCCCAACTTTGCCTTTCATCATTTCTTTTTCTCTTGATGTATATTTTCTCCCTATCTGTTGCCTCTGTCTACACCTAACATAGCAGTACAGAATGTCAATGATCTTGAGAAAAGGTTATCAATATGCAAGGATAATTAAGGAAAATACTTCTGGGTATCTTAGGCAGAATGCTATCTGTTAAGACATTTTCTACTTGAGGCTTATGGTATTTCCTCCTATGAATGCATAATTTCACCTTCCCATGAATCCAGAATTTGACCTGAGAGGAATCACCTAGGATTTGAGATCAAAAGTATTTTAATGGGTAATACAGGAAAGTTTGGGAAAGTAAAAAAAATTTTAATGTTTATTTTTGAGGGAGAAAGAGAGAGCGTGAGCAGGGGAGGAGCAGAGAGAGAGGGAGACACAGAATCTGAAGCAGGCTCCAGGCGCTGAGCTGTCAATGCAGAGCCCATCACGGGCTTCAAACTCATGAACCATGAGATCGTGACCTAAGCCGATGTCGGACGATTAAACGACTGAGCCACCCAGTCGCCCCAAAAGTAATTTTAAAGAAACTAGAGACAGAATTAAGTTCCTGTAACTAGTGTTCAGGGTTTTTGAACTGCCACCTCTTCTGTATGGGCTTCTGTGCTCAACCAAGAGGAACTGTTTTGATACTACTCTCTCCTGGGTTTCCTCCTTCTTTTCAGGCCATTCTTTCCCAGGGTCTTCATGTTCCTGCCCTTCAATAATTTTAATATTGCACAGGGTTCCACTCTTGGGACTCAGGCATTCCATGAATTCTCCCTAGGTGATTTCATCTACACCCCTCCCCCCACCACACACACACACTTCAACTTCCATCCATATGCTGATGACAGCTAGGGCAGCTTTGTTCCAGATCTACATAACCAGCCAACTCAAATCAGTGAGCTCCAAGTTTAGCCAGCACCTTCTCGTCCCACTCCTCACACTAAATCTAAGGCCAAGCACGTGACCTCCACCTCCATACCACCATGCCAGGCGCTTACTCAACAGATGTTTCTGTGAATGGGTGAAAATGGTTCTTTGTGAAAGTCATCCAAGATATTCAAAACTCTTTACAAGAAATATTGTTAGCTTCATCAGTTTACCACTCACTGTGTTGATAGTGGATCCTAAAAAGCCTAAGATATTTTATAATTTTTCACAAAAGATGCTCTCAGTAAAATTGAACTGAAAAAAATCTAGATATGTCTCAAGCCCTCATTAATTACATTTTTACTGTTATTGCCCAAGCTTCCCCCAAATTTCTCAAGTTAATGTATTATGTGTTGTTTTATCATTTTGCTTATAATTTATTTTTTCAGCATCTATCATGTGCTCTGTTTACTAAATACCTCATTATGGAAAATAGCCTTCCCTTCTAACCAGTCTTTATGATAGTGCATAGATTGGATAGTGCATAAGAGGATGTGGGGAAGATACGTATTTGAGGGTGATGAACTTACTCTGTAAACATGACCACCCTCAGCTTCCAAAACCATAATGTAAGACTACATAAAATAATAGCACCAGCTCCCTACCGATAACATACAGTATAAAATAATAAAAATAATAAATGCCTCATACGCAGCCAAGCATATAGCAGTAAATGTTAACTGAAATCAAAGCTAGAGCCCTGGTCACTCTGAAGGATGCTATGAAAAGTCTATGTCCAAGTAGATGACAATAATAGCATTCATGCACACTGGAGAGACACCATTTATTGTCTTTAAAGAGTTTATTTCAATGGCTGAAGTCGACTGAACCAAAGGTCGGCAACAGAATACAGTTTGTCTAATATTAGACTTCAGTGTATGTAATTAAGGTGATGCTGCTGCACTGTTGGTGTTTATCACATTAGCTGGAAAAGAAATAGACCTTTCCATTAAGATGTTAGACTGGATTAATCACTGATATAAAGAGCATCATAAGCAAACACCCTGTTAAAAAACAATCTATTGACTAAAACATTTATTTACTGAACAAATGCAGAGGTCCCATTATATTACATTTTAGCCTAATTAAATCTAAACTATGTAAACTAATTAGGACAGCTAGAAAAAAATATATTTCTGATTTATAAAAGGAAACATTTGACAATATTTTAATACACATCTTAATATACATTTCTTCTCTACCCCTAGGCTAGATAATCAGTATCTTTATTTATCCACTACATATGTGAAGCCTCACCATCAGGAAAATAACCTATAGCACCATAATTAGAATGATGGTAGTGGGCTAGTGGATGACATTCAAGAGAGTTGATCAATCATATTTCGTGATTGCTACGGTTCTTCATATTTTAATGCTCCTTTTGCCTTTTCCTAAAGACTTCAATTAGAAAACTCTTAGTCATAGTTCAATACTCAATTCAACTCTTACATCCTCTGAAACTTCTCCAACTGACTAAAACTGAGTTAGTACCTTTCTTTTTCCTTTTGTATTGCCTTTTTATGTAGCTAAGTTAGTGACCACTGAAACATTTTGTTTCTATTTCAACTGCAGTACTTATCACATCACTCTATAATCTACTGATTTGTCTCTCAAACTGGCATACTTTGCCTAATACAATACGGAATGCCAACCACACATTGGGCATGCAATTGATATTTATGAATGAATAAATAAATGCAGGAATAAATCAATTATTGGGCTTTTAAAAATAATAGACTGTAATTTTTTAGAGTAGTTTTTGATTCGCAGCAAAATTGAGTGGAAAGTACAGAGAATTCCAGTATAGGTACTCCCCATCTTCACACACCTCCCCCACAATCAACATCTTACACCACAGTGGTACATCAGTTGCAATCAATGAACCTATGTTAACACAGTGTTATCACCCAAAGTTTATAATTTACATTAGGTTTTCTTGTTGGTGCTGTGTATTCCATGGGTTTGGACAAATATATCATGACATGTATCCACCACTGCCGCATCATATAGAATACTTTCACTGCCCCCCAAATCCTCTGTGTTCCACCTATTCATCTATTCATCCCTCCTTATCTCTCCCACTCCTCCTGATACCACTGGTCTTTTTCTATCTTTTTTCCAAAATGTCATATAGTTGGAATCATACAGTGTGTAGCCTTGTCACATTGGCTTCTTTCACTTAGTAACGTGCATTTAAAATTTCTCCATGCCTTCTCATGGCTTGAGAACTCATTTCTTTTTAGCACTGAATAATAATCCATTGTCTGGATGCACAACAGTTTATTCATTCACTTACTGAGGAATATCTTAGTTTCTGCTATGTTTTAGCAATTATAAATAAAGCTCCTATAAATTTGTGTGTGTGTGTGTGTGTGTGGACATAAGTTTTCTATATACTTGGGTAAATACCAAGGAGTGTCATTGCCTGATCATCCAGTAACAGTGTGTTTAGTTTTGTAAGAAACTCCCAGCTAGGAGGTGACATGGAGCAATATTCAGTTCTGGAAGGAAGAATTTGGAAAGGCTGCAGGTGAGCCAGGAATACCTAAGAGCTCTCCTATTCTAGTAACTTATTTAACTATCCTTTTCATCTTTCACAGGTTCATGGTTTTCTATAGTCTGAGACTGTAGATCCTTATGTGCTTCTCAAACCTTATGACAATTGATAGCCTGCATAACGATTAATTAAGTCTATCTTTCTCTTTGGATCTCTGACCTCAGATCAGACCCATACATAATTATTGAGCCTCTACCATGTATCTGGCACTGTGCAAGATGCTGAGGACTCAAAGACAAAAACAGGGTCTATATCTCGTGGTGTATACAATCCAGACATGCTTGTCTGGTCTTCACTCACCATCCATCTGTCTCACTTCAGGCTGACTTGTTCTTTTTTAGATTATAAATTCCTCCAGAGTGGGAAGCACAGCTTACATACATACTATGCTTCATACTGCCTTCACTTATTTGACTCTTTTGAGAGAATTAACAATATAGATTAATTTAAATAAATAATACAGCAAACACTTATGATTCCACCATCTAGAATTAGTAGTATTTTGTTACTTTTCATTCAAGATTTCACTACTAATAGACAGAAAATACTACAAGATTGGAGCCTTTTCTGAAAATCTCCCCCAGCCCCATTCCTCTCCCAACTAATACCCCACTTTCTAATCTTACCCAATTACTACCAGAAATTTGGTATATAACCTTCCAATCTATTTGTGTATTCTTTTAATATAATCCATAAACAATTGTATATAATATATGAAAATACTACCGTTATATATATTTAAAATGTATACAAGTGCCATATTATAGATATACTTTTTTATTTATCTCACCTTGTTCCACAAAGGAGCTTAGATGATACCAGAAGTTATATATTGAATTTAAAATTATATGTTAAATTTTTTAAAAATCTGTAACCTGATTCTTTTCTAATGGACAACCCTAGTGGCATTGGATATACAAAATCTCAGCTAAAAATATATGGATGTTATTGTAGTGATTTTTCACTAGAAAAATCTACATTGTGATTTTCCAGATTCTTTCAACAGGATTCAAAATTATTTCTGTCTCCTCATCACTGTTGTAATTAAAACACTTAAAAATTCATATCTGAAAACTTCACCAAGATCTCCTGTAAAATGTTGTATTTTTTAAAAAAAAGTTATGTCCCAAATACCAGCCAGAAATTATAAGTGAAACAACGTAATCCTTTAAAGGATAGAATTTGCATAAGAAAACAAATGTTCATAGAGCAAATGTAATAAAGATAATTATTGGCATAATTCAACATAAAAAATAGACAAAACTACAATTTGCATCTCTATCAACTTTATAATCTGCAGAGTACTTTCATATATATTACCTTAATCCATCTAAAATACTGATCAAAAGAAGTGGAGAACATATCAAAGCAGCTACAGCTTTTACTTGGTCGCTTGCAGCTCAGTATCCACAAGCCTACTGGGCTCCTTTCCCATCTGATGTGGCTACATTTGAGCTTGTTGGCTATGTAGTTGGAGATGCTATTACTTCCACTGATGATTTCTTTCTACACAAGTTAATCAAGCACAGCATATGGGATGTAATCAAAATACATCTTTACTTGTGACTTCCACTGCCCCTTGAAATTTTATTCAGTAGTGAAAGATTTTTTTTGCCTGACCCTAGATTAAAAATCTGTAGGACCCATGGCTTTCAACAGTTGTAAAACCATTTTAAATTCAAAGCACAATCTAGGTTCAAAAATTAGAACATCCTGTCCCATTAATGATCAATAAACTGAACTTAATTTAAAATGAGATTGTCTCCCCTCCTGCAGCCCTGACGAATATCGGGTCTTGGAGAAAGGGAAATACTAGGGTTCCTCTCCCTTTCTTTAAACTTCCTCCTCTAGCATGTTAACCTTGATTTCATGTCTTTTCACCACTGTGGCACGAAAAGAAAGAAGAGATAAATGGATAACGAAAAGACTTATTAGACACTTGGGATGGGTAAAGAAGATGTAGTGTATACATACACACAATGGAATATTAGCCATCAAGAAGAATGAAATCTTGCCATTTGCAATAATGTTGATGGAGCTAGAGAGTATTATGCTAAGTGAAATCAGTCAGCCAGAGAAAGAGAAATACCATATGATTTCACTCATATGTGGAATTTAAGAAGCAAAACAAATGAATATAGAGGGGAACAAAGAGAGGCAAACCAAGAAAAAGACTCTTAACTATAGAGAACAAACTGAGGTTGCTGGAGGGGAGGTGGACAGGAGATGGATTAAGTGGGTGATGGGCATGAAGGAGGGTACTGGTGATGAGCACCAGGTGATGTATGGAAGTATCAATCACTAAATTCTACATCTGAAACTAATATTTTGTACTGTATGTTAACTAGCTGGCATTTAAATAAAAACTTGGAAAACATAATGAGTATTTAGAGCTCCAAAAACAGAAAGAAAAGAAAGGACTTACTGGAACTGGCAATGTCATAATTGAGTTTTGTGGCATCTGGATCTGCAGTATGTTTAAAGCTAACTGCATCATGGGGCACTTTTGTTTACTGGGAAATCCTAGTTAATCTTCACAAGGAGATGTGACAAAATCATTTATTGTCAGGGTTAGTTACACCAGCTATCTGTGCAAAGCGAAGGAAAGAATGATGCAAGAATGCCATAAAAAATCCTCCTGTGTCTCACACCTGCTCTTACTAAGCTTTTTATTTCTTTCTACATGGATATCTGAACTATTCCCTGCTCAGAAGTAAATGACCTTCGTTCTATGCTATTTCCAAGATTTCTGCAAACTAAACGAATCAATTTTAATCCATCCATTACCATCTACAATATCAAAATCCAGCAAAGGCTGGGAAACCAGACTGCCTAAGTTCAATTCACAGCTTTTCCGCTTACTAATCAAATGACACTGGGCAAGTTCCTTAAAGTCTCAGTGCCGCAGTTTGCTATCTGTAAAATAGGGAGGATGATAATAGTATCTACCATAGAAGGCTGTTTTGAGGATTAAACGATTTAATACATGTGCATGACATATAGTGTCAGTAGACATCAGTTCATATCAAGTGGGCTGAGCCACTGCAATAGAATGGATAAATAGCTACTCACGCATCATTTCTTAACACTACATTTCCTTAGAGGATATTAGTTAGAAATGAAATATTTAAAATCCTATTAGAATTATTTCATTTTTTGCTACTTCCAGCAATTAAATTCCTATTTAATAGATAGATGATTTTGCTTTTAGAGTTTTATACCCAACTGTTTAAATAAAGAGGAAAAAAGATTGTTTTGAAAAATTTTTTAAACATTTTATTTATTTTTGAGAAACAGAGTCAGAGCACAAGAGAGGGAGGGGCAGGGAGAGGGAGACACAGAATTCAAAGCAGGCTCCAGGCTCAGCTGTCAGCACAGAGCCGGACGCAGGGCTCAAACCCACTAACCATCAGATCTCGACCTGAGCCAAAGTCAGATGCATAACTGACTGAGCCACCCAGGCACCCAAAGAGGAAAAGAGATTTTTAAAGAATTATGAAAGTAATAGGGGTGAACTGTGCTAATACCTTTATTAGTTAACCACACAAGAAACTTGCTTCTTTGGATCATGTGATCACAACCACTTATTTTTTGGCAGAATGCCCTAATTGCAAGGTAAAGTATCTCAAGGAAATAAGGAGAATTTGGGGTGTTGTGTATTTGGATGAAATCTATACTATGGGGATATTACAGCAGTGGCACACAATTCAGTGAAGCGATGAAGGTGACTACACAAAATTGAAATTACTGTGACATACATGAGAATATTAAAGTTTATCCAAATCAGTTAGTGGCTACTATGTCACATTCTTTATACAGAAATATTAGTGCTGGTTGTTCAAAAACGTTTTGCTTTTTCATTGGAAAAGTCTGTATGAACTTATCATTGAAGATTGACCACTGGAAGAACAATCCCCTGGTGCAATGTTTTAACCATCTGGCAACATGCATATGCATGCAAGTATATGACATAACTTTTACAAGTGTATGTTTACCTAAACGGCCAAAATGTATCCTCAAACCATTCTCATTCAAAAAATGTGTTGCTCTCACTATAGTAATTTTTTAAAGCTTTTCTGCCCCCATCTCCTCTACACATTTCACAAATCAGTGGAATGGACCACAGGTACTTAAAATCATCAGTGTCTAGATCACCAAGCTGTAACCTGAAAGGTTTGTGCATCATTTTGCATTAAATTATAACTTATATAGGAAATAGTTTTTTCAAAAGTCATCACAGTTTCAATTCAATTCCATGACAGGTTTTTTTGCTTACCATTAAAGGAGGAGGGGAATCACCCCATTGAAAACAACAAACATAGATTTTGATTGTTGGTTAAAATCCAGATAAATGATCCCTGCCCTCATGGCCACTTTGGATAAAGATTCCTCCAAAAGATCTGGTCTAGTGTTTCAACATAAGAAATTCAGTGGCAAATGTCTACAGGCATTAATTCTCATAATATTTTGCTGGATAAGAAACGAGGTCCAATATCCCTAACCAAATAGTCACTGTGTAACACACACCAGATACTAAATTCAATTTTCTGCTTGAGTAAAAGGGAATAATAGTTTGCCTCCTGTTCCTATCTATGTCTAAGACTACCAATGTCACTCAACAAAACAAAACAAAACAAAACAAAATCCTAAAACTTCAAACTAGAGATATTATTGATAATTTCAGTAATTACCATTTAAGAAGTCTGTAAGCTTTAAACATCTTCAAATAGGCATCAATCAAAAAATAATCATCACTCAAAAACAAAAACAAACAAAAAGATCTCTGATACTAACTTCCAGGCATTCAAAAGCATTCCATAGTTGGCTAAGGAAACAATGTCCCCACACTAGGTTAGCTTTAAAAAGTTTAGGATATAACCCATGAATTATAAACAAAACAAACATAATTTTAAGCAACCAAACCCTATTATCCTTATCAGGAAAGAGTAAAACGAGTCACATAAATAAAATTCAGAAACTTGCATATGCCAGCTGTAACGTCTCAAGACTTGTATTAATATTACTCAAGTCTAGCAACATGCTAATTATATTCAGACTTAATTTGGATTTCAGAAAGTGATACAGACTACTTCTTACCAGCTAGATACATTTTTTTTTACTAATATAGCACTTTTCATATTGAAAAAAATAGAGAGTAAAGGAGTCATAGCTATCTTTGCCTTCATACACCCTAAGCTTGTTATAGGGTCTGCCTATATAGCCAAAATGCAGACGCACAGCTAATTTCGGGCCTACCAGCCTTGACAACACTCTCCTTCATAAGCAGCTGGTGATTGACCATATGGGAAAGTGTGATTGAACTCCAGATGGACTTGACTTCTTCATAACTCCAGACTAGCCGTTTTAGGGACAGATATCTTTAGTGCTATTGACTACTGAATCACCTATTTCTTTAAAATTAGATGATGCTGGGGATTTGAGAGCGTTAAAGAGAAAAGGGACTTAAGATTAAGACTATGGTTTTTTTCTGTCTGCTGGGAGACTACAACAAAGAATATAAAGTTGGTTAGCACTCTCCAGCACTGACCTTACCCACTAGCACATCGATGCACATGTTCTGGGAAAGAATTCCTAATGAGGCAGTAAATGCTCTAATACTTTCTATCTGTCTTGAGAAGAATAATTTATGACCAGAGAAAGTGCAGAAGATATCAGTGATAAGATAAAACTAAGTGTTATTCTGGTCAAAATAATTAAATGTATTTCCCCTCTGGGGAACTCTGCACACATTACTCAAACTGAATGCTTTCCTAAATAATTAGTCTGTTTCTTCCAAACATTATCAGGAATGGCAAAAGCAATGAGACAGTCAAATCAAAGCAAGGCAGTAGCATAACTTTTCTTTCTCCTAGAATAAAATAATCAATTTATCACATCTAAAAATGTTAATTTTATAGCCCTTGAATTTGAGAGATTTTATTTTTACTTAGAAATTATATAATATTTTCTGAATAAAACTGTACTTTATATCCCAGGTAAATTTATAATTGCCCACAGAGTCATAGAATTTTGAAGTTCCAAAAAATTTTTATGTTCATCTATGTTCATCATCTGTGATGTACATGACCATCCATAATTTTATAGTAAATATAACACTTCAACTTCAGGCCAGAGCTTCATCACTTATAATAACACAAAAACCACTTTCTTTTACTACTAACTTTTAATTTGAAGTTAGTGTAATTCTTAAAATTCTCTATTTTGGTAAAGTACATTTCTTTTTACTCTCATTTTTTATTTTTAAAAACATTACTACAAAGTTGTATTAAAATACTCTACTGTAATTCAAAGCTCATAAACAAACTAAAGACAAATGTACTTAAAGGATCTGTTCAACAGGTATAATAATTCATGTCTTTATTAACTCTATCTCAACTTATAGCTTTCTTTATATTACCTTTTCCTAGATGCTACAGTTAACTTACCAAACAGATAAACTTCACTTGTTGTTCTACCAATTTATGTAAGAGTGTGGTTAATGGATTTATCATACACAATCTGGTAAACACATACCTTGGTATAATATACCTCCTATCATTGAATATGCAACCACATATTCAATATTATCAAAAAAGATAACTCATGTCAGCCATGGTTTCAATGATTAGTCATTAGTCTCAGATGGAAAGAAATCAATCATATTTCTCATACAACCAATTTACCACATATTGAAATGCTTAATGAAATCCATTTGTCATATATAACTAATTACGCATTTCTAGCTTGAAAAGACACATGTAAATCAAACATTTCTAAAGAACTGTGCAAATAGTCTAAGATAAATATTTACAACATGTAATAAAACACAGTAACAACTCACTAAATCCTGACCCACAATAATCTAAGACACAAAATAGGACAATTAAGTCTCTCCAGTCATTAAACTAATTTATCCCTTGAAGAAATAAAAATACACATCAAAGACAACATTATTGTCAGTTTGAGCTCTCTCACAAAGAATGACCTTGAGGAATCATTCATAGCACTGCTTAGAATCAAATTCTATCAACCCACATCATACTAAATCCTACCTCTGAATTTTTTACACCTTGGTTCTCTTACCCTGAAACATCTCCTTCCAATGCCAACTATCTAAAACTTTCAAGGACCACCCTTCCTATGAAACTTTCCATCATATTCAAGCGAATATTGACTACTTATTCCCTTACTGTATTGTCTCTGGTGACAACAAACATCCTGGTGTTGTTGTTGTTGTTGTTGTTGTTGTTGTTGTTGTTTTACTTTTTTCCAGCTTTATTGGGTATAATTCATTTTGCTCTTTTATCTATTTATCTTTTTCTCATTATTTCAAATTAGTTTTATTATTAAATTTCTAACTTCAAATGACAAAACTAAAATAGAATTACTTGTTATGTGGCCCCCCAAATACTGCTTTTTAGAGTAATATCTATAGTTTACAAGGGGACAAATATAAAAAGAACTTTTTTAAGTGATATTTTAGTAACAATTCCAAAATAAATTTTCCCACTTTACTCATCCAGGGCAAAACAAGTGGTTTAATAGATAAAGCTCAAAATGTTGGGGCACTCGGGTGGCTCAGTTGGTTGAGCATCCAACTCTTGATTTGGGCCTTTGCCATAGAGTCTGCTTGAGATTCTCTCTCTCTCTCTCTCTCTCTCCTTCTGCCCCTCTCCACTATTCATGCTGTCTCTCTCTCTCTCTCTCAAAAGAAAATTAAAAATTAGAAAAAGCTAGAAATATTGCTTATTTATTTTGGTTGTTTTTTTTGCCTTATTTTTGCCTTTGTTTTCTATAAGACCATTTTTAAAATGTATATTTATTTTGAATAGAAAATAAACAAATGAATATTTATTAAAGTTATTTAATAAATAAACAATAGATTTATTTAATAAATACATAAATATTTATTTATTTATTTATTTATTTATTATTGAGCATGGAGCCCAATGTGGGGCTTGATTCCATGACCCTAGGATCATGATCTAAGCTGATATCAAGAGTCAGGTGCTTAACCAACTGAGCCACCCAGGTGCCCAGTGTAAGAGCACTTAACTTCAACTTCTTTGACCACTTAATTATATCTCTTCTAACAGAAAATGCTCATATGAACTACTAAATAAATTTCACTTTATAAGCTTTTGTACTCGCAATTCTCTGTAAAGAAAAAATAGAATGCTTTCAATGTTCAAGACTTTGGTGTCTTTTTTTTCCTCCAAAGAACATATTAATTTTGTCTCCTATAGTATATCTATTAAATTGGTCACATCATAATCATTGCAGAGGATTTGAATCATATTAAAACTATTTTTCTAGGGGCGCCTGGGTGGCTCAGTCAGTTAAGCATCTGACTTCAGCTCAGATCATGATCTCACGGTTCGTGGGTTCAAGCCCCGTGTCAGGCTCTGTGCTGACAGCTAGCTGAGAGCCTGGAGCCTGTCTTCAGATTCTGTGTCCTCTTCTCTCTGACCCTCCACTGCTCACACTGTCTCTCTCTCTCTCAAAAATAAATAAAAAACATTTTAAAAAACACTATTTTTCTACAGTATTGAATCATCTAGGACACTGTATATATTATCCACTTAGCTTATCTATCTATATGTCTGGTCTGTACATATCCCAGAATGTTTCATCTTTTCAGCCTGACATATTCTTTGATTCTAAAGTTTAACAGATACTGTATTTGACCAACTTGCTTTGTGCCAAGTCATCTGTAGTGGACAATTATGCTTTTTCTGTTGATATCCAGAGACTCCCTAACATTAAAATATTATTTTTTCACGTTTTACTCCATTTTCACAGTAAAAATGGAAAATAGCAAAAGATAAAGAGGGCTACAAATTATAATAAGTAAGTTTTTGTGCATTTACTGATGACAGCTATCATTTGCTGAGTGTTACCTATGACCTAAAAATTTATACACATTTTAAAAATTTAATCTATAGGGGCACCTGTGTGGCTCAGTCGGTTGAGCATCCGACTTTGGCTCAGGTAATGATCTCACGGTTCATGGGTTGAAGCCCTGCATCGGGCTCTGTGCAGACCGCTAGCTCAGAGCCTGAAGCCTGCTTCAGATTCTGTGTCTCTTTCTCTCTCTGCCCCTCTCTGACAGAGTCTCTCTGACAGAACCTCTCTGTCTCTCAAAACTAAATAAATGTAAAAAAAATTTTTTTAAATAAACAAAATTTAATCTATACACATGGAAAGATAGAAATATTTGCAAATTATACATTTGATAAGGAGTTAATATCCAGAATATATAAAGATCTTCTATAACTCAACAACAACCAAAAAATACAACCTGATTAAAAACATGGCTAAAGACTTCAAACTAGTTTGCTAGGGCTTACATGACAAAAACCACAGACCTGGACAGCTTAAACAACTCAAATTTATTTCCTCATATTTTTGGAGGCTAGAAGTCAAACATCAAGGTGTCATCAAAGTTTATTTCTTCTGAGGCCTCTCTTTTTGGCTCATAGATGGCCATCTTCTCTCTCTATGGTCTTTCCTCTGTGTGTTCGTGCACATGTCCCTGTTTCTTCCTCTTACAAGAACTCTGGTCATGTTGAAATAGTGCCCACGCTAAAGATCTCATTCTAACTTTAGTATCTCTTGAAAGACCTTATCTTCAACTATGGTCACATTCTGAGACACTGGGGTTAGAGCTTCAACACATGAACAATTCAGCCCATAACAGATCAGAATAGACTTTTCTCCAGAGATATACAAACTGCCAATAGGCACATAAAACTGTGCTCAACATCACCAGTTAGTAAGGAAATACAAATCAAACCATAATAAAGTACCAGTTCATACCCATTAGGATAGTGATTATCAAAAAAGAAGAAAATAACAAGGTTTGGTAAGGATGTGGAGAAATTGGAACCCTCATGCACTGCTGGTGGTAATGTAAAAATGGGGCAACTATTGTGGAAAACAGCTGAGCATTTCCTCAAAAAATTAAAAATGCAAGTAACATGTGATCTAACAATTTCTCTTCTCGGTGTAGGCCCAAAAGAATTGAAATCAGGGACTTAAAGAGATATTTCTACTCATGTTCATACCTGGATTATTCACCATAGCCAAAAGATGGAAGCAACTCAACTGTTCATTGATAGATGAATGAATAAACAAAATATAGTATACACATACAACGCAATGGTATTCAGCCTTAGGAAGGAAAAGGCTACAACATGGATGAACCTTGAGGACATTATGCTAAGTGAAATAAATCTCACAAAAGAACAAAAGAGCACCTGGGTGGCTTAGTTGGTTAAGCATCTGACTTAGGCTCAGGTCATGATCTCACAGTTCATGGGTTTGAGTCCCGCGTCCGGCTCTGTATTGACAACTCAGAGCCCGGAGCCTGACTCAGATGCTGTGTCTCCCTCTCTCTCTGTCCCTCCCCTGCTCGCTCGCTCTCTCCTTTCTCAAAAATAAATAAATATAAAATTTTTTTAAAAAAGAACAAATGCTGTATGATTCGTATGGTACCTAAAACAGTTAAATTCATAGAGACAGAAAGTAGAATGGTAGTTGCTATGGGCTGGGGAAAGGAGGAAATAAAAAAGTTATTGTCTAGTGGGTACAGAGTTTCGGTTTCACATGATAAAATTTTGGAGATGTCAATGACGGTTGTACACCAATGAAAATGTACTTAATGCCACTATACCGTTAAGAATGGTTAAAAGGGTCAATTTTATGTTATGTTTATTTCATAACTGAAAAACATAATTGAAAAACATGTAATCTATATAGCACTTCAAACAATAACACAGCTAATATATATTCCTTTTGAATTTTTCAGATGAAGTAACAGAGGATCAGAAAGGTCAAGTTGCTAAGGAGAACCAGATTTCAAATCCATGTTGATCTCACATTAAAGACTTGCATGTTCAAATAGACTACACTTACCCAAGCTGACCACACTTCCTCAATATAGTTCAAATATTTGCTGGACAAAGTATTGAATATTACAAGACACTCTGACACATAAAGGAGTCTATTGAGAAAGTTTGATGTATTGATCATATGTTTTATTTGAGCTCTTTCTCTAATGACTTCTTCTGGGAAGAAATGATGCAACCTTACCTGGACCAGAATAGTTTATCATTTCATACAACTATTAGTATACAGTTTTATATCAATATTAAGGAGGGAAACACACTCCATTATTGCTCATTCTCCTTTGGAAACCAGTGTTTGGTTTTCCACCTTCCCAGTAAGAGGAGTCATTATTGAACTGCTTAGGAACCTGAATTGTAAAAGACCCAATGCTTTTACAAACTTTGTAGAAGAAATTAGTGTTAATGTTTATGTATCTGAAATGCCAAGCTTTGTGCTTTATTTTCATACTAATAGGTCAGACTTCTCTAAGTTAGACTCTCCAAGGTTAGACTCTCAAGACAAATTGTTTCTTTAGCCAATTTCTTCTTGACTTCATAGTTTATAAAATAAAACACTATCTGAGATACAAAGAAAGTACAAATGAATAAAACACAGGACTAGAGCTTTATATCAGTGTGTAGAAGATTTATGCACATAAACTGCCAAACACAGGTTTCAAAACAGACCTTATAGACTTCCAGTTGCCATAGTAACTGCACAGCTTTATTGAATGTAAAAGTGTAAACAGATGAGCACAGCTCAGGTAAATCATCAGTGTTGCCGTTGTTGGCCTCTGAGTGACAGAAATAAGTAGTACATGCTGTCACTTTCTGAAATAAAATAATCATGATCATAATTTAACACCCTTGACTTCTTGGTCTGTGAACATCTTCCCCTTAGAACCTTCTTCCAGTACTGCTTAACTAATTACTCGTGAAGAGAAAGGCCCTAATGAATTATTAATAATTTTGTTGTTGAAACAGGTTGGAGAACTATGCTGCAAACAGCAAAGAGTGTTAATATGGCAATCCTGCTGAATTCTTGCACTCTTTCTTCTCATTCTCTTGATCACAAGAGAAAGGGTGCTGTGGGAACTAAAACAACTTTTAGAAGTGCAAGCCCTCTTCTGAGATGGTTGCAGGCTATTTTCAATAAATAAATAAATAGATAAAAGGAAAAAGCTTTCAGTTGGAATAATTAAAGGAAAGAAATTCTGGTGGAGACAGATGTTAAAGAGCTATAATCATTGAAATATTTGAACACAAAACTAATGTTCCTACAGTTGTTCTTTGTTTTTCATGATTACAATTACATATTTTTTACTCAGAATTCTAATTCCATATTTAGGACTATGTAAAATCTTTGTAAGAGACAACAGAAAGTAAATAACTCAAGCCCCTTTCTTAGAATGGGAAGAATAAAACCCAAAGTGGTAAAAATAACATACTCAAAGTCACAATATTAGTTAATTCCACAACTAAGATTTAGATTCCACAATCTAAGTATTTCTCCTGTAGACACCAAATGAGGATAGGGAATACTTATTCTTAATGCTATGAAGTTGTTAAAGAAAAGTATGTTTGATTTCCTGTGCATCATGGGGCTGGGAATGAGTAACTTCCTAATTGTTTCATTTTCCGAGGAATACATTATAGGACGATCTTGCAAAAACAGTCGCACAGAGTCTATGAAAGTATGTGATAATAATAGAAAGACAGACTAGAATGCATTCATCAATACCATTCAATAGCAAGCTCTCAAATCTTATGCAAAGACATTCTTCATGCTAATAAAACTGCGATCACTTATTGAATATATAATATGAGCTCATCATTGTGTCAAATGCTTACATACATTAAAGTTTACTGATTAAGGGCATAATTTTTACAGTCAATGTTGGGTTCATATCCTTGTCCCACTGCTTATGAGTTACAATCTTGGGCAAGTTGCCTAATCTCTAAACCTTAGCTTCTTTGTAAAGTGAAGATAATAATAGCACCTACCTCAGTGTATTTCCAAAGGTTATTATTAGATAGTAAATGAAATACCCATGTAAAATATTCAGTTAAGTTAAGGTATTAGCAATATACACATTTCATAATTTTGTATTATTATCCCATATCATATCTACAATGATAACAGAAGATGGATATGATTATCCCCATTTCACAAATGAGAACACTGAGGCTTAAAGGATTTAACTAATTTGGCCAAGTAGAAAAGCCAAAGTATAAACTTTGAGACACACCTCGTTCTGTAATCTATGTTTTTAGCTGCCACACATACTGAATCAATGTGGAGTCTGGTTTTGTGATCTGGTTACATTTCTCATTCTTTCTCTGTAGTCTTGAAAAAGTCCTTTGGTCAATTCCTAGTATTAAGTTTCCACAATGATCTACTTTTTCTCTAATTATCAAAGGAATACAAAGAATCACAGTTCATGACTTCACAGAGGTTATAATTTATCTGAGAAGACAATATGAAATAAAGACTCAATAAAGGATTAAACTACATGGTCTCATTTCTAAGATTTAGGATTCGGTTATAGAAAGCCAAGGTTTAGGTGTACAGGCATCATCAGAGAAGAATCTATAGAATTAAGCTGAGTGCAGGAAAGGAGGATATTTTGAGTATGAGACAAAGAGTCAGAAAAGACATCAGAGTGCTTATTGAAAGATAATTTGGACATAGATTTGCAAGTCCTAAATTAAGGAGCTGGAAATGGAAAGAAATGGGTAAATCAATGACGTAACTGACAGGAAAATTTAGAACTTAGAAACAGATTTAATAATGTGATGACAAAAAAAAAAAAAAAAAAGAAAAGAAAAATGGCTTGAAATGTTCTAGCCTGGGACATGAGAAAATGTCTCCATGTATCAGAGGCAAAAGCAGAGAAACCGTAAAAGAAATGGAAACATGTAGGGATGATTATTTTCAGTTTGGGACTGATTATATTTGAGAAGCTGCTGGAGTAACTGCTGGCTTATTGTGAATATAGCTATAAAATAAAGAATAGCAGGAAGATGATGGTCAAGACCTGGGAAAATATTTAAATACTACAAATGTAATGATAATTAAAGACATAAGATAAGGGTGTCTGGGCAGCTAAGTTGGTTAAGCAACTGACTCTTGATTTCGGCTCAGGTCATGATCTCATGGTTTGTAAGTTCAAGAGCCTGCTTGGGATTCTCTGTCTCCCACTCTCTCTGCTCCTCCCCCTCTCCCTCTCTCTCTCTCCCTCAAAAATAAATAAACATTTAAAAAATAATGAATACATAAGATAGGTTTTGTCACTTTGCAAAATGATTAATATCATCTTGGAAGAATACACTGGGTTAGTAGAGATGTTAAATATGAGAGCAGTCAAAATCCAAGGTAAGAAAATTTCAGCCAGAAAGGAGGATGATAACCAGAAAAGTACAATTTTACAGAAGCCAAGGAAATGCCACCAGAGTGTTAAAATAGAGCTTTATCAAGATGCTTCTCCTCTTGTAACATCTGCACTCCCCATTCTTGAATCTGAAAACAGAGACTTAAAATAACTTTCTATAGCTTGAGTTTAGGTTTCAAAATTCACTGATAGTGTTTCTGTACTATTGTCTGCAACCTTGATTAATCTGAGGTCTCTGCTACATGGAGAAATTTTATTTGTTATTTGTAGAACACGGAAAATAATACAGTCCTTTGAAAAAGTCACAGCAAGCAAGGTAGCTGGAAGATATTAGGTACTCAATAAATGGTAGTAGTACTTGTCTCGGCTTTTATTTGAACAAAAAAGAGAGCTGACTGGGGTGATTATCCTACAAACAGGTACAAATCAAGTCTCCCTTGGCCTGAAAGATCTCCCATACCTAAATTTAGGGTGGTTGAATGAACAAATATGTTATCTACCCAAAACAATTCCCAGTGCAACTTTAAAGGACATTGATATGTCATTGAATACACAGAGTGCTACAATATGATCTCATATTTACCTCTTATCATCCAAATATAGAATCAGTTGCAATGCTCTTCGCTTTGTGTACGCCTTCACATGTCCTCTTCATTATTTAAGGTTAATCTTGAAGGCTTCAGAGAATATTTCCTAGCCAACGTAGAAGTTTCAATTATTTTGTCCATAGGACCTTCTCACCCACCTTAATACTACTTGCCCTCTGCTTTGGTATTGCTTAGTATAGAGAACAATTTTAGCCCTAATTTTATGCTTAAATTTACAACAGACATATTATGTGTATATGTATATATGGGTGTATGTATGTTTCATAGAACAGCAGTACATTCCCATAAGCTTTATTTTCCATAAAAATAATGAATTTATAAAAAGATGTTGTGGAAATACTGACAATGTCTTCTGTCAAGTATAAATTTCCCCCAAAACTCCTTCATCACATAGTTACTGGGGTGCCTGGGTAGCTCAGTTGGTTAAGTGTCCAACTCTTGATTTCAGCTCAGGTCATGATATCACAGTCATGCGATCAAGCCCTGAATCAGGCTCAGTGCTCACAGTGCAGAACCTGCTTGGGATTATCTCTTTCTCCCCCTCTCTCTGCCCCTCCCCCACTCATGAATGTGCTCTCTTTCTCTCACTTCCTCTCTCTCTCAAAATAAATAAATAAACTTTTAAAAAAGTATAAATTTGCCCCAAACTCTTCTCTATCACAAGGTTACTTCAACTAGGCAAATAATAATTTGCTGTATCACAGAACTATTTTGAGAAGTACATTCATGCAGTCGTATAAAAGTCACACAGTATATCAGAACTACTTTAGTCTAAATTTTGTTTGTTTACATAATGTGCCAATGTTTATGGTCAAACTGACTACCCAAGCTTTTATTCTTTAAGTGTTGAATTTCAAAACTGCTCCTTTTTGCACCAATGATATTCTTCTGATTAGTTTAAATTATGAAAACAAGGATGCCTTTGCATACGACAATAAATTATTTAACTTAGCTAGTAATTACTAATTAGCCAATTAAAAGAATCAAATTTCAAAAGACCATTTAGCATTAAAGTCAATACCACTACATAAATAATTATTTTCATTTATCCAGGGATTTTTTTATTTCCCAAAGAATAAATTTCAAAATTTTGTGTATATTTTCTTTGACACTTAAGTTCAAGATACAGAGATATAGCTTGAAAGCAATTAAGACCAAGCAGAAACATCAACACTTGAATACATATAGTAGACCTTCATATACACAACACACACCAGGTGCTCAAAAAATCTTTGAGAAAAGTTAAAGAAAGAAGATTGGTTTTTTAAATTAATTTTTTAAATGTTTATTTACTTTTCAGAGAGAGAGAGAGGCAGACAAAGGTGCGAATGGGGAGGAGCAGAAAGAGGGAGACACAGAATCCGAAGCAGGCTCCAGGCTCTCAGCAGGCACAGAGCCCAATGTGGGGCTTGAATTTACGGACCACGAGATCATGACCTGAGCTGAAGTCAGAAGCGTAACCAACTGAGCCCTGCTTTTTACATACAGATTAAAGTGTTGGATAATAAGTGATTTTAGGAATGAATCCTTTTGAAACATTGGTTTAAATTTGTTTTGTTTTGTTTCCTTCATAAAATGTGCTGGTACCAGAATGTTAAATGAACTGGATTTATAGCAAAATTCACTTGAGAGACTTCAGAAGAGGATGGAGGATTAGGAGAATCCTAAACTCACCTTGTCCCATGGATACAACCAGAAAACACTCACATCAACGAAACTAACCCAGAGAATGTTACCCGAAGACTGGCAGGACAGAATCTCCACAGCTACATGTAGAGAGGAGGCCACATTGAGGACAGGAAAAGCAGAGATGTGGTCAAGACATAGACCTGCAGGGCTGTACATGGGAGGGAGGGACCCCAGGGGTGCAGAGAGAAGAGAAAAAGACTCTCACACCACCCAGCCCAGGCATAGACAACCCCACACAGCAAAGATTAATCTCCATTGCATTTAGCTTTGAAAACCAGAGGAGGCTAATTTTGTGAGTTCTTAAAATCAGAGGGGCTTAACACCTGGACTTTAAAAATCAGTGGTCCAGGCTCTAGCAGAGCTGGGAGAATGAAGGGAAACTGAGTTCCCACACTTAAAGAGACAGCACAACAAACAGCCCGTTGGATATACAGCATATAAGCAGCAGTTTGAAAAACACAGAAGGGAGATTTGTTTACCAATCTCAGAGACTGTGCTGGAAGGGCAGGGATCTTTGGAAGAGTTCTCCAGGAACAAAGGACCTGGAAGGCACCATTTCCCTCCCCTGCTCCCCAGCCTAGCCACACAGATACCTGTGGAAACTAGCACAGCACCAACATTCCATACCTAACTTGCTAATAGCACACCCTGCCCTTGCATTCTCCTGCGGATCTGCCCCTTCCAATATACCCATAGCCAGAGACCTCTAAAGCAGTGCCACAAGCCTGGCAGTGTGCAAGCAACCCCAGCAGAGGCCAGCTCCTCTCCAAAGTGACTCCTGCCCTAGAGAGAGGGGGAAGATAATGAAAGATGCCCCAGTCTGACAGCAACCCCAGCAGTAGGCTAGGGTCAGACATCTGATATGACTGCAGACCCTGCCCACCAATAAAAGTCTCCCAAACAATAACATGGGGAAAGTTTCCCTGCAGTTTAGTGCTATAGCATCTCTGGCAAATACCTACCTGGACTGACGCCACTCAAGATCAAGCCGGCCTCATACTGGCCCACTAACAACACAGGGTACAAACCCAGTCCACAACATGCAAAGAAAGCCATTACAGATGACTGGACTAAAGGCAAAAGTGGCTCAGCCACAAGAGTAGAGCACACAAAACACATACAGGAGACACCCCTGAAGCACCAGAATCTGGTGAACAGGAGACACTGCACTGCAAAGCACTACATGACCTCTTCTTCATAGCAGAAGACTTCTGACTACCTTCAAGAGCAAAAAGATATAGCTGATTTTCCTAACACATAGAAACAGACACAGAGAGTTAGACAAAACAAGGAGACAGAGGACTAAGTCCCACATGAAAGTGCAGGATAAAATCACAGGAAGAGAGCTAAATGAAAAGGCAATGAGTAAATGTCTGATAGAGAATTTAAAGTAATACTCATAAAGATATTCACTGGACTTGAGGAAAGACGGGAGGACCTCAGTGAGGCCCTTAACAGAGACAGAAAACATTAGAAAACAATAAAAGATCCAATCAACGCAATCAGAGAGGAAGAATTCAATAAATGAAATGAAAAATATGCAAGATGGAATAAATAGTAGAGTAGAGGAAGCAGAAGAACAGATCAGTGACCTGGAGAACAAAGTAATGGAAGCAATGAAGCTGAACAAGAGAGAGGAAAAAATTATAAAAAATGATAATCAACATAGAGAACTCAATTATATCATCAAGCATAATAACATTCACATTATGGGGATCCCAGAAGGAAAAGGGAGAGGAAAAGGGGCAGAAATTTTATTTGAAGAAATAATAGCTGAAAACTTCCTGAATCTAGAAAGGGAAACAGAAATCCAGGTCCAGGAGGCACAGAGAACCCCCAAGAAAATCAACCCAAGGAGGTCCACACCAAGAATCATAGTAATTAAAATGGCAAAAAGTAATGATAAAGAGAGAATTTTAAAAGCAGCAAGAATAAAGGAAATAGTTACATTCCAGGGAAACCCCATAAGTCTATCAGCAGATAAATTTCTCAGCAGAAACCGCAGGCCAGAAGAGAGTGGCATAATATAATCAAAGTGCTGAAAGAAAATAGTCTACAGGAATACTCATCAAGGATATCATTCAGGATAGGAAAGATAAAGTTTCCCAGACAAACAAAAGTTAAAGGAATTCATGACACTAAACCAGCCCACAAGAAATGCTAACGGGGATTCTTTGAGTAGAAAGGAAAGACCATAAGTAGGAGTAAGAAAAGTATGAAGTACAGAAGTAGTAATATTAAGTGTACCTATAAACAATCAGTCAGGGGACTCACAAAATAAAAGGAGGTAAAGTATGGGCCCATATAACTAAAACCTGGAGGGGGGAGGAGGAAAGAATGGGTTCAAACTTAAGTGACTATCAACCTAATAGGACTGCTATATACATAAGATATTGTATATAAACCTAATGGCAACCACAAATCAAAAACCAGTAATAGATATTCAAAACATAAAGAGAAAGGAGCCTAAGTATACCAGTAAAGAAAGCCAGCAAACCATGAGAGAAGAGAGGAGAAAGGAACAGAGGAAAACTACAAAAACAACCATAAAACAAGTAACAAAATGGCAGTAAGTACATACCTATCAACAATTACTTTTAATATAAATGGATTAAATGTTCCAATCAAAAAAACATAGGGTGACTGAATGGATAAAAAAAGCAAGACCCATCTATATGCTGCCTATAAGAGATTCATTTCAGACCTAAAGGTAAAGGAGTGGATAAGCATTTATCCTACATATAGAAATGAAAAGAAAGCTGGGGTAGCAATTCTTCTATCAGACAAAATAGATTTTAAAACAAATACTGTAACAAGAGACCGAGAACAACACCATATTCATACAGGAAACAATCCAACAAGAAGATATAACAATTGTAAATATTTACACACCCAGAATGGAAGCACCAAATGCATAAAACAGCTAATAACAAGCATAAATGAAGTAATCAGTAGTAATACAATAATAGTAAGGGACTTTAACACAACATTTATATCAATGGGTAGATCATCCAGACAGAAAATCAAAAAGGAAACAATGTCTTTGAATAACACACTGGAACAGATGGATTTAACAGATACATTCAGAACATTCCATACAAAAACAGCAGAATACACATCCTTTTCAAGTGAACATGGGAAATTCTTCAGAATAGATTACATATTAGGACACAAAACAAGTCTCAACAAATTTGAAAAGATTACAGTCATACCATACATGTTTTCCTGACCATAACACTATGAAACTAGAAGCCAACCACAAGAAAAACATCTGGAAAGACCATAAATATATAGAGGTTAAATAACATGCTACTAAACAATGAATGGGTCAACCAAGAAATCAAAGAGGAAATAAAAAAATACATGGAGATAAAGGAAAATGAAAACACAATGGTCCAAAATCTTTGGGATGCAGCAAAAGCTCTTCTAAGAGGGAAATTCATAGCAATACAGGCCTACTTCATGAAGCAAGAAAAATCTCAAATAAACAATCTAAACTTACACCTAAAGGAGCTATAGAAAGAAGGACAAACAAAATCAATAAAGGGTTAATATCCAAAATATATAAAGAACTTACACAACTCAACACTAAAAAAACAAAATTATCCAATTTAAAAAATGGCAGAAGATGAACAGACATTTCTCCAAAGAGGATATCCAGCTGGTCAACAGACACATGAAAAGATGCTCAACATCACTCATCATCAGGGAAATGTAAATCAAAAACCACAATGAGATATCTCCTCATACCTGTCAGAATGGCTAAAATCAGAAACACAAGAAACAAGTGTTGATGAGGATGTGGGGAAAAAAAGGAACACTTGAGCACTGTTGGTGAGAATGCAAACTGGTGCAGCCACTGTGAAAAACAGTATACAGTTTCTTCATAAAATTAAAAATAGGATTACTCTGTGATCCAGTAATTCCACTACTGAGTAGTTACCCAAAGACTGTGAAAACACTAATTCAGAAAGATATATGCACCTCTATGTTTATTGCAGCATTATTCACAATAGCCAAATTATGGAAGCAACCCAGTGTTCGTCGATAGATGAATGGATAAAGAATATGTGATAGATATATATGAATATTACTCAACCATAAAAACGAATGATATCTAGAGACTAAAATGCTAAGTGAAATAAGTCATAGAAAGACAAATACCATATGATTTCATTCATATGTGGAATTTAAGAAACAAAACAAATGACCAAAGATAAAAACTAAGAGAGAGAGACAGACAAACTGAGAAACAGACCCTTAATTATACAGAACAAACTGATGGTTACCAGAAGAGAACAGAGTGGGTGAAGTAGGTGAAGGGGATTAATGAGTACACTTATCACAATTAGCACTGAGTAATATACAGAATCAATATATTGAATTACTATATTACATCTGAAACTAATATAACACTGTATGTTAACTATAGTGGAATAAAAATTTAAAAAAAAAAAGAAAGATAAATCACTTGAGTCATCAACACACATTCCCTGTCCAAAACAGAAGAGATGGAATACAAGTATTTTTATTTAAGGGACTATTTTATTTTAAGGCCACTTAAAGATAAATCATGTAAAGATAAATTATGATCATCCCTAAGATTCAATCCCAATGGTTTGCAGATTAAGCTTTTCTCTGTGTTGAAGAGCTGAGTTCAAATGCACATCTTTCAAAGCTCTGAAGAGAGTCCACTTAAGAAAACCTCAAGACAGTGGTCTCTTCCAGTTCTTTACAAGGACTAGAAAATATAAATATGTAAACATGTATGTATTGGTTTTATCAAAATTTCTTAAAATTTAGAAAAGTTCTGATACATGTTTTATTTAAAATGTCTCTTCAACCTCTTTCCTCTCCTATGCACACTCCAAGAAATTATAAAATCCTAGCTTTCTCTAGAAAGGGAAATATTTGTCACAAAAAAATGAAATCCTGGAAAAGCAATAAATTTTTGGAAACAAAGAATTTTTTGTACATAGTCTCATAGTTGACTAATCTTTTGTTTCTCTTCTCACCAGTCTTTTAAAGATATTCTATAGTAATATATGGAGCTAGAATTTTTATCTGTGTGTAACAGTTACTTTTTAAAGAAATAAACAACTGTTAAAAACCTCCCAAGGATGCTTTGGAAAGTGTATGTCATATTTTTGCAGGTTCTCAAAAAAAATTAGTTGAATTGCTTTTTTAACCTCTTAATGGCAAAAGAACATTATCAAAGAATGATTGCGCTTGGAATAAAAAGGAAGGATGAATGGGGGAAGGTATCACTAATGATGCAATTGACTGCAAATGTATAGACTGTGATTACCATTATGGATAAATATCCACCACCGATAAAATGAGCTCTTCTACGTATAACTTTTGATGCAGGCTTTAAAATTTCCTACCATGTTTGAAATCAGGTGTTTGCCATGCAGTCTCTGCACAGCATTCGATAGGTATTCATCCAACATCCTCAGCCAGAGAAGACTGCCTAACAACATGGCACTCTGAAATACTAGTGTGTGCTTAGAGAATTTTTTTTTAAATTTTTTAATGTTTATTTATTTTTGAGAGAGAGAGGGACAGAGACAGAGCGTGAGTCGGGGAGGGGCAGAGAGAGACAGAGACAGAATCCGAAGCAGGTTCCAGGCCCCGAGCTGTCAGCACAGAGCCTGACGCGGGGCTCGAACTCATGGCTGTGAGATCATGACCTGGGCCAAAGTCAGACGCTTAACCGACTGAGCCACCCAGGTGCCCCTAGAGAATATTTACCCACCAGAATGGAAACCTTTGGGGAACAACTTGCTCCATTATATTTTTCCACAAGTTTGTAGATTTCCACAACTTTATAACACATGGCAATGAAAACCACTCTGTGATTCTTAATCAGCATCTTTAAAAGCCTAGGCCTGGCTTATATATTTATAGATGCAGATATCTTAGAGATACCATAGGCTCAACTGGATAAGCCTTGTCAAGGGACTCAGTAACTTTTGCTATATATGCAGAACCACTAAGGATCTGCTAATGCTGTTATCAAATGCAGCCCTATCAGCACTAAACACTTGGCTTTGCATTTCGATAGTAACATTTTAAAGAAAGAGGGCAAAACAGGATTCTTATTTATATTGTAAATGGATAATAAAGAAGCTTCTCTTATTGGTCTAGCAACTAAGAAAACTTGATGAAGTTTGTAACATAAGAACCATAAGAGATGGTATCCATGATAAATTGTCACACTGGGAATGAACACTCTAAATAGCCGTTTCTGAATTTGTGCTGTCGTTCTAGTTGAAGGGCTGTCCATTCCGTGACTATTTCACAAGTGATACTGACAGGCTTTGCAATGTTAATACAGAAAGATTCCCAGCACTACATTCTACTTAAATTCTAGCTCATTCCAATAAGGAAATTACAAGAAAGCCTTATTCAAAACGTATGGAATAAAATAGCAAAAACCCCTTACACTGGAGAAGGAACACTATGTGGATATAGTGGTAGAGATGAGACTAAAGGAGGAAGCAAACTGCGGATATCACACTTTTTGCACAGCAAACCTGTCTTCATTCACCAGCCTACTTTTCTGCATTCCTGCTTGGCCTTTCAACTGTGCCTGTCTACCTCATGGCTTTGCTTGCTTCTGGCTAAAATTAAGAATTAAGGAAAAGGTGTTCGAGGGTTTTTAAATCTTTCTCTCACCGATATGTTAAAAAAGAAAAAAAAGGAAAAACTAACTACTCATTTGAGAGTTGGCAACTTTTCTGAGAGTTTTTGCAGCTGCTATATCTCTTCGCAGTTTGATGAGTGAGTGCTCCTATAAGCACCAGAACAGACAGGGAAACAAGTCCAGAAGAACTAAGAGGCTTTGTCCAAAACACACAGAGCACAAGGCGTCAGCACATTTCCATTTACCTTCTCTGAAATCACAGCTCATATTCCTCCCACACCACTATCTTCTCCTCTCAAAGGGAGCAAGTATACTTGGTGTGGTTTTTCTTGCTACCAAAATTTCTAAAGAATTCAAAACCTGCAAAGCTATCCCTGATTACCTTAGGTAAAGCACTCCCTTCCTATACCCACTATTCTCAGTCTCAGCTCTCTATTTCCTTCTTGTCACCTACCACAATGTATAATCATTTTCCTGATTGCTTGCTAATCTGTCATACACTGGACCACAATCTCCCTGAGGGCAGGGCTGCAAGCATCTTTTTATTGCACTCACTGCATCGAGCTTTTAGCACAATGACTAGCACATGAGTAGAGTTATAATCAATAGTTGTTAGATGTAAATAGTTGTTTCTTCATATTTTACACAGAAGAATCAAGCAGAGTTCTGTATGATGTCACTTAAAATCAAATCCTCCCAATGCACGAATTCGTTGGTAGGAATAAAAATAGCACATTTTAGAACCATAAAGGGCTTTAGAAAACTACTTAGTTTAACCATTTTGTATAATTGATGAAGCACTGAATCTCAGAGGTTACTCAGCTTACCCAAGTCACACACTTAGCCACAGAGCTGGGACTAGAACCTAGCGAGCGTTTATTAATTTTGTTTATTTGTTCACATGTACCCTGCATTACTGAAGAAGAGGTCTAGGGAATTTGATAATGTTGAGAAAAGGTAGAAGTTAGTACCCTGAAACAAAGTTCAATAGCAATTCAATTTTTTGTAGCTAGAAACATTTGATTCAGTTTCCAAATAATACTAATTTATATAAGAAAATATGGTACATTGTATATTACTGATGAAAACATGCATTCTGTTCCATAACTTACAACACTGTGTTTCAGGATAACATGTGTTAGCCCCTCCCCCACAAAAGAATCCATCATTTCTGAAAATCATTTGGGAAGGTAGGATATTTTATCAAATAATGCCACAGACAGGGACTTTATGTTCAACCTTCCAATTTCTGCATCAACTCATAGAAAATCTTTAGCCTCTCCGTGGCATACATAAAACGAAAGCAAGCATTTTCTCACTTGCCGACTAAAGAGACCACTTGGGCGCTTACAAATAACATTTTGTATCTTGGAATGCAGGCTGTTTACAAATATATACCAAGGATTATTAATACCATTTTAAGCCAATACTATCATATAACAAAAAGAGAAAATATTCAACTGAAATCATCTGTAATTCACACCACAGCAAGTAGTTATTACAGCCCATATGGAGTGAAGATCACCCACTGCTGAAAATTCCATGAGAGTGTGACAAGGTGACACACAGGAGTTAAGTGCTGTGTGCTGGGGGGCAGCTCATTTCATAGGGGTGTAGAACTTGCGATTTGAAAGGGATGTACAGAAGTTGCCATGCAGACAGGGGTGAAAACTGCAGAATCAAACAAATGTTGCTGATTCAAAGTTGTTCTCCTACAATAACAACCAGCACCAAATGAGTTGCCGTGGTGGAGAGCAAGCTGTGCTCAGAGACTAATTGCTACACTTGTTAGAGTGTGCAAGAAGGTGTTTATTTGTTTTACATGTGTTCGGTGCCAAGACATCCCGGGGATCTGGAGCTGAAGTGGAAACAGAATGACAGTGTTTAGAAAACTAAACACAAAAACAAAAGGGAAAGAGAATTTTTTTTTTCCCTGAAAGTGACTTGAACATTAAATGTATGAAAACCTTGAGGCTCTTATCCTGGGTGATTAATTCTTCAGGCTCCTTCAGATCAACCCGCGGGAGCCCAAGACAGAATGGAGTGTATTAAGTCTGGGATGCTTTGATGTTGTTACTTTTATTTAGATGGTGAATTATTCAAAGCAGGGAGGATCAATCTAAGAGCCACCAATAGAAATAAAAGGGAATGAACTCAGAAAAAGGAAGGAAGGAAAGCACAAAATGTGGGTGTTCAAAGAGTTCCACCTGAATGGCAAAATTTAGAATATGTACTATGGGGAATTTGCCACACTGTATCTTTCAAGTTTCAGAAATCATAACTAGATTTTAACTGAGATTCTTAATAGCATAATGATGGAAATACTTCTACTGAACAACCTTGTTTTTCTTCTCTGATACTTCATAGGCCTCAAGAGAATTCCTCTGGACAGAAATTTGCTACTCCAAATATAAGCCCCAAATATTTCCAGAGTAAGATTAGCAAGTTAATTCCTTCCATCAGTAAACATGGTAAGTATTAAAAATAATTATTTTTACTGAGTATTTTTCTCTTGATAGGTAGAGATATCTGAGCACTAATAAACTCCTCAAGAACAAATGTGGTATGTTTACATCTTCCATGTGATTAGTATATCATGTAGATTATTTGTGTTTTAAAGTTAAGAGGCCACCTGCTCCCAGAGCTCCAGAGTCTGACAGGATTGTCATCTCTCCGCTTTTTTCTTGCCGCTGTGAATAATGCCTGTGAGTCACCCTGGATGAAGGTGGAGAGACAGGGAAGCCAGATGAAATGGGTGCTGCTCCCATGCCCCCCGGGACCACAGATATAGAGAGATTCCTGGAGGAAATAGACAGGGATGGAGATGGGGACTAGAGAGAAGATGTGACCAAGGCAGGCAAGCTCAAGAGTCAGGACATCTCAGATTAAACAGCAATTGGAAAGGAAGACTCACCATTACTTACTCCTGCAGTGAAAGAAATGAAAACAGATGCAGAAGAAAAGAAAAGAAGCAAAAAGTAGATGAAGAGATTCAAGAGATGCAGATCTGGTTTCTTCTTTTTCTGAGGAGCAGCTGAACCAGTCAGGTTTCCCTAAGGCAGCCATTAAAAGGCTGATCCAGTCCATCACATGGCACCTCCTGTGTCTCAGAATGTTGGGATTGCTGTGTCTGGTACTTCCAGGGCTTCCGCTGGGGGAGATGGGAGAAGCAGCACTGGATGTGCGGGACAAGTGGGGAGAAATGCCACCAACTACAACTCAAACATATGAGGGACACTGTTCAGAGGTTAAAGTCAAAGGGGCAAATCTCCAATTCAAAGCACAAAGAGATCATCTTCTAGGCCACAAAGCTTCGAAGGGCCTGGTACTAAAGAAAGGACTGGTTCCAGACTTCTTCCTACTGTATGAATCTTTTGCACTGCTGCTCAAATATCTCAGTCCTCCAAGGATTCCATGATGGTTTTAATGTCTTTCTCAGAACTCTGATAGTCATCACATCTAACAAATATGTGGCCTGTTTCATACTTACCTTGACTAAATATTGGGACCTCTTTGGGCATTTTGAGGTGTTTTACCATCTCTTGGCTATTTGGAAGAAGAAAAGGTACATGGACCTTAAGCATCTTTAGACAGGGAAGCTGTTTTGAGAGAGAAAACCTTTCCAAGAGAGCTTTGATGGTTTCACAATGAAGCATGAAGTTGCTATAACTGAGGTTATTTCTTCCATCTGATTTTAAGTAGATGAAACAACCAGAAACTTTTGACTTGCTATACTCTATTATGTAGAACATGGTGATGGCAAGTGTAGTGTAAAGGTTTATCCTGTAAACAATTAAGGTTCTCTTATGGATTTTAATGGGTGGTCATTAAACTGTATTCCAGCTTGTATAAATATTAAATAAATAAAATGAAATTAAGAAATAATATGAATATTCATTATGTATCATATCATTTTGAAATGCCTGTTTTACATAAACCATATCATTAAAAAATAATTAGATTTTTAGGTTCCCTTTATTACCTCAAAATTTTATGCAATTTTTTTTACTTGGCTTGATACTCCTTCTCTCTGTGTATCTCTCTTTCTTTCTCTTTCTCCCTCTCTCGGGTATGTGAAAATTTATCAGACAGGAGGAATTAATAACCTTCATTTTCCATACAAGGACAATAATGCAAATCTATACCCACCATAGATTAAAAACTTCATTTTAATGTCATTTACTTTCTATTTTCCACTGCTTTCTGCCACATATAGTGTGAATGGTTCATTAATGTGTAGTGAAAAACATATGTCAAATTGGGATTCATGCAAATCACCAACCCTACACAAAAAGAAAATTCTGTATCCATAAAAATCTAACAACTTCTCCAAGATTCAATTTATATTTAACTTTGAAACTATATTCACTTGATCTTTGAAACAGTTACCAGGGAGAGGATATAGTTTTTACTCTAATAAAAGTTAATGTCATGTTTTTTATCTGGTCTTCTGTACACATAAGGGAATATGTTTGCAAAAACAATTATGGCAAGGAATAAGACTTTGTCTCTGTTTAATGCAAAATACATCATGTAAATCAGCCACATATTATTGGCCCAACTATTATACCTACCTAGGAGCTCTTCTACCTCACTGAAGTTCCAAAAACAGAAGAGTACCAGGAAAACGAACAAATGTATATGGGGTGTGTGTGTGTGTGTGTGTGTGTGTGTGTGTGTGACTTACATATGTGTGTATATGATGTTTACCCTGATATGTGTAATTCTACTCCAATGTCACAGAGTTCCTCCTTGCTTTCTATTTTCTCTATTTGCATCTCTATGCTGCCTGCCCACCCTCCACCCCACACACACAGCAAGCACTCAACTCTGAGAGCAGGGGTGTCGCTCAGAGAAATGCTTGCCACCATCCCCACCACCAGCTCCAGAGTTCTGACTCAGAGATTTTGCCTGGAGGAAGAACAGACTGTAAAACAGATGGCTATTGATCTCTTCCCAGAAGAACTGGCTTCATTTGCAACTGAACATGAAGAAGTTTAAACCTGAGGGTTCTCTCAAGAATAATGAAGGTTGTGGTTATGAAAATGAATAAAATAAACCTCATTTAAAATGGAGATGGGAAGCCAGAAGGGGGACCTCTCATGTCATACCACTCTTCATAGCACTTTGTAGAACCAACAGAAAGAGGCTTATTTTATATTCCAAACAGGGAGAAGCCTATACTTTACTACCCAGGAGGAGGAAGAAAGATTTTCTCCTTGCCCAGCAACAGCCCAGCCAATGAGAGACTAACACTAACACAACTCAACCAATGAAAAGCCACTACACTTTGAACTCCTAGTTCAAACTCCTAGTTTACTCCAATGGATTTTCCTTTATGATAGCCTCTCTTAACTCCTCTTTCCTCTATTAAAAGAGCATTCCTCTCCTTGTTCTCCAAACTTGCATATGTTTGGCCATAGTTGACATGTCTATAATTACAATTCCTCTACTATTCCTGAAGAAAGCCATTTTGCTGGTAAAATAACTGGTTGTTTTATTTTTTTAAATGTTTACTTATTTATTTTGAGAGAAAGAGAGATACAGAGAAAGTGGAGAAGGGGCAGAGAGAGAAGGAGACAGAGAATCCCAAGCAGATTCCGTGGTGTCAGTGCAGAGCAGGATGCAGGGCTTGACTCACAAACTGTGAGATCATGATTTGAGCAGAAACCAAGAAGAGCCAGTAGCTTAACTTCCTGAGCCATGTAGGTACCTCTGTTTCATTTCTAAGGTCAACATGGTGAAAGAAGATTCAAATACCAGGAGATTCATGAAGATACAGCCTAGACTGTAGATTCTATATCACAGGAGATAACTGGGAAATAAGACAGCTGGGAAAAATCCTTCTGTGGTCAGAACTAATATCAAACACTGACCTCAGAAATTATTCCATTCACTGAAAGAGTCACAAGTGATCTGTTATTTTGTAGAAGAAGGTATGTCCCAGCGCATTGTTGAAAACAAAGCAATCAACTAGAAATTAGCGGAGTAATAAGTAGGTATGGTCCAAAAAAGAATGGAAGAGAGTTCTACCAGTCCCATTGTTATGTAGGGTGACTGTGGGCATTTCCAAACCTGTATCTCTATGAAAAACAATCTCAGAGGATTAAAATAGGGAGGCGAGGCAATAGACTTCACTAATATAATCCTGCCACTTACTAAGCATATGAAAGTAAATAATAATTATCAGCCCTGAAAGGGAGGAGGAGAGGGAGAATACCCAGAATTGCTACAATGTGTTATTTGAAGTGTTCAGTTTCCAAAAAGGAATTATGAGGCAGGCAAAAAAAAATAAACAAAAAACAGAAATATGAGCCATTCACTGAGGGGCAAAAGTACCTGTGAGGCTGACCAGACGTCAGATTTAACAGAAAAAGATCTCAAAGGAGCCATTGTAAACTTGTTCACAGAACTGAAAGTATGATTAATGAAATGAAAGGTATGATAACAATGTTGCATCAAAGAGACTGAAATTATAAAAAGTAAGATAACCAAATGTAAATTATGGAGCTAAAAATTATAATAGTTGATATAAAAAAAGATTCACTAGAGTTCAACAACAGATATGAAATGGCAGAAGAAAGAATTAACAAGCTTGAAAATAGGTTGATAGAAATTATGTAAGCCCAACCAGATAGGGGAAAAAAATTAAGATAAATGAATTGAGACTCAGAGAAATATGGGACAATATTAAGAACATTAAAATATGTATAAGAATATAATGAAAAGAAAGAAAAAATGAGAAAAAATATTCAAAAAAAATAATGGCTAAAAACTTCTCAAAATTATTGAAAAAGTATAGCCTACATTTCCAGAAAGCTCAACATACTCCGAGTAGAAACACAAAGAGATCCACAGACACACCCTACTAAAAATGCTGATAGTCAAACAAGGAAAAAGTCTTGAAACCAGCAAGAGAAAAAAATAACACATCACTTAAATGAAACTCCAGTGAAATTAACAGCTAAAATCTCAGCAGAAATCAGAAGGCAGTGGATAACGTATTCAGTGTTCAAAGAAGAAAAGTCAACTAAGAATTCTGTATCTGGCAAAACTAATATTCTCAAATAAAGGTGAAATAAAGACTTTCCATATTAAAAAAAAAAGAATATGTGTTTCTAGCAGAAGTGCCTTGCTGAAATCAAGTAATCCCAGATGGTAATTCACATTCATACAAACGAAGAGTACCAGTAAGTGTAATTATATAATAATAAAAAACACTACTACTGCATATTTTTTGACTTTCTGCTTTTCTTTCTCTTTTCTTCTTTTTCTTTCTCTTCTTCTTTCCTCTCTTAACTGATTTAAAAACCAATTCTTTATATACATGTAATTTACAATTGATTATACATGATATATATTTTCTTTTTAAAAAATTTTTAAGTTTATTTTTATTTATTTTGAGAGAAAGATAGACAGCAAGCAGAGGAGGGGCAGAGAGAGAGGGAGACAGAATCCCAAACAGGCTCTGCACTATCAGTACAGAGCCCAGTACAGGGCTTGAACTCAAGAACCATGAGATCATGACCTGAGCCAAAGTCAAGAATTGGACACTTAACTGACTGAGCCACCTAGGTGCCCCTATCTATATTTTCTAATAAGAGCACAGAGGACGTAGGAGAAAGCAAATATGTAATAGGCTAAGGGAATAACTATAGATGCTAACTAAAGTAATAATTAATACAATGTATTTTGGGTTTATAATTTTAATAGACATAACATGCCTAATAGTAATACCACAAAAAGGAGACAAAAGGAATAGAGTTATATAGAGATAGTATTTTCTATATACTTCTGGAATTAAGCTAGCATAATCTGAAGCTGATTCAGATGAGTTAAAAAACATATATGGCAAACCCTAGAGCTATCACTAAAACTCAGAAATTATAGTGAGAAAATCAATAATGAGGCTAACATGTTGCATTAGAAAATATTTACTCAAAGCAGGAAAGATCAGTAAAGGAGAAATAAAAGAATAAAAAAGACATGAGACACATAGAAAACAAAATTTTAAATAGAAAACATAAATGCAACTGTAACAATAATAACACTGAATGTGACTGGATTTAAAAAGCCAATCAAAAAGTAGAGACTGTCAGACTGGATCAAAAAACAGTATCCAACTCTATGTTGTCTACAGGAGAAACACTTTAAATTCAAAGACACAAGTAGAGTAAAAGTAAAATGATGAAAAAAAATACATCATGCAAAGGGCAACCAATAGGGAAGCTGGAGTAATTCTACAGTAATATTAAATAAAATAGACTTCTACAATTGCTACTAGAGACAAATAGAGAGATTTTATAATGAATAAAGGGTCAATGTATGAGGAATATATACCAATTACTAATATATATGCACCACATCACAGAGTACCAAAATATATGTCAAAAAACTGACACAAATGAAGAGAGAAATATACAATTCAATACTAATAGCTGAAGACTTCAATATGCTGCCCTCCATAATAATAAACACAACTAAAGAGAAAATCCACAAGAAAATAGAAGATTTGAACAACACTATATAACAATTAGATCTAACAAACATCTATAGAACACTCACTGTATCCAACACCAGAATATATAGTTTCCTCAAGTGCACTGAGACATTCTCCAGAACAGACCATATGCTATGTCATAAAACAAATTTCAATAAATTTAAAAGAATAGAAATAATACTAAATGTGTGTTCTGAACACAATGAAATAAAATTAGAAATCAAGGGGTGTCTGGGTGGTTCAGTCAATTGAGCATCATTTCAGCTTCAGTCATGATCTCACGGTTTATGAGTTTGAGCCCCATGTCCAGTTCTGTGCTGACAGTGTGGAGCCTGCTTGGGATTCTCTTTCTCCCTCTCTCTCTCAAAATAAATAAATAAACATTAAAAAATAATAATAAAATAAAATTAGAAATCAATACAGAAAAATTAAGGAAACAAAAATATATGGAAATCATAAAACACATTCTCAAACAACCAACGGGTCAAAGAAGAAATAAAAAGATAAATCAAAATACTCTGTGATGAAGGAAAATAAAGACACAATATATCAAAACTTACGGGATGTAGCTAAAGGAATTCTTAGAGGGAAATTTATAGCTGTAAGTGCCTGTATTTAAAAGAAAAAGGGCCACCTGGGTGGTTTAGTCAGTTAAGTGTCTGACTTCAGCTCAGGTCATGATCTCAGGGTTTGTGGATTCATGCCCTGCATCAGGCTTTGTGCTGACAGCTCAGAGCCTGGAGCCTCTTTCAGATTCTGTGCTCCCTCTCTCTCTGCCCCTCACCCATACACACACGCTCTCTCTAAAAAATAAATAAACATTTAAAAATTTTTTAATAAAAAAATTTAAAAAAGAAAGAAATAACAAATATGTCAAATCAAAAATCTAAACTTCTACCTTCAGATATTGAGGGAGAGGGAAAAGAGCAAACTAAACCTAAAGGAGGCAGAAGAAAAGTTAAAAGATTGGAGTGGAAATTCAGAAGAAAAGTTAAAAGATTGGAGTGGAACTTAATGAAACAGAGAACAGATAATCAGTCTCTTTGAAAAGATCAACAAAAAACATAACTAACCTTTACCAGTTTGACCAAAAGGAAAAGAGGAAAGATTCAAATTACTAGAATCAGAAATGAATGAGCAGACATCATATAAATACCAAATTTATATAAATAAAACAAGACTTACATAAATAAAAAGGAGTATGAAGGAACACTATGGATAGATGCACACCAACAGATCAGATGACTTAGAAGAAATGGAGAAAATTTTAGAAAGACACAAACTACTGAAACTGATTCAAGAAGAAATAGACAATCTGAATAGATCTATAAAAGGTGAAGAGATTGCATCTATAATTTAAAAACTAGTCACAAAGAAGCCCAGGCCAATGTGGCTTCACTATTGATTTCTACCATATATTCAAAGGAGAGTGAATAACAATTCTTCACAAATTCTTTCAAAAACTAGAAGAGGAGTTAGTACTTCCCAACTCATTTTATAAGGGATTACCCTGATACCAAAATTAGGCAAAGAAAGCAGAAAAGAAGAAGAACAAAAGAAAACTACACAAGAAAAGAAACTACAGGCCAATGTTTCTTATGAATATAGATGTAAAATCCTCAATAAGATACCAGCAAACTGAATCCAATAACATAGGCGAAGAATTATTATACATTATGGTCAAGTGGAATTTATCCCCAGCATACTAGGCTGGTGTAACATCTGAAAATGAATTAATGTAATATACAATAGTAATAGAATTTTTAAAATCACACAATAATTTCAATAGACAGCAAAAAAGTATTTGACAAAATCCAATGCCCTTTGATGATAAAAACACTACACAGACTTGGAATAAAAACAAAAAACTTCCTCAATGTGATAAAGGGCATCTAGAAAAAACTCATAGTTCACTTCATACTTAATAGTGAAAGACTGAATGCTTATCCCAAATATCAGACACAAAACAAGGTAAACACTCTTGCCATCTTTATTTAACATTATACAGGAAGTTCCCACAGGCCAAAAATAAATAAATAAAAGTCATCCCGATTGCAAAGGAAGAAGCAAAACAATAACTATCCATAGATGGTATGATCTTATATAGAGAAAATCCTAAAGAATCCACTAACAAACACTATTAGAATAAATGAGTTCAATAAGTTTGCAGGATATAATATCAATATGCAAAAATCAATTATATTTCTACACATTTGCAATAGACAATCCGCAAATAAAAATTCCGTTTGCAATAACATCAAAAGGAATAAAACAGAATAAATTTAACCAAAGAAACTCAAAACATTCTTCTGAATACTATCAAACATTGTTGAAAGAAAGTAACAAAGATCTAAATAAATGGGAAAGTAATCCATGTTCATGGATCAGAACACCTAACATTGTTAAGAAGGCAACATACCCCAAACTGATACACAGATTTAGTGCGATTCCTATGAAAATCCCAGCTGATTTGTGTTTTAGAAATTAACAGGTTCCAAAGTTCACATGAAATTGGAAGGATCCCAGAATAGCCAAAACAGTCCTACAAAGAAAAAAGAGAATAAAGAAGGATATGTACTTCCCAATTTCAAGACTTATGGTACAACAGTAATCAGACAGTATGGTACTAGCATAAAGATAGGCATACAGATCAAGAGAATAGAATTGAAAATCCAGAAATACACACAAACACCTACGGTAAACTGATTGTTGACAAAGGTATCAAGACTACTCAATGGGGGCGCCTGGGTGGCTCAGTCGTTGAGCATCCGGCTTCGGCTCAGGTCATGATCTCGCAGTTCATGGGTTCGAGCCCCGCATCAGGCTCTGTGCTGACAGCTAGCGCAGATAGCGCTGGAGCCTGCTTCAGATTCTGTATCTCCCTCTCTCTCTGACCCTCCCCTGCTCACTCTGTCTCTCTCTGTCTCTCTCTGTCTCTCTCTCTCAAAAATAAATACAACATTAGAAAAAAAAATTTTTTTAAAGACTACTTAATGGGAAAAGAATAGTCTTCAACAAATGGTGCCGGGACAAAGAGATACCCACAAGCAAAAGAAAAAAGTTGGACCCCTACCTAATACCATGTCCAAAAATTAACTCTTTTCTGGCATGACAAGAATAATAAGATTAAGTTGACTCATGATTTTTAACAGTTTATGATAGCTGTGAATAGTTCCTAAGTATTTATATCTGCAATTAAATGGATAAAATCTTTTCAAATGTAGTAGTTTATAAGTAATAAAAGATTTTATCAGCTTACTAGAGTCTTAAGTGAGTAAAAAAAAAGTATGATATTCCCTTAAGCTAATCTTAGTTATCAAAAGCTTAGCATTTGGTACATAATTAAGGTAGCACTGAGATACTATTGCATGTTAAACACACAGGGAAAAACCAGAGAGCTAGTTTGATAAATTCAGACCGACAAAGTGAACATTAAGGTCCTTATTTCCCGACAATGTTTCTTTTTTATAGCTTTGTAATTTGTATCTTGGAATAAAATGCAGTTTGAATGCAATAATGAAAGCTTTTCCAATCATTATGGCAAGGTTGTCTGTCACATAATGGGTTCTGGAGTTAGACTTTCTGGCTGCAAATCATACTTCCATGATTTTGTCTGCTGAAGAGTCAGGAAACTTTTCTCATCAGAAAATGGGTGTAAATATAATAATAACTCCTACTTAGTTAAGTTGTCAATAGGATAAAATTATTGGCACATATTAAATGTTCAATCAATAATAGCAAATTGATATTTTCTCTCAGTTTCTTTAAGGTTCACCAGAGAAAAATATTTTTCTGTACCCTTACGTAAGTCTCAACTAACCCTGGATTTTACCAGGACTAATTTCAATTAAGAACACAAGGCACAAACATCTGTGATCTCTGAAATTTCAGTTCTTCTTATCTGTTACGTGGAAGGTGAATAAAGACTTAGAGCACAATTGTTCTTCAGTCATAAAATTCCTCTTTACAGAGAGCCTTTCAACAAATATAATTTGAGAACTTGCTGTGGTCAAGGTACCATGCAAAGTATTATTACAGGCTACCACAATTTTAAGGCTGTAGATGTACAGGGGTTTTTTGTGGATGTACAGTTTTAATGGCTCTTGTATTTAAAATAATATCAACAAGTAAACTCCAACAGAAGTACTTAAAATAATAAAGAGAAAGAAAAATATGAATCAGGAACATAAATTAAGCCTTGTAAGAAAGTGAGCCCAAAAAATCAGATTGTTCTATAAACCAGGAGTGAAAGGCATTCTGGTCAGTGATGCTCCAAGCTGTTATTCCAAAAAGATTATCTCCTCGTGCCATAAAATAAATGTTATTGGCCTTTAAATGAAGTTATGCCATTTGCCATACTACAATTACATTTCTCGGGCAATATTTTTACTATCATTATCTTCCCCTTGTTATTATCATCATTGTCATCGTTGTTCTCATCATCATTAGTCCTGTTAGCCAAATACTGTAGATATTCAAATTTTCTCCGTATCCAAAGTATATTTTGTCTACAGATGCAAAAAATATAATCCAAGTCATTCAGTGATAGAATGAAAATGTCAAAGTATTTTGACCATATTTCTCTTGTATATTTTAGTCCTCAAATCAAGACCTCCTAAATAACCCACATACTCCACTTGACAATCACAAATCAAAATGTCACACAGCTTCAGGTGGTAATCATAAACTATGCACAAAGATTCCTGGTCTCATGCTTTCAGGCCAAAGATAAGATTGTTCACCCCTGCCCCTGCTTTCAACCTCAATATAGTAATAATTTGCTTGTACCAATGAAATGTGAATGAAAACTTCCAGGCAGAAAGGTTTATTACACGCCAGCACATGATTCACCATATTATTTTTCTTACTACCAAGGCCAGTAACACTCCATTCTGCCTCAAAGTCAGACTATAGGTAATTCATTTATGTAGTTATTGTTAAATCAAGAGGTCTTATTAAAATTAGCTACAATGAAACCAAATATATCTCCCATTTTAACAGACCTAAAAGTCTGTAACTCACTGAAATATAATAGGACTACAAACTACAGATCACCCTACAAATATGAACCTACTTCTGTGCTGTATGCACAGATCCTACTAAAACAAGTATTTCAGGATGTTTGAAAATAAAAGAATAGCGAAAAGTATAAACCACACAGTACAGGAAAAAGAAAAGATAAATATTGTGATATAACTCTCAGTTGAATCAGATGAGGTAGCAGAGTTCCAGCCAATGTATTAAAAGTGGAAAAAAAAAGTTAGAAAGGATACTTTACAAGTCTAAAGAATACAAATCACAATGAATATATTAAAGTCATTAACTTTTACATATCTCATAATATGACAACCTTTTAAAGCACAAAATAATGCAGAAGATACAAACAAAAATTTGAAATATATTAGTAATAGAACATTATTAGTCCACATACACACAAAAAATAAATCTTAAAAACTGGAAAGAATACAGATAATATTCCCTTATCAAAACATAGAAAAACAGAAAATAACTTTAAATTCAGAAACAAAGAATCCTTTTCACTCGGAAATTTAAAAAATAAAACTCTTAAATCTTGTGTCAAAGCTATAAATATATATCCTATTTGAAGTTTTATTAATAACCACATATAAATGATTACATCAGTTCATTTATATTCTTTTATTTTATATTTGTACATTTATTTTATATTATTTATATTTATTTATCTTATTTTATCCTAATATATTCATAATACTGTATATATTAATAATTGTAATTACTATATATAGCAAGCCACTAGGTTAAAACTTGGAAAAATTATTATATTGCTTTGAAGCAGGCAACTTTCTCTTATTTGTTTACTTATTATTTTTTTAATGTTTATTTATTTTTCAGAGAGAGAGACAGAACATGAGTGAGGGAGGGCAGAGACAGAGGAAGACATGGAATCCGAAACAGGCTCCAGGCTCCAAGCTGTCAGCACACAGAGCATGACATGGGGCTCAAACCCATGAGCCATGAGATCATGACCTGAGCTGAAGAAGGACGCTCAACCAACTGAGCCACCCAGGCACACCAAAGTAGGTAACTTTCTAACCTGTATTCAAAGTTCAGGAGCGACAGAAGAAAAGCTAAATGTATTTTATTATACAAAAATTATAATTAATAACAAACCTACAAAACAAAACAAAGCAAAACACCCTAAGTCAAAAGATAGATGAAAACATACCTCAGAAATAAAATACTAATCTTTCTAACATAGAAAGAGTTCTTAAGAAAGTTTTTAAGAAAAAATAATGACCCAACAGAAAAAGTGAGCACAGTATATATACAGATGGTTCATAGAAAAAGAAATACCAATGGCCCCTAATATCAGAAGACAGGTTCTTAACCCTATCATAAGAGAAATGCAGATTAAAATTATGTTGATATGATTTTTATCCAGGTAGCTTACATATTAGTAATCTATTAAAAACCAAAATATTTCTGACACACTGTGTTAACATGCTCCTCTGTTGCTGCTGAGACCACAAAGTAGCTTAAATTATTGTGAGCAATTTGGCAAGTAATTTCAAAATGATAAATTACCTGGATTCAATTTTATAGAATTTATCCTACAGAAATAATTCTCCACAAGCAAATGACACATATTCAGTTATTCTTTGCAGTATTGTGCATAATTGCATAAAATTAGCAACCATACAGACTGCCTTCAGTGAGAGACTATTTGAATTGTTACATCCATACACTGAAACACTATGTAGTTATTTTTAAAAGAGAGGAAGGGAAAGACAAGGAATCTCTTTGGGTTTGATGTGGAAATATTGCCAATATACAGTGTCAAATGAATAAAACAAGGTGGTACCTTTTGAATCATATAAATGGAGGGTGAAGATAAAAATAAAATATAATATCCTATTTGCTTATATTTGCATTAAAAACTTGTGGAAGCATACTAAAGAAATTAATAAAAGGGACTAAGAAAATGAGGCAGGGCGCCTAGGTGGCTCAGTCAACTTGCATAGTACTCTTGATTTCGGCTCAGGTCATGATCTCACGATAAGCGGGATCGAGCCCGGCATCTGCTCTGCACAGAGTATGGTGCCTGCTTGGGATTCTCTCTCTTCCTCTCTCTCTGCCCCTCCCCCTCCTTCCTCTCTCTCTTTCTCTCTGTCTCTCAAAATAAACATTTAAAATATAAGGGAAAAAAAGGAGGCATGACAATTCTGTTTTACTGTATGTCTTTTTATGGTGTTTGACTTTTTTAAAACAAGTACATTATAATACAAGGAAAAAACTCAAATGGCTAGTCATATATTTCATTGAGCTAAAATGGTTGTCATTTTCCAAGAGCCTTTACAATCCAACCTTTTTTTTTTGCATATTTATTTTTGGTTTGACCCTCTGCTTCAAATTTTCACAGAACTATAGAACTCTCTCTATGGAAAGTAAATGTCATAATTTTCCCTTTCAGTCTCCCAATTTTGGAAAACAACATCTCCATCTCAAAGCCCCAGCAGAGATCAATGCTATCAACCCTATGTGTCTTTTGACACACATGGAGGTCTCAGCAAGGAAGTTAATCTTAAATGGCTCTGTATTTGTAGAGGGGACAGGCAAAGCATTTCAAAAAAGTCTAGGATGTGGTTTTATGTTTTTGACATCAGCCCACCAGGTTTGCCTGTCAGGGGTAATGTGTGTGAAAATGTTTTATCCAGTTCTGACATTTCTCGAAGTGATTTCATCAGTAGTCCCTCTGGAGGCCCAAATGAAAGCTTGTTCAACTAGAACTTGAGGCGATGACAGTAGCAAGCCTCTGGCAATTCCTGCTCTTGGAGTGTTAAAGGTCATTGTTAAAATTTATAACATATTATCTAGCATTAACACTTCTGCTGATGTATTCTCAAAAAATTTTCACTTTGATGTGCCTGAATTAAAGTCTGCCTCACAATCTGGATTCTTCAGCATGTCCCTTCACAACAAGCACGGACAGAACAGTCGATTCATTGAAATATTTATGCAGACACATCCACAGGTTGTGAATTAGTCAGTCCTCTGGTTCTGAGCACAAGTGACATGCCAGACTTCAAAGAAAAGATTATTTTTGTTGTGACTCTAATTATAACTGATTTGGTGGTCTTTGCCCTACTTGCTCACTCATGGCATTTTATAAATAAATGTGTCAATGTAACGAAATCACAATCACACACACCAAAGCACCATTAGCAGCATTAAGATGAAGTTTCGTTTTTTTCTTTTTAATTAAAAAACTGAGAAGTAGCAGAATACACACAATCCCACAAACTCTTGTTTGTCTCACAGAGGTGGGTGTGCTTAGGCCAGGCATAGCTACATTGCATGCAACATGGAAAAGCTCCAGAGAAGGAATCGAACTTCATAACCTTCTGCATAGAGGGAAAGAGGACAAAACAGTACTGCAGGGAACATGTAGGTTGTTGAAAACCAGGCATGGCTTCTTGGTGAGAGAAGGGGCCATATTAGAAATGATGGGAGAGGGGAGGGGCTTTGGTCTCTAGTATCAGCCCAGTCTCTTGAAGGAACTCAGGGCTGCTGAGCCAAGCTTCTTGCTAAACTACCAAGAGATGAGACGAAACGCGCTTCCATGGCTATCTAAGACCATTTTCTCTCCTCCAAATGCCTGGAGCACATTAATTACAGTGCATGTAACAAAGCACTATGTAGGCAAAGTCTTGAGAAATGTGGACATCTTGCTCAGGGCCTAGCCTTTCTCTGTGGTCCACCTCCCTCATTCCCAGAGTCCTCACTCTGACTGACAACACCTTCTGTCCTTCCCCACATGAAGCCCCCTTTCAAATAGGACAGGAGACATTCTTTCGACCTGCTCAGCACAATGCCCCATACACAACAGGCATTCAATAAGTGCTTACTATTGGTTATGAAGAAAGTGCTCACTTATATAAAGCTCGAGTAATAATTATTTCAATGCTTGTCTCAGTCACCTTTCTGTTAATAAGATTGTTCAAGTTTGAAAATTTTGAAAAAAGAGCATTCAATCTGGCACCATTTAAAAAAGGAGATGTGGCAAATACCAACCAGGTTACCTGGAGGAAGTTTTATATATTTGCATACAAATGGAATAATAATGCATGCTATCTCTTCTGCTTTTACTTATGTTGGGAAATAGTAACTTCATATGAATTAGTAGCTTAGTCTGCTCCCAGAACTGATTCTCTATAAATACAAATAATATTATAGTCTTTACCTAATTCAATTTTACAAGAAATGGGGGGGAGGGGGGAAATTCATGTGTTAAATGGGCCAGGATGCTTTCCTATTACTTAAAGCAACTCTTCGTAACAACAATGTGTTTTGTTTCTAGACAGTAATTTGGTGTTTTATTATAGCTTGCCAATGTGATGAAACAGTTGGGCGTGCTGGCTCTGCTTTAGCACATTTATTGCATTATTATTCAGCAAAAATACCAGAATTTCCTCTGCAGGCAAACAATTTTATCTGTGTATTTTCTTCATCAGGACATTTAATTTGGACCTGTTGTAAAATATTTGGACCTGTTTAAAATATAGCCTAGGGGCGCCTGGGTGGCTCAGCTAGTTAAGCATCCGACTCTTGATTTCTGCTCAGGTCATGATCTCACAGTTTCATGAGTTCAAGCTCTGCACTGGCAGCACGGAGCCTGCTGGGGATTCTCTCTCTTCCTTTCTCTGCCCCTCCCCCACTTGCACTGTCTCTCACTCAAAAAAAATTTTTTTAATTAAAATATAGTCTAAATATAATTATATATGAAATATTTGTCCACTAAATTCTAAAAGTACACTCATAAGTATATACACATATGCTCATATACACACATGTACACATACATATATATGCACATATACATGAATTATATATGTGTGTGTATATATATACATACACTCATATTTGTAAACACATATATACATTAAAAAGAGAGACATCATGAAAGAATATCAACTAGTTTTGTAGTTAGACTGATCTAGGCTTAAGTTTGAGTTTTATACCACACGCTAGTTAGGACAACTTGGGAGAATTACTTAACCTTTCTCAGGCTTCTTGGTCATTTATAAAATTGGGACAAGTATTCTCCTCGAGATAATTGAGAAGATTAATGCAATGTAATGAAATGTCTAATATAAAGTGCTCAGCATAGGTCAGGATGGCATCTGCCTGGGGCAACAATCAATAAGGAGAACTAACCTGACTCTGGAATACATTGGGAATACGGTATGAGCTAAATCGAAAAAGTTCTTTGTGTAACTGGACGTTTGTGGTATTCTAATTCCCACAGAAGTAGACAGCGCCCTCAAGTGGAAGTTTTAAAAAGCACTCCCTACAGAATGGACCCAATCGGAGCAAGATGAAAATGGCATAGTACAGGTTCCCACCTGTACCCCAGGCTGGAGAGTGAACAGCTGACATGGCCTCAGGCGTCAGGTCAGAAGCACAAGATTGTGTGGTAAAGTGCTATCTCCCAAGAACAAATGAGTTGTTTTATCCCTAAATTGTAATTTAAAAAAAAAAATCATATGTTACATTTGCAGAGGCTTAATGGGGCTCACTGTCAAAGTGACAGAGATACGTTATTTCCTATTTTTTTAACCTACCTCCCTCCATTCCCAACAACCCTCTTAGCTAGGTGGCACTATTAACATCTCAATTCCCCAGTGAGGCAACTGGAAGATTAAAAAGTCAGTATGTTGCCCAAGATAGGTCAAACAGGAAGTAACAAAATCAAGAATTGAACCTTAGGATCTTACTCTTTGTTTGATGTTACCCAATTAACTTTACAGTTCAGAATATCAGAAAACTAGAGAAAGAATAAAATTCCCTTAATAATAGGAAACGTTTTGCTAACAGAAAAGACAGGAAAAAGAACTTTCAAATACAGTCTAAACTCTGTCCAAGAGAGGTGTTTCTTTCCTTATGGCATGAAACGACCAAACAGTGCAGCAGACACAGCTGCAAACAAGTTAAATGCTGTGATAATTAGTTTATGGAATGAATCTGTTATGTGGAACACAAGTATTCCATTTCTATTGATAGGAAACAAGTTTCTAACTGCCAAAATTAAATAAACACTAAGTATATATTTTAAAACATCAGATTTAAAAGACTCCATATTAATAGTCTGATTGTGCACTCAAATCCCTGTTTAGAGCCTGCCACACAAGAGGTGTTTAGTAAATGTTAATTTCCTGCCACCTGCTTTTCCTCTAAGATCATTTCTGTATTTATCTACATAGCCCCAAATATTGTTTTGTACAATGCTGCTTATTGAATTAAGAAATCAATTAACACTTATGCCTGAATTAAGAACCACTTTCTGGCTGCTCAGTTCCTGAACTCCTGGGAATATTTTTAATACTCTTTTGCTATGGGAGGGAAAGACAGAGGAAAAATACTTCTTGCTTGTTTGCCTCCATTACCAGAGAAACAGTAGGACTGGAAAAAACACAAAAGGAATTCCTTAACTTCCATCATGAACTGGGTCTACAGAATTAAAATCAGTGGTCTCATGATGACCTTAATTAATCTCATATATCTGGGAAAGTATTTTTGTATTGCATGAATAAAGTATTCTTCCTTTTTGTTATTTTTAAAAAGTTTTAGAGCCCCTCCCCAAAGTTTTAAAGCCCCCAAAATAAAAAAAAAAAGATAATACAACGTACCTATACATCTTTAAATAAAATTGATATTTTGTCATATTTAAGAATTTTTTTAAGAAATAGGGGTGCCTGAGTGGCTCAATCGGTTGAGTCGGTCCGACTTTGGCTCAGGTCATGATCTCACAGTTTGTGGGTTAGAGCCTGCTTCAGATTCTGTGTGTGTGTGTGTCTCTCTCAGCCCCTCCCCCACTTGTTCTCTGTCTCTCTCTGTCTTTCAAAAATAAATAAACAAAAAAATTTTTTTAAATAAAAATTTTTTAAAAAGAAGGAAATAAAACATTGCAGGTGGGAAGTTGCCTAGGTGGCTCAGTCAATTAAGTGTCTGACTCTTGAGTTCAGCTCAGGTCATGATCGCAGGGTCGTGGGATCCAGCCCCGTGTTGCACTCTGTGCTGAGTGTGGAGCCTGCTTAAGATTCTCTCTCTCTCTCTCTCTCTCTCTCTCTCTCTTTCTCCCCTCTGCCTCTCTCCCCCACTCACACTCTCTCTCTAAAATAAAAATTATATAAACAATAATAAAAAAGGAAATAAAACAGATTACATTCAAGCACCTACATTACATTACCCACTCCCAATCCCCTCCAATCTTAGTTGCAAGTAACTACCATGGTTTCTTTACTATAACTAATCTATTTGTTTGTACTTTTATTGCATATCTATCCATAAACAATACGTGGCATGTATTGTATTTTTAGTTTAATTTTCACAAATGGAATTATTTCAGTCATAATCATATTAAATATATTCCATACATAATCATTTCATGAGGTTTTTTTTTAATTCAGTATTTGGTCTTGAGATTTATCCACATTGATACATAAAGATCCAACCAGTTCACGTTAACTGCTGTATAATGGTTTACATCTTCTAATGGTTGTTTGGCCAACTGTATGGATTCATAGTACTTATATATCCTGAAAAGCCATACTTTGTGTGCTCTATATATAGTTACTGACATTTGATTGTTTTGCATATTAATGTCCAAAAAATTAATTTTACTATTGTTCCATTCATCTGTCTTTTGGGATATATATTTTTGGGATCTTGGTAAAGAAATATTCCCATACCCCTTAGATACAGTCTCATATTATCTTTTAATAATTTCAAAATTGTTTTTTCATATATGGGCCTTTATCCTACCTGAGATTTATTTTTGCCATAAGGTTGTGAACCAAATATGTTCCTTTACACCTCCAGATCAGATCTCCCAATTCTCCATTCTACTCTGTGTCCCAAGTGGTGGATCTATATGGGCACATCAACCAGCTTCCTTTCCCTAAGGTTTCCCACTGAGTTTACTGAGTGAGAAATCCCAGTAGGAGACCAGAGGGAAAAAGGAGAGTAAGGTCATGACTCTATTCGATGAGTAGAACATCTGAAGAAAAATGACTTGAAATGTGTATTAATATATCTCATGGTCTGGAAGTTATAAATTTGATTATTATTCTTCAGTGATAACCTTTAGATTGTCAACATGCATACCTAAGAAAATATTTGTTCTAAAATTATTTAATATCTGCTCTTCTCTCCCAAAATATAAGAATCTATGACAAATACCCTTTCCCCATCTGTATTGTCCATGTTGTTGTTGCCTAGATCTATAGTCCTAATTTTTTTATTTTTAAAAAAGTAGACATAGTAGTTATTAACACGTAATCACATATTTTAATTGTTTATTTTCTCAACTGTACAACTGAAAATACTTTAGCTGTTACTCTATATAATTTCCTCAATTCTCTATTCCTAGGACTCCTACAAGACATATGTTGGAGCCACTCAATCGATTTTCCACCATCATTCTAAATACCCATTTACCTTTTTCACTTCTTTATCTTTGTGCTAGGTTCCAGATGAACTTCTCAGGACTATTTTCCAATTAGCTAATTCTTTTCTTAATACTCTTTCTTCCTAAGATTTTTAATTGGCTTTTACTATATGTAACTTTTTCAAAAATACTTATCAGTCTGAATTTTTTTCATAAATTAATTTCTTTTTAATTAGTATTTCTATTTTTATATCTTTGAGGCTCTTATATTTATTAATTTTAATGTCATCTTCAAATCATTCTATTATTTGAATTTTATGGACATATACTTATGCCCCAACTGTTGCTTGAGATAGTTGTGTCTTGGAAACAGATTTCCTCCTGTTGCATTAAAATTTTAATTTGCATGCTTCTTTAGCGGTAGTTCACTCTGCTTGTTTTCCTATTCTCTCCATTCATTCTTCCCTAGCAATTTTATGCTTGCCTACATTGCACCCTCAAGACCTCCAAGGTACAATCAGCCATTTTAATGGCACCTCAAGGCTCCTATTTCACATTAGTACTGGAATGATATCAAAGCCCACAATAGAGCACAATCCAGATCCTGGGTACATGACTGTTTTCTCTTTCCTATTATACCAACCAAGGTACAACTCTAGGCAATTGTGGCAGTCTTTTTCAGCCTGTTTTCCTTGGTAAGGAACCCTAGCCACATCCTCCAAGTTCCATTCATCAACTTTTTTCTCTAACTACTCATTAACAGAAGGCAATATTGATTGACATTAGTCTAAAGCAGTCAAATTCCAATTGCCTTTCACCATTCGGTCCCCTGAAGCCCAAGAAATATGTACCTTTAGCCTTCTGTTTATTACTATCAGTTTCTGTTCTATTCTTTTCTACAAAAATATTTATCTTGTTTTTGAACAAAGCTATAGGCATTTAATTTTTAAATAAATATATTTTATTTATCATTGCTATGTGTATTCAACAGAAAGGGTAAATTAAACTGTAAACTCATAGCTGCTGCCTGATTGGATGTTAAGACACTCTGTTTTGTAATCAAAGTTATCTTAATGCATTTAAACACCACGGTGTGTTCCACCCATGAGAATAACTATAGGTTTCTACATTTGTCCATAAAATAAAGACTAAAAAGACAAAAAATTATAAGACTTCATTTATGCTGATATTTTTAGAAAGTGTTGAGAACTTTTTATATTAGAAAGTATAAATTTTCAAATCAAAGAGTCAATAAATTATAAATTATGGAATGTGATACACATACCAAAGTATCTCCATTAGTTTTCAAAATATGAAAGAAAATGACAAAAACTCAGAATTTCAACAATCACCAAGTCATACTCTTCCTGATTATTTAATTTATTAATAATAACATTTTCTGCATGGAGAACAAGTTATATGCATGTGTGTTTAAGATGGAGACTGGTGTAGGTTTTGCCAAAACAGTGAGCAACTTTAATACCCTACTATCAGGAATTCATAGAAGTACTAGACAAATCAGCAAGAACATGGACATCCTGGACAATACAACCAACCAACAGTGTCTAATTGACATTTATAGGGCACAGCAATAAACAACACAGAACAGTGAATATAATTTTTTTCAAGCACCCTGGATGGGCATGAAAACTATTAAGAAACAGTAACAACACAGAACTTAAACAGTTGCCAGAATCATCTGACCTGCAGGGCTCGTTGACAGTGACTAATCAGTCATTGTATCTCTAGGACTAAAACAGGTGAGAAATCTGAAAAAGTCTTACTTTAATTGTATAAGTATAAAAGTTCTAAGTATGATAAAACGAACTCTTTCTTGAGTCACCATAAAAGAGTTATAGCTCTTCAACAAATTTCTAGGCTTAAACCTTTTTGTAGACCTACAGCCTCTTATAGAAATTGAGGATGGGTCCACTTGCGTGGGACCCTGCTACACTTGCAATGATTTAAACTATAAATCTTACTCCTAGCCTTCTCCAAAAGGACGTAAGCCAGTTTCCCAGGTGACTGTCTATACAATGGGGACAAATAAATAACCATATTTTTCAGGATTTATTAGACAGTGACTATTCCCTGAAAACCCAAACTACCACTGTGATCTATCAGGCTAGATAAGGTTTAAGAAGGAGAAATGAGATCTAATCATCAATGACATTTTGGCTCAGATCAGTCTCACAGTGAACTCAGTGGGTGCCCCAAATTACCCATGTTTATTTCCTCAACTCTGGAAAGGACAGTTGGAAGAGAAACACTCAGCAATTGGCAGGGTCCCCACATTGGATCCCTGACCTGGATTGAGGATGATTACAATGGCAAATCTCAAATGGCAGTCTCTAGAATTTCCACATTCGACCACAGTAATGAGGAAAAACAACAGCACATTCCTGGAGAAAATGCCAAGATTTCTGTCACCATCAAGGACAGAGTCCTATCACATCCCCATTCAATTCACCTACCTGGCCTATAGATAAATCAGATGGGTCTTGAAAAATGACACTGTACTATCATAAACTTAATTAGGCGGTAACCACACTGCAGCTGTTTTTCCAGATGTGGCTGCTTTATTGAAGCAAGCCAACAACTCCTCCTTTTTTCTAGTTTGAGACTATTGATCTCAAAAATACTTTTTCTCAAACTTAACCAAAGAGAAGAAAGACGTGTACTCCAAAAACTATAAAACACTGATGAAAGAAATTGAAGATGACACAGCAAAATGGAAAGATATTCCATGCTTATCATTTGGAAGAACGAATGTTAAAATGTCCATACTACCCAAAGCAATCTACAGATTCAATGTGATCCCTACCAAAATATCAATGACATTTTTCACAGAACTAGAATAAATAATACTAAAATTTGCATGAAACCACAAAAGACCCTGAACAGCCAAAGCAATCTTGAGAAAGATCAAAGCTAGAGGTATCACACTCCCAAATTTTAAGATATACTACAAAGTTGTAGTAATTAAAGTAGTATGGAACGGGCACATAGAATAATGGAACAGAGCAGAGAGCCCAGAAATAAACTCACGCTTATATTGTCAATTAATCTAAGACAAAAAAGGCAAGAACCTACAATGGGGAAAAGACAGTCTCTTCAACAAATGGTGCTGGGAAAACTGGACAGCTACATGTAAAAGAATGACACCGAACCATTGTCCTACATCTTAAGCAAAAATTAACTCAAAATGGATTAAAGACCTAAATGTGAGACCTGAAACCATAAAATTTATAGAAGAAAACATAGGCAGTAATTTCTTTGACATTGGCCATAGAAACATTTTTCTAGATATGTCTCCTCAGCAAGGGAAACAACAGCAAAAATAAACTACTGGGACTACATTAAAAAAAAAAAAGCTTTTGCACAGGAAACCACCGATAAAACAAAAGGCAACTTTTTGAATGGGAGAAGATATTTGCAAATGACATATTTGGTAAAGGGTTAGTATCCAAAATATATAAAGTACTTATACAACATGACACCAAAAATAACAATAATAATCATAGTAATAATAATCTGATCAAAAATGACAGAGGACCTGAACATTTTTCCAAAGCAGACATACAAATGGCCAACAGCCACAAGGAAAGATGTTCAAAATCACTCATCATCAGGAAAATGCAAATCAAAACCACAATGAGATATAATCACCTCATACCACGCAGAATGGCTGGTATCAAAAAGACAAGAAATAACCAGTGTTGGTGAGAATGTGGAGAATAAGGAACACTTGTGCACTGTTGGTGGGAATGTAAATTGGTGCAACCACTAGGGAAAACAGTATGGAGTTTCCTCAGAAAACTAAACATAGAAGTACCATACTATCCAGTAATTTTAATGCTGGGTGTCTACCTCAAGGAAATGAAAACACTGATTTGGAAGGATAAATGCACTTCCGTGTTTATTGCAGCATATTCACAATAGCCAAGACATGGAAGGAACTCAAATGTCCATCAGTAGATGAATGGATAAAGATGTGGTGTGTATATGTATATATGTATATACGTATATATGTATATACACACACACACACTGGAATATTTTACTTGGCCATAAACAGAATGAGATCTTGCCACTTGCAATGACATGGATGGACCTAGTGTGTAAAATTCTAAGTGAAATAATCAGAAAGTCAATTACCATATGATTTCATTCATGTGAAATTTAAGAAACAAAACAAATGAACAAAGAAAACAAATGAGAAAAAAAATAGACTCAAATATACAGAACTGGTGGTTTCCGGAGGGGAAGTGGGAGTGGGCCAGATGAAATAAAGAGGATTAAGAATACAATTATCAGGGTGCCTGGGTGGCTTAGTCAATTAAGCATCCGACTTCACCTCAGGTCACGATCTCATGGTTCATGAGTTTGAGCCCCACATCGGGCTCTCTGCTGTCAGCACAGAGCCTGCTTCAGATCCTCTGTCCCCTCCCTGCTCTGCCCTTCCCCTGCACACACTCTCCCTCTCTCAAAAATAAACATTTGAAAAAGGAGTACACTTACCATGATGAACACTAAGTAGTATATAGAAATGTTGAATCATTATATTGCACACTGGAAACTAATATACTGTGGTATGTTAATTATATTTCAATTAAAAAATAAATAACAAAACTGAAAAAATACTTTTTCTCTGTACTTGTTAGTAAAGGGCACAGAAACAGTAATAGACTTTAGCATTTTTCCTTAGGGCTCTATCACCTCTCTAGCTGTCTCCACAGTCTAGTCCTCTGGGAACTTGTTTGCTTCTCCTCTACAGGACACCAAGCAAGCCCGCTACAGACAGTATCATGCTGACCGAACTCAGTGAATAGGAAGTAGTAAAATTTCGAAATGTCCAGGGTATGAGTGGTCTGGTGCATGTTGAAATATGTCTTACCCGATGGTAAGCATGTTTCTGTATTTGGCATCCACTACCTCTAAGAGATGGACTTCTGAATTTTAGTTGCAATGGATACCTGATTTAAGCATCTTACTTCAACCTATTTACCAAATAACCCAGTAAACGGTGTGCTTGAGTTCCAGATCAAAAGGAAGTTCTGCAACAGATCCACTCTTCTATTCAACCTGTCTTACCATTTGGGTCACATGACTCAGTATATTCAATAGTGCTTGAAGTGTCTATGGCAGTTGGGGATCCTAATTAGGGGAAAGCTTTGATTGACTTCTATACATAAATCACAGAATACACTTCTTGGACTTTGGAGAAAAGCTATGCTTCCTGTGCAGACAATCATTCTCATTTGAGAAACAGCTTCTGCCTTGTAACTGGGTCCTAGAGACCTAACACTTACTACTGGCCATTAAATAAACATGTGACCTGAAAAAACACCCTTATGAACGGGGTGTTGTGTGACCCACCAAACCCTCTATAGCAGTATTTTAGTCAAGTGGAAGTGATACATAGGTTTTTCTCCCCAAGTTTTGAAGTCACAAATCGGTTGCATGAAAAGTGGCTCAAATTTCCATGGCTCATACCCCTGCCACATTTCCTCCTCTTTTTCTCTCTCATGTGAAGTTGTCTGTGACAGCCGAATAAGGAAGAACAATTTGGTCCTTGTTCACAGATGATTCTACACACTATTCTGGCATGATCTGAAATAAACAGCCGCAGTACTACAGGTGTGGCCCTGAAGGAGAGCAATGAAGAAAATCTTTCCAATGGGAAGAACTTCAAGCTGTGGACCTGATTGTTCATTTTTCCTGGAAGAGAAGAATAGATGGATGGAAGTACATATCTAAAAATGAGTCATGAACAGTGGCTCACAGTTTGGCTGTATGGTCAGAAGAAACGTAACTGGAAGAAACATGAAAAAACTCGATCTAGGGAAGAGGTAACATGGAAAGACCTCTCCAAGTGCGCACAAATATGAGAATCTTTTTGTCCCATACAAATGCTCACCAAAGAGCAATCTTAGAAGAGGAAGATCTTAATAATCATATGCACAAAGTGACCCATTCTTTCCCCCCATTCTTTTATCCCTGCAATTGCTCAGCTGGCTCATGAAGACAATGATCATGGAAGCAGAGATGGAACTTGTGTATGGGCTCAGCAACATGGATTTCCACTCACCAAGGCCAACTGGGCTAGAGCCATTGCTGAGTACCCAACCTGCCAAGAGCAAATATCAACACTGAGCCCCTAAAATGGCACCCTTTCATGGGGGAACCAGCCAACCACCTGGTATCAGGTTGATTACACTGGATCACTTCCATCATTGAAGGAGCAGCTCTTTGTTCTCACTGGAAAAGACATTTTGCTGGATATGGTTTTGTCTTTCCTACTCTCACTGTTTCTGCTAAAACTACCATCTGTGGGCTTACAGAATGTTTTATTCACCTTCACAGTATTCCATACAACATTGCTTCTGACAAAGAAATTCACTTTATAGCAAATGAAGTACAATAATGGTCTCATGCTCATGGACTTCTTTCTCTGATATCATTATGTTTCCCTCATCCTGAAACAGCTCGCTTAATAAAATTATGGAATGGCCTTTGGAAGACTGTTATGGCACCAGCTGGTGACAGCACTTTATGGGGCTGGAATAATGTCCTTCTAGATGTAAGATATGCTTTGAATCAGCTGTAAATATGCAGTGGTGCTTCTCCTATACCCAGAATTCATAAGTCTAGGGATCACAAGATAGATATAGAAATGGCTCTTCTCATATTAATGCTCATGATTTACTAGAAATGTTTTTGTTTCCTTTCTCTACAACTTTTGGGATTTTTGCTGTAGAGGTCTTAATTCCCAAAGGAACTGTGATTCCACCAAAGAATACAACATTATCCTTGAGCCTGATATTACCATTGGCTACTTGGAACACCTCTTGACACTAAAATAATAGGAAAGAAGCAGGGGGAGTATTTTTAGCATGCAAGAGATCCTCCAGAGTGTTGCTTAGTCTGCCCACATTTTATGGTAAAAGTTATTAAGAAGTTACAGCCACTCAACAAAGGCAGGACTGTAATGACACAGATTCTTTAGGAAGGAAGATTTGAATCACCCCACTAAGTAAGGAACCACAATTAACTCAGACACTGGCTGGGGGCAAAAAATATGAAATGGGGAGTGGAAAAGTAAGTTATCAATACCATCTATGATCCCATTATTAGTTGCAAATATGAAGGCACTACTGGATAGGAGCATTTATCTTTTCCTTGCTTTTAAGTGTGGGCATGCACAGACCAATTTTTCCTCTCTCCCATTTCTGTATTCTAATGTAATATTTATTACTAGTGGTTAACTATATCTCAGAATTATTATCCTTGCTTTACTGAAAGGGAACAAATGATCAAGAGTTTAATTAACCTACCCATTTAGCTAAATCCATCCTAAGTCTCCCCAACTCCAGAGTAAATCCTCCTTTTGGGAAGACATACTAATGTGCACTTTCTGGAAAATGTGTTAAAGTTTATCTTCAGTGTTCTTCATGTCCTTTTTGAGCCCTTCTCTTCTTCTTTATGCCTTGTATACCAACTGACCTCTTGCTAACCTCTATACCTCTCCAGCCCCTGTAAATCATATCCAGTCTCTTCCTTTTGCATCTACTCCTGAGACTTCTGAGGAACAAAACTGCAAAGCGTTTTACTGACAAATAATGGTTGAGTGTTTTCATTCTCATCATCTTGGAATTTAAAATCACTTATTCAACAAATATTTATCATTTTTCTGGTTTTCTTTACCAATGATTGAGTTCCAACATGGAAGCAGTCCAGGAAAATCTCATTGATCAGGCCTCTGAATGGTAATTTCTACATGGTATTTTCACTGTGTAGAGGACACATTGTTAGACAAGGCAGCCATTCCACTCTTGGACAGTTGCTAACTGCCAAACAGTCCTTCCTTATGTTCCTCTGAATTCTCTCTCCATGTAACTTTTATTTTCCATGCCCTGTACACTCTACAAAATAACCCCAATCCATTTTGGTCATATGCTAGCTCTTTAAATGTTGTCATTTGTCCTATTTCTAACACTTTCTCATAAAACACTAGTACCGCCACCACAATCACCACTTAGCATTTTATACCTCTCTGTTTTATTCCAGGTTTTAGAATCACTCTTACTGCACAGCACTCAGAACTGATCACATGACTTCAGCCAGTATCTAACCAACTGATATTCCAGAGTATCATCTCCCTCATTCCACAAACCTTATTTCTATTCATGTAATCTAATTTCAGTTGATGTTTAGAACAGGCATGGTACATGGTAATCTCATGGTAAATTTACCAATCAGTAAATAACACTATTTTTTTTCCTTCTAAAAAGGTGTTGTAAATCCAGGTCTCTCTTCCTCATCTAAGTGTGCAGTTGATTTTTTTTTTTTTTTTTTTTTTTTTTTTTTGGTCCTAGCATCTTGAACATTATATCAGTTCACTGGAATGGGAGTTAGAAGGTAAGAATCAATAATTTAAAACTTAATTCTGTCCTCCAAAAGATTAGCTGCCCTTCTTAGATATGTGTTGTCCACAAATAACAATGAATTTTATACCTTTATTCCTTCATCTAACTGGTTAACAAAAAATTTATAAATGGTCAAGGACAGGAATCTAAAACACTTCCTGCTTGACATGCTTTGGCATGCTGTTCAACTTTCTATATATTTCCTTCCAATTATATCAATGTCTAGTCTATTTTTTAGTCTATTTTTCTTGAATGAACTTGTCACTAAGATGGAATTTAATAAACATTTGATATTTTAAAGCAACTTTTTCACGTAAGTGTTTTGATAAGGCCACATCTATGTACCTATTTTAAAACTATGAGTATCCTCTTAAAACTAGATAATGGGGCCATTGTGACTTAGAGGATAGTATGACACCATCTAAAAAAATTACACTGTAAGTTTTTTTTAATTGCCAAATTAGCAAACGTAAGAAATAGACATCTTCATAGTTCTCCTCTCTGTCATCTTATCTTCCCTTGAATTCCCCGTCACTAGCACGGAGTTCAGAAAGGGGAAATGGTAATGAATTTCTCTCATTTGAATAATACTGAGTAAGCAAAAACTAAAAAAAAAAAAAAAAAGTACTTTAATGTGTGGCACAGCTGCTCTGAAATGTTACATCAGAACAGCTTCAATTTGGAGGGAACTATGCCAAATAACCATGGGCCTAGCTTTGCAATGCAGGCATCCGTAACAGGATTATTTGGAGATATGTGGGGAGGGAGAATAAAGGATCTGAGCAAGAACTTTTCCTGTTACCCTTGACCTAAAGGATGAGCATCTACACTTAAGAGATGCCCAGAGGAAAAGCTTTATCTTTATGAAGCTAATGATGCACTTCATCTCATTTTGTGAATGGGAGAACAATTCTATTTACAGTGGTAAATAATAAGGTTCTTTATGCCAAGAGTCTCTTGTATTCTGAAAGCTTTTTAATTTTAAAGAAAAACAAATGTCTAAGGAAACTGCATTTAAAAAAAATAAAGAGTTGAATGAATAGGCCACTTCATAGCTTTCTTGGTTCCAAGTTCACAGTGAGGAATTTCTAGAAAGGAAGGTCTTAAAATCCCCCAAATCTTTTTGTTTCAGCAGAAATTGCAGAGAAAAAAAAAATAGATCATCTGATTCACATGCTCTTCAATTGTCCCCTCAACTCTAACCCATTTTCATCGAATAGCCAGATGAGACCTTACAGCAGGAGGCCTATGCACAGACTCAGAGGAATTCCAAAAGCTCAACCCTGGGATTGGGGCCAGGAAATAGCTCTGATCCAGAGGGCATGAGGAAGCTAGGGTGACTTCCACACACTCCATTCAAGGGAACAAAAGCCTCTCTTTGCCCACTTCTTTCACTATACACCTCAAAGCTGCTTACCTCTGAAAACAAATTGCACTTCCGTAAACATACTATATGGAAATAGATGTCCCTCTTCCTAATTAGTAGCTTAGGAGTTTAGACCTCAAGCAGCATCCATGAGCATAAACCTCACAATTATACGGAACTCACTGAGGGACAAACATTGTCAGATATTACCAACACCGCACAATTGGTTGTTTTTGTACACGTGGATAACAGAGACTATGAGCAACTTGAGGTGAGGTCTTGTGTCTTATTAACCACTTTATCCCCTGTGTCTACCACAATGACTGGCACAAACTGGGGCTTAATAAACAGCCGTTGAATAAGCAAATTTCTAAGCTAATACTTTCTTTTTATGTTTAATTCAGTCATGAAAATTATTATTTGAGCACCTACTGTGTACCAGATACTATACAAAGCTGTGAGTAGACACACATGACTCCTTCCTCAGAACTTGGAGTCTAAGTGAAATTGGTGAAGTAACATACTGTTGATGAGTGGCACTCTTACGGGAATCCTGGGGATGGTCAACACTACTGCTGGGCCTGAAGTCCCTCACATTCAATTTAATGTTAGACAAAATGGGACCTGCTCTCTAAGCTTATTTAGTTCTAAAATTATTGTAAAGGGTATAAAATATGTAAAGCATTATGTAAATTAATTTAAGTTTTAAGATTATAATAATATTTTCCGGTTTGAATATGACCCCAAATGGATGCTCTCCCCAGTTCAAAAGCTGTCAGCTTCTCAAAGGGATACATGCATATCATTATATAAACCACACAAAGAGTCCAATGACTCTTTGTTATATTTTTAACTCATTGTTATATTTTTAAGCCAGATCTCTATTGTATAATGTAACTTCCTTGAGAGCACAATATTTTACATTTGGTATCCTCTATAGGATCTAGCACTTTTCAAAAAATAATAGCATTTGAAAGTGAATTAATGCAATGGAAACAATTTAAGAATCAGCAAGGATTCTAAACTGAATGGTGAATGGCATTTAGAGATTCAAGAACCCTGTGAAATTATATGCAAAACTGTGTGTAGGCCATTGTGTAGAGGTCTTTAGATTTCCAGAGTCTCAGAGAGATCTATTATCCAAAATGGTTCCTCCATTCAGTATATATTAATTGAATATCAACTACTTGCCAGGCACTGTATTTTGGTTTAGGCTTAGAATCTAAAACTTTTTTAATAAATAATGAATACTGATTACAACAAACCTTTACAAGATCTGCTTTCTCATATTCACACCACTAAAAGTAATACATATGCTATTAAATATATCTACATCCTATATCAAGAATGAGATACTACACATTTAATATGATATTTTCTGATAAAATATATATGCATACACACACACATTGATAAAATTTAAGAAATTTTCAGTGAATTATGCTGCTCAAACTGTTTAAACTATTTCTAATTCATCGACTATCCTATACCACAACTGGGTTTTCATTTATTCCTAACAACAACAATGAAGCTACTGTCCTTTAAAAAAAATGATGACATATAAAGAAGACTTCATAAAATTGTTTTATAAGTAGTTTTCTCAGGGACATTCCAGTTACTAAAAAATAAATAGCTTTTGTATGCTCCAGATGGAGAACAAAAAGTATTATTAAAATCTCAAGGAATCCTCTAAATTTTAATGATATTTTCCCTTTGGAAATTTTATTATCTTGCCTCAATACATTAAGCATCATCTACCTACAATCAGTCAATATTTATCTGAGCAGCTATTTAAATTTTCTGAATAAGACTATTTTTACCTTTGAGAATGGCTGCCATATTGTCGCAAACATATGGAAAGGAATATTTCTCCAGATTAAAAAAAAAAAGATTAAAATCCTCCCCCACAGCAGATGTTCACTTTATAATATGAAAGTTTCTATGTAGCATGATCCAAAATGACCATTTCAAAGCAAGGTTAGCTTATGCTATTAGGAAACAATTTGTTTCTAATTTCTACACTTTACCAGAACTTAAATGCAATTAGTGATAGTGGCCAGGAGATGGTGCAGTCTTGTTTCCTAAAATTCAGTTCACAGGCTTTGTGTGATTTACAAAGTTCGCTTTAAAGAGAAATGTTTTATTAATGGCACTTGTTATCACAAATGGCAGAAATGAATGAAATATAAAACATTCAGAAAAGAAATAAGGAATTTAAATTTCTCAAAAGTTTTACTTATTACTAATCATTAAATGCAAATAAAATTCTTTAAAATACTTAAACTGTTTTCTCTCCTGTGTTCAAGGAACAGAAGGGAAGAAAAAGTTCAAAGTAATAGTCATTTGGAATTACCTCAGCTTTTCAATTCTTCCTTTTAGTTCATTTAATATGCTGGGTTGCTTTAACACTTATAAACATTTTACAACTATAAATTCCATTTTTCAATAAAATAAAAACAAGTATAGTTTTAAAACAGGAATTCTTACAACTGATATTTTAGGGAGAAAATTCATTAAAGTAAAAATATTTCCTGAAATGGCTTCATTCAAGGCACGTGTAATGTTTAAATGCTTCTTTCACTTAATAAATGCTAAAGAAGAGTCTTTAGATCTCAAATCTATCATATTGGTTGTAAAAAGAAATATAAGGCCTAGTAATTCACTCACATACATAATGTACACATTAATAGCTGTGGGTGTGAGGGCTGTGTTGGATGCTTCTAGAAATGCTCCAGAAAGGGAGAATAGGCAGAAATATTACAGATTGTCCTGATTTGGCCTGGAATACAATCTGCCACCAATTACTGAGTCTTTGCTAGGAAGGTAGGAAGAATTCCTTATCATTCCTGAAAATGCATAATCCAAAGCTGGCCGAAAAGGCAGTGCTGGTACCAACCCCGGAGTCAGGTAAGGAGACATAAAACCAGATAGTCCTCTTCCTGGAGAGGAATATGCCAGCCGTAACGGATTGATACCTAGTCTGGGATTTAAGCTGTAGAGATTTGAATCGCCTCCATAAGAGGCAGAAGTAGTCTGAAGAGGAGAGAAAGCAGATTTATTCCCTAGAGTTCCAAAACCAATTCCACCTAAACTAAAATTTGAAGCTCTCTGAAAAGCTGTATTTGCCAATTCTCCTGAGCTTGCTAGGTCCCTGGTGTCTGGTCTGTGTTCCTTCCCATTTAGAACCTGTTCAATGGCTTGGACCACATCCCCTTTGCAGAACCGCAGAATGCCTTCTAGCCGGCTACGTCTGTAACTTGGAAAAATCCTGGTAAGGATATCAAGAGGGTCTCTTGGTCTTGAGGACAGTGTGGGATGGCTGACTCTGGTAGCAGTGAAGTCTTTGGCCCACTCACTTTCATTTCCTGATTCCAGATCCGATGATGACAGGGACCTGGGGCTCTCTTCCCCTCCTGATAGCTCCCCAGGGTGAGGAGGCTGAATGCTATCACCCTTGTTTGAGCTTTCTGAAATAGATGGCCTGATGTTTTGTTTTCCAATAACACCATTAGACTTAGGAGATGATCCTAGAGTGCGTTGATGGGATTTGGAGACTGGCTCTTCTTGTCCACTCTGGCATGATTCACATTTACTGTCTTTTAGTTCTAGGGGACAGGGAAAAAAAAAGGAATCAAATAAAGGAAAATTTCCCAAAACACAGCACTACCTACTTGAAAATAATGCTGGATAAAATAATTCACTCATAGTATATTAGTAATATTTACTGCAAGAGATTTTAATTCAGAGATGCAGGTATTGGAACAGTGGGAAAATGCTATTTATTAGGTCATTTCAGGATCACAAAATTATATAATATTCAAATGCTGTAGTTAATTTAGGAATCAGAAGATAGAAGTCTATTATTACCCCCTACTATTAGCATGAGACCAATATCTCACACTATTTGCACTATTTGGTAACTTGAGATTTTCCTAAATGTTACCCAAATTTCATTGTTATCCCAGTGAGCTTTGTTTTTTCCAAAATGATATTATGCCAAAAAGAACTAAATAAAATGATTGTTTAGATAAGAAGTCAAAGGAAAGAACAATCTCACTATGAAAAGTGAATATTTAATACCTAATACTAAATTTCAACATTTTTCAATGCTCATATTTCAGGTTCCAATTAAGTTACCTGAATAATGTGAACAACAAAGTTCATTTCACTTCAAATCTAAACCGATACTGAGTGCTGTACCAATCTCAAAGCATACCAGGGCTAACGTATTTCATTTTATATGAGAGATGACAGACACCTGGTATTTTTTATAATGCTCTGTGAAATATGGGCTTTCTTTTTCAATCCTTAGGAAATATTTTTTTAAGTTTACAGTCAAACTGTTTCTAAAAGAAGATTATAAACCGCACTATTGCACTACTGAAATCTGTACGTATCGTCAAAGTGTCAACATATTAGTTATTTGCTTCAAATCACAACTCCCTTCCAATATTAAGGAAGGTTTTCTAAAAATATTTTTTCAAAAATATGATTTTATGCCTTAACATGTTGAACATTAAAATCCCTTTTTATATAGCTCATGCCAGGAACATAATAATAACGTATGCATTCACTAAACAACTTTTAATTTGGTTTACATTTCCTTTTATCTTATAGACATACTTGATCTCTATTTCCATTAGAAAGAGTAAACTGTCAAGTGGAGTACTCAGAATATTTCTGTCAAACCTTCTTTTTCTACAAATTTTATGAATGCAGCAACATAAATCCTGACTAAAGCAGTGATTTGCACACATGATTTGCAATGCTCCTACAGTTTCTCAAGAAGCAGTCCTAAATTCTATAAAAGCGTCTATAGTTTATTTTAAAATTAAAGTAACTGTGTGCAATTTAACCTTTTGAGGGTTAAAATTCTGTCACTGTATCAAACGGATGACAAAAGAAAAGAATATAAGTTGCTCCTATAAAACTACAAAGACTCTCTAGTATTTTCAACTTTAAGAGAAACAATGAAACTTTTCTAATAAAGTCTACCAAGTGGGGATAGATTGGCCTTGATCCACCATTATACTTTATTTGTAACTATGACTCTATGACTCACTAAATATGCCCCCCAAACATGTAAGGTGTCAAAATTTCATATCTACAGCAATTTATGCACAAAATAATTTTTGTTAGTATACTGTACTCACGGAGTACAATATAATGTAATAAAATACTGATTGCATAAGACTATCTGGAAAATAAGATATCTTTAAGATATGTGATACTATTTACATCATCTCTCTGTTTTCTCAACTCCTATACCTGGTTTTACTTCTTTACTTTTATCATTGTATATTTTGTCTTGTGTTGTAGTTTTGGGGTACATACAGTCTTCCTTCTTTTGTATACAAGTTTTTTGTGTGTAGGAAAATCTTATTCGCCTCTGAATCACTCATTAGATTTTGTCTAATGAGTAAATTAAATAGACTACTGCAGTTTATGGATATTGGGTAAGATGAGGCAGTCAGTTGAGAAAAGCTATAAGGGGTAGCTTTTCAAAAGCAAAGGTCAACTGAGGCAAAGAAAAAAAATAAAATACTTGACCCTAGAAAACAGAACACTTTGTCCCGCCCCCCAAAAAACCATATAAATCAATGTCTACCAGCGAGTTATCAGCCAGATTTCATTGTTCATTTAGTTTACAGAATTTTAACTTTTACTTTTTTATAGTAGTTATTATTTGCTTAATGACTTTGTTTTTGGCACTCTTTGCTGTTTCATGAGAAACGGTCTATTTTGTCCACTGAAATAAATGAGAATATGGGGAAAACACTGGCATACACGAACACAAAATCAAATATGTCTTATTTAAATACAGATACAGTCTTTTTTCAAAAGTACGTCCTGTGATCCAAGATCTGCAATATTCACAATTCAGGGAAGTTTTCCAATTAATAATTTACTTTTCATTATCACAGAACTTCATCTGGTACAACTTGTCTTGAATTTATACAAAAATACTGAAATGATATTTTCACTGCTGACGTTATCTGTAGAGGGCTGGGGAATTCCCTAAAATACAGTGAGATTTACATCAGCAGGAAAATTTAATTTGAGATAACTCTAGTAAAAAAAAAATACAATATCTTTTTTACCTCATGCAGGGGATGAAGGTATTTTGCAGTCAATAAATCAGAGAAAAAATTAAAACTCCTTGGATAAGAAATTCCTAATTTTGGACTTTGAAATTCTTCTTCCCAATGGTTTTACAAACCAAGGAAACCTAAATTTCTCTCCTACAGGAAAGAGTTGAAACTTCAAATATTTAAGCTAGAATTTCCACACTTTTGGAGGCCAACAAACAGCTGGGGGAGGTCATTAAATTTTTAAGGGAAGGGAAGAAGGTTATAAGAGGTTTGGTAGATTTCTCCACTTCTAGCTGGCACCAAAACTTTGCCCCAATAATGAGGAACTGTATTCCCAACAATCAGTGAACGTCCCAGCACAACTGGAAGATTAACTCCGGTTTTTTAGCTGAAGGGAGTATAGAGCAAGCTCAAAACCCAGCTTTTCTCACTAAGCTTTTCACCCAATGCCCGCTTGAAGCTCTACCTCACTCCAAGTAACACCAACTTGGGTGCAAACTCCATTCCCAGCCTGAGTTGCTCACCTAATCACTCACGCTTCCCTTTTAAAGGATCTTATCCTATCCCCTAAGAGTACAGAACCCCCTTCCAAGGTGATGCGTCTCTAACACCCTCATTAACGTCTATATTACAGTGCAGTTTCCGATAACTTCGAGTGCTTTGAACAACTTTTCTCGCCCACCACGGAGGCGTGGCTACTTGTTTCCAAGAGCTTTTCTCCAAAACAACCATTTTTCTTTGCAAAGGGTAAACGAAAGACCAACTCACCTTGGTTTTCCTCCATATCATCTGGCTGGACAACTTGGAAAGCAGGGGTCGCCAGACCAGTCTGTCTCAGGGCACCCAGTCCCAGCGTCGTCACCGCCACAGGGCCGCTCGAGGCCTGGGAATTCTCCGTTCTGCGGCTGCCTCCGGATGTCCGACCCCCGGGCCCACAGGGCCCCGAGTACAGGAGCCTCTGCAGCCCCCGGGCCTCGCTCTCCTCCTGGGCCTGCTGCCGGCGCAGCGCCACCTGGGCGGCCATGACGCGCTGGCGCTCGGCTATCAGGGTGCACTTGGCACACGCGCAGTCCCGCCAGCGGCAGAAGCGTTTGTGGCCCTTGAGTGCCGACACGACGCCGTGGTTGCGACAACGGGCGCACTTGGGTGTCCGCGGGTAGCCGCAGCCCACCGCGCCCACCCCTCTCTCCAGTCCCGGGGCCGCCGCGCAGCCCGCGCTTCCCGCGGCGGCGGCGGCTGCCCGCAGAAAGAGGCTGGGCGGCCGCAGGAAGGTTGGAGGGACCGGTATCCCCGGGGGCACTGGCAACGCCGGAGACGGGGGCGGAGGGGCGGCCGCCACCAGCCCCGGGGCCAGGTGGGGTCGGCCGCCGCCGCTGCGGTCTCTGCTGCCACACTGCGATTGCTCCATTCTTGAGAAGTGTCTGGCGAGCGAAGTGCGCTGTCCACAGCTAACCCTGCCGGGAGCTGGGTGCGCGACGACGGCCGCGGTCTCGCTGTCTCCCACCCGCACACGGGCAAAGTTTGACACAACTCTGGCCGGACGCTGGAGGCGCTAAGAGGCGCAGATGCCCAGTAAGCCTCTTAAGAGTCCCGGGGCGCCAAGTTAATGCCCCTGTGCTCCGCGCGCCCTCTGCGCCGGAGAAAGCAGGGCGGGAGACGCTACCCCGCCCACCAGGTCCCCGGGCCCGAGGGCTGAAGCCCTGGGAGGGAGGGCCCGGCGGAGAGTGGGGGCTGCCTGGGAGGAGGGACAGTGGGAGACACGAGAAACCGTCCCGATGGACTGCAAAGGTGCCTTCCCCAGAGGAGCGCTTTTCTCCCACTTGCCTCCCCATGAATTCCTCAACGTAGATTTTTATGACCTAACATTCCGGCCCTCTGCCACGCCTCTTACTGCCCTTCTTAAATTAAGCAACGTTGGAAGTTTTCCTTTCCTCAGTCCCACGCTTCTCCAAAGCAAGTTTGAGGATTTGGATGTGAAGTTGTCTTTTCTTTTCCCTTCCAGGTGGAGTTTTCAGGATGGTAGCATGGCCAATGTTAGTGAGAAAACAGAGCTTGACAGACGGCAAATATTACCCATCTGAAAGATGACATATTTTATTTTTTTTAAAGTTTTAATGTTTACTTACTTTGAGAGAGAGAGCGAGAGAGAGAGAGAGAGAGAGAGAGAGAGAGAGACAACGAGTGGGGAAGGGGCAGAGAGAGAGGAAGACACAGAATCCTAAGCAGGCTCCAGGCTCTGAGCTGTCAGCACAGGGCCAGCCAATGCAGGGCTTGAACCCATGAACCATGAGATCATGACCTGAGCCTAGGTCCGATGCTTAACCAACTGAGCCACCCATGTGCCCCAAAGATGCCTTATTTTAAATGGGTCTTACTTAGGACTGCATCAAAATAATGGATAAATAATGAAGGGAATCCATTCACATTCGGATTCTTCTCATTCATTTTATTTACAAATACAAATCTGGATTACACGTGTTACACGTGCTGCTACCCAAAGAAGTCTATGCATTTCTTATGGGGAACTCATTATAGGCAGCAACTGTGTTAAAACCACTTCAAAAATACTTCACATTTTTATTGTAAAGTATTGGGAAAGGTCATTTAGGCCATTCGTTAAATGTGCTATCATAATATGGACTCTTAAAATATGCATTTATGCCCTTACATGCAAGAAAAGATCATATTGCTTTTAAACCGAAAGCACATTTGAGGCAGAGAATTCATGAGTGTTTATTCTTAATGGAAAGGAGAGTCAGGGCTCTGTCAGTTCTTCAAAATAATATTTAACTACCTTGACAGGCAATTCATATTCTAGCCCTAAGATGGCAAGTAACAATGACATTTTTAGCATCACAACCACTGACATCCAGGGCAGACACTGCTAATCAACCTGGGCTTTCTCCTGCCTGCCCATTTCATACCATCACCACCATCAACATTCTCCCATATTAATATCCTAACATTCTATCATCGAGGTTTTCCACCCTTCCTAAGCACTGGAACTACCTAGGAAACTTTTAAAAGATATAGGTACTCCAATCCAAATATTCTGATTCTTTTGGCCTGAGTCTTTTAAAATCTCAAGGTGATGATTACAACCAAGGTTTAAAACTACCACTCTCAGAATTTCTAACCTCTGCAGATTCTATAATCCTCAAATTTTCTCATACTTCTAGATCTTCGCTCAAGCAAAAATGTCCTGTCTAATAGCTAGTTATTCCCTAACTATGGAAATCATATCCAACATCTGAGAAATGGATTTTTAGTTCTACATGAATCATTAAAATTCCCTTTTTCTATTATTTTTAAGACTTGATTACATAAAGGAAAAAGATTAGCTTGGTGTAAGTATGTCTTTAGAATCTTTAAAGACTTGTTAATTATGCTTTTTAACAAAACAAATTTTAAGAGTCTCCGCAAGTACCAGTGTTTACCTTAAGTTTAACACTATTTTTCTGTTTTTATCTGATTATCAAAGTTACCTTCCAATTATGGCAAGTGATATTGGTTTTCATCCAAGGAAATGAAAACAATTTTAAGTAAACGTATTTAAATAAAATGTGTGGCTATTTAAATAATCAGCATGTGAAAGACTGAAAATTAATAAACTTTGGTGACAAAAATTAAAGATCTAAATAAACGGAGAGATCTACCATGTCCATGGGGCAGAACACTCAATATTGTTAAGACAATTCTACCTAAGTTATCTATAGATCCATTGAATTTGAATTAAAAATCTGGCAGACTTTTTTTTTTTTGGTAGAAATTGTCAAACCCATTCTAAAATTCATATGGAAATGCAAAAGAAGGACCTAGAATAGCCACGGATGAAGCTGCAAGGCTAAAAATACTTTGTTTCAAAAATTATTATGAAACAAATAATTCATAATTCAAAATTTATTTTGAAGTTACAATAATCAAAACAGTGTAGCACTGATGAAAAGATAGAAAAATCAACCAACATGATAAAACAGAGTTTAGAAAAGATTCACCCATAAGTAGACAACTAATTTTATACATAGGTACGAAGACAATTTGGATGGAAAACAGCTTGTTTTTTCCAAACAAGTTTTTGCTGAAACAATTGGACATCCATACGCAGCTGGCAAGAGGTTGTGGGAGGACAGTGACAAACGAGCAGGAGAGACTAAGAAGGATCAAAGGAAACTTTTGGAGACAATGAAGACGTTAATTATTTTTATTGTGATTATGATTCTGTGGGTATATGCATGTCAAAACTTACCAAACAGTGTACATTATCTATTTGCAGTTTATTGTTTGTCAGTTATACTATGAGAAAGTCGTTATAAAAAATAAAACCTCATTACCTCTGGGGGGGAAAAAGGCATAGAATAATGTGAAAGTATTTTGAGCAAAGATAATCCTAATCTTAGTGCCCAAAGCCAGAGGAATGATTTTAAACAGGTGTATTTCTTCTCAAACACACTGGAAAACTTGAATCTCTCCCCTTAATGGTATGACACATTCTCTCCTTTTCTCAAATTATGTATCTTTTTCTCTTTACACTCTAACAGCAATTGAGTACTATGACTGTTCTCATAAGTCACTGAGAAGACGTTAACAGCTGCAATTTAGCAGTGGCAACAGTTCAAATGAAAAGGTGATGAGAAAGAAGAAACATGTTTTTGATTAAACTGTGTCCAAGTATCACAAATATGTCACTTACAAAATTTATTCAAAATAGAGTAAGAAAAAAAACAGACTGGTCTGATAAATGAGAAATGTAGAGGAATATCAGAAGGCAGGAAATGGAACTAATAAACAGAATCTCTCCCAAGTTCAAAGACATTAATGTACCTCCTTTTTAAATTACTCATTTCTACTTGAATTCCTTGTCCACCCTAAACTCTTAGAGTTAATTGCCATGTTTTGTTGGTTCCCAGAACCAACCCATCAGCTCAGAGGAGTTGGAAGTGTGAATCAGCATTGCAAACACAGGCCTGGCTCTGATCTTAACTAAGCTAGGACAGCTTGGAGAGTTATGCTCTCAGCTTTAACTTTTCTCGCTGACAACTGAAAACATGAAGTCATCTTCAAGGATACTTCTAAGTCTGTGGTTCATTTCATTTGCCAACCCTAGTCTGAAATTATATTTCATTAATGTTCTTAATCTCCAAAGAACCTCATTACTACCCTTCTAAGGCCTCTGTCAAAGCATCTCTTGCTGGAGAATAGCCAGGACTAACCTGCTGGTAGAGGATAAAATTAAAATATATATACTTAGCTTGGCTGGAAGCTTTTGGCAAGAGGACTGGGGATTTGGAACGAAAGGCTCAAAATTGTCTATTCTTTCACACATAAATGTATTCAATCCACTCTGTGGCTTCAGAATATATGTAAGCACACCTTGTATAGTCCATCTACTCCAAGGTTTTCCAGAGCCATACTATGTATGCTAATGTCACGTTTTGTCAGTTTTGAAGGGTTTGAACTACAATCTCTTTGCCTGGGGTGCTTCAAAAAGTAATTGAGCATTAATCATGATTGAGAGACCACAGTGGGCAGATTGATAAAAATTTTAGCCATTGGAGTATGGTTCATCAAATGGCTAGGCATCCCAAGTATGGGAAGAAATGGGCCTCCTCTGGGACACAGCCTTTCCTGAAGTATTGTTGGGGGAAGGAAAATATGTTTGGTGATACATATATATATAGCAATTGAGTACTGTGACTGTTCTCCGAAGTCCTTTGTATTCTGTATATATATATATGTATATATACATACATTTTATATGTGTGTGCATACACACACACACACACACACACACACACACACACACATATATAAATTGGCCAAGAGATGTCACTCTCCAAAACCCAATATCTACCGGTAAATACTCCCTCCTGAGAACACCCTGCAGCTGAGGAGAGGTAATTCATTATACCAGAGCTGTGACTAACCACAGCATTGTGCATTTTAGGAAACAGAACTTCATTAGAGGACATTATCTCTGATCCCTTGCTCTGGGATGGCAAGAAGCCAGTTGGAGACCATATACATTATTCCTGCCCCTACACCACAAGAGGACACATTACAAAATAGAGTAAAACATGTAAAATGTGTTTTCCTTTGTTGCTTTATGAGCTCTTTCCATACCAGTTGAAGATGCTTACCTGGAATCATAAGAAACTAACAATGACAGGGAATAGAGAAGTACCAATTTTTTTTTTCCTGTATCCATTTCTAAATGCCTGGCACATAGTAAACACTCAATACCTCTGAAAATAAATAAAGAATGGATGCTACAGGACTTACTTGTAAGCTGGCTGAATAAGCACTAATATCACATTACTTTTCCCTTGTATTCTGAAATTCTTGAGAAGTAATTTCCAGCCCACTAAAAATTAATCTTTTCCAGGTTTACCTCTGTGAGGTTTATATAAGCTGGAGGGTGATTTCTTTTTAAGTATGGTTTATTGTTTACTTTGTTTTCTGTACTTTTGTTTAACATCAAATAAGGTGCTTAATGACAACTTTTTTAAAAAAAGAAAAAGTCTTGTGAAACTGTACAGTTACACTTTTAATGCCACTGTACTGTATTCAGTACTTTTCAATACGCTTAGATCTAAGTACATATTGTTGCCTATGAATGTGATGGATTAATGCATTTCTTTACTTTTAATCTTTTTTCTGCATAAAAAACTTTATAATATTAGATATATAATACTATTTTAACTTAATGATAAACATTTCCCATTTTAACAGCCTTTTGCAAACATCAGCTCTAACAGCTATATAACTTTCCATTTAGTCATACAATAATTACTTCTTCTACTTTAGGACATTTACTTATTTTTTAATTTTTAAAAAAATTTTTAATATATGTTTATATTTTAGAGAGAGAAAGAGAGCGAGAGAGAGAGAGAGAGAGGGAGCGGGGTGGGCAGAGAGAGAGGGAGACACAGAATCTGAAGCAGGCTCCAGGCTCTGAGCTGTCAGCACAGACCCAACGCGGCACTCGAACTTGGGAATGATGAGATCAGGACCTAGGCCAAAGTCGGATGCTTAAGCAACTGAGCCACCAAGGCACCCCAACTTTAGGACATTTATAATGTTTCATTCTCTCCCTGTTTTAAATAAGAAATGGATGCATATGTGAATTGAAAGTATTTTCTATATTTCAAATTACCTCCTAAGAATAAACTGCTATAAATAAGCGTACTGAATTAAAGGCTCTGAATATTTTTAAAGCTTTTCACTTACATTACCACTTTTTTTTCCTAAAGAGGTCAGACGGGTTTTAATTTTAATATGCAGTTCACTTCATCATCCTTCCATGTATTCCCTTTTTTCCTTTTACATGGCAGTGGTTTTCTTATTAGGAAATTGAAGCTGCTTTCTAGCAGTGATATCCCATAGTTCCATTAGGGTAATAATTCTACAAGGTTTCAATTCATAGTAAGATCATCACCATTTTGCAAATCTCTGGTTGAATATTGGGAGGAAGTAAAGCAAAACATGGCAAAAGCTCCAATCATTGTAACATACGCTGATGGTTCTCTAAGTAAATTACATGGCCTTTCGTGAGCTTGCTGATTTAAACAATTATTTATAAAAGAGTGCTGTTGACTGAGACTGTAATAGGAAACCTTGGTGCCATCATGGTTAATTGCATAAGCACATGTTCAAAGCTATGCTCTTTATTTAGTTCACTCGAATGGATCTAAGTCTATCGCGTAAATAGGACCCAGAACTTATGAAACCCTTGTTTTATTTTTTAACTCACAGGATATTTAAAGTAAATTCATGCTCAGATAAGCTCTGTGATTTGTCTTACACTGAATAGAACTCACTTTCACAAATTAATGTATGTGAAAACATTTCCTCAGAATTCAGTCCTTAAATAAACAGCAACACAGTTTCACTCAGGAAGTATGTGAAAGCCCTTTATGTGGCTGCGAAAGGTCGTAACAGAATGAACAGCACATATTAAACACTGAAGCTTTTTAGTAAGAAGTCTAATTAAAAATTGCATGCTAGGTAAGTTCACTTTAAAAACAGCCATTAATCAATAAGTTTCCCCCATAAAATGTTACCATCTTAAAGGATCTTCTACATATGAAGGCTATCTCTCTTATTATTATAGCTACCTTTTAAGAGTTGGTTTTCCTGTTCCATGCACCATGTGTGGGCTTTATATACTATGCCCTTTCATACTCATAATCACCTTATTGAGGCCAATTACATTATCCTAATTTTACAAATGAAAAAAAGTTTCAAAGAGAAGAAGTCTTCAAGATAGTCTAATGCTCAGACTCCTTACATTCCTGTTTCTCCCCAGAAGTCAGGTTAGTTCTACTATCATACAGATTCACAAAGCAGCCCAGGAGGTAGAGCTGCCCATGATACAGTTACTCAGAGGGGGTACTTCTTGGATGACTCATGAGCAACCTTGAAAATGTACCTTATTCTTTCAGTTATCACCAATCCCATTTAAAAAAAAAAGTGTGAAGAGAAAAAGAAAGAGAAACTCAAAGTACCATACTTGGCACATCTTCTTTTTTTTTAATTTTTTTTTTTTTTTTTTTTTTTTTGAGAGAGAGAGTACATGTGTGTATGCACAAGGGACAAACGGGGGAGGGGCAAAGAGAGAAGGGGAGAGAAGATCTGAAGCAGGCTCTGCACTGACAGTACAGCGCCTGATTCAAGGCTTGAACTCACAAACCCTGAGATCATGACCTGGGCCGAAGTCAGATGCTTAACCACCTGAGCTAACCAGGCGCCCCAGCACATCTTCTTTTACTAAAGTTTGATGATGGGGCTTTTAAGTTGTTTTTCCCTATCTTTATTTATTATTTATACCACCAGAAATTCAAACATGTTTTCCTTTTACTCTCAAGCATCAAGTCAGGTTATATATTAAATTTTACCCCTTTCAAAACCTGACATTAAATTCAAAGATGTTCTTTTCCTCTCGAAAGTTTTGTAAGACCCTGCCATTCAGCATTGGAAAAATGGTTAAAGCCTTTTCCAAAATAAAAATTTACAAAAGAGAAGTTCATTTATGCCCATTTTAGAAAACAAAATAGCGAACTTTTTTTAAAAAAGAAACATTTTAAGGTGCTATTTCCACTACTGTATTCCACTGACTGAACATAAATAAGATAAGTAAATTCCTCAAATATCCTCATATCCCTATTTCTTCATGAGGAATTGCCATAGGGCCTAGAAAATAATTCTTTGTAAGTTATTGTTGGAAAGTATGATGACATTAACTTTGAAAGGTGTTATACATTTCTGCCTTTTTCTCTTCAATTATTCTTTGCTGTGCCAGAGTCTGTTTTGTGGAACTTTCATTAGAAGTGTCCCAATTAAAAAGCCATGTTTTGTTTCTTACATACATAAGAAATGTAAGAAACAGCATAAGGTCGTTGTTTTGAGGTGTTGTCAGACCCCTGACAGGGGTATTGTGCATGGTAGAGGGTGGCACTTTTTGATCAATGTCTTCAAAGTCAAAGCTTGGAAAATAATAGCTGCACATCAAAACCCAATGCCATAACGCAGTTAACATTGGGCTCTTTCAGGTGGCCCCAGGGAATTACTTAATTCTCATGTTGAGCTTTACAATAATTAGTCATCTACAATGGCATACTAAGACTTATGTGAAGACTTGTAACTTGAGATTCATTATCAAATGAGGTTCAGAAAAATCACTACTGAAAGAAAAACAAAGAAACTTATCTATTAACTGATGTTCTCCTCCCATTTTTTCAGAATCCCTGATTATTGCATTTCTGTTCTTTTTTTAAATTTTTTAAAAATCTTTATTTAGAGGGAGACAGAGAGAGTGGGGGAGGGGCAGAGAGAGAGAGAGGGAAGCACAGAATCCAAAGCAGGCTCCAGGCTCTGAGCTGTCAGCACAGAGCCCAACGCGGGGCTCAAACTCACAAACTGCGAGACCATGACGTGAGCCAAAATCATAAGCGGAGCCAAATCCCATGCTGCCAGACCTGACACAAAATAAGACATCTTTTATTGACTTAGTATCTTTGTGTTGTAAAATGTCCATGTTTAACTTTTTAGGCCATTTGTGTAATTATTTCATGATATCCTGCCTAGTAGATCAAGTTACTGACCTTAAACCTTTTGTTGTAACTTTCCCTATAGTCTTTTACTTTTCCAAAAAGCCTTAAACATTTACAATCGCTTTAAAATAATGGTGGGTTTTATGTTGTTTTTAGTTTTTCCTCTTCTAGAACATAGAGTTATTGGAAATATTTAATAAAAAAAGCCATTTTGTTCATATATTCATACAAATAGTACAATTGCCATATATGTGTATGATATATACCATATGACATATATATATGATTTATTAAAGAAACTATTAAGTCACAGGTGGAAAATATACAATAAAAAGTCAAATCTATAGTTAAGAGATAAATGTGCCGTATGTTTCTCGAATACTGAGGCACAATGGGGTGCATTAAGAAACTCATTAAGTCAATGGAAATAGCAGCTGGGCTCTACAGACATGTCTGTTCACTTCACTTCTGAAATAGAAAAACAGAAAAATAGTGGACACATCCCATTTCTTCTGATTTGAACTGGTCATATTAGCATGGGGCTAGTACAATGCAAAATACTGATGCATCTTTCCTCTCGGCATCGAATTTAATAAACTTCATTTTAATAGTCTTTTATTTATGTTTCCCAGTAAAGGCAAAGATGTCTATCTCCCTTTACTTTTTTAATTTTTCTTATAAATAAAATCAAAACTTTGCCAAAGCACCTACATAGTATGATAGAGTCATGCACATTTAGTCTCATAAATGACTTGGGCAGTAAAAAAAAAAAAAAAAAAAAAAACATTTTAATATGTCTGGTTTGATTTTATGGACTTTAGAATGAAATGAATGTCATAATAATATAAAATGCCCCCACTAAAATTTTGTGTGATATTGGGAAAGGTCTTGGTTCTTAAGGTATTTGTTTTTTCCTCTATAAAATGCTGTTTCAAATGTTTTTTCTTCTATACCAGTCACTTTAAGAATCTAATGAAATCTATGAGAATCTGACCTGTGCAGATATGAACAAAATTTTATATAGCATTTCAAGCACCCTTTTAGATTAAGAGCCATAAAGGATTCCCAAAGTCCCTTCCTGGCTTAAAATTCTATGGTTCTATGCTAGTATCAATACAAAACTTTCTTGAATTTTTAAAGAAAGATTTTTAATGCACATTTGCAACACTGAGACCAAGTCTCTGAAGTCTCTAAAGGAAGGAATTTAATGCAGAATTATGGAATCTTAGGTGTCCAGAGTAACCTTAGCATGGATTAGTTTTCTCCACTTGTAGATTACAATTTATAATATCTACATTCATGCTTTACCAACAACAGTGCTCTGAAACAGAATAAGAAAATAAGCCTGAAAAAAGTAACATCTCTAGCCATTTTGGTTCAGTAATAGTAATTCATATTCTTGAATTCATTTTCTTCTTATATCATCTTCAAAACTCTCACTGAGTTAAGAAATGTTTAACAACTAAGGGGACAAAGTGAAAATGTTTTCCCTACTTGGTAGGCACCACACTACAAATGTTAAACTCTTCAGAGATCATTCAAGTTTTCATGCCTCAGTAATGAATTCAGATGCACAAAGCTTAAATTCTAAAGGCAAAATCCACATTATCATCATAGTGGCTTCAATCATTTGAAATCCTAAAACAGGTGAAGTGAGGTCCTCCAGTTGTTCGAAATTCCAAAACTCTCAGGGGTTCCCTTTTAATGTTTTCTGTATCTGTAGAATGTTTTAAAAATCAATGGAATGATATGAGCTTTTAGACACTACCTACCACCCTCAAATTATTTAAGCTTGTGTATTTTTTTAAAGTTTATTTATTTCGAGAGAGAGGGAGAGTGTGTGTGTGTGTGAGTAGGAAGAGGGGCAGAGAAAGAGGGTGAGAAAGAATCTCAAGTAGGCTGCACGCTGTCAGTGCAGAACCCGACGCAGGGCTGGATCCCACAAGCGGTAAGATCATGGCCTGAACAGAAATCAAGAGTCGAACACTTACCCAACCGAGCCACCCAAGTGCCCCATAAGCTTGTGTATTTTTAAATATACGTGTAGCTTTATTTTAGCTGAGGAAGTTTCTACCCTATTCAAATTCCTGCTCTCTTCTTCGGTAAAAAGTTTATCAGGATTCACACACTCTCCAGATAAAGAGACACGTCTTTGTGTCAATAGTTTCTGAGACTGTTAGATTTTCCCTCAAGTTATGGACAGTTGAAATTTGATTCGGGATGGACCAAGAGGAGAAATTTCTGATGGAAAAAAGCAGATATCCCTCTCTTTGCTCGTTAGTCTCTTAACTGATCCTTTGTCATAAGCTACCAACATGATCTAGTACCTGCTATCTTGCAAAGTCCTCCTTCCACCAACTCAATATACCATTCCTTCCTACTTCCCCTTCACAGCCAAATCTCAGAAAGTTGTCTGTATTCCTCATCTAGTCCCCACTGCCTCACCTAGTATTAAGCCCTGTCTCATCAAACGGGTCTCTATTCCTTCAGTTCACCAACAACATTTAGTAGGATCACCAGTGATTCCCATGCTGCCAGATCAAAGGATGTTTTTCATTCTTTACCTCCTTGGTTTCTCAGAAGTATTTAACACAATTAAGTATACTTCAAATTATCTTCTCTTGGCTTCCACGACATCATAATTTCTTGTTTTTCTCCTACTTTTCTACTTCTTCTTAATCTTATTCATTCATTCTTCTACTTTTCCTTTTTCATATATAACCCTGTTATAGTTCACTGTATGCTTATGATTATTTAATGCCTACCTCTTCTCATTTGGATAGGAAGCAAGACTATTTTGTTTTCCACTGTGTTCGCAGTGCCTTGATCACCTAATAGATAATCAATAAATATGTATTAGTGAAATGAATGGCAAAGGCCTGGAAAGGATCAAGAATGACAGAGCTCATGGGTATCTGGGATGGTTTTAGGGAAGTGAAAAAAAAAGTTCATTTCACTACAGAGTGCACTTCAAGTGTATGATCAGGAAAAAAAATCCATAATCCATTAATTATAAAGAGTCTGTTGGTATAAAAAAGTCTTTCCAGATATATGGAAAAGTGTACTAATATAACATTAATTGCTAGGTAGTAAGTAATTCTATAGAAACACATTTGTTTAGCATTCTATGTATGTCACTTAGGGCTCTCTGGAAGCAGACATCAAAACATAATTAGAAGTGCAAGAAATTTATGGGGAAGTGGGGAGCACCTGTGAAGTATAAGGGGAGGGAGCAAGAGCAGGTAGAAGAGCCTTAGATCCTGATGCAGGTCTGACCCCTGCAAGCAGAGAGAGGAGCAGGAGGACAATTATATAGGAAGAGCCCCAGGCTGTAGTACAGCTCTGAGAATGTCTCCGTCAGGCCCTAGGGATCCCCACAGTAGAGACCGGCTGTTAGAAGAATCCTGCTTTGGGCAGAAATGGTCTGATTCTAGTCACTGGCTGGAAAAAGCCTGAGGAGAGTATGACACTGGTATGGACACTGTGGTGAACCCTGCTTCACTGTGGTGAACAGACTGTGACTGTCCTTGGTGCTATCGTCTGACTAAATCACATCTAACTGTCTTAAATGGGATTGCATGTAACTATACCCTTATGGGCAGGAAGTATATTCTTAAAATTGACCCCATTATCATTTGTCAAAATAATAAATAATAAATAAAATTTTCCTGAAATTAATGAATACATAATAGCTTTTTTATTGGCAGTGCAGTTGTTTTTCTTTTCTAATTCCTAAGAATTTATTTAAAGATTCGTGGAACATCAATCAAATTGCCAAAATGGGCTATGACCTGGGGATATAGGCAGACTCTTTGCCTGCTCTGAGACTAGTTCTTTCTCAAATAGTTCCATTTATGTTCTACATTGAAGTAAACTTTCTATCCTATGAATTTGGCAATGACTATTTCAGGAACTTTTTTTAAGTCAAATTGGGGCACCTGGGGGGCTCAGTTGGTTAAGCAGCCAACTTTGGCTCAGGTCACAATCTCACTGTTTGTGAGTTCGAGCCCCATGTCAGGCTTTGTGCTGACAGCTCGGAGCCTGGAACCTGCCTCGGATTCTGTGTCTCCCTCTCTCTCTACTCCTCTCCCACTCGTGCTCTGTCTCTGTCTCTCTCTCAAAACTAAATAAACATTTAAAAAATCTGTTGTTATCTTTATTATGGTACTGTTTTTTTTTTTTTTCCTTACATTGCTCTTTAACTCCTCACTCTTCTAATGTATTCTCTGATGGGAGAAAGATGGCTGCTTAGTTTTTATAAAAAATTGTCACTAATTTATGTAATCAACAAACACTTATTAAATATCTACTATACGTCAAAATCCACGCTGGGTAATTTAGTTATGGAATCTCATTGATTTCTTGTAACATTCCTATAAGATAATTATTACACTTGCTGTTTTAACATGACAAAGCAGATTCAGCAAGTTGATCGTGCCTAAGCTCATGCTATTTCTACTGTACCTGCCTATTCATTTGAGGTTATTATGGAGAGAGGGCAACTTAAGGAGGTCCATATTTCAGCAAATACAGAGTCAAATCATCCTGATGTTAGAAAAGCACACTTTCCAGTTCAGAACTTAGGAGAAATTCCAGAACTAGAAAGATGTTCCTATTCAAGTTTCTCTTGCATCTTGACAATCTAATCCCAAATATATATATTAAAAAAATCTTTCTTAAACAAAGTTTACTGAACAAGGGATTTCAAAAAGTATGATAAATGTTTTGATAACCAGAATTATGCCATCTGCCTTAATGTTTTGCTTTATAACGATTAAATTCAATTCTCATAAAACTCTGTAAGAATAATAGTAATACCAAAATAAAACTAATAGCATCAGTCTCTTTCAACTATTACTATTTTGTAGATTTACTTAGATAGATTGAACTTCTGTTTAACCTCTAATTTTAGAATACATGAGTTTCAAAACTATTTACATTTGGTCTGGAGAAGTTCAAATGAAATCTGGCTGCCTAAAAAATCAACCTACATTTATATAAATGCCTCATAATACTATATATATCTATCCAATTTTTTCTACTATCCATTAATAATAAACAATATTATTTTATTTTAATTGAAAACTGGTATATATTTCTGAAAGGCTGATGATCACATTATCTTGCCCACCTTTCTTCTGAGCTCTTATTAATCTCCTTAGGCTAAAACTACCTTTAGTCTACAATCTCTGAGTTTACATAGTAGATATACAGAACAGAATTGAAAATAAGAATACAGTAATTTATCCTGTAAATTACTAAGATAATAAATAGAGGAAGAGTAGCTAGATTAATTAGGGATAAGTGCAAAATATTGGTGGTGTTCTCTCAAGGTGCTCACACCATTGATATCATAATTTAAAAAATGTAACATTTACCATTCACGTTTAGTAATCATCATAATTCCCCACTGTAATAACTGTGACATGATGTAGGAACTGTGTGACAAAGAATTTTCTTTTATTTTTTCAGTATACTTAACCTTCTCAGGATAATCCCTTTCCCTCCGGAAGGTCAAAGACAACTGTGACTATTTTAGCAACTAGAGAAGAAGGAATATTCAGAGAAGCACGATTGTCAACTGGGAATAATAAAGGTCAGAAAGACAAGTTCAAACCTGACTGTCATCCTATAGCATAACTTCCCTCAACCTACATCCTTCCCATGTAAAAATGGGGAGTGTACACAGAAATTAAATAAGATAATATATGTCAAAAATACCTAGAGTCATGCCTGACATGTAGGCATTCAGAAAATGCGTTGGCTTCATTGTGTTAACAGTGCTAGTCATGCTATTCCCTTTGCAGAATTTTTCAAAACACAGACGATTCTTTGCTATATTCTCTAAGGTGCTAAAACTTGACTGGTCGAACAAGAAATATCAGCATCACTGAAGATAATTTGATGTAAATAATTTACTTTTGATTATGTGTATTTTCATAGACTTCTAGTTTCTGTTCTGGGATGTAAGAGGGCTGGAAATCATTATTCCATCCTAACGAATAAAATGTTGAAATGAAAAATCAACAACTCTTCTTAGATTCATTACAGAAGTGAGATCATAAGGAAACGGCTGCTCCCAAACTTAGAGGGACACAGGTGGACACAGAGAATCACGGCTGGAGAGAAACTTGTGAGCAGAAAACTTCCCTGGGAACCAGGATATGGTAGGAAAACCTCAATTGTCATTGACAAATTGCTGGAGGCTCAACCTGGACAAATATGAGAGTTAAAAACCCCAGAAAGACCAGACACTTGTGAGTGTTACTTGCAAGAGCCTTATCAGGTTCTTCCGGGGAACATCAGAGAAAAATCCCTTTCTGCTTCTAGCAGGGGTAAGAGAAAAATAACCATATTGAAATATGTCACAGCATTCTATTTTCTCAACAAGGCCTATCCCCAAGAGAAACTATTTTAATATTTAGGGTAATATCAGAGCCTATCCAACCTGGGGGAAGGGAAATAAGCAACTCCAGATCCCTCTAGTCATCCCTTCTGAACTAAGAGGGGGAAGAGAAGCACTTGTGAAGTTCACAGCCTCGGGGGCAAAGGCTCATTAAAACTGATACTATATGACTATAGAACTTTTCTCCTCCTCCTGTACCTTCCCACCGACTTAATTACTACAGTTCCTAAAGACTTAATTACTACAGTTCCTTTTACCTAGTACATCATGTCTGGCTTTCACTTAAAAGAATCACAAGGTATAATAAAAGACAAAAATCACAGTTTTAAGAAACAGAGATCAGAACCAGATGCAGACAAGGCAGGAATGTTGGGATTATCAGCCCAGGAATTTAAATCAGCTGTGATTAATATGCTAAAAATTCTAAAACAAAAGTAGGCAACATGAAAGAACAGATGGGAAATGTAAGTATAGATATGGAATTCTAAGAAAGAATGAAAAAGAAATGCTAGAATGGGGTCCCTGGGTGGCTCAGTCAGTTAAGTGTCTGACTTCAGCTCAGGTCATGATCTCATGGTTCGTGGGTTCAAGCCCCATGTCGGGCTCTGTGCTGACAGCTCAGAGCCTGGAGCCTGCTTCGGATTCTATGTCTCCTTCTCTCTCTGCCCCTCCCCTGCTCTTTCTCTATCTCTCAAAAATAAGCAAACATTTAAAACAAAATTTAATGAAAATAAATAAATAAATAAATAAATAAATAAATAAAAGAAATGCCAAAAGCCAAAACCACTATAACAGAAATGAAGCATACCTTTGGTGGGCTCATTACTAAGAAATATGTGACTGAGGGAAGACGATATGGAAGTTGGAAGATGTGTCAGTAGAAACTGAAAAGCAAAGAGAAAATAAGGACTGAAAGGAAGGGAAAAGAAAAGAACAGGAAAAAAAGAAAATCCAAGAACTGTGGGATAACTATAAAAGGTATAACATATGTGTAATGGGAATATCAGAAAGGGAAAAGAGAAAGGAACGGAAGAAATATTTGAAGTAATAATGACTGAGAATTTCCCTCAATTCATGGCAGATACCATACTACAGATTCTGAAAGCTTAGAAAACACCAAGCAGGTAAGTGCAAATAAACAAGTAAACAAACTAAAAATAAAATCACTATACTTAGGTATCATATTCAAATTGCAGAAAATCAAAGATAAAGAATATATCTTGAAAGAAGCCAGAGGAAAAAGATCTCTTACACACAGAGAAACAAAGATAAGAATTATGTCCAAATTCTCAGGTATGATGCAAGCAAGAAGAGAGTGAATTGAAATATTTAAAGTGTTGAAATTAAAAACAAAAACAAAAGAAAAAGAAGCAAACCACCAACCTCCAGTTCTGTATCCTCCAAAATTATCCTTCAAAAGGGAAAGAGAAATTAAAACTTACTAAAACAAATATTGAGGGAATTATTGCCAGTAGATGTGCCTTCAAAGAACTGGTGTTTTTTTTGTTGCTTGTTTAGTGTGTATGTGTTGGGGGGGGAGGGGGGAAAGAAGGGAGTGGGGAAGAGAGAGAGAGAGAGAGAGAGAGAGAGAACCTGTGGGGGATCCAAAGCAGACTCTGAGCTGTCCACGCAGAGCCCCATGTAGGGCTCAAACTCACAAATGGGAAGATTATGACCTGAGCTGAAGTTGGACACTTAACCGATTCTCTGAACTCTCTCCCTGCCCCTCCCCTGCTTGCACTATGTCTCTCAAAATAAATAAATAAACATTTAAAAAATATGTATTCGCTACAATGTTCAACTACGCCTTATTGCTTGGAGTCTGCAATTATATTATTTTCTCATATTTCATTATGCTTTAAAACATTCTTCTGAATCAGCAGCTTGGTTTCATAAAAAAATACACTAGTGTTTCATAAAAATACACTAGGGTTTATGTGTGAAAACACTCATGTCCCGTCTATTATACCAATCACAAAAGATAATAGTTTCTTTTTTCTCTAATAGAGCAATGCAACACCTCATTACCTTTATATTTCATTATGTATATGACTCTGGCTTTGTGATGCTAGTCTCTCCCATGGACCTCAGAATACATGTCTCCCAGATCAAAATGATAGGTTAGAATGACCTCCCAAACTTACTAAAGCTGCCAGGACAACTCCTAAAATGTACCTTACAAAAACAGGGTTAGAACTGCTTAAAATTAAACCATACTATACTGAAATCCATGAAAGGAATTAAAAATAATAAATACAGTATCCACTGTGGGGGGTGAGAATGGCTGTAATAGGCAGAAAGGCACAGAACTATGAATGACTTCTTGCTTTGAATGCTTTTGCTAGCCAGTATTATTACACCCGCAGTCATAATTTCTCCATTAGTATATATTAATTATGGCATTATTGAAGCGCCTGGGTGGTTCAGTCAGTTAAGTGTCCAACTTCAGCTCAGGTCATGATCTCAAGGTTCATGAGTTCAAGCCCAGCATCAGGCTCTGTGCTGACAGCTCAGAACCTGGAGCCTGCTTTGGATTCTGTGTCTTCCCCTCTCTCTCTCTCTCTCTCTCTCTCTCTCTCTCTGCCCTTCCCCTGCTCATGCTGTCTCTCTCTCTCTCTCTCTCTCTCAAAAATAAACATGAAACTTTTTTTAAAAAAAAATAATGGTACTAACAATATAACTATATCATGTACCTTAGCCACTTACATAGCTTGAGGTTCTACAGTTCTTTGTCAGTATCATAATGAGGTGACTGATTTTGATTCCTAAGCTCCATCATCAATGGTGAGACTTCTGTCAAGTTGCCTACTCTATCTAATCATCAATTTCCTCATCATAAAATTAGGGATGAAATAGAATTTTCTTCACTGGATATTTGTGAAGATTCAATAAATAATGTCTATAAAAACTTTGAATGTTAATATATGTCCACTAATACCGTCTCAATGCAAAAAACAAAAAGCCAGCTTCTATACTGGATGACTGAATTCTTTAAGAGATATACCCTTAAAAGTAAAATGTAGGAATTACTTTTTTTGATTCTTCCAGAGTAATGAACTGGCATACAACTGGCCTTACAGGAAATTCTGTGAGTCAGCCTTTATTTAATCTGTCCTCCAACTATTTTATACCTAATGTGACAGATTTCTTCATAAATTCTCACAAACCCTTTAGAGACCTTTTCAGCCATCTAGCCATCTTTTTATTCTATTTGCTCTTATATGACTCATCTCCATCAGTTTTACCAAGTACCTGAAAACTGCCCATAATTCAATTTAGAAAATTTGGAAACTAAAGGAAGGAAGAATCTGAAAAAAATTTGTTAGATAGGAACTGTAGTGAATATTTCAAGCTGATATTTTACAACCTGTCTACTGTTATTCATTTGCTGGTGGTGATAATTCAAAGAATATAAATAGATCCAATTGAAAGAGACCCCCTGACCACTAAACATAAGATTTTAAAATCTTTGACATCAGTTTTCTTTATCTTATCTAATTCTAGAGCATAAAACAAGGATGCTTAACTTCTTATAAATATCAGAAAATCTTTTTGAAAATAGAAACGATGAAAATTCAGCCCAGGAAAATGCCCCTACAAAAGTTCACATTTGTTATCAAGGGGTTCCAAGGACCCTCTCAAGCCCATCTATAAATTCTCTAGGGCTGCATTGAGGGCAGATTTTAAGATTTTAATTTTGTATATAACAATATACCTGAAAGTTATCCTTTACTTTGTTTTGGATTTATATTTTTCCCATAGACAATTAAATAGTTTGTATGGAACAGACGTCTGCATAGAGGCAGATGTAGCCATCTCCGATGGCACATTCATCAACTTATAAAACATTTGCATGTGCATACACAGGAGTCTATACGTTAACTCCTCCCTGAGTGTCCTCCAGGGACTGTGAGGCAGCCTGCAACATTGCTTAGATATCCTAAATGCAAATATCCCCTAGGAGACACTCTAGTGGTGTCATAGCCCCTTATGCCAATGACATTGGGTTGAGTCTATTCCGGGTTCTCAGATATTCCTACTACATTTCCATGAAGAGTTCTCCCATAGGGGTCCCATGCTTCCTTTCTAACTTCTGATAAATGGGTTACTGTGCAACCTCCAAGAGAACACACCATTAAACTAATGGCTATATTTGTCATGGATTTTATCTACCTAACTTCCAGTTCTTAAAACAGCTCTTCAAAAGTTGTATTACTGTCACCATTTCACAGATGAGAAAATCAAACCTCAGATTCACCTAGTACCAAACACCAAACTCATACTTTCCATATATCACTGCTAAACAAACAAACTAAAAAAAAAAAAAAAAATCTCCTTACAAAAATTATTCTCTGGCTATGTACCACAAAAATTTACATACTCTGTCCAAATGCCCCTAAAGCTCCCCAAATAATGCATATGAAAGAGAGTGCGCATAAAATACATTCTCTCAACCGTGGCTGCTAGCACTGACCCAGTCTTTCTCTCTGGATATCTTTCAAAATCACTAAGTGCAGCTACTGTTTTTAGACTTCTAACGGTGTCTGAGGCTGCAACATTGTTATTTTAAGCCATTGTCTCTGTCTCTGCAAATCAACTGCTTATACACTCAGGTCTAGCAAGATTCTTTGCTTCTTCTCCCGAATCTGTTCCTCCTTCCCCCCTCACTCTCCACTGCACTCCCACCTCTTCACTAAATGACAGACTGACAGACACAGCTAAGTGTACCTTGTTTAAACATCTGCTTTATTACTGTTGAGTGACTGCCCTATGGATAGGCCGGGCTTTTTTCTTATCTTTCACGCAGGAATTCAGATGGTCTGATTAGAAAGCTGAACTGCTTGGAGGATCCTGACAGATGTCTCTTACTTTCTTTTAAGATCACCACGAGCACTTCAGCGTTCCACTCAGACAACTTTCAGTAGTGGAACAACCGTCTGTTTAAGTACCTGGCTATGTCAAACATGCATTTAGCTGAGGAATCCCACTCCTACACCCAAGGATTAGTTTTCCCCGGGGAAATAACTGGATAAAGAACCATTTATTCTGTAAATGTTATGAGTATGTTAAGGGTCAGTTGCTACAATTGCAAAATGGAGTGATGGCTAAAAAGAATGACTAACTATTGATAAAACTAAAATAAAACCCAGAGAAACCTAAAACAGAAAGAAAGGAAGAAAGAAAGCCCCAAATATTAAGTATATAAAGCAGAAAATACAAAGATCATGGGTTTCATAAAATAACCCACAGTTTGTTTTTTTAATGTGCAACTACTTTAAAGCTTACTTGTGAAAATAATTTAAAACAGAGAATATTGTAGGCTCAAATAACAGATAATTTCAGATTCAGTGATACAAATGAATACAAGTACCAACTTCAAAACGTACATATGATTTTAGACTCTAGTTAGAATCTTTCAGGAGAGAAAAATATTACTCATCCTGACTTCATGTGAAGGCTTACATTCTGCAAAGTAATAATAATAATAAATAGTGGTATCAGAGAGTTCTAGAATATTGTGTGAAGAAACTGAGGTTCACAAAAAGAGTGGTGGACAGCATTAACAGGAAATGAGTAAAGATGAAGTACAAGAGGGGGACGGAAAGAAGAGTGAGCAGTGACACTTCCAGTTCCTGTAGAGGATATCCTTTACCTCTTTCCCTTAGCTACTTACTCGCCAGTTGTCCTTGGCTTTCTACCCTGCCACTGTATTAAGCTCATTGGCTTTGATAGAATCTGTTTTCTCCACCAGTGACTCTTCCTCTAGATCTGCCCTTGTATGTTTCCCCACAGGTAGCTGTTTCTTTACATCAAGCTGCATCGTAAGCTGCATCATTCATGATGCAGCTTCAAAGTCATCTCTCAGAGAGGCTTTTCCTAACCATGCAATTAAAGAGCTCTTCAGGGGCACCTGGGTGGCTCAGTCGGTTGAGCGTCCAACTTCGGCTCAGGTCATGATCTTGCTGTTCGTGGGTTCGAGCCCTGTGTCAGGCTCTATGCTGACAGCTCAGAGCCTGGAACCTGCTTTGGATTCTGTGTCTCCCTCTCTCTCTCTGCTCCTCCCTGGCTCGTGCTCTGTCTCCCTCTCTCTCAAAAATAAATAAACATTAAAAAAACACCTTTTTCTTAAATAAAAAAATAATAAAGAGCTCTTCAGCCACTCTCTATCTCATGGTCCTCTTTTATTTTCATGTTTTTACTTCTTGACTTTTTATATTTTTAAAGGTTTCAGAAAAGCTATCTCATTCACCTCTGTATTTTCAGCACTTAGTACATAGAAGATGCTCAGTGAAAGTTTATTTAATGAATCAAATAAAAATAAAAACACTCAGGGGTGCCTGGCTGGCCCACTTGGCAGAGCATATGACAGTTGATCCCACGATTGTGAGTTTGAGCCCCACGTTGGGTGTAGAGATTACTTAAAAATAAAAAAAAAAAATCTTAAAAAATAAAATAGGGGCACCTGGGTGGCTCAGTTGGTTAAGTGTGTGACTTCAGCTCAGGTCATGATCTCGCGGCTCGTGGGTGAGAGCCCCATATTGGGCTCTGTGCTGAGAGCTGAGAGCCTGGAACCTGCTTCAGATTCTCTGTCCCCCTCTCTCTGCCCCTCCCCTGCTCATGCTCTGTCTCTCTCTTTCTTTCTCTCAAAAATAAAGATTTAAAAATGTTAATAAAATAAAATAAATAAAATCACTGATTTTATTAACAGTGGGACAATCACTCCTAAAACATGAAGCCCCCTCATAGAGCTAAATTGGTAAATGCACCTCTTTTGGTGAATGCACCCTTACTTCTTAAATTGAAGAGAAGAGGCTGTAAGACAAGTATGATCTGATGCAGTTTTTCAGTTGGTAGAAGAGATTCTGGAGAATGGTAGGCTTCCAACACTGAGAAGCCAGATCTAAAAGAGTTGGATAAAGCACAAGTACCTGACTCACTTGAGTGCAACTAGATCTAATAAATCCAGGGAAAAGCAATCCCCACCACCACCGTAATGCCTTTCAGTGGACTAATTCTGCTCCCTAGAATACTTTGCCCAATAGATACCAGGGTTTTTCCAGTTTACACACTTGATCTTAGCCAAAAGGCTGAGAAGTGATCAGGGTCTCTCCAACTTAACCAAAACATTTATTCTTTATTTTGAAGTGGGAGGAAAAGATCATGTGAATAGATAGATAATTTGAAAGTGTTCATTCCAATACTTCCACCTGTGGAGATTGCACCAGAAATTACTGCCCTCAATGAAAATGTAAGCACACAGAATAAGGCTCTCTTTAATGAATACTGGAACATACTATATATTCCATAAATAGTTAATGAATATTTTATGTCAAAATAGAAATAAAACTTAGGAAATTTAAGGAAAGGAATCAAAGACAAAATGTAAAATGTGTCTGTGGTCTCTGTTCCTTTATCTGTAAAAACAAGAGAAGACAAAGAGAGTCAAAATAAGAAATTGTCACATATATAATCATAGCCATATTGAGTACATCAAAGTGTCTGACAATTTCCTTTCATGCATATTAATAAGTGTGAGCTTCTTGAGGATAGGGACCAAGTCTTTCATCTTTGGAACCTCTGCCCTTTCCTCTTCACTGTCTGAAACATCATAAAGCCTCAAAGAAATAATTGCAGAATTGAACTGATTACATTTAAGAGTAAGAAGATAAAGACTTGCTTGCAATCTATTGAGTTTCTTCCACAGCTAGAAAAATAGAACATATAATATGTATCACTTTGGAGGACATTTGCAAAGTGGAAAATTCAACAAATTTCTGTATATGGAGGCATTCTCTAACAATTTAGGCTAATCATAAACACAACTGATTGCTTATTTGTTGCATTCTACACGGATATGACCTTGTAAGTATGAATGAAAGTATATATGCACCAGGGCAGAGTTAGCTCCCCTAACTTGAGATGTCTTGTGGAGTGTGATATGCCCTTCCTAGAAATCAGGAAGTAAAGATTTTTCAGAGGAAGATCCAAGACACTCCTAGATATTCAGCCCTTTCTCCAACAAGAATGGAGACCGTATCCTGTGCTTATTTTTTGTGGCAGCATGCTCTGAGTCGGGATTCTGGATAGGAGATATTCAAGGGGTAGCATTTTCTAGGCTTCTTACATTTTGAAGCTGCTTCTAGCTCTTGGTCTTACATCTGCAACCATTCTCCCAAATCCACATAAATCGAGTAAGTGGCTACATTGAAGTAGATGGCCAAATGAGTTGTGTAGTCCCCTGACTGTTCATCAGGAAGTCATTCATGAAATTAAAGTGAATGTTTGTGTCTATATTGAAACAAATGAAAAAGCGGTGGCATCTTCTTGATATTTATTTTATTTACCAGGCTTATTGAAGTATAAAAAAGTACATCAGTTGCACCTGGGTGGCTCAGCCAGTTAAGCGACCAACTCGTAATCTCAGCTCAGGTCATGATCTCATCGTTCGTGAATTCGACCCCCACATTGGGCTCTGTGCTGTCACTGCAGAGCCTGCTTGGGATTCTCTCTCTCCCTCTCTCTCTCTGCCTCTCCCACTCTCATTCCTGCATTCGCTCGCTCTCTCTCTCTCTCTCTCTCTCAGAAATAAAATAAACTTTAAAAAAAGTACATCAAAATGTATGAACTCTTCCTATAATACATATTTAATAAGCGCTGGGCTTCTTGAGGATGAAGATGAGGTAAATGTACCCTTTGTTACTGTAAAATAAGTTTTGATAAATGTATATAGTTGTGTAACTGCCACCACTAGAATCCAAATATAGAATATTTTAATGACCCCCAAAATTTCCCTCATGGCCCTATGCAATCAATCCCCTAGCCCCATCCCTAGCAACTGGCAACCAATTATCTGGTTAAAGTCTCTACAGTTCTGCCTAAGTCAGAATGCCATGTAAATGGACACACAATAGATGTAGCCTTTTGTAACTGATTCCTTTTATCTAAAACAACTTTTAGGATACACTCATATTACTGCATGTAACAACAGTTTGTTCTTTTTTGTTGCTCAGTAACATTCCACTGCATGGATAATACTACACCCCACTCCCCCTCACCAGTTAATGGATATCTGAGTAATTTCTAGTCTGGGACTACTAAGAATAAAACTTCTATAAATATTCATTACAGTCCTTTGTGTACACATCAGTTGTTGGGTTTTTTCTGTAGGATTTCTGGTTCATTGTTGTGAGTATATGTTTAACTTTAAAAGAAATTGTCAAACAGTTTTCTAAAGGCCCTGCACCATTTTATATTCCTACCAGGAAGTATGAGAGTTCCATTTGCTTTGCGTAGTCACCAGCAATTGGTATTGTCAGTCTTTTAAATTTTAGCAATTTTTATAAGTGTTCAGTAAAATCTCATTATGATTTTAATTTCTATTTCCCTAATGACCAATAATGTTGAAACATCTTTTTATGTGTTTGTCATTCATAACTCTTTGGCAAAGTATCTGTTCAAACTCTTGCCCTTTTTCAAATGGGTTATCTCACTGGCTGACCAGAGTTCTTTATTCTAGACAGGAGTCTTTATCAAATAGGAGTTTTGCAAAGTTTTCTGCCATTCTTTGGCTCACTTTTATGTTTTATGAATCATTTCTTTTGAAGAACAGAGGGTTTTCATTTTAATGAAGTTCAATGTATCAACTTTTATTTGATAGTTTGAGCTTCTGGGAGCCATCTACAAAACCATCACCTAATTCAAGCTCACGAAGATTTTTCTTCTGTTTTCTTTTTAAATGTTCAGGACTTTATCTTGTACATTTACAACTATGATCTATATATCAAGTTAACTTTTTTTGGTGCAAGATGTATTTATTTCTTACACGGATGCCCAGTTGTCCCTGCACCATTGAGAATATACTCCTTTCACCATTGAGTTACGTTGCTCCTTTGTCAAAAATTAATTTACCCTATATGTATGGTTTCATTTGAGGACACTCTATTCCATTGATTTGTGTTTATTTGTATACCATACCATGCTTCCTTGATTATGTAGCTTTATAGTAAATCCCAAAATCAAGTAGTGAGAATTTTCCAAATTTGGTCATTATTACAAAATTGTTTTGACTATTTATGTTGTTCTTCATATACATTTTGAAATCAGCTTACCTATTTCTATTTTTTAATAAAGGCTGCTAGAATTTTGGTTGGTCTTATACTGAATCTATAGATGAATTGGGGGTAAATGAACATCTTAAAGATACTGAAGTTTTAGATCCATAAACATGGTATGTTTCTCTATGTATGTCTTAGTTTTGTAATTTTCAGCATACAAATCTTGCAACTGTGGTTAGATTTATTCCTATGAAGTTCAAAGTTTTTGAAGTTCTTTTACAAGAAATTTTTGAATTTCAAATTGCAGGTTTGTTATCATTATATAAAATACAATTGATTTTTGGGTGACTGAGTGGCTCAGTTGTTAAGCTTCTGACTTCGACTCAGGTCACGATCTCACAGTTCATGAGCTTAAAACCCATATTGGGTGTGCTCTAGCCCTGCTTAGGGTGAGCACGAGCACTGCTTTGGGTAAAACACGAGCCCCAGGTGAGCCCCGCTTCTCTCTCTCTCCCTCTTTCTCTCTCTCTGTGCCCCCATGGGATTCTCCTTTCTCTCTCTCTCTCTCTCTCTCTCTCTCCCCCCCCTCCCTGCCTCTTACTCACTTACTCCCTCTCTCTCTCTCTCTCTCTCTCTCTCTATATATATATATATATATATATATATAATTGATTTTTTAGATTGTATTTATACCCTGCTACACTGCTAATTTCATGCATTAGTTCTTAAAGGAGTCACAATTCTGTGTAGATAATTATGTCATCTTTAAACACCAATAGTTTTATTTTTTTTCCTTCTCAAATCTATGTGCCTTTTGTAGGTATGTATGTATTTATGCCTTATTACTTTGCCTAGTGCTCCAATGTTGAAAGGGGTGATAAGAACAATCTTAGCTTCTTCCCAATCTTGGAGGGAATGCAATTTCCTCAATCAGCATCAAGTATGTTACCAATAGGTTTTTTGTAGGCACATTTTATCAGATTCAAGAAGTTCTCTTGAATATATCTTGACTCTTGTCAAATGTTTTTTCTTCATCTATGAAAATGATATATTCTTTATTTATTAGTCTCCTGATGTGGTGAATTGTATTAACTGATTTTAAAATGTTAAACCAAATTAATTAATTAATTAATTATTTTCTTGTGTTATCTTTGGTTTTGGCATGAGTTGGGAAGTGTTCCCTACTTTTCTATTTTATGGAAGAGTTTACACAGAATAGATATTAGTACTTCAATAATTATTTCATAGACTCCAACAGGGAAACAATCTTGGATTAAACGATTCTTTGAAGTGGGGCAGGAGTTACCTACAATTTAATTTATTCAATTGAAATAGTTCAAGTTATGGGTTTCTTCTTGAATGATCTTTGATAGTCTGTGTCATTCAAGGAACTTATCCATTTCATCTACTTTGTGGATTTATGAACATCAAGTTGCTTATAATATTCTGTATTATTTTTTTGTGTCTGTCAGATCATTAGTGATTTCCCTCATTCATTTATGACATTGGTAACCTGCATCTTCTTTGTGTTTTCTTGATCTGTCTGGTTAGTTTCATCAAACTCCCTGATACCTGATTTATTCTATTTTTAAATGTGCTTCAAATGCTAACCACATGCCTACTTACAGAATTATCATAATCTGTCTTATATTCTAATTGGCTTTAAATACATGTATCTTCTCCAATAGAATGTGAGCTCCCTGGGTACAAAAATTATGTTTAGAATAATGTCTGCTATATAGTTAGTGTTCCCTAAGAGACAAGAAGATTCTTTTTTGGGTACTTTATATTCTTAAAATATCTTGTGATTGTTCCCCAAACAATATTTTAAAATTCTAAGAGGTTCTTTTGACTAAGGGCATCCTCATCAACTGACACATCTAGTTTTAAAATGTGTATCATCTTCAAATTTTCTTCTTCCTTAGAACTTAGATATTCTATTTTTATCAACGCTCAGCTCTTTTATTGATAGGAACTCTCCCAATGTGGTGAAGCCTTCAGTGAACCTGCCACTCTATAAATCCTAATCTAGCCATACAGAGGCCATAGTCTGTCCTGACCCTTCAATGAGTCACCTATGTTCTACAAGTTAGTTTAGATAAAGTAGTCTAGAATATGTCATTATCCCTGGAACCTGTGAACATTAACTTGCATTAACTTTACAGATGTGATTAAGATTAACAATGTTGAGACAGGGAGATCATCCTGGATTATCTTTATATCAGTATAATCTCATGGGTCCTTGAAAGTAGATAGAAGAAGAGGATAGAAAAGTAATTAAGAGTACAGCAATGTACTCCTAGATCAATAATGAAGCAGCAGAAAGAGGAATTAAGCAATCAATCCCATTTACAATTGCACCAAAAATAATAAGATACCTAGGAATAAACCTAACCAAAGAGGTCAAAAACCTGGACTTGGAAAAATAAAAAACACTGATGAAGGCAACTGAAGATGACATAAAGAAATGGAAAGACATTCCATGCTCATGGGTTGGAAGAACAATTATTAAATCTTTGGCACCAAAGATTTTGGCACCAAAACAGACACATAGATCAATGGAACAGAATAGAAAGCCCAGAAGTGAACGCACAACTACATGGTCCATTAAACTTCAACAAAGGAAGAATATCTGATGGGAAAAAGACAGTCTCTTCAACAAAGTGTTGGGAAAACTGGAGAGCAACTTGCAAAAGAATGAAACTGAACCATTTTCTCACACCATACACAAAAATAAATTCAAAATGGATTAAAGACCTAAATGCGAGACAAGAAACCACAGAAATCCTAGAAAAGAACACAGGCAGTAGCTTCTTTCACACAGGCTACAGTAACTTCTTTCTAGAGAGTTGCCTCCTTCCTGAGGCAAGGAAAACAAAAGCAAAAATAAACTATTGGGACTTCATCAAAATGAAAAGCTTTTGCACAGTGAAGGAAAAAATCAACAAAACTGAAAGTTAATCGACAGAATGGGAGAAGATATTTGCAAAGGACATATCTGATAATGGATTGGTATCCAAAATATATAAAGAACTTAGATTTCACTCATATGTGGAATTTCAGAAACCAAACAAATGAGCAAAGAGGCAGAAAAGAGAGAGAGAGAGAGAAGCAAACCAAGAAACAGACCTTTACTATAGAAAACAAACTGATGGTTACCAGAGGGGAGGTAGGGCAGTGGATGGGTTAAACAGGTGACGGGGATTAAGGAGTGCACTTGTTGTAAGAAGCACCTTGTATCGTATAGAAATACTGAATCGCTATATTGCATACCTAACACTAATATTATACGGTATCTTAACTAACTGGAATTTAAATAAAAACGTAAAAAAAAAGAGTGCTGCAATGTGAGAAGGACCTCAGCCCACCACTGCTCGCTTTGAAAATAAAAGAAACCATGAGTTAAAGAATGTGGTGAAAAATCTGGAAATGGCCCTCAGTTCACAGCCAGCAAGACAGAGCACCTCAACCATACGAGTACAAGGAACTGAATTCTGCCAACAAAAAGGAATGCAGCTTTGCTCAGACCTTGATTTTAGCTCAGTGAAACTGGTGTCAGATTTCTGATCTACAGTACTGAAAAATACTGAATTTGTGGTAAGCTGCTAAATGCACAGTAATTTGTTATAGCAGCAACAGAAAACAAATATGCCCAACAAAGAGGGACTAAGGACTTAATATAAAGCAATAGCTTATTATATACAAATTAAATATTCAAAAAGTATTAATTATGATTTTTAACCCACAAGTGGATATCCTTTCCAAGGGCAAGAAAGACTAAAATGAACCAAATATACTCCCACTTAAAACAAGTAAAAAACCAAATCTTAATTAATTAAATTTTAATTTAATGACTGTTTTCCATACACAGGACACGAAGTAACAAAAAATAGTGATGTCTGAGATGGAAAGTAAGGTGAGCCCTATGTTTGATTGCCTCAGTTTATTATGATAAGAGTTTCCAGGCCATGAAGCAAGAATGGGAAATGCAGGCAGACTTCTTGAGTGGAGAATAACGGAACCAGTATTCACAAGACTGAGTATTAGGGATGAGAAAGTTTTGCACAGAAAGAAACCCAGAGATCTGCAATGAGTCTACTGATCAGGAAACTACTGGAAATTTGGGAGAGAACCATCTAACAGGACTGACAGGAACAGTGTTGGGCATTCACACACTAAAAGGAAGAATGCCTGTTCCCATAAGAAAGAATGAAATAACTTACAATTCAAGGGTCATTGGGTAGAATACTCAAGAAGCATCTTAACTCATTGATGGAGATAATTAGCCTTCCACTGACCCTTCTCTTCATAAAAGTAAGAACTAAAGGATCAAACTGTTTCCACAAAACTAAATTGTGTCCCAAGACAAAATGCAAGACTATTTATAGAAATAAAAAATATCCAACAACAACAAGGTGGAATTCAAAATTGCTGACATCTAAACAAAAATTATCAGGCATACAAAGACACAGAAAAACATGACCCATAATGAAGAGAATAATTTATCCACTGAAACTAATCCAGGATTAAAACAGATGTTAAGATTATCAGATTGAAATATGAAAATTACTATAACAGCATTCTATATATTTTAAAAGTTAGCTAGAGAAGTAGAGGATATCACATGAACACAAAATTTCTAGTGATGAAAATACAATGTCTGAGAGGAAAAATATACTAGATGGGGTTAATAGTAGATTAGACCTTGCAGAACTTGAAGACATGGTCATGGAAAATACCCAAACGAAACACAAAAAAGAACAAACTCCAAAAAAATGAAAAGAGCATGTGTAAGCTGCAGAACACATTAAGTAGCTGGGTATTTGTATAAATAGAGTACCCAATGGGGAGACAAGGACAAGAAAAAATATTTTTAAAATAAAGGCTAAAAAACTTCCAAATTAAAAGAAAACTATAAACTCTTAGATCCAAAAAGCTCAACAACCCTAAACATAAGAAATGAAGAAAATCATACCACAGTACATAATACCAAATGCTCAAACCCAGTGATAATGCAAAAATCATAAAAGCAACCAGAGAAAATAAAAAGATACAATATGTACAAGGAACAAAGATAAACTAGCAGCATATTCCTTATCGGAAACAATGCAAGTAGGAAAAAAGTGAGACAACATTTTAAAGTACTAAAAGAATAGTACTTTGAAAATAAAACTCATACCTAGAGATGAAGCAAATATATTTTCAGACATATAAAAGCTAAAAGAATTCATCACCACTAAACCCATAATATAAGAAATATTTTAAAAATTACACAAGCAGGAAAAAAATGGTATTAGATAGAAATACAGATTTACACAAAGAGCACAGAAATTGTCATTACATGAGTAAAGATTAAGATTTGTTTCCTTATTATTTAAAATCTCTCAAAGACAATTTACTTCAAATTAAATAAAATAATAATACATTATGGGATTTCTATGATATATATGAGTAAAATGTATAAAAACAAGGTCAGAGAGGAAAAACGAAAGTATACTATTGTAAGCTTCTTAAACAACAGATATGGGGCCCCTGGGTGGCTCAGTTGGTTAAGTGTCTGACTCTTGATAGTGGCTCAGGTGGTGATCCTGTGGTGATGAGATCAAGCCCACACTGGGCTCCATGCTCAGCATGGAGCTTGCTTAAAATTCTCTCTCTCTCTCTCTCTCTCTCTCTCTCTCTCTCTTTCTCTCTGCCCCTGCCCCACTCATGGGTGTGCACACACACACACTCTCTCTCTTTCTTAAAATAAATAAACATTTAAACAATAAATAACGTGATATAATATTACTTGAAAGTAGACTGTAATGTACTCAAGATGTATACTAGAGAACCTAAAGCAACCATTAAAATAACAAAATAAATAGTTTCAGTTAGCCCACAAAGGAGATAAAATTAATTATAAAAATATTCAATTAAGAGAAGGCAGAGAAAAGATAAAAAAACAAGGATGCACAAATAGAAAACAAATAGCAAGATGATAAACTTAACCCCAACTCTTTCAATAATCATATAAAATATAAGTGGTCTGAACACCTCAAATAAAATACAGATACTGTCAGATTGGATATAAAAACAATATGCTTCCTATAAGAAATCCACTTGATGAACACTGTCTAGAGAGTAAGTCCTAAAAGTTTACTTTGTATGAAGACAAATGGTAACTAGATTTATTATGATGATCGCTCATGACATACACAAATATTGAGTCATTAGGTTGTACATCTGGAATCAATGTTATATGCACATTATACCCCAATAAAAAAATTTAAATAGGGGAACCCAAGTTTGTTGCCATATTGATAATTAATAAATATGAATTAAAAGAAAAAAGAGATCTATTTGAAATAAAAAGACACAAACAGGATAAAAGTAAAAGGATGGAAAAGATACCATGCAAACATCATTCAAAACAAAGCTAGAGTGGCTATATATTATTATTAGAAAAAGTAGGTATCAGGACAGAGAATATCACCATATCATTAAGTATAAATAACTTCATTTTATAACGATAAAATGGTTGATTAATCAAAGAGACATAAACTAAATATTTATATACCTAAAAACAGAGCTTCAAAATACATGAACCAAAACTAGTAGAACTGCCTGGAAAAAAATAAACAAGTCCACAAATACAATCAGAGATGTCTATGCCCAGTTCTCAGCAATTGTTGGAAGAAATAAATAGAAAACTGGTGAGAATACAGTAGACTTGAATGAAGCTATTAACCAACATGAACCATCTACCTGATAACAACAGAATTCACACTCTTTGCAAGTGCATTTGGATTTTACCATATTCCAGGCCATAAAATAAGTCTCAAAATTTAAAGTGTTCATATCATACAACTTATGATCTCTGCCTGCAATGGAATCAAATTAGCAATCAATAATATAAAACTACATGGAAGGGGCACTAGGTGGCTCAGTCAGTTAAGTTTCCAACTCTTGATTTGGGCTCAGGTCATGATCTCATTATTCATGGGTTCAAGCCCACATTGGGCTCTGCACTATCAATGGAACCTGCTTAGGAATCTCTCTCTCTCTCTCTCTCTCTCTCTCAAATAAATAAATAAATAAAACTTTAAAAGAGAGAGAGAAAGGGAGAGAACTACACGGAAAATCCCCAAATATTTGGAAGTGGGCATAATATGCTCCTAAACAACTCACTGGAGAAAAAAACACCTCAAGGAGAAATCTGAAAGTATTTTAAACCAAATCAAAATGACATCATAATATTCCAGAATTTATAGGACATCACCAAAGCAATACTCAGGGGATAAATTTGTAGTACTAAATACCAAAAATAGAAAAGCAAAAATTGTCTCAAATAAATAGCCTCAGATATTTACCTTAAAAATCTAGAAAAGGAAGACAAGATTAAACAAATTAAGCAAGACATCGGAAACAGTAAATATCAAAGAGGGAATCAATTAAAAGAGAAAAGAGAAAAAAACAAAACCAATGAAATCAAAAGCTGACTTTTTAAGAAAAACAATAAGCCCAAACAAAAGTGAACAAAAAAAAAAAAGAGAGAGAGAGACAGAGACAGAGAGGGAAAGACAGAGGATTTAAGTTAGCAATATCAGGAATGACAGAGTTAACATTCCTGAAGATTCTATAGACATTAAAAAGATAATAAGGGAATATACTGAACAACTTTATGCTTATACATTTGACTGCTTAGATAAGGTAACAAATTACTTGAAAGACATAGCCAAGTTCATTGAAGGAGAAATAAATAATCCAAATAGCCCAGAATAAATTAAAGAAATTGAATTTGTAGAAACTACCCTTAAATAAAACCACAGGACCAGATGGCATCACTGGTTAAGTCTAACAAACATGATTTTTTAGGTTTTATTTATTTAAGTAATCTCTACACCCAAACTCGGCTTGAACTCACGACCCCAGATCAAGAGCTGCATGAGCTAGCCAGGCACCCCTCTGCCAAACATTTTACAAAGATAATTCTATACAAACACTTCTAGAAAACTGAAGCAGAGAGAATATTTTTTGACCCATTCTATGAAGTCAGCATTGTCTTGATATCAGACCAAAAAAATAAAATAATTATACATTAACTGCCCTCATGAATATAGATGCAAAAATTCTAAATAAAAGTTTTACAAATTAAATCTAAAAATATATTAAAAGGAAAATATATCAACTAGAGTTTATCTTAGGATTGCAGTGGTGGTTTAATATTCCAAAATCAATCAAAATAATTATTATTCAACAAACTGAAAAACAAAACAAAACCAACAACATATGACTATCTCAACAGAAGTAAAAAAAAAAAGGCATGAGACAAAATTCAACATCCATTCCTAATAAAAACTCTTCAAGAAATTAGGAATAGAACTTCATCAAAGTAATAAAGGGCATCTACAAAAAAACCTACAGGTAAAAACATAATGACAAAAACTTTTCTAAGATCAGGAATAAGACAAGAATGTCTGTGCTCTCACAACTTCTATTCAGTTGGTTTTAACCAGTGTAATCAAGCAAAAAAAAAAAAAAAGTGGGGGGGGGGGAGAAAGGGACTCCAGATTTGAAAGGAAAAGGCAAAACTGTCTTTACTCACAGACAAGATCATCTGTGTAGAAAATCCAATGGAATCTATAAAAAAGCCTACTAGAATTAACAAGCAAGTTTAACAAGGTTGAGAGTACAGGATCAACACTCAAAAACCAAGTGTAATTCCATAACAAATAATCAGAAATTGAAATTTAGCAAAACAATATAATTTTAAAAGCATCAAAAATAGGAAATACTTAGGGGGAAATCTGACCAAAAAAGTATGAAAGATTTGTACACTTGAAAACTCCAAAACTTTGTTGAAAGAAATTAAAGAGGTCTGAAAAATAAAGGTAAATGAGCTAAATTTGTGACTCAAAACACTCAATATTATTAAAATGCCAATTCTTTGCAAATTGATTTACAGACAATACAATTCCAGTATGCTTTCTTGTGGAATTGCCACATTGACTCAAAAACTTACATAAAAATGCAAAGGAAATAGAGGAGCCAAAATAATTGAATAAGAAAAATAAAATTAACTACTTTATTTCAAAATAAATTACACTTCATCCAAATTAAAAAGGCCAACCTTTGAAAGACTTTGTTAAAAGAATAAAAAGACCCACCTACTGACCTGGAAAAAATAGTTGCAAAGCACATATCTGATAAAAGTTTTGTATCCAGAATAGGTAAAGAACTACCAAATATTAGCAAGAAGTCAAACAACCCAATAAAAAATGGGAGAAAGATTTGAACAGATGGTTTATCAGAGAAGATGTGTGGATGGAAATAAATGCATGAAAACATGTTCAACATTGTTTGCCACAAGGGGAATGCCAATTAAAACCACAGATACCACTACATACCTAACAGAATGAATAGAATGAAAAAGATTCACCATACCAAGTTTTGATGAGAATGTGAAGAAACTAAAACTTTCATAAACTTCTGGTGAGAGTGTAAAATGTACAACTACTTTGGAAACGACCTTGATAATTTCTTTTAAAGCTAAACATACACATACCATACGATCCAGTCATTACATTCCTAGGTATTTGATCAAGGGAAAAGAAGGCATATGTCCATACAAAGTCATATACATGAACAACTACAGAAATTTCACTGGTAATAGCCCACAACTAGACACAAACCAAGTACGAATTTACAGGTGAGCAGATAAACAGTGATATTTTTCCTATAACAGAACACTGCTCAGCTGTGACAAAAATACACTACTGATATGTACCACAACATGGATGAATCCCAAAATAATTATGTTGTATGAAAGAACTACAAACCTATCCACTGCCCCCCAACCAAGGTATGCACAGTATGACCCCATTTATTAAAACTCTAGAAAATGCAAACTAATCTACAGTGACAGAAAGCCAATGAGTAGTTTTCTCGAGAGAAGAGGAGAATGATGAAGAAAGAAATTACAAGGGTGCAGGAGGAAGTTTTAAGGACAGGATGTTTTTGTTCTCTGTCTTAATTGTGGTTATGGTTTCATTGGTATGTTCATTTCAGAACTTATCAAATTGTACTGTTTAAATCTGTACAGTCTTTTATATGATGATTTTACCTGAATTTATATAAATATATATATGTATACATAATTACATATATATACACATACACATATAACAAACATATTCTATATTCATGTTCTCTAAAATAATTCATTATAGTAACTATTTAAAGTACTACTTAAAACGCTTGTATCTAAGAATATACAGTAATACATTACAGGACAAATATCTCAAAATAAAAATGTTATCCATATTTATAAAAAGTAGAAGATACAGAAATACGAAAATATTCTTAAATACCAATGTTTTAGAAAAATAAACTCTTTAGCTTTTAAAGTTAAGTACCTGTAAAAAGACTATTATGACAATACAAGGAAGAACAATTTCATTCAAAATATCCCATAAATGAAATCAACATCATACCTTTTAGACTAGGATGTGGAAGATAAAAGTATTGTCACTTCAGCAAATATTCCTTTTTCTCCTCTAGAATATGGGGAAATTTAAAACTAGTTCATGGAGTTGAAAGTGTTAACATTAAATTGTTTATGTAATGTGCCTGCTACAGGCTGGTAAAATGGCCAATGTTCAGTAAACATTAGTTCCTTCCTCCAGCTCATTAAGAAAACATAAAGTCATATTTGCATGACCACAGAGAAAATGTTTGTGGTAGCAAAAGAGAAAATTGTGTAATATAATATTTTGTTAATCCAGCCGCAATCTTTGAATTAAAGAAACAAATTATGCACAATATTCTAAATAAGACTATGTTTCTGGAGGTTAAAATAAACTTCATGCAAAATCCCTTTTGAAATCCACATAATCTCAGTTCAGAGTAAGAGAGAATATTTGAAGTGGAAAGCTGAAAAGGACTATGGATAAGCCCTAATTCTCCAGAGGTTTTCAGGGTCTACATCTAAGGATGTCACATCAGTTACTAGAAGGAGAAAAGAAAAATTTTCAAATGGGAAAGAAGATAGTTGCATTTACATAATATTTTAAATAATCTAGAGTGATTTGACCTTGTTTTAAAGTTGTACTATGAAAAAAAGAAGCAAGCTTATGACAAAATTTGTTAGTAAGAGAACAATCTCAGAGCCAGATACTCAATGGAGGAAAGAAAATATTTAGTAGGAAAATGAGACCAACCTACCTGAAATTTCCTGTATAAAGAAATATCTGAGATATCTGATACTGTGAAATTCTAAATTTAGATTTTAAAATCAAAAGTATCTTAGAAAAGAAGAAATAAATGTGTATAATGGGAACAGAGCATGCAAATTCATTTTACTGGATATTCTGATAAGCTTTCATTAGAGGTAGTTCAACACACACACACACACACACACACACACACACACACACGGTGGCCATAATTCAGCCCCATAATATAACAGGCACTACTTACATCATCCGTGCTCCAAAGTCTTCACTGCAAATTTTTGTGTCTATCTACTTCCAAATATTTCTTAACACACGAAGAGATCAATTACTTGTGATCCTATTTAAAAAAAGATACATATTTTGGTTTAAAAAACCCAACTCACTACAGATATTTTAAAAGAGCGATTATCAACTTAAATTAGTGACCAATCCCTTTTCACAGGACTTTTTAAAAGGGAAACCCCTGGCTTTGGAGTGATGAAGACAGTGTTCTTCAAATTAAGTTAATTCACTCTACAAACATGAGCTGTCCTAAGGACAAGTAGGGTTCTTGTCCACTTTTTCTTTCCTAGATTTTCAGCTCCTTTTCCATCTTCTGTTGCTGTGATTACATTTTCGGTATTCATTTGTTTGACTTTTTACTATTTAAAAACTCATTTAGTCTTTCCTTATGTTTAGGCTTAAATTTTAATCTGCATGCTTGATTAAATGATATCTAATTATAATAATTGTTTCTGTCTTCCTCCTGAACAATTAAAGAACCTTAGAACTTTAACAATGAAACACTTTATTACATTGTTTTCTAGTATATACATATTTAGTTTCAATTTCTTTTTAAATGCCACAAAATTACCCATCACTATCATTAGTTTTATCAATGAGTCTTCTTATCAACTCACATGTTTCTCGTACTTTGCTTCTTTTTCTGGATTCTGTTGTTCCTGAATGAGATCTTTTATTAGTTATTTCAATGACAGCCTGTTAGTAATCAAATCTCTCAGACTTTTGTCTGAAAATGTCTCTATTTCTGCATTATTCTTATATAGAAAGAAGTTCTGCTGTGCATTGAATTTTTAATATTTTAAGATATTATTTCATTTTCTTTTGGCTTCTATTGCTGCTTATGAGTGGTCCACATTAAGTATAATTGTAGGTATCTGCTCAGTTTAAGATTCTCTTATTGTTCTCATCTTGTTTAGGATTTGGTGTATGTCTTCAACCTGATGATTTTTTGGAAAATTCTGATTCTGGAAAATCCTCAGTGATTTTTTAAAAAATGTTCTTTCTGCCATTATTAAATTCTCTCAATCTATCTTTTGTATCCTTTATATCTCAATCTATTCTTTTATATCTCTTTCTGTACATTCTGGTAAGTTTCTCAAACCTATTTTTAGGTCTCTTAATTTTTGTCCTACTTTTGTGTAATCTGCTATGTGATTAATTTTTAGGGTATCTTTATAATAAATCTCAAAAACTATTTCTAGAAATTGTATGGTTCTTTTTCAAATCTGCCTGTTCTAGATATATATATTCCTATTCCCTCATTTTATTTCCATCTTTCTCTCCTGAATTTTACTTTCAAACCTTTTCAAGCTATTACATTTCCTTAAGTTCTCTGAGGTGCTAATTTTCCTATTTGTGTTTCTACCAAATCTCCTTTGTAGTAAATTATTTTCTTACGTGGTCTGAATTTTTGCTATTTTTATTATTGTTATGAAGTCATCTTCAGTCCAGAGTACCTTTTGTAGGAGTTCTGTGATTCTCAGTTATGGAAACATCCTCATTTTTATTTAATCCTGCTATGAATCCCAGGAGTTTTCACTGGCCCAGGAAAATATGCTAATTTCTCAGCTTGAAGTTGTTGCACAATGCAAATAATGTGAATTTGGGCCCCATCTGTGGATAATGCTTGGGCTTTCATTTACTTACAGAAGAATTATTTTCTCCTCATCCTCAACTCCAAACCCTTATTTTTCATAAGAATTGAAGACCTTTGGGGTGCCTGGGGGGGCTCGGTTGGGTAATCCAACTCCTGAATTTGGTTTTCATAATCTCACAGTTCGTGAGTTGGAGCTCCCTGTTGGGCTCTGCAGTAAGTGTGGAGCCTGTTTAAGATTTTCTCCCTCTCTCTCTGCCCCTCCCCTGCTCACACACACACACACACACACACACACACACACACACTCTCTCTCTCTCTCTCTCTCTCTCTCTCTCTAAATAATAAGTCTAAAAAAATGAATCGAAGGCCTTTTATGGTTCCAGCTTTATACTAGGGTTTTTAGTTTCAATTCCCCAACTCTTGTTGGCCAGATCTCACTCCTTGGCATTAAATCCCTAGTCTTTATCCTTTATCCAGACCGCTGGCCCCATCTCCGTCTGTCACAGCAGCAGAGCACACCCTCTAGCTTTGAGTTTGATTATCTCTGGCACCTGTGAATTGCCCATGATTTCTTTTAAGGTTGACTGTGTGTACTGTAACTTAAACTGAGAGCTAAATCTGTATTATCTTAGTTTGTCATGTGACCGGGAAGTGTCCTGGAACATATTTTTTATAATCTTACTTTTTAATATCTTGTTTTCTTGTTTCCATCCTGTAACTGCAGATTTACAACTCTTGATCGTATTTAATTTTATAGGATGATTCTTATTTCTCCTACAAATTTTATCACTACTAATTAAGTATGTGACGAAGATATTCTACAGAAGCCATGTAATGCACCTTGCAGGCTCCAACTGTCCCCTGTTTGCCTTCTTGGGAAACCCCACACCCCACGCACCCGGCCCAGGCACTGATCCTGGCATTCAGGCACCTCCTTGAAAAGAGAACCCTTTGGGCCTGGGTGAAGGAGCCAGCGCCCCCTTTGCAGGGTGATGGCAATCGGGCTGAGCCAGACAGAGCAACCCTCTGAGGCTGCTCTTCAGGAGAAAGCCTCCAGAGACAGGAAGCAGTCGTTTCCCAGGGCAAATTCTGGGCGCCTCACAGCCGCGGGCAGATACAACTGTCGCCAGGAGTAATGGTTCGGGTTGCTGCCTCCTTGGACCTCGACAGACATCCGATTGGGCCCCCAGGGTTCCTCACCAGAAGTTCCGCGGCTGCTCCTTTGTCCTCTTGGAGAGCTGGGCTGGGCGCCTGGAGCATGCGCACTTCACTTCCCCAGTCAGCTGCAGTGGTCTCGCGGAGCATGCAGGCCAGAGCCGGTTCTGTGCACTTGGCGTTGGGGTTTGCGGGATAGGTGCGTAAGCCATACTCCTTATAGACTAGGGTGAGAGGAGGGGGCTCTAGTGCACCAGATGTTTCTCACCTCAGGACTCCTCAGCAGCCTGCAGAACTCAAGACACCCCGCGAGATCAGCCTTCCTCTGGAAGGAGCCTCAGTTCCTCTTTTTTGAAAGATGCTATCTATTTATCTATATATACACAAAGAGAGCATCTCTCTGAACATATACATTAAGAAAGCGCATATATTATTTCTGATTGTATATATTTATATACATACATATATACATACGTGTGTGTGTGTGTGTGTGTGTGTGTGTATACAGAAAACATATATAGGTGCATGGGTGGTTCAGTCGGTTAAGTTTCCGACTTCCGCTCAGGTCATGATCTCACCATTGGTGAGTTCGAACGTCACATCAGGCTCTGTGCTGACAGCTCAGAGCCTGGAGCCTGCTTCAGGTTCTGTGTCTCCCTTTCTCTCTGTCCCTCCCCTGCTCATACTCACTCTCTCTTTTTTTCTCTCTCTCAAAAATAAAAAAAAATCTAAAAAATTAAAAAAAAAACCATTTCTGAATGAATATTTACACATATATATTCAGTAATAATCAATATACTTTTCGGACACCATCCAATTTGTCGTCTAAAAATATTTACAAATGTTTGTGGGTCAAGAAATACTGCACAGAGAATTAAAACACCTGAACAAAGACTATCTCGAACTCTTTGGAAGAAGAGACGTTTCAGTACCTATTGAAATATATATTGAAATATTCCCAATTGGCCTTAAAACTACTCACCCAAGAGACATCTAAAGTTTCCTTCTCAATAAAATACCCCAAGTACAATGACAAAATTAGAATATCCTATACTTGGGTCCAAATATAAGGAAGTCCCAAAGGGCCCACTAAACTTGTCCTCAAAATGATCCAGGCAAGGCTTCATCAGAATTCAGGAATTATTTCCTACCACCCCCAAAAACGGATATAACAGATTGTAAAAATCTGGCCTTTACTTTTGGTGGTTCCCGACCAGTCCTGAATTCTGTGCTTTCATATATAAGGGAAACAAAATCTGCAAAAGGGACTTCTAGTGTTTTATTTTTGTTTACACTTATAGTAAAACAGATCTCCAAGCGTGGGTCTTTTTGGAAATCTTAATTCTATTAGCCCGTTTTGGTTTATGAGAAAAATAAACACAAGGAGCCCAGCTCTCATATTTGCAGAGCAAAGCCACAGTAGTTAGGCTGAGATTTGGTGGATACTTACACTGTACCTCTTTGTTTCAATGGAGCTGAGAGATCTGAAAATTCATCCAGTGTTCTTAACGGATGGGAGGGATTGGAAATGAGACAAGTCTATCTAATCACAATTTTGGAGGCCACTGCATGACTAAGTAGGTCCCATATCCTTGTCCCTAGCAGCTATGAATGCAGTCCCTGTTGAGATTGTTTGCAGATAACAATAGGTAAGAACCCTGATAAGGCTTCAGGTGCAGAGGTAACAGAGCTGCCCTTCTGGGCATAATGGGCAACAAGGAATTATTTCCCGTTGTTAACAGCAGTATCTTAAAAATCACATTTTGTCTTCTAAAATAAATGTAAATGTCCTTATGTAATCTGTCCCTTTTCTTTGTTTGCTTGTTACATAATAGTGAGATAATTTGGGGTTAAAAATGAATACAGCACTTATCATCACATCTTAATTTCAGTAAAAGGAAATGAGAAGAAGGAGGTCTTTATGTAAAATACACCTATTTATTTACCTTTTGATGCCAGTAGCATATTTTTAAAAAAAAGATCTTATTGAAAGAATTATTTGTTTCTCAATCCAAATTTCTCTAATCCTAGTAAATCCCAACTACACAACATAATAGTATGTGTGTGATAAGTAATTAAATTAAAGAAAAATAAATTCAATTCATTGCGTGGGTCGTAAGGACTCAGCAGGTTTAATGATTGCATTTATTATTTTATTAATCCTGTCATTCATGCTTTCAACAAGCATGTGCTGAGTGCCTGAACTGCACTGGGTGCTAGAGATAAACACATTTCCAACATCAAGGACCTTATAATTTCAGGAGAGACATAGATAAATATGCTAACAATTAAAAACTAAAATAATAATAATAATTTTTAAATAGATATATCCTTGGTAATCTAGGAGGACAGAAGAAGGAAATGTTGACAAGCCTGAAAAAAGTTAAAGAAAGCTTAGCAGAAGTAGCACTTGAGGAAATTTGCAGTACTATATAGAGCAGAACTGTCAACTCATCCAGTGTCACTCCTCTTGAAGAGACAGAGATAGGAGATTTCACAATGTTTGGGTACAGTCCTACATATGTTTGGTGGACAAAGGCCAGGAGGTAAATAAAATGTCCTGCTAGGGGAGGAGATTCCCACACAATGAAGAAGCCTTCTGTAATTCACAGAGGGGTTTTTCCGGTTTGTTCTAAGTTTTATTATTATTATTATTATTATTTTGTAATCTCTACACTCAATGTGGGGCTCAAACCCATGACCCCAAGATCAAGAGTCACATGCTCTTCTGACTGAACCAGCCAGGCACCCCTCACACATCTTTTTGATGTCTGGACCCAATACACAGTCACCTGAACTTTAAACTCAACTCTGGGCACCTGGGTGTCTCAGTTGGTTAAGTGTCAGACTCTTGATTTCAGCTCAGGTCATCTCATGGTTTGTGGGATTGAGCCCTTCATTGGGCTCTGCACTGACAGCATAGAACTTGCTTCGGATTCTGTCTCCCTTTCTCTCTGCCCTTCCCCTTCTTCATGCTCGCTCTCTCTCTCTCTCTCTCAAAAATAAGTAAACATTAAATAAAACTCTAAACTCAACTCTGTTTTATACCCAAAAATAACTTTTGCCTAGATTATTCACTGAATTTTCCAGAATTAACACTACTGTGCAAATTGAGGAAAGATTGGGGGAAATTTGGGGTGGTGAGGTTACTTTACCAAGACTAATTCAAGAGTCCACCAAAAACAGCAGTCACTACTAGTAATTTTGGTGAACCCAGTGTAACACATTGTATCTGTGCATCTGCAGCTGTCCCATTATAACTGGACCTCTATGTCTATATGTATCTATAATATCTTCAAAAAATGATGTAAAAAAGAAAGCTATGACAATATTCAATTCAAAATTGAAAATCCAAATTCATTTATTTATTAATATTAGATGCATACATAGAACTACTTCATTATGTCTTTGAATATAGATGATCTTTAGCATTCATATATGAAAAATATAGAAATTGTTTAAAAATCCTTTTATTTCTCCTATGTTAGAATTTTATATTGACTTTAATTTTTATTGAGTTATAATTACAAACAATAAAATGCACAGATCTTAAGTATATTTTGATGAGTTTCACAAATATGTAATCCATATTCAATACCCCATCAAGTAATAGAACATTTCCATCTCTCTGCTCACCTCCTGGACTCTTTATCATCAATTCTCTCCCTTCTCCACACACAAAAGCAACCATGATTGAATAGTTTTGCCTACTCTTAAATACAATACAAATGGAATCACAAAGAATGTATGCTTTTGTGCCCCAATTTACTCAGCATGGTGTTTTTGAGGTTCGTCCATGCTACTTTGTGTAATCAGTAGTTTGCTCCTTTTAATTGTTGAGCAGAATTCCATTTCATGAATTTTAACATTTTATATGTAGGTATGTTACACTACCTATACATTTATTTCATGATAGTAGAGGGGACCTTCAAATATTTTATAAATGTGGATGAAGAGATTGAGTCTGATAGATTGAGAACAAATAGTATAGTGGTTAACAGCACAGAATTTATTTAAAAAAAAAAAAATGGTCCAGGGTCAGAATAGACCTCCTAATTCATTTGCTCTTTGACAATGATTCACCCAACCTCTATAAGCCTTGGTTTACTCACCTGGAAAACTAGGGATCTTAATAATCCCTACCTCACTGGGCTGATGCAATGATCAAATTAAATAACAAGATAGATGATAGATAGATAGATATCTCAAACATTTGGCATTCAATTCTTTAAGCATATGTTATGGTAGAAAATGGCCCATTAAGTATTTGGATGACTATTAAAACCTACCTCTCTCTCCAACAGTATCCATCTCCAACCAAATATGCCCACTTATTAGATTCCTAAGCTGGCCACTGGCAGGATTTGGCTCCTTTTCTAGCAGGAAGTTTACAAAAAGCTGCCTTCCTCTATCAGATGGTTACCTCATACTAGTATCACTTGGTGCTTGCTGCTCATTTTACATTTTTGAAAGGAGATGTCTTTCCTATTATGAGTTAAAATGGACACAAAGGCGGGACCCAGAGAAAAGGAGATAAGCTTAGGTTAGAAGTGACAAAGGAATACCTGGGGTCACAGGTAAATGACCAGATAGGGATTTGGAGATAAGGTATAACTAACCATAAATAATTCCTTTGCCTCCTTTGGTAACCCCTGAGAAATATGTATCCATCAAGGGTCAAAGTCAGGGCTGACTTTATGGGTATCAGAGTAGGAGCAAGAAGAGTTTTGTGTCTCTTTAGATGAGTGACCTTTGCACAAATGTACAGACTCACAGAACATGTACAAAAACAGAAGTTTCAAAACCACTTGCCAGAACCTCAGTGAGCTGGGTCTATAGAACTTGGTTTCAATATTCCCCAACACCCCTGAGAATCCTTAACTGGGCCAAGGACAGTCAGTTTAAAGTTAAATTTTTCCACGGGTAAATCTTAGGCTAAATTAGCTAAACACAGAAAATCAGAACAGTTCACAGTGTCATATCTTTATAGTAGGTGAGAAAAAGTAATGAATATGTTCTGTGAAACTATTTTTTCTTGAATTAATCTACTTAGAATATAGTATAAAATAAAAGACAATTTTTTTCAGGATGATGTAAAAATACCTCCTTCTGTTCTTCCAAACCTCACTATTTTATGTAAAAAAATATAGATCAAAATAGTGAGTCTCTTTGGGATAAACAGCATGGATTCATAATTTTTGTTTTGAAGGGCACAAATAATCAAAGCCAAAGATGTTATTACAGTCATTTTTCCCTTTTTACGCCAAGCCTTTAGCATCTACAGCCAGAATTGCTTGAACGATTTGTACCATCACCTACGCATGTGAGAATCTGCATTCAAGAACAAATTATCTTGGCTCTGGAACAAAATGAAACAATCTGTAATTCTTAGAACTTGCTCAGTCTTCTCCACTTTTCTTATCCTGGAAGACACTAAGGATAATATTTATCTTTCTTTTGTTATTACCTGGAACCTTCCATCCACCTTTCAGACTGGAAACTACATTTGCCAAGATTAAAATTCAGTTGATCTTTAGGTCTTTTGTAGCTTTGGTAAAAAAGTAGCTTCCTGTTTCCTATCAATAAAAGCCAACGAGGCTACTTAGGCAGATGCTTGTGGGTTGTATTTCCTTTCAAAAATAAATATTGGTTTAAATCTTAAGTGAGAAAGGGTTGGGCTAAATGCATTACATTGGATTTCTGGGACATATGATGAAACCATTTCTCTGTTCCCTTTTCACTCCTCCTCACCCCACTAACAAATCACCTCCTAAACAAAGAGAGATATATTTGATTCTTTCACAAAGAATCTGGAATATGCCACTGGCCTTTTAATGGACAATAGACTTGTTTATGGCCAAGAGATGCCACTGAATACACAATAGATAGATTTAAATTTGATTCCTCCTATAAAAGCAAGACAGGGTCAACTTGAGAAGGAGTTGTTGATCTTGACATAAAAAGAAGTTACAAGTCTCTAGCCTTGTAACTCAAGGGACTATATAAACTAATCTTTGAACTAACCATAGAATACATTTTCAAATAAGGACTATTTTTCATTTTAGGGAAAACACTATTCAGAAAACAGAGAAAAATCTCCTAAGCCACTATAACTTTTACTGCAGTCTTTAGTATTGGGTTTAGAACTTTTTATTTTTTTAATGTTTATTTATTTTTGAGAGAGAGAGAGACAGAGACAGAGTGTGCGTAGGGGAGGGCAGAGGAGACAGAGACAGAATTGGAAGCAGGCTCCAGGCTCTGAGCTGTCTGCACAGAGACTGAGGCGGGGCTCAAACCCATAACCATGAGATATTGACCTGAGCCGAACTCAGACGCTTAACTGCCTGAGCCACCCAGGCACCTCAAGAATTTTTAAATCAGTTATATCTTTCTTTCTTTCTTTCTTTCTTTCTTTCTTTCTTTCTTTCTTTCTTTCTTTCCTCCTTTCTTTCTTCCTCCCTCCCTTCCTTCCTTCCTTCTTTCCTTCCTTCCTTCCTTCCTTCCTTCCTTCCTTCCTTCCTCTTTCCTTCCTTCCTTCCTTCCTCCCTTTCTTTTTTTTTACTCCCAGCACACTCTCTTACTCAGATGTTATCCAGTAGATGTTCAGGAAAAACTGCAAGTCCTGAAACAATAATTAATCAGGAAGATTTCTTTTCTTTTTGAAAAATTCATACCATCACTTCTACCTTTAAATTTCTACTCTCCACCCACACCATCCACTCACTCTCCCAGCACAGATCACCAGACACATGTACCAAAAAAAAAGCCCTTTGATCTTCTTCTCCTCATGCCTAGCCAGCTGACATCACTCTGCTGAGGTACAGAGGAAAGAACTCAGAACCAAGAGGACCATATCCAGGCCCTGCTACTGACTAGCTGAGTGACCGGGCTCAAGTTGCTGTGTTGGAGGGAACAAGTAAAACAATGTCAAAATATCATTCTTATGAATAAAAACTATTATATACACATATTATTATTATTGCTACCAACTCTGTCCTTGGGCAAAAGACTGTACATCTGTTGGAGAAGGCCATCAAGAGGATGTGACCTGTGAGCTGAGCCTGGGCAATCTGAGGCTTCTCAGCCCCTCCCCTCTGCTTAGAATGTACATTCTGCCCACCATTCCCACAGTAGGAGCTGTTTCAAGGATGCAACCTTGAGAGAGTAATGTGTTTTTGAGACCATCTGGACTGAACATGTGATTTAAAATCCCATTAAGTCCTCTATGTAAACTTTTAAAATTCTGTTAGGCAGGTGCAGAGAGCAACCCATCCAGCAGCGGCCCAAGACAAACCTTGTATGTCAGTTCTCTTGCTTACTAAACTGGTCCCCTACCAATCTGGAATGGCCTGCCTCTTTCTTCGGTCTCTCCTTGCCCTCCATGTGTGGGTGCCAGTTTGTGAAGAAACAACTTCTTCAGGAAGCCAAGGCACAAAATCTGCATTTGCAGCATTTGGAGCCATGATCAAGTAAGAATCATAGAAAATTACAACTGAAACATTTGTTTTGAAACTAAGTCATTAGAAGTGTTAAATCACTTATCCAGGTAACTGGAGCTATAACTAGAACCTTTACATCTTTCCCTATACCATTTTATTGAACTTTCTCCCAACTAAGTCTTGTTTCACAGAAGAAGGATAAAAAGTAGAGGTGGAAAAAATTACTTGGCAGAAAAAGAAAGAGGATCCATGCAGAAGGAATAGGAGGTAATAGAACATATCCAACAACCCAGGGTTATCAGTACTATAGAGGCTGAGAACACCCAGGTACCCATGGCCTAATGAGGAGAAAGGAGATATGAGCTGGAATAGGGGGGAGGTAAGAAGGGGAGACTACCTCTGGAATATCCCAATAGGATAAAGAAGATGAGATGGAAATACCGTAGTCTATGAGATGTGTGTCTGGAGGAACTCACCTTGGGAAAGAGGCAGAAATGATTTTTTTGATTTAAATCCAAATTAGTTAACATACAGTGTAATAATGATTTCAGGAGTAGAATTTAGTGATTCATCACTTACATGTAATACCCAGTGCTCATCCCAAGTGCCCTCTTTAAGGCCCATCACCCATTTAGCCCATCCCCAAACCCAATATCCCTCCAGCAGCCCTGTTTGTTCTCTGTATTTAAGAGTCTCTTATGGTTTGCCTCCCTGTCTGTTTCTATCTTATTTTTGTTCCCCTTCCCCTATGTCCATCTGTTGTGTTTCTTAAATTCCACGCGAGTGAAATCATGTTATTTGTCTTTCTCTGACTGACTTATTTCACCTAGCATAAGACACTCTAGTTCCATCCACATTGTTGCAAATGACAAGGTTTCATTCTTCTTGATCACCAAGTAATATTCCATTGTGTATATATATATAATATATACCACATCTTCTTTATCCATTCATCAGTCAATAGACATTTGGGCTCTTTCCATAATTTGGCTATTGTCGATAGTGCTGCTATAAACATTGGGGTGCACGTGCCCCTTTGAATCAGCATGTTTGTATCTTTTGGATAAATACCTACTAGTACAATTCTAGTAGTAATTCTATTTTTAATTTTTTGAGGAACCTCCATACCGTTTTCCAGAGTGGCTGCATAAGTTTGCATTCCTACCAGCCGAGGGACTTAAATGATTGAATCCGTTTAATAATATCACTAGCAAATTTTATATACTGCATACTCATGTCACATATTTACCCTCAGAATCAAGCAGTTAGGCAAAGTTGCTAATATTCCCTCCTCTGTGCAGACTAAAAGCGTCCACTAACCCCCCGAATCAGAAGATTTTGTTACTTAATATTTGAGGGATATTTGCTTTCTTAAAGCAAATTTAGACAAATGACAGAGACTCTAATTCTCAATTGTGTTTATACCCTTTGGGACTTGACAAACTCTTATTTGCATACTTGTTGCACCACTATCTTTGAAACCTTGAATAAGCTACTTAACCTCTCTGAGCCTCCATTTTCTCCTCTGCAAAATGGGAATAATAATTAGCCTTTGCAGAGTTTATACAAGTGTTTGATAAGAATACACCACCAAGCAGAGTTTCCGGTAAGTAACAGAAATGCCAGGTGTGCTTCAGAAAATGCCCAGTTTCCCTCTTCAAGATGATGAAAGAGATGATCCTAGAGAGAGAGAGAGAGAGATAAAAAATCTAAGTTCAGATTCTTAGGCTATTAAACCAAAATGTGTTTCAGTTCATTATAAGGAAATCATGATGACAAATCTTTAATATGACTTGTTATCTACAATGTAACAGGCACTGTATTAAGCACTCTGAACATCATCTCTTAATCCTCACCACAAACTACTGAAGGTGATATCATTATCCCTATTTTCTGTGAGGAAACTGAGACTCAAACAGGCTAAGTAATACTAGATGACCAGGGGTAAAGTAGGGATTCCATCCCAGATGGGTATTTTCTCGTCTTTACCTCATGTTACATGACCAGCTGGATATAACATCACAAGTGGTATGTGAAACTTTTCCTGTGACAGAACAGCATGTTAAAGTCTTGACTATACTTTTACACAAACATTCTTGACTACATTGAAAATCCAGTTTCAATTTTTTTCTCTGAGTTTGAGCCGCCTGCTTCTGGCTGCAACAAAGGGAGCCCTGCAACTGAATTTCAGTTTCTTCCTCTTTCAGCTAAATTTTCCTCCCCAGGATGGATGTCAGATCATTATGAGGCAATTCGTGCCAAAGAATTTTGTCAGTTTTCCACTGCCTTGGCTTAAATAAACACTTAATGTAAACGAGGGGCTCAGGGACGACTGGGGCTCACTCACTCACACAGATCCACTGTCGCACAGACACACAACCTCACAAAGACACACTTTGCCATGGTTCACTTGGAAAAATCCAAATGAAAAAGGAGTTGATGGATGAATAATAAAGCAAAGGAGAAAAGGGAACTAATTTAAGGATAATGAGTGCAAGACTGCCTCAATAAAGAAGAACAACCATGTGTCATTAGGTGGCAAGCTTAGCCTTTGGGCAAGATTACACTTCGAAGCCCTGCTCCAATTACCTGTTTTTAAGCATAAGTGAAGGGGAAATGTAAGGGAGGGGTGGAATACTTATTCTCCCTAAGCTGTGGTAACATTCAGAGAGAATTAACTGTTGCTCTCACAAAGAGACTCTTTCCAATTGCAACTGTGAACGCTCAGAGTCCACCATGCCCATGCGAAACCATCCATTTGGTCAGCAGATAGAACCCCACGGCTACCAAGGGTCAGAAAATGAACCGAGGAGCGATGAAAAGCATCTCCCCATATTTGCATCTTGCCTCAACATCTGGGAATCTCAGAAGCCTTTGAATAAAGCAGCAAGCCTCCGTCTGAGATGACCTGCTCGCCACATGGGTCAGTTCATGAGAATGAGGCTCTTTTGCCACCAGGACTAATGACAGGGCAGGAAAGCCTGCTGATGAGAAAACGCTGAGCCCTGGACAATGCACACAAAAGCCTGGTTAAGGAGCACTTCCAAAGTCACTCCTTCCTCACCCCACCAGCAACCACTATGTATAAAGGTAGGGGTGGGTGCAAGGATAAAGATGATCAAGGAAAGGAAAGCATAAGAGGTTTATCTTTGAATGACTCAGACTTCCCCCCCTTCCCAGATATCAACTCTATTACAACTGATTGCCTTATCTAATCCCAGCCCAATTTGGGGGTAATTGTTGGCTTTGACAAAGGTAAGCAGGAGATATTCTTTTCACAGTTGCCTGCTTTTCTCAAGTGTCCAGCTTCCTAAAATCTCCTTTAATAAGGATTACTTGCAGGTAAGTCAGCTTCCTTTTTTGATGCCATAACAACAGTGTTCCTTGTAATCTGGCCAAGTACAGGCTATTTTAAAAAATAGCTAACAGGTGTGTACTTCCTGCCTGCAGGGGAAATTGGCAGCTGCCCCTCACATTCCCAAATATGTGTCAGCATTGTCTCCAGGGAGGGCCAGGACTCATTGCCTTTCCCTCACACAGTTTCCCACAGGGAAAGCAAGTTTGAGAAGGAGAATCTTTCAGATGTCCTTGCCGTGCTCATTCTTCCAAAGACCTCATCTTCGGAATGCATTTGCCAGCCTGAGATAACTGCATAAAATATAAACAAATATTCTTGAATTCAAATTTCCAATCAGCAGCAGATATTTCTAAGTTACAAGGGAAAAAGTCATATGATTGCTTTTTCATAGTCATTACTTGGTGATGAGATAGGAATTTTAAACTAGGAATTTAGACCAGTGTTTCTCAAACTTAGGTGTCTATCAGGATCTTCTTGAGAACTTAATAAGAGCACAGAGAACCAGGCCTTACCCTACTGGACCATTGATTCTTCATTAGCTCTCCAGGTGATCACACACACCAAAGTCAGCGAGTCTGTGGCTGAGACCAAAGAGCCTAAATGTCCATCAACTGATGAATGGATCAAGAAGATGTGGTTTATATATACAATAGAATACTACATGGCAATGAGAAAGAATAAAATCTGGCCATTTGTACTAGCGTGGACGGAACTGGAGGGTGTTACGCTAAGTGAAATAACTCAGGCAGAGAAGGACAGATACCGTATGTTTTCACTCATAAGTGGAACAGGAGAAACTTAACAGAGGACCATGGGGGAGGGGAAGGGGAAAAATAGTTGGGGAGTAGGAGGGAGGTAAACCATGACAGACTCTTGAATACTGAGAACAAACTGAGGGCTGATGGGGTGGGGGAGAGGGGATGGGGGGTGAAGGGCATGGAGGAGGGCACTTGTTGGGTTGAGCACTGGGTGTTATATGGAAACCAACTTGACAATAAACTATAAAAGAAAAAAACCCATAAATAAATAAACAAACAAACAAATAAATAAATAAATAAAAAGTCCAGGAGCCTACAGAATCGGAAAGAATTTGTGCTGACAACTATTCAGATCTAGGTTATAATTTCAGCTTGCTCACTGGATAAGAATGTGGACTAATTTCTGAAACTCTCTGGGCCTCTTTTTCCTCAGCTCCAAAATGAGGACAATCAAATCTATATCACCTAAATTAAGTAATTAATTGAGATAATTTCTACAAAGTACATAAATAGACATAGGAGGCTTAAATCAACTTAACCTTCTTCCCTAACAGAAATGAATCTGAAGTTAAGAAAGGTTGACTAATAACTAGAGTTTTGATTCTAGCAAGATAGTTATGATACAGGACATAGAAGTAAAGGAAATACCAAAGTCACATCTCCATACCCTAGAAAAGGAGGAGAAAATTGTGTGTGCAGAGTGTTTTGTCATTGGATAAAGGGGATGTTGCTTCTTTTCATTCAAGGCCATACTGAAAGAAAATATAAGAGAGGCTAGAGTCATTCCTTAACTAGCAATTTTAGGGGCAAAATAGCAATATAAGTACTCTGCTATATCCTGTTATGTGAAATACACTGAGGCAAATATCACAGGCCATGCTTTGTTCACTCTAAAATATAAGCATTCCTGGGATGCCTGGGTGGCTCAGTTAGTTGAGCATCCAACTCTTGATTTCAGCTCAGGTCCTGATCCCAGTGTTGTAGGATCAAGCCCTGCATAGGCTCCAGGCTGACTGTGGAGCCTGCTTAAGATTCTCTCTCTCCCTCTGCCCCTCTCCACCCTCTCTTGCTATCTAAAATAGAATTAAAATATGGGGCACCTGGGTGGCTCAGTCGGTTAGGTACCCGACTTCAGCTTAGGTCATGATTTTGTGGTTCATGGGTTCAAACCCCGCATCAGGCTCTGTGCTGACAGCTCGAAGCCTGGAGCTTGCTTCAGATTCTGTGTCCCCCTCTGTCTCTGCCCCTCCCCTGCTTGTGCTCTGTCTCACTCTCTCTCTCAAAAATAAATAACAAGTATTTTTAAAAATAAATAAATAAAATAGAATTAAAATAAATAAATACAATATAAGCATTCCTTTATTAAAAAACAAAAAAGAACTACTGCTGGTTGATGATTAGCACTTTTTCACTCTAGATATACTATTCTATAATACTATATTTAATCACTAACAAAGGGACCTTCATGGGATGCCTGGGTGGCTCAGTTGTTTAAACATCCAACACTTGATTCGAGTGCAGGTCATGATCTCACGGTTTGTGAGTTCAAGCCCTGCACCCCACATCAGGCTGACAGCACTGATAGTGCAGAGCTTGCTTGGGATTCTCTCCCACTCTCTCTGCGTCTCTCCTCTCTCTCTCTCTCCCTCTCTTTCTCTCTCTCTCTCTCTCTCTCTCTCTCTCCCTCTCTCTCAAAAGGAAATAAATAAATATTTAAAGAAAAAGGGACCTCTATAATTGCTATAAATGTACTGCTTTTTTTTAACATTTCAAATACTTTGCTTTATTACCAGTATCTTCCCTCCCAGACTATTAAAAACACATTCAACTTAAATACTCTCAGTGGGAAAAAAACAACACAGGAATATATAGTGCTACATTTTACAGCTCACAAAATTTAAAAAGCAGGCAGTGGTAAAAAACTAATGATAGTCCTCCACAACAAAAGAATTGGTACACAATGTTCTCAGTCTTCACAAGAGCAAAATGACGGCTGTGTGCCTACAAGAAGAACTGAGATTAACTAAATATGCATGGGGATTGAGACTGTGTGTCCTGAGACATGCATGGATCCAAAAATCCTATTGTAAACACAGGGGACAAGTCTGAAGGCACTTTTGAAAGTAGAATCTCTTCTTCTTGACACCTAAGTCACTCATTGATAGTTGGTTAGGTACTTAAAAAATTACATCAGGTCTTTTAAACATATAAATACCCAGAGGTATTATGATGACTCAAGCTGGCTATTTACTCCCTGAGAGGAAAGAAAAAAAGAGAGAGAAAAGGAAGCATTTATCAAATATCACCTATGTACCATATGCTTTCATTTACTCATCTTGTTGGTCTTCACATCATCCCTGCTGTGAGAATGTTATTAATCCCAGCTTGACAGGTGGAGAAATCGAATCTTGATGAGGACAAGGAACTTGTCTAAGGTAGCGTGGAGAGTTTGTGCAGAGCTGAGACTGACACTCAAGTTTTCCTGACCCGCAAATGCATGCCATTTCTACTACATGACTCCAACACGATAGAAGTTTTTAATCACCTGCTTCTCACATTTCACTTTGTTCTACTTTTTTACTTTTATTTACCTACTCTGAAACTTCTCCCCCAAGTATCGCTTCTATTCAATTTCTCATTAACAAAAGCATAACAAGCAATTTACCCTTACATATATACCAAAACTTTAATTAATAGTACATTGTGCTATTTAAAAAAATCCCATGTTGCAAGATGTTTTCACACATGCTACCGCATTTTTACTTAAGCATAGCAGAAAGGGGAATATGAAGGGAATGGAATCAGCATGCTGTCCACTTCACAAATATGGGTTTCTATCCTCTTAATAGCCATGCAAGTAGTAGGCAGTATATCTATTTTACAGATGAGGAACCAAGGCTCATAGTGAAATGATGAGTAGTGTCAGTATTCAAATCCTCATCTGTCTCTCTTCAGTACCCTTTTCCTTATGTTATATAACATTGCCTTTAAGCCGTGTTTAACCCAAAAGATAGGCACAAAAGGAAAAAAAATGCCCATAGTATTTGAAAATGTTTTTGAATTTTGAAACTCACCTTAAAAGATGTGTCCTCTCTCAAAACTTCTCTGGTTCTCCCTCTTCACCCTTCCTGTGTAGACTATTGTGTGCCATACACATCTATATGCTGTAGGGTCCACAAAAATAAATAGCACATTGTTCCTGCCCTTGAAGAGCTTACAGTCTAGGAAGGAGGGAAAAGATTACAATTGAATTGACTCTAAAATCTCAGAGCATGCAGTCAAATAAATTGAGTGGATTAAACTATGAAATGCAAACTGAATATATAAACTGGAAATAATGCTACTGACTGACTGATCCTGAAATGAGGAGGGATTTTATGAGCTTGAAGCAATGGAAGGACATGCAAAGAAAAAAAGCACAATAGCTCTGATGTTTTTCTTTTCATAATATAGATCATTTATGTTCTTTTGTGAATTCCTTCTCCATAATCTTTGCAATTTTTTTTTCTTTTGGAGTGTTCTTCACCCTGCCGATTTGTAAGAGATGTTTTATTTCGAATGCGCTCACACTCGTATGCCATATTGCCTGGAAATATTTTTTCCAAGATGGACTTTTGCTTTTGAATTTCGAGAATGGGTTTTTAGTGGATTTTTTTTATTGTTTTAAGAATTTTCTTCAGTTTATTTATTCATTTTGAGATACAGTGAGTGCCGGGGTCGGGGGGAGGACAGAGAGGGAGAGAGAGAATCAGAATGCACTGTCAGCACAGAACCTTATGTGAGACACAATCTCACGAACTGTGAGATCATGACCTGAAGCTGAAATCAAAAGTCTGCAGCTTAACCGACTGAGCCACTCAGGCACCCTGGTTCTTAGTGGATTTTTAATGCTTATGCTTAATCTTTTACATTATTCTTTCTTCTTTTGCGTTTATTTTATTTAGAAAGATCTTTCTTTTTTTTAATTTTTTTATGTCTTTATTTTGAGAGAGAGAGACAGAGAGTGAGCAAGGGAGGGGCAGAGAGCAAGGGAGACATAGAATCTGAAGCAGGCTCCAGGCTCTGAGCTGTCAGCACAGAGCCCAACCTGGGGCTTGAACCCACGGACTGTGAGATCATGACCTGAGCCGAAGTCAGACGCTTAACCGACTGAGCCACCAAGGCGTCCCTAGAAAGATCTTTCTAATCTTGACCTGAAACAATTATTTCCCATATTTTGCAATTATCTTTAGAAGTTTTTTTATATTTAACATTCTAATCAGTCTGAAAGTTATTTTGGTGTATGCTGGAAGGTAGCAATCTAACTTAAATATTTTAAAGCAATTATTCACAACTATTGCATGAAATATAGTGTTGCATTTATTTGACTCACCATCAGTAGTGTAAGTTCAATTCTTACATAGTTTCTTAGTTTTCTATTTTTTAACACTGGCAACTTTCTCCTCCTTTCTTCTTTTTTTTTCCTCTTTCTCTTCCTCCCCCTTTTCCTTTCTCTTTCTCTTCCTTTTTCTTTTTAAGTGTCTCACCACTCAAAGTTTTTGAGCTATAGAGTCATACAATGAGTTCCAATCTGAAGAATGATTCATGAAGTACTGGTGACAGGAGACACAGAAAACCAACAGCACCCTGGTATAGGGTGGAGGCAATGAAATAAAAGGAAGCCAAATGTGAAATACTGTGGAAAGAAAAGCTGCTTGCTAGAGCAATTATCTAGAGGTGGGATATAAGAGAAAAGAGACAGCCAAAATGCCCCCACAGAGCTCTAATGCAGGTGATAGTATTAATAAGAAATAGAGAAACCCAGAAGAAGAAAACAGGAGGGAGGAACAGAGAAAGAATACGATTTGGTAAGGACTGATAACCGGTCCCACCTTAGAATCCTAAATGAATAAATTCTAACCTAACCTTGTGACTTGGAGATTGGTGCCATGTCAACAAGTAAAATAGCATTTGAGGTGCAAAAAAACAAACAAACAAGCAAACAAACAAAAAGTTGCTATGCCCATGTCCTAACTGAACAACCATTGAATTAATAGGAAAATAAAATTCCACACACTCTAAGAAAATCTGTGTAATTTTACTTCCCTGCCAGAAAGGGAAAAGATACAAAGAAACAAAGCACCGTTTACAGAGCACCATATTACAGATATTAGTCTTAGTTTTTCCTTCTTTGTATAAAATACCAAACACTACGAAATAAATAAATAAAAATGTAGCATCCTGTTTTGAACACCACTGAGCTTTTGGAAACTAGTTGTTTCTCTTATTTACTGATTAACTACAGTCTCTATACAAATTATTTCTCTTGAAAGGTTGTTGACTCTGTATGGAGAAGGGGCATCTGGAGCATTCTTGAGGTTTCCAGACGATTCAAACCCACCAGCGTTTCTACTTCCCAGGTCTCTTACATGCCACAGAATCCAACACTTCAGTGATGTCTCTCCTTCATTTAGCTGCAAAGCAAGAGGAAGGATCAAGTGGGATCAGGGGACAACAGAGAGGGATAAAAGCAGGACTAACTGAAGCTTTGGATGAAACTGTTATCTCCATTTGGTGTACCAGATGTTAACATTCCATGCTCATTCAAAGAGAGTTCTTTGATTGGTCTGACAAAGGTTTCAAGGAATGTAATTCATTGGTATGAGGACTTTGTCATGGTCCAGTAACCACTAAACTCTCTTCATTGTATAATCCTGGGTATATCTATGAAATGGTCCCTGATTTATTACAGTAACATTGTTTTGCATTGAAAAGGGGATTCTTCATTTACACCAGCCCATGGTTGAAAGTATGAGCTTTTAATTTTTTTTCACTTTCTTCATCACCATCCTTTGACAAATTTCTTTACTCTTATATGACATCGTTTCTTCCCTTCTTCCTTATCTATGATCCACACTCATCCTTATTATACTTTTTGAATTTCTATTGGTTTTTCTCTTCTTACTTACTTACTACTTGGTTCCTCCTCTGTCTTCCCCCAAGACACTAAGACAAACAATGAAAAAATAATAAAGAAAAACTATAGCCAAGAGGCCTAGACCCTGGTGCCAGCTCTATTCCTAATTAACCATGTGATCTTGATCGAATGGTTTTGCTTTTCTGGGGCTATTAATTGAGGTGATGAGACTTGGCCTTTTCCATCTCTAAACCTCTGTTATTCTAATTCAAACAATATTAAGACATTATCAAGTCAACAAATGTGCTCTAACTTTTCTTCACTTGCAGTGAATCAACAAATGAATGAGAGCTGCCATGTTTAATGTAATCATTAGCAGCAAGTGTCTATAGAAGTTTAAATTTAAGGTAATGAAAATGAAATAACTTTAAAAAGTCAATTCTTCAGATGTGCTAATAGCATTTCAAGTGTTTAAAAGCTACATGTGGCTAGTGATTACCATATTGGACAGTGCAGATATTATAGAACATTTGTACCATTGTAGAAAGTTCTAGTGGACAGCACCGAATTAGAACAACCTAGTATGTGTGAAAGATCATTGCAAAATACATAGACATAGAAATTATAATCACTGCCTTCAAGAAGCTTGCAGTTAAGAGAAAAAAATACAGACTTACAGTGTTTAAAAAAGAAAAATACTATTCATAGTTGCATTAAAGAGGATGTCAAAATGTAATATATGGCCTGGTTTCCTATCAGGCCTTCCTTATTGTCAGTTTCACATCCTTAAAAAGAAGAGCCTATCCTAGAACATCTGTACATTCCCTTTGGGTTTTTTTTAAAACATTTATTTATTTTTGAGAGACAGAGAGTGAGCAGAGGAGGGCAGAGAGAGATGGAGACACAGAATCCGAAGCAGGCTTCAGGCTCCGAGCTGTCAGCCCAGAGCCTGACATGGGGCTCGAACCCACAAACCACAAGATCATGACCTGAGCCGAAGTTGGCCACTTAACAAACTGAGCTGTCCAGGCGCCCCTCCCTTTGGGTTTTAACTGGCAAAAATTCTACAATTCTACTAAATTTATAAGTTTCTGTGATCAACTTTAGACTAAGAAGTCCATAGGGAAATGATAGGATTTAAAATGAGCCTTGAAAGATATTTGAGGTTGGAATAAGCAGAGAAATAAGGGGAAGGTGTATGTGGAGGATGGTGAATTAAAGACAAGATATACCAAAATATATCAGCTCAACCAAGAAGGTCTCCTTACACTGATGGTTTTAAGGAAGATGTAGTGACTATAAGTCAGGGATGGGGCTTCCTGCTTAGGTTGGGAACTTTAAATCTAAACTAAAATTCTGTTCAACTCTAAGTATCTTACATTATGATGGTATGAATTGGAGTTGATAGATATAGTGAGAGTTGGGGGCATATGAAAACAAAGGGGACAGAAATTATTTGTTAGCTTATGGCATCCAAATCAATAAAAAGTTAGCTTGTCTCCTCCTTTCCCAATTGGGGTGGGGTATAGGGAACCAAGGAGAAATGCAATTGGAACACTCAAGAACAAGAAATGTAAGAGGATCATTAACATCCCTCTACCCTGTTGAGGAATATTGTATAAAAATAAAAATACAGTCATTTGGCTATCTGGAATTCTTGCAACTTCATCACATAAGCTTCAACTTCTTAGACTAGATTGGTTCAGAATCTCCTCTGAATCTCTCTGGCCTCAAGGATGAAAACATGATTAAGTCATTCCTGAGAGCAAAATAATATACTTTCCCAAGAACAAGGAATGTGTCCCTGCCTAGTTAGAAGGATGTTCTTTCAACATGTCTACCTTCCTGGTGGGAATGAGTTTCAGAAGTCTGTAATCTCATCAAAGGAAGCCAAGTGGCAGAGACTCTCTCCACAGGGGAAGCTAATCAGCAAATCTTCCTTTCTTTTCTTCCAGGCCCTATTCATTGTTTTCCTGGGGACTGGTTTCCAAGCTATTGAAGTTTTCCTTGATCCCTCTCAACCTTCAATCAGATTTGAGGAAGTGATGACTTCCCCCCTTGATTCTTTCTTTATGCTCACCCTTTTGAATTAAAGAGTTCAGTCAGGTCTTCACACAATACTTGGTCAGCTTAGCATTTGACACTTTGTGGTCTTAGACACTGGCCTAAAATGAGTTTGGATGCAGAGGTTCACAAAATGCTTACCTTCACTAAGCAAATCTCCCACAGGTCTGGGCAAGCAGTTCTGGATATAAGGTAATCTGGTGTCTTCAGGATGTATCAGGAAGCTTCAAGACTGGGAACCATGTAGAGTAAATTATACCCCAGTGAAATGATTCAAAGCTGAAACTCTCCTGTTGAAAAGAAAGGGGGCACTGAGGCAAAATTTAGCAACTTTATTAGAAAAGCACCTGAGTCTGTAGACTTTAATGCCACAAATTCACAGGGAACTCCTTTTTTTTTTTACACAACAAAATGAAGCAATCCTGACTTCTTTTTTCTTACTTTTCCTTTGCCTACTAACCAGAGTGATATAGGAATACTTTTCTTTATAGAAAAATGAGAGAGCAATAGCTTCTTAGCTAAACACAGAAGGATACTTAGTAGATAAGTCATAGTTTTGCTAACCCACTCCAATGATTGCTAGGCTTTGTCTCCCCATTAACACACATGTTGGAGAACCAGACTGAATGTCATCTTAGGAGTCCTGAGATGAGTTGCTAGAGCATGCGTGAAGGAAAAGAGGAATATTGGAGCATACGCTTTTGAGTTAAAAGGCTCAGCTTTTTTAATATTACTTTGATAAACTAGTACTTGCATGATAGCCATTTTGGTGACAACTTCCAGTCAACAGTTGACCACCTTCTCTAGTCTGTGAGGGAAGTGGTTGTCCGTGAGAATGGTAGTGCAAGTGCCCATTCTCTTCCCTGCTATCAACAAAATGTGGAATTGTATTGTTCCTGACATGTATTTTCCTGCTACCTGCTATAATATCAGTTATATTACGACACAGTTAGCCAAGACAGACCAGACATTGTGTGGCTTCAAAGGTCTTCTTATTTTGTTTTTCCAACTCCCACTTGGAAGAGGTAGTAGCTGAAACCTGAGAAGGAGAAATGCTTCTAAGTTGGTAGGGAGCCTACAGGGACCGCCTACTTAATTATCATCTTTATAACCAGCGCTGAAAGACTGTAACATTATCCCAGTCACACAATAAATGTTAGCAGTAGTCATATAAAAAAGTTTCCTTTCCTTCTTCTTGTAGATTCCCTAGTGCTTGCTACAAAGGCATCCTGTTTTGTATACATTCTCTAAACAACGTGTTTAAGACATATTTAAATACTTTTACTTACAAGCACCAGAAAGCAGCTGCTCGGCTTCAAATTATAGATCTTAGAGGGTGCCAGGAAAATAAACACAGAATCACGTAATGATTCTCATAAACAGTTGAATTTATCTCTTGGCAACTTTTCACAACACCTTCAGCAAACAGGGCACCCATGCGTGAAAGAGAAATAATCAGGCGCATGCCCCTAAGTGACAGGCTGTAGCTTATAATAAGAAAGTCTACCTTTTTATTCTTCCCCCCTCCTTATTACCCATCGAATCCCCACTCCCAATGCCATCTGAGAAATCCATCAGTATACAAGTTCAAACAAATCTCACTCCCCCTGGACACTCTGTTTCCACAGCTCAGGATCAAGTTTGCCTCCTGAAGATTCACTTCAAATGCCTAAGGGGCTTGTGAGACAATAACACCATGTCATTTTCTTTCTTATTCAAATGAAAAATGGCATCTTCTAAGAGTCTTTTCTAGCTCATCTGGGAGTAGCCCATACTACCTTTTGGATTTGAAAATGTCTTGAAGCTTGTACATGTCAGTAGACATTATGTACGGGTCTCTTGTAGAGAATCAGTAGTTAGCCTAGCACTCTCTGAGCTCCAGATAGATGGTGGCCTCCCTTCCTAGAGAACACCCAGCTTCAGGCTGGACACGTAGCTCACCAAACCTACACTTCCTGAATTTAATAAGCTACCCCAGTCGGTTAAGTGTCTGACTCTTGGTTTTGGCTCAGGCCATTATTTCACAGTTTCGAGCCCCATGTAGGCTGTCAGCGCAGAGCCTGCTTTGGATGTTCTCTGTCCCTCTCTCTCTGCCCCTCCTCACTCATGCTGTCTCTGTCTCTCTCTCAAAAAAAAATTAAAATTAAAAAATTTAATATGCTACCCCAAAATATGACTGTAGGGGTTCATGTCATGCCACCTCCAAATACGCTGCTTTAATATGCTGATTATTTTGAGATGTAGGCACTTTTCAAAAACAGCAAATGCAGGGACAACTGTTCCTGCATTTCCTTATCTGCCTAAAGACAGATACTCCAAAGGAAATCAGCTGTCATAAAACCCGTCCCCAGGAGTTTCATCAACCAGGAAAGATAGACCTTAGTCACAGGAGAGGAGATTAGAATGACAACACACCCAGAAAAACTTTGCCATAAACCTCCCATCTCTTCTACTAAAGGCCCATTCATCTTTCCTAAAAATCGTAACTCTCCTCTCAGATGCCTATAGCACCCCACCTTTTTCCCTATTAAGATGCTCTTCAGCCTGAATTCGAAGCCACCTCAGAGTTACACTTTTTTCCCTGTGTATCTCTCATGTATGCATGAGGTATACATACTAATAAACCTGTTTTTCACCTGTTAACTTATCTTTTATTATAAGGTTCTCAGAAGAACTCAAAAGGATAGTAAGAAAAATTCTTTTTCCTCTGCTATAGTTGACACACAATTTACTTTCATTTAGGTATGTTTGTTTTAAGCTGATAGCTAGACAATCTGATAGAAATGTCTAGCAGGGCATTGAGGAGGCCCAGAAGAGAAATCAATAGGACATCTTTGGGACACATCCTGGATGAAGCTGAAATTTTAAGATGCTACTCAATTTTAACAGGCAACATTTACTGCCAATAAAAGAAAGCAGAAACAGAGATGCGGAGAAGGTCTGAAGTTAGGAAAATGTTGGGGCACCTGGGTGGCTCAGTTGGTTAAGCATCTGACTCTTGGTTTGTCTCAGACCATAATCTCACAATTCGTGCGTTCGAGCCCTACATCGGGATCTGTGCTGGCAGTGTAGAGCCTGCTCAGAATTCAGAATTCTCTCTCCCTCTCTCTCTCTCTCTCTCTCTCTCTCTCTCTCAAAAAAAAAAATAAATAAACAAACTTTAAAGTTAGGAAAATATCATTTCTTGAGTGTCTACCATCTACCATACAAATATGCCCATTCTAGCTCAGTTGTCATCAAACAAGGATGATTCTGCTCCCCAACCCAGGAGACATTTGTCAGTGTCTGGACACATTTTTGTCACAACAAGGTTAGTGGTCTGGAATCTGGGAAGAGGCCAGGGGTGCTGCTAACCATCCTGGAACGCACAGGATATCCTCAACAACAAAAATGATCTGGCCCAAACTGTCAACAGTGTTAAGGTTGAGAAATCTTGCCTCTAGCTCTAGGGGGAAAAAATAGTGAAAGAAATATTCAGCTGGCATTTTGGGGACGCGTTGTCACAAGAAGGAAGAACCTTTTGGGGAGAATGGCTTCAGGGTAAGCAAGCAACATTTTCTACTAAAGAGTTACATTTTCTGTTACAGAGCAACAGAACAAGGACCTTCCCTAAGAAGTTATAAAGGAATATAAAAAGTGTCAAATAATTTGCATAGAAAGAATTAAAGTTTAGCATGTTTGGTGGGATGGCAGGTAACAGAGAACAAGAGTGAAAGCAATAAAAAAATGGCTTTGAAGTTTAAGATTGAGGTCGATGGTGTTTTGCTCTCTAATTCAATCTTTACTTAGTAAACCTTGCTGCAGACAAGGCATATTCCCACTAATGGGTTTGTTAGGGGTAGAATTGTGTCCCCACCACCAAATTCATATGTTAGAAAAAGTAGCTCAGAATTTGCCCTTATTTGGAGAATGGAGTTTTTACAGAGGTAGTCAGTTAAAATGAGGTCATTAGAATGGGCTGTAATTCAATATGTCTGGTGTTCTCTAAGAAGGGGAAACTTACACAGAGATATGCAGAGGGAAGACAAATTAAAGAGACACAAAGAGAAGACAGCCATCTACAAGCCAATAAGAAAGGACTGGAACAGATCCCTCCCTCACAGCCCTTAGAAGGAATAAATCCAGGGTGCCTGGGTGGCTCAGTCAGTTAAGTGTCCGACTTTGGCTTAGGTCATGATCCCACCATTCATGAATTCAACCCCCGTGTAGGGTTTTGTGCTGACAGCTCAGAGCCTGGAGCCTGCTTCAGATTCTGTGTCTCCTCTCTCTGCCCCTCCCCTGCTCATGCTCTGTCTCTCTCTGTCTCTCAAATATAAATAAACACTGGGAAAAATTTAAAAAAAAAAAAAAAAGAAGGAACAAATCCTGCCAAAAACCTTGATTTCAGACTTCTAGCCTTCAAAAACTGTGAGACAATAAACCTCTCCTGTTTAAGCCATCAGTTCGTAGTACTTGGTTATAATAGCCATAGCAAACTAACACACTCATATAGATTTGTAGAGCACAACAGCTTTTGACTCTGATGGTAAACCTCTTTGACAGAACACCTGAAGGTAATGGGTTTCTTCTGCACTGGGCTTGGACAAAGACAAGAAGCCTGCGTGTTAAGCAGAGACATGCAAGGGCACTCTCTGCTGTGGCCACTGTTCTGTGAAGATTGCGAGAAACTGTATGAAATTACTAAGTCACTGTTTTACATGTGTTCCCACAGTCAGGAATTTAGTAGCAGTTTGGTAAAAGCAGAGTCTGAGCATCCAGATTTAAATCCTGACTCTATAACTGAGTTTAAAAATACTAGTGAACTTCCCTGAGTTTCAACAATTCCCGTATCATAGAAATAGTAGCTATGAAGTCCTTGTCTCAGTTCTTGGCACAGAATGCGTACTATAAAACATAGGTATGATTATTATATTTTTAAAAACCTAGTACAGTATATGGGAGTATGTGGTATGAGCCTAACAAATGCACATTTGTCCTAATTAATTTAATTCTATTTTTTAATTTTTTTAACATTTATTCAGTTTTGAGAGGCAGAGAGCAAATGAGGGAGGGGCCGAGAGACAGAGGGAGACACAGAATCAAAAGCAGGCTCCAGACTCTGAGCTGTCAGTACAGAGCCCGATGCGGGGCTTGAACCCAAGAATTGTGAGATTACATCCTGAGCTGAAGTTGGACACCTGACTGACTGACCCACCCAGATGCCCCTAACTAATTTTATTTTTGAAATTTACTGAGTACTTTAGTCAGACCTATGTTAGCACCTTTACATGTCTCCATTATCTCATGTAGTCACTATAATCCTATGAGATGGAGCCCATGATTATTAGTTACGTTATTGGTTACATTATCCCCAAAATACATATGGAAAAAATTAGGCTTACAAAGGTAAGTCATTTAGCCAAGTTCACTTAGCTAATAAGTGGCTGAACCAGGCCAGGAGCCCAGAACTACATGAGCCTTTTTCTCCTTTTTTAACCACAACTACAATGTATGTCCCTCTTCCTGATCAAGGAAATTGCTTCCTTATCAAGGAAAAAAAGGGAGAGAATAATTCTGCAACTGTACTTGGAACTATAACAAATATAAGTTATCAGGAACTATATTTGATATTTGACATGGGCTTGCCAAGCCCTACCTCTTACATGTTGAGATCAAAAATAGGTGTTCTAGTGTTTAAGCTTTGGGAAAAAACTTACAATTAGTTTTAGTAAAACATGGGAATTTTCCTTCATGACATTTCCCAAACAACCAGACTAGTCACTTAGTGGGTTGAAGTGGGGTGGGGGACGAGCATTATGAGCTGAGAAAGAAAGGTCTCCTCCCGCCACCCCCTCACCTTCTGGTGCAAGGGCACAGCTGGTGTGTTGGCCTGTGTTCCATGCAATATGCTTTTCCTGACCTTAGGCTTTGGTCCATATGGCATTACCTCCCCAAGTAGAAAAGGAAAGCTGTTTTGTTTTATTGAAAATTTGGTTCATATATACATAGTGTTGACAAAGGCATTATAGGAGTAAGAACCATTTGTTAACTTGTAACTTAGCAAGATGCCCCTTTGGAGAAGGGAGAGAGCTTCAAGGAGCCAAGAAAGAGTCTGCTTGCTGTTTGTTCAATACTAATCCCCAAAAATCCACTGCCTGAAACCAGACAAAAGACAAATTACATGGCTGTTGAGGAGTTTATTTTTCCAGATGGCCAACCTGAAGCTATAGTTCACTGACAAATTAAGTCTCCTAATACAGAGAAATCCAGCCCAATCATGAGCTTAATAAAAAGCACAAAGTGTGCTTCTCAAACAAATTATTTGGAAATGTGGAAGGTGTTGGAGAGAGTGTATAAAACCAAGCCCTTGCCACATATTGAGTTTCATCTTTTATGTTTGGTCAGTTGGTAAGAAAACAAAGCTGTGAAAACTACTTTCCAATTGTCCCAGTGACTCCTGTTTATATTGGTCCAATTCTTCAAAGACAGCCACTTGCCTTACTACCATACTAGGGTCAAGCTGTTTCTGTTTCTGGGTTCCCAGTGAGCTGATGTTTCTTCCTTAATATTTCTCTATGGCAAGGAAATATCTATACCTATATAGATATACAGTACTCGGACATAGAAGTAATGTAGGAGAGCTATGTATTTACACATATATATTTCCCAGATGTATATGTATGTATAGAGTTATGTAGAAGATGTGTGTATATGTGTGTGTATACACATGCACCACACACACACACACGCACACACATACACCTTTCTCCTAGATAGATAGATAGATAGATAGATAGATAGATAGATAATGATACATGCTAGGGCTTTGATTGCATGGGAGCAAACAGTAGAGAGTAAGCTGGAATAATGAAAGAAAAAATCCATCGTTCATCAAGTTTAGTTAATATAACCATTGTTTCCATCAATTCAATTTTTCAAATCCAAGCTATACTGAGCAGCAGAGAGTAGAGGGATGGCAGGAAATGGTCAAGAATGAAAAGTCCAGTTGTCTTCATGATAATAAGGTTGATAGTGATAGCACTAGCTTTCACTTAATTAAATAAATGTTTATCGTATATCAAGGAGTGGGCCAAACACTTTGCATATATTTGTGCCACTGCAACACCATGATATTGTCATTTCAATTTCATAGATGAAGAAACAGGTTTAGAAAGTTGTTATTCTGCTAGTAACTGATGGTGGAATCAGGATTCAAAATCTATCAGTCCTACTCCAGGGATCTTATGCTTAACTGCTATGCTCTCATTTACTTACTCATTCATGTATTCAACAAACATTTACTGAATACCTGCTCTGTGCCACACATTATCTAAATATTGGCCATTCAGAAAAAGATGCTCCTCATTCACTGAGTTTTCCATCTCCTGAGGGAGACAGTCATAAAAAAAATAAGTGCAATGTGGTGAGGTATGTTCTAGAAAGTTGTTGTGGAACGGTGCCAAAGGCTCAAAACAAAGTGACCCCTGCTGACCCTTTGGAAGGGGAGATGGAGAGAGCTCAGAGGCAAAAAATTAACACCCAGAATGCCTATCTTTCCTCTACCTCAAAACCAAGAGAAATGTTCTAAATAGTATTTGTCTGAAAAAAAAAAAACTTATTTTCTCATTTGGTCTTCCCTAAGATTCCATTTTTAAACCCCATAAAATACCCCTATTTAAGAGGTAGGAAAATCTATCTATCTACAAAATTTGTCTTGTCTCTGTTCCAAATCCACAAACTCTCTTTCCCTTGTAGGACCTCATCCTCTATGTTTTAATACTTTCCTAAAGGATATTCTGTTCTTCAACTTAGTCCCTGTGCAGCTCAGTCTCCATTCTGCTATCAAGGTGAATTTGCTAATATGAAGAACTAACCATCCCATGTCCCTGCTAAATATCCTCCAGGGGTTCCGTGTGACCATTACTAGAGTGTACAATTTGGCTTCCCAACTTCAGCACTTTCCATGCTTTCCCTTTAGGCAGTTGATACAGCCCATTTCTAAATCTTGTAATATAGGAGAGTTTACCCTCATTTGTAAACAGGGGGACCAAGGATCAGAGCCACTGAGTGACTCACTGAAGTTCATGCCAATAGATGACAGAATGACAGCTAATACCTACTTTCTTCCCCACTAGACCGTGAGCATTTCAAGACAAAAAAACTGCATTTTTTTCATCTACATTTTACTGGTGGCACAATGCCAGACACGGAGTAGAGGAATGAATGAATGAATGAATGTCCCTGTGTTTCCAGTTCCACTACATATAAAAATTGGTTTTCAATTCTACTTTCCTTGCATCTTATTCTCAGGCTGCCTGCATTTCACTGACTTCCTCAAATGCCTATTACAAAACAAAACCAGCTTTTAGTTCTATCCCTCCCCAGGTTCCAAGTGGGAATTCCAATCCACTTCGACTCCTCTTACCCACAGGTAGAAAACCAAAGTATAGATGGTCATTCCAGGCCTTTGTCATTTAATGTTTGCAAAGGGTTGTCAAAATCTCTGAGATGTCGATATTGTGTGGGGCCAGACTGCCTCAATCCATACCTCAGATCTATCATTAAGTTGTATGACTTTTGTGTATACATGGCTAAATGTGTAGATTCTTAGTTGGAATGTATGGATGAATTAGGAAAGAGAGATGTGGCAACTCTCCTGGGTAAATATACTGTAGTGCCCACCGTAAAAGGTTTTTAGAAGAATAGATGGGTTAATGCATGTAGAATGCTCAGAACAGAAACTAGGACAGAGTAAGCATTATGTGTTTGCTGTTAGTAATACGATTTCATTTTACCTTTGCCAGTGCTGCACTAGATGGTGTAAGTATTATTTCAATTTTACTGACAGGGACATAAAGGAAAGATTAATCACGTTCCAAAGATCATTGAATTCTAATAACCAGAAACCCATTTCCATGAGGCTTTTGACCACATGGTACACAGGAATAATAAGGGTGCATGAAACAATAAAAATCTCTCTCTCTCCTGTTGGCCAGGTGAAGATGCCCCAAATAGGAACACACCAGTAGGGTCTGCAATTAGGTCCTTGTACCAGAGTTTTGCCTATAGCATTTCCACTCTATTCATTGGATCTCAGGCCCTGAGGATGAAACAAATAAAAGAGTTTTGGGGGAAAACAATTTATTTTAAAAGCAGTTGCTGTTAATCACAAAACACATTATGAATGGGTAGGCAGAGGTCACTATATTTTAGTCCTCCTCCATGACAAGTACTATTTACTAGCACTTTATACACATTGGCTTATTTAATCCTATTTTACAGATGAGAAAACTGAGAGACTATGGCGTGGTATGAGTGGGAACAGGGCTTTAAGACTTGCAAGTCTGTTCCCTAACCAGTTTTCTACCAAATATGTAATCATCAAAACAGTTCAAAGCTCATGTTTGAGTATAGAGAATTGAAAAGCATTATATGTATACTTCTCCCTTTTAATGTAAAGATTCTATAAAGTGACAGACCACTTCTCCTGTCCTGTTTGATCTACCTGCTGATACTCGTGCTGCAATAGATTATTTTTCAGGTGCCTAATACAAGGCTATAAGCTTATGCTAACTCTCAAGCTAATAAGAATGCTCCTTGCATTCTAATTGGAATGTCATTTGAACAAAGGAAGAATAGGATCCAATGTGATTTCTGCCATTACACCATCAAAGACATTGTCTCTGTTGATGAGAAAAACTGCCAACATAAACTGAATGATATATGTAGTCAGAATTATGGAGGACTGAGATATTTTTTCACCCATTACTATATCCTGAAAATCCATTTTTTCAGGAATAATTATGGAAATAGAGGGGATTTCTTAATGATTGAAGACCTTTCAGAGGCTAGATACATACAAAGGATCATCCACCCCAGTTGCTCAGTTATCTTTCAGAAATAAATGTTCCCTTCTAGAGTCATTTTGCACTGATAGATTATTCTTAGGGGATAAGGAAGATGAAAGGTCTAACAAAGAACACTTGAAGATTCTTTTGAACTGGTAGGCAAAAATGCAATATATGTCCAGAAAAATGAATGTCTGGTACTGCCAACTAACCTTCATTAGCAGAGACTCATCGCTTCAGAGTTTGAAGGTGCCTCTGAAGACAACTTATCAAATCTTTATCTATTTCCTCCTACCCACTCTATCTACTGCAAATACACCATGAATCTGTCTTCTGTACAATATTCTTTACATGAGGTTTTCCACCCTCGGCAGTCCCACTGCAATAACAACATTTGATACTTGAAGGCAATCGGTGAGTAAGAACTGGTATTTCATCTTGGACTTTTGAATAAGAAATTGGAACTAAAATGTACCCCAAGAGATTCTACTGGCAGCAATACTCATACATTTAATAGACAGACAAATGGTCTCTCAAATTGACACTGTGCCTTTTCTTTTCTCTATTTCTTATCTTCCTATCCGAACTCTACCTATCAATCATGGCTCTCTCTTAACCACCAAAAAGCTTCTATTTTTTTAATTTTTTAATGTTTATTTAATTTTGAGAGAAAAAGAGACAGAGTGTGAGCAGGGGAGGGACAGAGAGAGAGAGGAAGACACAGAATCCGAACCAGGCTCCAGGCTTTGAGTTCTCAGCACAGAGCCCAAAGTGGGGCTCGAGCTCATGAACCACGAGATCATGACCTAAGCTGAAGTTGGACACTTAACGGACTTAGCTACCCAGGAGCTCCCCGCCAAGAAGATTTTAATGATTATCCCAAACCTACTATACATCCTTTCTGAATTCCTAAATTTGAACTCCAATGTTCCACAAAAATATAGTATACTCCTCAGGTTAAAAAATTGTTTGCACTATGTTTATTAATGTCTTGTCTTTTTCTTTTATTCTGCCCTAGTAACCCTCAGTATGCGAGTAGCCTCATGCAGGGAAAAGAGAGAGTCTTCAATAAAAGCTTAAAGATGGAAATTGTGATTTGATGGAAAAAGAGAGATTCAGTAATTTAATCTAAAAATCTTCATAAAGCTCAAAATTTCCCCACACTGGGGAGCCTGGATGGTTCAGTTGGGTAAGTGTCCGATTCTTGATTTTGGCTTTGGTCATGATCTCATGCTCATGAGAACAAACTGAGGGTTGCTGCAGGGGAGTCAGGTGAGGGGATAGCTAAATGGGTGATGGGCATTGAGGAGGGCATTTGTTGAGATGAGCGCTAGGTGTTACATGTAAGTGATAAACCACTAAATTTTATTCCTGAAACCATTATTGCACTATATATTAACTAACTTGGATTTAAATTAAAAAAAAAAATAAGTTAGAAAAAGATGAGAAAATTAAATCAAATGAAAGTAGAAAGAAAGGAGTAATAAACACAAAGAATTCACAAAACAGGAAAAAATTACAACAGAGGACCAACCAAGGTAAAACTTGGTTCTTTGAATAAACAACATTTACAATCCATGAGCATCAAATGCTTTTCCATTTCTTTGTGTCCTCTTCAATTTCTTTCATAAGTGTTCTACAGTTTTCAGAGTACAGATTTTTTACATCTTTAGTTAGGTTTATTCCTAGGTATAATGTCAAGTGAAATAAGTCAATCAGAGAAAGACAAATACCATATGATTTCATTCATACATGGAATTTAAGAAATGAAACAGATGAACATATGGGAAGGGGGGAAGAGCAGAGAGCGAAACAGACCACAAGAGACTCTTAACAATAGAGAACAAACTGAGGGTTGATGGAGGGAAGGGGATGGGAGATGGGCTACATGAGTACTAAGGAGGGCATGTGTTGTGATGAGCTCTGGGTATTGAATGTAAGTGATGAATCACTGAATTCTACTCCTGAAACTAATACTGCACTGTATGTTAACTAAAATTTAAATTATAAAAGCTTACAAACCTCAAAAAATGTTAAATTAAATTTAAAAACTAAATTAAATAAATAAATAAAAGATTCTCTCTCCCTCTCTCTGTCACTTTCCCATTCACTTGTGTTCTCTCTCTCTCAAAAATAATGATGATAATAATAATAATGATAATAATCCCAACCCATGAACCATTTCTTTGGCATGTCTCATTAAAGGTATTTAAAACCAAACATTGTCATAATTAAGTAGAGAGCCACATATTATGCTCAATCATTAAGCCATCAGTAGGGGTGAATTTGTCGACTCACTACTCACTGATCAACAAAGCCCTAGGTAACTGAAACCCAGAAGTAACAATTACAATAGCTAAAAGCTAATAATGCATTTGAGTGCATTCCAGGAACAATTCTGGTTGCTTCACATGTATTCATTCATTTAATTTTTACCACAACACTATGAGATGGGTTCAGTAAATAAACATTTTATAAAAAACTAAGGCACACGGACGTTAAATAACTTGGACAGATTTACACAGCTTGTAAATAAGGGGGTCAGAATTTGGTTGCAGATAGTCTGATCCTAAAACCCATGCTTTTAGCTACTACCTTTTACTGCCAATTAAGTTTGGAGAAAAGAAGAGGTATCAAAGTCCTGGACTCTTGAGTTCTTCACCAAGAAGGAGAGACTTGAGTAATACCATGAGTGGTTAGAAGGCAGCATAAAATCCTTATGCGGATAGCCAGTAAGGTCTGCTGTTTGCTTTATAACTGGTACTGAACAATTCTGACTGGTTTCATTCACCCACCCAACCAACAAATACTTAACTGAGGATTCATCATGTCCCAGGTGCTGCGCTAGATAATAAGTCATAAAAATGAATAAAGCCTGGTTCTTTTTCTCAAGGAGTTCATGCTTACAATGTAGCAAATATTTAAAAAATAAAACTTATAATAAAAGAAATGCACTAAAGTCAGATCTGTCAATTGGTTCTTCTGTCTGAGGGGATCAGGAAAAGAATCTACCTGGAGGTAATATTTTACAAGAGCTTTGAAGGATGAGTCCAAATTCTCTAAATGAAGGTGAGAAAAGTCAAGGCAGCAATAATAAAAGGCAAATATGAGGCCTAAAAGATAAGAAATTACAAAGTATCTTCAGAAAAATACAATGTAAGTAAGGTCCACAGAAGAGCACTGTGGTTGATGATCACAAGAAGGCAGGCTCAGCCCCCATTCAGGAGCTTGGTGTCCAATCAGATTTGGACCTGATCTATGTGCAGTGGAAAGTCACCAGGGTTGATAATCAAGGAAATGAATTTTGTATTTCAGAAAGGCTATTCTAGAAGCAGTGTTGACTATAGAATTGAGAGAGGAAGGCTGGCAAAATGGCCATTGCATTCAGACAAGACAATGAACTAGGTCAGGGAAAGTGGGAGCAGAAAAGACCAGGAGCTGATATGACAAACTTTTGAATTAAAATTAAAATTGGATGGCAAACCAGGAGTGGCTTAGGAATAGGAAGTAATCTGATTAGATTTCTAGAATTTATGACCAGGTTGAATGATAACAGTAAGCACTGACCCATGAGATGCAGTTTGAGCAAGCCAGGAAAAGGAAAATGAATCATAATTATACCCAATTATTATGATAGCTTTTTCTGTTATTCCAGATATAGATTCAAATTGCTATCTCCATTTTTTCAAAGAAAAAAAACTATTTATTTAATTTTAGGTCTGCTAAATATGGCAATGTCAAAATAATGTATTTTTATGTTTTAAACATGATAATGATTTATTTTGCATTTAATGTTGCATATTTTTTCATTTAAGAATTTATTTCTTCCAGCTTTATTGAGGTATACTTGACAAATAAAAATTGTATATTTTTAAGGTATACAATGTGAAGTTTTGCTATATGTAAACACTGTGAAAGGATTACAACAATCAAGCTAATTAACACATCTATCACTTCACTTGGTTAGGCCTTTTTTGGTGTATGGCAAGACATTTAAGATAACTCTCTTAGGGGAACACTACCGAACTCATTTTACAAGGCTAGCATAACCCTAATAGCAAAGTTAAAGACACTACAAGAAAAGAAAACTACAGGCCAATATCCTTGATGAATATAGGTGCAAAAGTTCTCAATAAAATACTAGAAAAGTGAATTAAGTAGCACATTAAAAGATCACACGGTATGTTCGAGTCAGTTTCACCTTTGGGATTTAATTCAGTCACAAATCAATAAATGTGACACATCGCTTTATTGGAATGAAAGATGAAAAACATTTGATCATCTTAATAGATGCAGAAAAAGCATTCAACATCCTTTCATGATAAAAACCCTCAACAGAGTATGGAGGGAACACACCTTATTGGGGGGAAAATTTCCTTGACATTGATCTTGGCAACAACTTCTTTGGATATGACACCAAAAACACAAAAGAACACAAAAGCAAAAATAAACAAGTGGGATTGCTTTGAACTAAAAAGCTTCTACACAACAAACAAACAAACAAAACCAACAACAAAAAAAACAATCAACAAAATGAAAAGGCAACCTATGGCAATCCTAACGAATGGAAAAAAATATATGCAAATCATAGATCTGATAAGGGGTTAATATAAAAATATATAATGAATTCATGTAATGCAATATCTAACTTCTTAAAATTGAAATTCAGATCATTGACCATAAAAAGTATGTTGACTAATTTAATAATAAAGTCCCATATGATTACAACTACATAGCCTTCTAGAAACACCAACACCAAGTTGTTCAGAACAGGATCCAACTATTGCATAAATGAACCATATCTAAGAGACTGGGTGAATTCTATCTTCCCAGGTATTTATGCATACTTGCATAAATAATGCATAAGAGGACAACCATTGAAATCTTACCCAACTCTCTTTAAATAAACCAGCTATGCAAACTTTCAGCTATCTACTTACAAAAATTGTTTTGACAGGGGAGCCTGGGTGGTTCAGTTGGTTAAGCATCTGACACTTGGTTTCAGCTCAGGTCATAATCTCACAGTTCCTGAGTTTGAGACCTGCATGGGGCTCTGCTGTGACAGCGTGGAGCCTTCTTGGGATTCTCTGTCTCCCTCTCTCCCTTTGCCCCTCCCCCACTCACTTTCTATCTCTCTCAAAGAAATAAACTTGAAAAATTGTTTTGACAACTTTAATCATATACACACATGCACACACACATACACACATTTAAAACAACTCATTGAAGGAAAAGTCTTTCCTTAAAGTTTAAAATTTTTTTGTTATTTATTGTAGTGGTTACATTAATGTTCTATCCCATTATTCCTGGTGTTTATCAAATGCTAAGATACCCAATCTTTGCCATCAGTGGTAGAGAAGAACTGAATGTCATAATCATGTCAATAAAGAAAGCAACCCCCTTTTTTTTGAGAAAATTTCTGCACTTCCAATCTAAGAGCTATAACATTTATGAGAACATTATTTCCTTAGCGAATTATGCTCAACAGAGTTGGCCCAGGGATCTGTGAAATTACCAACCATCATACCATTCTCTATAAAGCTTAAAAATACATTGTCTCACAATGAAACCTTGGAACTTTACTTCCAAGAATTTGGAAACTTGCCTTTTTCTATCAGACAACTATGATGGAATAAGTAAATGACTGAAGAACAAAAGGAGGAATGAAAGAGTCATCTTCATTGCAAACAGTAAAAATAATCCTAAAAAGCAAGGTTAAGCAAATGATTATGGTTCTTTTGTCTTGTTTCTAAAGATGTAACACTTTTGGAATCTTCCCAGGATTTTCCGTCTTCTTTTCTCTCACAAAACAAAAACAAACACAAACAAGCCACCTATAATCTATGCTTTAATTTTCAGGGAGTCTGAGAGCAGAGAATGAATAATTATTTTACATAGATATTTCACTGTGAAAGACAACATTTTGATGTATTTATTCAAATTGAATGTGTTTTCTGAAAACAGCATTATTATCTCCTGATGTTAATATCTTACGATGTATTTAATTGCAGTAACACAGTAGCATTCATGATCATTTGACAGCTGGCCAACAGAAATTCTTGGTTTCTCAAAGAATATTGTGTGCTCCGATAATCTTTATACTGAATTGTTCATCTGATTAAAAATGAAAATATATACCTGTATCTTTTTGTGAGTTTCCTGTTGCTTTTTCTTATCTAGAGAAACTGTCCTGAGTTAACCAATAAATTGGCAACCCCACTAGCTCAGAAATACTCCCCTGGGGCGATTTGCGTTAAATTAGCATTGCTGGTAAATGCTTTCAAGAAGACTATACAATTATGGCCAGATGAACACATTCCTCATACAATTTCAGGATTCATATTAGTCTCCTAACAACCTAGAAACCAAGATTATAATTACGGACTGCCATTTCCCTCCATTGTCCAGGTAACTGGCCCTCAATATCTGACCAATTTGAAACCTGGGAATCTTGGGAGAAAGCATCAGGTCTGCTGTTGGGAGATTGAATTCAAGTGCAGCCCTACTCCCTGAACACTCATATTCTTCTTTCCTCTTTGTGCTATTTGTTCGTCTCTATTGTGCAGAGCTATCGTTTTGTGCACACATTCTGTGTTAGATTTTCTACCCGATTGAGCTTGAAAAACCAAAGCTTAAGTACTAAATGTTTCCCTAAGGCCTGAATGGACTTAAAAGGACATAGGTGCAAAAAGAAAAGAAAGGAAAATAGGGGGAGAAAACACGGCTTGTTAAGTTGTTGCAATAATCTCATGCTGAGAATAAAAACCTTCAGAGTTAAGAGAATGAAAAACACGCTTCTAAATAGATTGCTTGCTTTTGTTGCACAGGTGGCAAGGCCTGGAAATATAAGATACAGGGAACAGCAGGGCAGCCTGCTAGCATTTCATTAAGCTTAGAGAATAGTAGAATGGTGGAGTGGTTTCTTCCCGCTTCACAAGGGACACAGGCTTCTTGACAACTTGGACTTCAGGGTGCTAGTTTGCTGGTGTTTTCTATCAGGAACTACTCTGAGGAAAGAGTACCTCTCCCTACACTTTGCAGAGATTTACATCCTCTTCCTTTTTTAAAATAAAGCCTTTCACATGGAGCATGGATTTGTGATCATCATTGTTTTGGATTTTCCATCGTTTAGTTACTCTCATGCCTTTAATATTAAGTCAGTACCATCTGTTAGATAACACAACTTTAGAGGATATGCTGTCTCTGAATACTACTACTTACAGTTACACAAGGGTGATTGCCATGACTTTGGGCCATCCCTTTGATTTAGAAACTACATCACCCCTCTCAATAAAAGAATAATAACTGAAAAGCTTCTTCACATCAAAGAAAACAATCAATGGAATGCAAAGGCAACCTATGGAATGGGGGGAAATATTTGCAAACCATATATCTGACAGAGTTAATTTCCAAAATATATAAGGAACATCTACAATTAAATAGCAAAAAAAAAAAACAAAAACAAAAAAAAAACAAAAACAAAACCCCAAGCCAAACAACAAGAAAACAAAACACTTAAAAAATAGGCAAAGAATTTGAATAGACATTTCTTCAAAGAAGACATACGAATGGCCAACAAGTATATAAAGAGGTGCTCAACATCATTAATTACCAGGGACATACGAATCAAACCTACAATGAGATATTTGTTGTATATATTTGTTCTTGCTACATAGCTTTCTAAGGTTAGGTCAGGGAAATGAGTCTTTGCAACAAATGATTCTTCTGAGAATCAGACCTGATGCCCAGCCACTTCCGGGCATTCTCCTTAGCAGGGCCATGATCCACTGCCTCTGGCTCCAATCAGCTCTATACATAATAAAGGTAGCTCTCAGTGGTTGCAGTATAGGACCTAGAGGTACTGACCAAAGTTGTTCACATTTTTCCTGGGAGCTTATCAGCGGACTTTTCTATGGATCACAGGGGACCAGCGTAAATCATATCTTCCCCATAGCCCCACAGAGATAAGAAAATGAAAACTAAGAGAGATCTTGAGATGACTCATTATTAATATTCAAAGTAAACATTCAAATTTCAAATTATGACCCGAGAATCATGGCAGAGTTTAGAGAAAGCCCTTAACCAACTTAAGTAATGACATTCTTTCCCAAATTTCCAGCTAGGCACATTTTACTTACCTTGTTGGGATAAGTACATAGGTATTAGATGGTTTAGTGATTTCATAGCCAAATCAATGATTATGATAACTAAAGATGAGAGGAACTATTTAAGAAAGATGGCTTCTCGGGGAGCCTGATGGCTCAGTTAGTTAAGCATCTGACTTTGGCTTAGGTCATGATCTCATGGCTCTTGAGTTCAAGTCCTGCATTGGGCTCTGTGCTGACAGCTCAGAGCCTGCAGCCTGCTTCAGATTATGTGTCTCCCTCTCTCTCTGCCCTCCCCCCACTTGCACTCTGTCTCTGTCTCTCTCTCAAAAATAAACATTAAGAAAGAAAGAAAGAAAGAAAGAAAGAAAGAAAGAAAGAAAGAAAGAAAGAAAGAAGGAAAGAAAGAAAGAAAGAAAGAAAGAAAGAAAGAAAGAAAGAAAGAGAAAGAAAGAAAGAAAAAGAAAAGAAAGAAAGAAGTCTCTTTTAGAAGGGCTAAACCACACATTCTATATGAAGAAACATTAGATCTATTTTCTAGTCTTTTTGAAAGCTCTTAATAGCTTCAGATTTTAAAAAAGAAAGCTCCCGCATTTGTAACCAGTGAGCACCACCTTCTGTAAAACTACTACAAATGTACGTTGTTGGGAAATGTAAGAAAAATTGTATGCCTACTTTCTCATTTGTGTATCTTTGAAATATATATGGAACATAAAAATCAATTTGGGAAATAATGTTTCCCAATTTGTTTTGTGACACGGATCTGATGATATTTGCTCATTCTGATCTGTGAGACCAAGAAAGTACTTTCTCTACCTCCACTGCCTTTTCCACTTTTTTCAGCCTTGTTATCCTTATGCTGAAGTGTTTCTTTCCCCCTGATTCTGCCTTCAAGTCTCTTCTTTTCTACAAAAATAGTGGGGGTTTTTGTTGCTGTTGTTGATCTCATGTATTCCTCTGGTTTCAACTAGCACTTCAAGCTTTATAAGTACACATTTCGATGTTTCACACCTAGCCTTCCTGCTAAGTTCTTTTTTCGTAAAACCACCTGCTTATCAAACTTCCTAGCCTACTAATGCCAGATGTATCGCAAATCAAGCATGTCCTAAAAACTAAACTGACCATCTTATCTCTCCTTCCCCAAATGCAATTCTCTTCTTATATTCTATATTCTTTTCCACTTTTCAAGCTAGAGACTTTAAGGCCACCCTGATTTGTTCTTAACTCTTAATTATGCATCCATTTAGGAATGAGTTTCTTCTAAATCTATAACTGAAATATCATTGGAATACATCTCTTTTTCTAGTTCCCTACTCCTATTTATATCCAAGCTCATCAACTCTCTCACAAACTATCACAAGAGCTTCTCCCCATTTCTGCTATTTGCAATGCCACTTACTTCTCGTCAATTGTTCGCATAGCTGCCCAATTGATCTTTCTAAATACAGAAATGATTAGGTCAATTCAATGATTAGGTAGGAGATTGAAAAATTAAAAGTACAATATAAAATGCTCCTCACCATCTGCCTCAAGGTGCCCATTCTACACTCATCTCCCGATTCCCCTGATTTTTACCTTATATTCCCTTGTCCCGGTTGGTTTACCTATGTTACCAAATTGGGCATTTACTAAGTCATTGATGGTAGTAGTGTATCTGTAGATGTGGTGGATTAAGAAGGGATACAACATTTCTGAGAGTCCACTTCCCCTCTCCTTGAATTATGGCACACAGCAAAAGGGATGCTTTTTCGAGGCCCAGGATTTAAGAGACCTCCACTTCCTGTCTCTTGGAACACATGCTCTTAAAACCCAGCTGCCATGCTGTGAGAACCCCAGGCGGTTTTACTGAAAGGACTTCAGCTAGCAGCCCTGATTGATCTACCACCCAACAAACAGCCAACAAATTGTCCAGCCACCCAACTGAAGCCACACTGAGTAGAAATAAGCTACCCCTGTCAAGCCCTGCTCAAATTGCAGATTCATGAGCAAAATCAAGGATTATTGTTGTTCGGAACTGAGTTTTGGGGTGTTTTGTTACGTGGCAATATCTGAAACAGTACCAAATGCATTTCCATCTTTCTCTGCCTAATTAATTTTTCTCATTCTTAAAGATACAACTCAAATATTATCTCATTTAAGAGTATGAAGCCTTCCCCAACCTGCCGAGGCAAAATCAATTACTTTCTGTTGTTCTCCAGCCCTTAGTATATCCTCTTGCAGTGATTAATGTCCACCTCCCAAAAAGTGTTGTAAATTTTTTTTAAGTAGGATCTGTGAGTGTTAATCTCTGTAAACTAGTAACTAAAACAACTGAGTTATTTGAACATTTGTGGTAATTCCTATACTGTGCTAACTTCTTTTAATTTTATTTTAGTTCAACAAGCACTTATTGAACACTGCATGCCTGGAAATATGTTATTTGATAAGGATGCATTGTGAATAGTCTGTAGATTCCTGCCCTTGATAAGCAAATGTGCCACAGAGTTATCTCAAATCACCTTCGCTGTGCTAGATGGCACAGATTTCTGGGATCTCAACTAAGTGCATGCTTAAGGGCTCAAATAGTTTCAGAGATCTTATTGGAGGAAAATACTTGTCTTTCTGCTGGCCTCCATGATTTCCAGGAAAAACAGGTGGTCATTGGCCAAATATCTGGCAAAAAAAAAACAACAAGAAAACTCTAACTGGATGCTTAAAAGTTCCACAAGAAAATTAAAAGTCTTCTTCCTAAATGTCTAGTATCTAAAGTCTTCAATAAACAACACAAAATATTTAAGACCCAAGGCTCTTATCTCCAAAATAAGCCATGAATAGCCTATGACCCAAAATATTCCAAAGGCTCATTTCATACATGTGATATTTGAGAAAGTGTAATAGAGATGTTAAACTTTTGTTGTTCTCAATTCTCTCTGGTCTGGGTTAAGTGTGTGGTCCTGAAAGCACTGTTCAAGGGATAACATGCATCAATTAAGATTTAATATCATGTCCCTATGTTTATATAAAAAAAAATAAAAATACAATTATTTGAATTGAGTCAGACTTTTATAAAATCAGTTTGCATCATTTTATTTGTATAGACTGTTAGCTCTTTCTGGTATTGAAACTGTGTCCTATTTGTAAACTTCAATACCTAGCATAGCATCTGATCATATAGTAGCTGCTCAATAAAAGAAGAAAAATAAATTAATTGGACTTTGGACTAGTAAATATATAAGGAGTAGTAACTTTACCGTCAGTTCAGTGTCAGTAAAAATGCTATCCCTGCTCAGAAAATGTGTGTTTCCTCTCCTCTGACAAATAGAACTACATATGCCAACAGTTTTCATTTTTGTCTTAGCTGTCAGGAAACTCTAGACTAAATTTTGTGCCTTACTATAACTTTTGCCAGCATATCAAAAGCACAGCATTATAAGCAAATTGCAGTGCGTTCTTATTCATGTATCAAAACATGCAAAAGCAAACATTGTTAGCCTGGCTCTAGTTGCCAAATGTATTTAAATGTAACAAAATTGCATTTCACCTAAAATAACCTATAATTCCCAGTGACATTCTTCCCTCTCCCTTTTCCATAAACTCGGGCTTATCAATGAGATTTTATCATTTGTATATTCCAATTTAATCTGTCTTTAGAAATAGAATCCAGAACAGAACTAAGAACTAAGAACTCTAAAAGCCAATGTACTAAATATTTCTAGGTAGAGGGGCGCCTGGGTGGCTCAGTCGGTTAACCATCCAACTTCGGGTCAGGTCATGGTCTCATGGTTTGTGAGTTCGAGCCCAGCGTCAGGCTCTGTGCTGACAGCTTGGAGCCTGGAGCCTGCTTCAGATTCTGTGTTTCCCTCTCTCTCTGCCCCTCCCCTGCTGCCGCTGGCTCACTCTCTCTCTCCTTCTCTCTCTTTCTTCCTCTCAAAAATAAACATTATTTTCTTAATATTTCTAGGAAAAGAGTATTAATTGAAAATGTATAAATCTTTTTTGAGGACCAGATGGACTATAGGAACAAAGTTGCATATGTGCACATCTTACCTATGTTCCACATCAGAGGGGACATGGGATGAGTTGTAACAGAGTCGGATCCTCAAGACACTTTAAAAACTTGATACCAGTAGTTTCTTATGTGGTACTGGGATGCTGTTTTCCCAAGGAGAAAGACCCATTCCAACGGAAGCAAGTAAGATCATGGTCTCCAAGAGGCAGACAGATGGTAGTGCTGGTCTTCACAACATTAATCTCACAAAAGCGTAAGGCTCAAAAATAATTCTGATGTTAGCAGCTGTATATAATTCAGTACTTGTGGTGGCTCACCGATAAGGAATGATAATCTCTCCTCCCTTATAAAAGGGATAAATCTGAGTTTGTTTGCACAGACTAAGGTTACAGAGAAGGCCTGAAGTATAGAGGGCTCATAAGCTTATTTGGTTACAGATATGATCTTTAACTTTCCCTAGCCTGAGAAGCCAAAAATAAACATTTCATAACTTTTAATGTGTGGTTAGCAAATAGAGCTGGCCCACGGTCGTGTCCCCGTAGCCCGGAGTCCTGGACAGAGTCAGCTTTAGCTGGATGCCTGTGGCTGCCTGCTTAGAGCCTTCCCCTGTAGTTTCAAAAGAACAGGGTCTTTTTTATCCGCTTAGCTCAGTTGCTATAAACACTTGCTGTATGTTAAATGACTTCTCAGGTCCATCCAATCCGATTTACACATCATTAGTCTGTGTAGGATGAAATGGATGCCTTTGGATATTTAGTTTTGTTAAATACTGAGCCCTTTGTAAGTGAAAAGCCCTTCATATAAAATATTACATCAGGCTTGGCTAACATTCCTGTTTCATGAATCACTGGTACCTCCAAGTTGTCCTTGAGATTTCAAATTCACTGTATATGCTTCCAGACACGTACAGTACTTCTTTTTTTTTTTGTTTATTTATTTATGTTTTGATTTGGATGCCAACTCTGCTCTGAAAGAGCAAAATTTAGCATCAGAGCAAAAGCCCCTCATGTACATCAAAAGGGAAAAGAAAAGCAGCATTAAAGACTCAGAGGAAAACACTAGTCTAAATGCCAGAAAAATTCATCATAGATCCGTACTTTGCCCTGACTTACCACCCTATTATTCAGGGACCATCGGTCACCTTTTCTATTTCTCATGGGTGATGGCCATATTAATACCTGTTATAAGCCTCTCCTTACATTCATTCAAGTTTGAGTAAAAAAAAAAAACCAAAACACTAATAAATAAGCAAAAAGCTTAGTATTTCATATGTACTTGTAAATCTTTCATTTTGATTTCGACAGAGCTCCTGCCCTAATTGCTTATAATTACAGATAGGACAGATGAACACTTTTAAAAACTACATTCTAATTAGAACAACCAACCACTGCTTTGAAAGCTGCTACTATGATGTTATCACAATGAGGCAACTGTGATGCTTCATTGCCTTTTCTGTGATGCTGCAGCTGTGGGATCTACCTTCACTGAGATGTCACGGAGGTAATGAATTGTCCCTGCGGCAGCCACACAACGGAGAAAAGCTTGACAGTGCAAACTGCATCACTGTCATTTCTTGGGAACACCCCAGTACCCTTCTTCTCATGGAGTTTGCGGGGTGCTATTAGACTATAGCCATCAGGCCAAGCACATCTGGAATACTAACCAAATTTCGGTTCCTATCATTCTGCCAGCAATGTTGCTCGTAACAGATTTTACCTGGGAAAATGCTGGTACCAAATGCCGTGAATGCTTTCAAATGATGGTCTATTTTGCACCAATAACATTTCTACAGCCCTTGGGTCAGAATTATTCTTTATAAGGTTGGGTTTTTGTTAAGATTAAAGAAAAAGGAGGTTCTTTGATATTTCTTAAATGTGTTTTATGGTAAGAGTTTAAGATTCGTGTGTGCCTAATATTATTAAACTCCAAAATAGCCCCACAAAAGAGGGTTTCATCATCTTTCCTTTACCAATACAGAAACTGAATTTTACAGGGGCCTTGTTAATTTCTTTCTGCCAGAAAATATTTTAAATAAATTACTGAAAAGGTGACAAGAGGGGTAACCACCATTCTATTGAAAATTACCAAAACTGTGGCAGAATGTTTTTTATCCAAAACATTGCTGAGAAACTAGAAATGGGAGAAATTCCTGCATGATAGAAAGTCAGTGGGATTATGTCTCAGAAAAACAACACCAGAGAAAAGCACAATGTTTAAAACCCATAGAGGTGAGAAGTGTTGCAGAGCTAGGAACAGTTGGAAGATCTTCAGAGCCAGAATCAATAGACACAGAACATCGCATTTGGCCCTGGATAAGGCTGCAGGTGAGTTTTTGGAGAACCACAGGGAGCAATGGCATTTGCACCCTGGTTAAAGCCAGGATTATGGGCACTGAGATGAAAGAGGCAGGACATTGCCCCAGGTAGACCCAGAAGATGGCTAGTGGTAAACCAGCAGCGTGTTTCATAACTTGCCCATAATCTGGAAGTAATCTAAATAGAAATATCATCCATAGACAAGTAAAGGGAGAATTCCAAACACAGGGATCACTGCAATACTAAGAATCACTTAGTTCAACATTGAAGAGATGACAATTTTCCATAAAATAATGATAAATTCAATACAATCCCAGTCAAATTCATAATAGGACTTTTATACGGAACTAGACAAGGCAATCTGGGAGGGACAGTTGGAATGGCTTGCCATAACAAACATCAAAACAAACTATGAAGCTATGAACATGCAAGCAGTTTCTTAGCACAGGAATAGACAAGGAGATCAATGGAAAAACTGGAGGGTCCAGAAGAAGAGGCAAATGTGCATGTGTGCACATGCACATTTGTGTGTGTACTAATATATGAGAGAAAATGACAATTGAACAGAAAAAAGGTTGGGTTATTTAAAAAGTGCAACTAGCCCTTTAAGATTAAATTAGAACCCTACTGAGCGCCATATATAAAATAAATTACAGAATGATTAAAGTGCTAATATAAATAGCATTTTTAAAAATTTTAAATAGAATAGTGTTTTTTTAAAAATGTTTTAATGTTTATTTATTTTTGAGAGAGAGAGAGACAGAACAAGAGCAGAGAAAGGGCAGAGAGAGAAGGAGACACAGAATCTGAAGCAGGCTCCAAGCTCTGAGCTGTCAGCACTGATACCGACGCGGGGCTCAAACTCATGAACCGCGAGATCATAACCTGAGACGAAGTCGGACGCTTAACCGACGGAGCCACCCAGGTGCCCCAGAGTAGTATTTTTTTAATCTTGAGGAATGAGAAAGGGCCTCCCACAAACTAAAGAAAATAATTAACAGAGAAACTATATAATAATCTTCACATTTCTTTTTGGCAAAGATCATAACAACAATATCAATAATAAAAGACAATACTGAGAATACTTGCAGAATATTTGCAAAATATTTGCAAAAATGTTTAAGAGATAAGGAATAATGACCGTTGTATAGCAAGATCTCCCACATTGTTAAGAAAAGAGGCAACAGTAAGAAATTAGATAAAAGATGGAAGAAAAGAATTCACAGAAGGACAAACTGTATACTACATATAGGTAAAATTATGCCAAACCTTAGTAGCAATCAGGGAAATTGAAACCGAAACAATATCACTATAGTCTTTACTCCTCAAGTTGCATAAACTCTGGAAGGTTGCTAATATTTATTTGGGGGTGGGTATGAAGAAATGGGTACTTTGATACATAACCCGTTGGTGCGAGTTTGAAGTCACAAACCATTTTCAGAGGGTATTTTTGTCAATATCTATTAAAACTTAACATTTCTGGAAGCCCCATGCATGAATTTCCTTGTATATATTTAGCCTATAGGAATTCATATGCACTCAAAGGTTCACGTATAAGAAAGTTCATTGTTGTATTCTTCTAAAGCAAATAAATCAAAGCAATCAAATTGCTGTCCGGATTTGTAAACAGGCCATGGCATGTCAGTTTTATGGAATACATTGCACTTATAAATAATGACATATATCTATATAGGCTGACACTAAAGAGTCACCAAGATAAACTCTTAAAACAATAATCCATCTCATAATGTGTAAATGTTTGTGATAAGATCTCACTTAAATTTTAAAAATGGAGGCATGTGAGTGTACATCTGTATAAAAAGCAGTGTGTGTGTGTGTAAATGCAAGAGACAGTGGATTATTCTAAATTATGTTTTTTATGATGGTAAATGGCTGGATTTGAGAAGGGAAATACCCCTTATAAGGCATATAGCAAATTTTTAAGTATCATCTCTCTGTGTGTGATTATAAGCGAAGGTACATAAACTTTGTCCTAAAAGCCTAAGTTAGCCTTTGAAAATCAGCTAATAAAAATGTCCTGATTTTATAGGCTTCACCTAGCAGAAAAATTTTCCTCCCTATTCCTCATGGAAATTTCATAAAAAGAAATTATAACATTTTTGCCTAGATTTCATCTAGGTGATCAATAATTTTGTTTAAAACCTAACATTGGTGGTTTAACAAGTAATTCAATTATGTGGAATCACTTTTTATTTTTTACTTTCAAACCAAGAGAGCAAAATAGTTAAATAAAAATGAAAACACTGGTGTGGAAGAAAATAAAGACTTTAAAAACAGCCATGGAAATACCTCTTTTTCAGTTTTACCACAGCTTTTTACTAGACTTTAAATCATTTTAGCACTCATTCCACGGATAAAATTTCTAATTTTGCTTCAGTTACTTGGATATTTGAGACCAAGTGAATTTGAAGTATGAATAACAAAAATAATTACTGTAGACTTTATATTTTGGCTGAGAAAACCATCATGTTCATATTTGGCAAGACTTCCCAACATAATCTAATCTACAGCTAGCTGATGCATTTGACACTTTTCTGTAGACATAATTTATTCACCGGTGTTATAAAATCACAGTAAAAGGGAGATAGTCTTACAGTTTTCTTTAAAAAATTAAAGATGGAGTAATCTCTTTATTTTGTTGTAAGTCTTCAGAACTAAAAGTAATTGAAAATAAGCTCTTCGATGATTTCAGTATCAGTACTCAATTGCTAAATAAGAACTGGGAACAAACAACAGAGAATGTATTTCTCTTCCATTATAAAATCTCTTCAACAGAAAGATTTTTCTTTAATTCTAACCACAAGCCATAAAATCCTCTTTTTGTTTGTGGGTAGTAGGTCTAAGGATCTCCACAATGCTCATAAAACGTCTGGAATTAGAAAATATGTGCGAGCTTACACAGAATTTGTCAAATTATTTCTCTTCTTGCATTTAGATTTTTGAGTTCCTTGTAAGGGATAAAATTCATCTCAACACTGCTCACTGAATATTGGTCATTGGAAGCTGCAACGAATAGGCCAGAGGCAAGAATAGGTTTGTGAGTGGAAGGTAGAAGTGGCAAGATTTTTTTCAGTTAAATTAAAGGTGCACTTTGGAGTTTGGAGTGAGGCTAACTGATCTTTGAAAAGATATGGACAAATTTCACTGCATTTAGACTATATAGTTTAGAACTATCAGTCTGAAATGTTAATGGTTGTTTTGCAAGAATATATGTTACATGTGATTTTTTTTAATGGTCAGGGAATTGTATTCAATGATAATTTAGACTGAAATGCACATATTATTTTCCTTTATAGGTCTCTCTCCCCTATTAGATGGAGTTCCAACAGAATAGGGTTAGGATTTTAAACTTTTTAATGTTTTTTTTTAATTTATTTTCGAAGGAAAGAAAGACAGAGCCTGAATGGGGGAGGGGCAGAGAGCGATAGAGACACAGAATCCCAAGCAGGCTCCAAACTCAGCTATCAGCACAGAGCTCGACATCGGGTTCAAACTCGTGAACTGTGAGATCATGACCTGAGCTGAAGTCAGAGGCTTGACCAACTGAACCACCCAAGTACCCCAAGTAGTATATTAGAATTTTCTGAATCCTCAAGTCTTAGTACACCGACTGCTAAATAAAAGGCTGGTAAAATTAATACATTACTATATCAATCAATCAACCATAAATCAATTAGAAAGTAACTCAATATACCCTTTCCAAATTCTGAACAATTTTTCTGGTTTTACACAAATTGGTAGATAAACCAATACTTATTAAGGTCCATCTATTTATGTAGTCATATGCTTCACTAAATATTAGAGAGTATTTCTAAAATGTGAACAATGGTGCATATTCTTAAGAAGCTACAATCTAGTCAAGTGAAAAGAAAAGATAACACTATGAAACAACAGCACAAGAGAGTGACAAATGATACCGCTTGTTTCTCTGTGGGAAATCTAGACTTGTAAATATTTCAAGCTTTAATCCACAACAGAGTATGGCATTAGATAGATACATAAAAGAATGGATAAATCAATACAACAAATGATTGATAGATCAATAGATAGATAGAGACGGACAGAAAACAGCTAGATAACCAGTGTGTCTAGCATGTTTTACTTGCTCAAACATCTGTGGGCTCACTGGAAGTCAGCTGATCTGGGCTGGGTGTGGTTGGGGCAGCATGCCAAGTTACTGATGGCTAGGCTAGAGCTGGCATACTGTCACTCCTCCCTTATTCTATTAACCAAAGCACATCACACGGAGGAACCTAAGTCACAGACCAGAGAAATAGGTTCTTAGGAAGAACCATAATCATATACAAAGTACTTATGTACAGGGAAGGAAAGGTAAAGGTCAAGGTTTGGGACAAATATGCAATGTACTACAAGAAATAGAAAATGTAAATATTGAAACAGAGTATACATATACTACCAATTAGATATGGAAGTGGTCTAGCTAGCACGTAGAGTTTTCATGGCATTTGTAAAGATGTTCTCTACATCATCCTAGTTTCTGTTGGTGTTCAAATGTCATGTATGACATTTAATGTTGATTGTCTTCTGGGGTTTTAAGTTTATCTATTTATTTTAGAGAGGGAGAGAGAGAGAGAGAGAGAGAGAGAGAGAGAGAGAGAGAGAGAGAAAGTGCATAAGTGGGGAAGAGGCAGAGAGAAAGGGAGAGAGAGAGAAAATCCCAAGCAGGTTCCGCACTGTCAGTGCAGAGCCTGATGCAGGGCCATCTCACAAATGGTGAGATCACGACCTGAGCTGAAAACAAGAGTCAGACTCTCAACCGACTGAGCCACCCAGATGCCCCAGTTGTCTTTTTGTTTTATGCTTAAGTATGAAGAAATTTATACAGAGCATTCTTATTCTAGTGTTCAACTACAAATGGATTAACCCATTTTTGTCAATTTGTATCTTAAATCATAGAAATAAAACTGATCCCCAATACTTCTGTTCTTCATGTGATTATAATTTACTATATATTTAAAAAGTATATTTAATTATACATACTTTATATAAGAATTATATATATAAGACTATATATTTAAGGAGTATATAATATATATAAGGATATATATTTAAGGATTAACTGTAAATATCAATCATCTTCTTGGAGAAAAAAAAGGTTTTTGTTCTCATGATGATGAGACTCACTTTCTTCAACAGTGTGATTGGGTCTGTAAGATGAGGAAGGCCCAGAGCCACTGAACTCAATGCCCTCACAGAGCCCTGCAAAGCTCCTTGGTGTTCACTTTTTAATAGGTTCCCAAATCACAAGGATCCATATATTCTATGATTTCCAAATCAGTATAATATTAACCAACTATACTATACCTGTGTGACTGAGCTATGTAAAAATAGTCTTTCTTAACTATTTTCAGTTTCAATATTCAATAACCATTTTTGTTATTTATTCTGTTTCTGGTACAAATTATTATATGCTCAATAGAAAACAAGGAAATCTTGGCAGCCTGTTTTAATCACTTGCAGTAGGAAACACCCTAGATTGAGCCACAAAATTTTATAAATTGGACAGTACATGATATATTGAAAAGACAAAGGAATAGAGGAGAGACCAAAGGAAGCAAATGTATAGAATATTTAAGGATTTTAACCTGTGAGAATGTCAATTAAAGTTCAGGGGAAAGTAAATGGCTATAATTAATACCTGTTAACTGCTTTTGGCCTTCAGGCTCACCCTGTCCAATGATGCATAATAATTAGAAAACATTTCATTACCAGCTGGCATCAAAGGATTAAATGTGTGTGAAAGAGCTTTGCAAGCTGTAAAGTTATGAAATAGGGTAGCTGTTATTTCCACTATTAGTATCAAAAGATGCGCCAAATGGACAGGCCATTGAAACCTCACCAATAAATATTTAGTGATTAATAAACTTTGAATACTATATATACATACCATAAGTAGATGATGTGTTGATTGCTTTTCCCACTAGTCATAAAAGCACAGGTCAACTTTAAGATTTGACTGAATTATCTTTCTAACTTTGTAATTTATTTTCAAGTATAAATTCCTCACAAAATGCATATGAAGAGAGACTACACTTTTCATATATATTTACATAGGTTTAAAGAGACAGGAAATCAAAGTGGTCCCAAATATCAATCATGATTGTTCTCATTTACAAATTCAAAAACTAGGGGCACCTGTGTGGCCTAGTCGGTTAAGCATCTGACTTTGGTTCAGGTCATGATCTCATGGTTTGGGGGTTCGAGCCCCACGTGGGGCTCTGTGTCAATAGCTTGGAACCTGGAGCTGGTTTCAGATTCTGTATCTCTCTCTCTGCCCCTCCCCCATTCATGCTTTGTCTCTCGCTCTCTCTCAAAAATAAATAAACATTGAAAAAATTATAAACAAATTTAAAAACTAAATGAAACAATTAATGATCAAAGAGGTTCAATCATTGCCGATTGTCATGCAACCAATAAACACTGAATGTGGGATTCAAATGAAAACTCAATCAGACTCCTTAGTCCAATATGCCACTCCAATATAAAATATTGTAATAGAGATTTCATTTCATTGCATATAGATACATGTACATGTATATTCAAAATTATTACTCATTAAAATTAAAATTCCATATGAATTATAATACTAATTTGTACTATAAGAGTTCTCAGGCTTCTTTACATCTCCAGAATTAGTCCATTAAAGAGTACATCAATAATTGGTGGCAATAGTTAGATTTGTTTTTTGAGATGTTTTCCCATGTGACCTAATGACCAAAGTACACCACTGAATACTCAGCAGTTAAATGTGAGTTTTGCTCATACAAAGTGCTCATGACGGGCTTCCTCCATTCAAACTAAAAGTACCTTCTGTGAACCAGGTATTTTGCTAGGAGTGAGGGATACAGGACTGAACAAGTCATACTACCTGCCTTTAAAATGTTTATATCCTAGGGTGCCTGGGTGGCTAAGTCAGTTAAGCGTCCGACTTCGGTTCAGGTCACGATCTCAGGTTCATGAGTTTGAGCCTCGCGTTGGGCTCTGTGCTGACAGCTGGGAGCCTGGAGCCTGCTTTAGAGTCTGTGTCTCCCTTTCTATCTGCCACTCCCCCGCTCACACTTTGTCTCCCTCTCCGCAAAAATAAACATTAAAAAAATTAAAATGTTTATACCCTAGGGGTTCCTGGGTGGCTCAGTCAGTTGAACATACAACTCTTGGTCTCGGCTCAGGTCACTGTGGGTTTGAGCCTCACATTGGAGCTTGAAATTCTCTCTCCCTCTCTCTCTGCCTGTCCCTCACTCTCTGTCTCTGTCTCTCAAATAAATTTAAAAAACTGTAAAAATGTGTATATCCTAGTGGGAAGGCATTGTCTGTATATTAATAACAACTAAATAATAGATCATTTTTTAATGGAGAACAGATAGTCCTAGAAGACAGAAAGTTTTTGATCTGAAAATTGATGGATGCATTTTCAGAAATGTACCAGAGATATGATAGTGTGGTTGTCTAGAGAGAATAGCAGGTACTTCTACATGGATGGAAAGTAAAGTACAAGAATTATGGTATATGGAAAGCTGACAGGTCAGAGAGCCAGAGGCTAGATGACTATTTATCTTACTCAGATGTAAAAAGTGAAGAGCAACTGGACTATAGAATAGAGGGGGTACTTCTGGATAATATGTTGAAATAACAAAAGCATCTTGCTAAATCTCCTTAGATAAATATTGGGCCACAGAATATTTAAAAAACAAGCAATAACTTTTATTAGCTGTGGAAATTAGAATTTTATCCATCTGTCAGAAATATAAGGAATTTTGGTGTGTACAATACAGATCAAACAACACAGAATAAGATATAGAGATCAATGGCAAGGAAGATATAGAGATCAATGAAAGAAAGGAAGGCAAGGAAGTAGAGGAAATTTTAACTGAATCTCACTCAATAACCTTGGACTACAAGGGGTTGGAAAATATCAGGCTAAGGCCAATAGGATGAAACTTCCTTCAGAGTCCAAGTTCATAGCCAGGAGGCCACAAGAGGGTAGGGTAGAATAGTAGCTATCTCCATTTACCAAGATGGAAAAACAACAAGAGAAAAAACTAATAAAATATATGAAGAACTGTACTTCAAAAGAAAAGAATATCAGTGAAAGGGGGGAAAACAAGAGAAAAATGCAAGGAAAATTTGGATTCATGTTCTCAGTAATATTCAAGAAGACATCCAGCTTCTAATATAAAAGTAAGCAGTCATGAAAATGTTTTCTGAGATCAGAGAAGATGGTATAGAAATGAACTCATTTGTAAAATTACCAAATATAATGGAGATAGTAAGCAACATAATGCAAAAATGCATACAATGTAATTAAAAATTATAAGGCAAACTCTAGAAATTTTTTCAGAACTCAAAAATAATAGGAGATACAGCCCTCCAGTTATGGAATGAATATGTCACAGGAATAAAAGGCACAGCATAAGGAACATGGTCAATGGTCTTGTAATAATATTGTGTATTGCTTCTTGGCCTTGTGGCTGAGATCAAGTGTAATAGCATTGTATGGTGACAGATGGTAGCTACACTTGTGGTGAGCATAGGGTAATGCATAAACTTGTGGAATCACTGTGATGTACACCTAAAACTAATATACTCTTGTGTGTCAATTATACTCAAATAAAAAATGGAAATAAAAATAAAATAGGTAAATAAACATGATGAAAGAAAAGGGATTTGAGAACCTCTATATGTACTGGAAATAAGAGCACAAAGGTACTCAGAAATATTAAAGAGTTAAATAATAATGGAATAAGTCCTGGAATAAAGCAAGACAGGGTTTTTCAGATTTAAAAAAGGGTTTTACCAAGTAAGGGCAGTTCTTACCAAGTAAGAGGTCAAATCCTGATGCATATGTTGGGAGCAATTTTTTAATCTTGTATTTTTTAAAGTCTTTATTTAAGAGGCTTACTATTACTATAGCAAAGAAAATAAAGGAAAATACTTTTTAAAAGAGCAAAAAAAAAAAAAAAAAAGGAATCTGTTTGGAATCAGACTTGTCTCCATGGTTCCAAATACCAGGAATCAATAGTGTGGGAAGTAAACGATTTTGAAACAAGAATTTCAAGTCCATTCAGTTGGTCTTGCAGGTTCAGGAGTAAATGAAGTTCTTTTAGACAGGAAGGGAAGAGAATATGACACCTATATTCTCTCCCTGAGCAATTGCTCAAAAACATAGCCTGGCTAAGAGATGAATCCAGATAAGGAAATCAACTGTGGAAATTTCAGAGTAAAAGAATTGATGGTGATAAAATAATTCAATTAAATATGCTTTGTATTTATAAATATGGTTAATATTATAATTAAAATACAATTATTAATAAATTTTTAAATTTCAAAGTAAATATTAAAGTAGTATCTGAAAGTTAGTTTGAGTGGCTCAGTCAGTTAAGTGTCTGACTCTTGGTTTCAGCTCAGGTCATGATCTCACAATTCGTGAGATCAAGCCCATTGTCAGGCTCTCCACTGAGAGCACAGAGTCTGCTTGAGAATCTCTCTCTCATTCTCTCTCTCTCTTTCTCAATAAATAAGTAAACATTAAAAATTAATAAATAAAAGTTAATCTTAAAAGAAATAACTGCTAACCAGGACCTACATCCCAGCTAACAGAAAAATTGAGAGGATAGAGAAGAAGGAATGAAATTACTATATGCCAAAGTTTTCATCATAATCAAGACAAATCATTAAATAACATTTTAGTCTTGATATTTATAATTATAGAAAATGTATTTGATTATATGGCCTATACTTTTGAAACTTCCTCACAATGAAAATATACTGTTTCTAATACTAAGAAAACAAAAAATAACTGGAAATTTAAAGGAATTAAAAGAAAAACAAAAAGCAAATAATGACTCTTACACTTTTTTACTTTCTCCAAATGATAACAATCTGCTAGAACTTTTCTAAGTCCTTAGATTTTCCTTTTTGCTTCCTGGGTGGCTCAGTCAGTTAAGCATCGACTTTTGGTTTCAGCTCAGGTCATGATCTCATGGTTCATGAGTTCAAGTCCCACATCAGGCTCTGTGCTGACACAGCGGAGCCTGCTTGGGATTCTCTCTCCCCTTCTCTATCTGCCCCTCCCCAGCTTTCTCTCTCTCTCTCTCTCTCTCTCTCTCTCTCTCAAAATAAATAAATAAACTTAAAAAATAAAAAATAAAATCATTTTACATACTCTTATGAAAACAATGCCATATTTTAAAAAAGATGCTAAAAAGCACGGTTACAGCATACAAATGCTTAAGAGAAGACGTTATCTAGCTTTTAAACAGGGAGGCAGGGAAACAGAAGAATGAGAAAGCATTTATTTATGGTGGTGTACACTGCTCTACAGAATATAAACCTGAAGATTCTAGGTCTCAGTTTGAAAACCAATTGTAGTTACTTAGGAAATGACACTTCTTGTTCTGGGAATTGGGAATCCCTACCTATAGCAATGTCATTACGAGTTGTGACAGAGAAGCCTTAATGTATTTTCTATCACAGTTCTTCCCCTGGGTTTTACTTTCATTTGTTTAGAATGTTGAATATAGTGTCATAAGCAAATCAGTTGTCTCCGTCTAGTCATCACAGACTAATTTGTCTGTCTAAAAGCTCTTTTATTTTATCAGAGAAGAAACTGCTATTAAAAATATAGAAGCCACAGCACTGAGGACTAGTTTTCACCTCGGTAAAATTAAAATGTTGAATTCCTATACTTCTACCATCTGGTCGCCTAAGGCTATAGCGTTCAGGGAAATACTTACCATGTAGACTGATTGAAAAGTATTGATGAATAATTAAAATAAAAGCATCTTAGCATTTATATTTTTCACTAGTCTAAGCTAATGTTTTTTAAGTGAGCAATATAAGGACTTCTTGTTCTTCTCTTCTTCCACAAAACAAAGCATATCTCAAACTAAACATACAGTTCATTCAGTAAATTTGTTTAAATTGTAGTTGTCAAAATATCCAAACTTAGGCCTAAAGAAAGAACTTGAGTTTTTTGCAAAGACTATAGAAAAGGGGTAACTATAAATACTATATCTATATCTGCAGGTAATGAATCTAACTAAATCACAGTTATCTTTGCAATAAATACGCCAAAACATGGTGACTCTCCATCAGTTATACTGTGCTCTATTATATTGGTGTCAGACATGTTTTAACTTGAGTTTCAGAAGCATTTACACAGTAATTCATTTAAATTGTTATACATAGGGATTCTATTACATTCATGATCATCTACTGTGTACGGAAAATGTAACTAATATTTTCCTTAAAGTAATATGTCAAATGTCAGGAAAATGTGACTCTGTCCCCCACCTCCACTACCTTGCTCACACCCACATCAACTCAAATCACCCAAGCACCATATGCTGTAGTGCAAGTGTCAGTGAAACGTCAAGTTGTGCATTGGAGACTTGTTACTTTGATGATCCCCATGTTAGACTCTTAAAAATGAAACTAATTGGAACATAATCAGAGTGTAAATTATAAGGAAGGAAATAAGATACTAGGGGTAGAAGGGGGAAAAGAAAATTTTATGCATTAAGACCAAGTTAGATTTCATGTCCAGAGCTCTGAAAATCTATATAGCCTGACTATACAAACTTGGAATGCTTCACGGAGAACAAGCTAAAAAGTAAGAACAAGATAAGAAACCTCCCGACTCAGACTTCTCTATGCTCCAAGGTCACATAGAATTAGTAGATGCAAGGAAAGCAAGATGGCAGTGGTGGTTTTACAGGTGTATAACATATCTCCAAACTCATCAAATTGTATGCATAAAATGTCCATTTTTTTATATATCAATGATGCCTCAATAAAGCAGTTTAGAAAAAAGAAACTTCGGAAGATGGGTTTATTTTATGGTACTCATTTTGCAAAATCTGGAGGTAATAGAAATAGACAAGAAAATTTTTTTTCTTCCTGTTTGTCTAGGAACCATCACCACAGCTTTCTTTCTTGGTGTTGCAGGTGGATCAAAGAATTTCAAGGAGCAAGAGAAAAAGGAATGTGTCCTTCAAGGTTCAGTAAGATAAATAATATTATAAATTAATATTTGTTTACCACTTTGCATTTTACAGACAATTTTTGAAGGTTAGGCTATGTTAGGGATTACATGGTCAAAAATAATCATACTCTAAGCTCAGCAGTGTTTAATAATTTTTTGCAGCAAGTATTATGACATCCAATTTTTTCCCCAATGGAAGATAAATAAACTATCTGGTTGGTTCCTAAATAAAAAGTTATTATTCTTGTTTAAAGGAGTAAGATATATGGACTTTCCAGTTACTGAAATGGGACAGCCAACATAAACAGGAAAATTAGGAGAATGTCATTTCTTGTTAGAAAGCAATCAGTCATCATGTAGAACTTAATGGAAAAACCACGCCTTCATCAAAACTAAATGATAAAGATTTGAACTTTGGAAAATAACATTACCAGATCTAAGGATAATTTGCAAAAAGCATTATGATCCAATGAAGCAAAGAGGCATCACATTCCAGTGAAATTAAAAAACAGGAAAGAATTCGTAACACATGGGAGAAGGTGAACCCAAATCAAAAGAAAAGCACTCCTTTAGTCTCAATCCCTGAACTTTCTTACCAACTTTTTCAATGTCTTCGTGAAAAAGAAGTAGAAAAATGCCAAATTCCACTACCCCACTTCATAGTAGGATCATGTATCTATGTATTGGATAGCTATGCCCTTTTATGCAGTTCCTGTTAGACAGTATGGCTTTCTCTTTTGATGTTCTGAGACCAATTTCAATGTGTGTGTGTGTGCGTGTGTGTGTGTGTGTGTGTGTGTGTGTGTTTTGCAGGGAGGAGCTCTTACACCAACAACAAGCAATTTTCTGGACACCTGCAGGGTGTCCTATTATTCAACCCAATTCTGACAGTATCCTTCCGGAGATAGCATCAAATCAGACAAGTTAAGTTTCAGTCCTACAGGACTGACTCTACCCAGCACTTCAGAGTCAAATCACAAACCCAGGTTATTGCTTCTGCTTCTGACCCACCAGCTAAAGCTTGGGGGTTCCAACAAGCTGGACTTTAGGTTCCAGTCACAAGCCCAGGTTGGTGTCTGTGCTTCTGACTGACTTGCTATACATCAGAGGTGCCCATGACTGCCTCCTTGGGTTTGATTACTTTGCTAGGGCAGCTCCCAGAAATCCAGAAACTGATTTATTCATGTTATAAAAGGATATAATTCCATAACAATCAGATAAAATCAATGCTTAAGATAGGGAAAGGCCTTTGACATTTCCATGCCCTCTCTGAGTATGCCATTCTCCCCAGATCCCCACGTGTGCACCAACCCAGAAGCTCTTCAAATCCTCTTGTTTTGGTTTTTTTATTGAAGCTTCATTACAAAGATATGATTGATTAACTCATTGACCATTGGTGATTGATTCAACCTTCAGCCTCTCTCCCCTTCCTGGAGGTTGGGGGGTGCTGGGGGGGGGGTTGAGACTGAAAGTTTCAACCCTCTCATCACAGGGTTGGTTCTCATGGTAACCAGCTCCCATCCTTAGGTGGAAGTCCAAAGTCACCTCATTAACTAACAAAAGACACCTTTATTACTCTTATCTTTTAGGAAATGCCAAGGGTTTTAGGAGCTCTGTGACAGAAAAGAGGAGGAAGATCAAATATATCTTTTTTATAAATCACAATATCACACTTCCCTTAATCTCAATTTACCCTTTTGTTATCTTCAGAAGGTTTTGATTTAAAGAATTCCTTCCAGGTACCTGGGTGTCTCAGTCAGGTAAGCATCTGACTCTTGACTTCAGCTCAGGTAAGGATCTCATGGTTCATGAGAAGCTCCACATGGGGCCTTGCATTAGCAGGGTGGAGCCTGCTTGAGACTCTCTCTCTCTCTCTCTCTCTCTCTCTCACTGCTCCTCCCCCCACTTGAGCACACACACACACACACACACACTCTCTCTCTCTCTCTCTCTCACAATAAATATTTTTTTAATAATTTTTTCAGCTATTTTTACAGATGCATGTGAACTTGTGAAACTTGGGAAATTATTAAGAATTAATTAAACCAAATAATTAAAATTTGGTTTCCTGAGTAAATAAATCAACCTTAATGAAATTTAGTGCTCTCTGAATATTTTAAATTATCACTAATATAATTACATTTGGTATTCACAAAATTCATGTGGAATCAACAGGGCAGATATATTAATTCTTCATTATAACAATGTTTTTAAAGGAACTTATTCGAGGGGCTCCTGGGTGGCTCAGTCATTTAAGTGACTGACTTCAGCTCAGGTCATGACCTAGTGATTCATGGGTTCAAGCCCCACGTCGGGCTCTGTGCTGACAGCTCAGAGCCTGGAGCCTGTTTCAGATTCTGTGTCTCTTTCTCTCTGTCCCTTCCCCAACTCACATTCTGTCTGTCTCTCAAAAATAAACATTAAAAAATTTTGAAAAGGAACTTATTCAAGCTCATATCGCTTGTAAGTGTAGGAAAAAATTTTTTTCTTCTACCCTTTTAGGCTCTTCAGCTTGTCTGATAATTAAATCAACACAAATCAGATTAACAGGAGAAAAACAAGTTAATTTCTTACATATAGGAGCCCCATAAAAATATGAGATCCAAGGGCAATTCAAGAAGTTGAGGCTTATATGCCATTCTGAGCTAAGGAATGGGAAAGGGGCCTGGGACTTCAAAGGGGAGAAGAGTATTCACAGAACAGTAAGAAGAGCAGGTGTTTGGTAATTAGATATTTGCTCTGCCGTATAGTTGGGTCATTTACATAAAATTGTCTCTGGAAATAGCTCTCTCTAAGCCAGACCTCCTAACATAAATTTTTCTAGGTAGTTAAGTGAGAGGTAAAATTTTCTTGAGCCTACTAGGTCTTGATTGCCTTTTGCTCAAAATAATCCATATGTCAAAGTGGCATATTGTGGGGTCACATATTCTGCTTCCCTTCAAAACCATTATAACTTATTTGATACTAGCTGTCATAAGTCTAGAACTAATTCTAAGTATAGAACTCTGCTCTACCCAAAGCCACACTGAAAGCCTAAAATTTTTCAGATAAAAACAATTTAAAGGTTCTTCACCCTTCTGTTTAATTTAAAACTCCATTCTTCTCAATGCCAAGCCCAATTCTCATGTTTTTTACTGCAATATTTAAATTTATATTTCATTTCAGATAATATTTTTCATAAAAATAAAACTAACCCTTAGAATAATCAGTGTAATTTCTATATTCAAATGATAGAATTTGCGCATTGATTTTCCTAGTTGACACATCAGAAAAGGCTTACATTAGCGAAATATCAACAGATACCCACTACAATGGCTAAAATTTCAACAACTGAAAATTCCAAGTGTTGATAAAATATGGTGCACCTACACTGTGAAAATCACTTTGGGAAAATGGGCAGCAACTACTAAAGCTGAACAAAGTAATGTATTCCTTTCTTGGTATCTAACAGAATCACATACATATAAACACCGAAATCCATGTACAAGAAATTACACAGCTTTACTCATGATAGCACCAAACTGGAAACAATCCAAATATTCAAGTGTGGTCCACAAGGTCAAATCCAGCCAGTATCTATTTTGTAAATTACTGAAACACAACCACATCCATTTATTTACACATTTTCTATGGCTGCTTTCATGATGCAATGTCAGAGTTGAATAGTTTCAACAAAAATCATATGGTCCACAGAGCCTAAAATACTATCTGGACATTTACAGAAGAAGTCTACTAACTCCTGGTCTGTAGTATACCTAGCTTAATTTTTTGAGGGATATATTCACAGAGTGTAATACTCTTTGGCAATGAAAATAAATAAACTATGTCTACATGTAACAATATTGATAAACCTCACACTTTAACTTAACATAACGTTAAGTTAAAGAAGACAGAAGCAAATAATGTATATTCTAGGATTCCAATTATATAAATTTCAGAAGCTAGCAAAGCTTACCTTTGGTAACATAGAGTGACTTTGGGAAAAGGAAGGTATTTTTGATTGGAGAGAGTATAAAGGGGCTTCTGGATGATGCAAATGTTCTGATATGAGTGGTATTAGAAACATTTTCTAATAATTCACTGAGATATTCTTTTATATTTTGTGTACTTTCTTAATCTTCATTATACTTTGTTATAAAAATATAAAATCTTAAATATAAATTTTACAAAAATGTAACCAGATGAAGAAAAATAAATTTAATGGGCCTCTTTCCATAGAACAAATACATTGCTCAGCTACTTGGGGTGGGGGATCAAACCCCACCTCCAAAGAGATGTGTTAGGAAGAATAAGGAACCCCCACACACATCCCTGATGTTCACATCTTAAAAATCTGGAACCTGTAAATATGTTAGCTTAAAAGGCAAAAGGGGCTTTGCAGATGTGACTAAGATAAAGAATCCAATATAATCACATAAGGCTTTAAAAGTAGAAAACTTTGCCCAGCTATAAATACTAATAAATGCTATCAAGAAGGTGAAAAATGGTTATGTGCTAGATTTACTGGGGAAGAGAAGAAAGCCTAATTCAGCTAAGATAGCCAAGAAAGACCAACCTTGGAAATACAGTGTGAGCAAAATGTTGAGAAAAAAGGCAGCTAGCCAGAGATCTGGGATGAAATGTCCCAAGCACAGGGAACAGCTGCTGCAGAGACTCTTAGATGAAAACAAGACCTGAGACTTCTCAAGTCAGAAAGATTAAAGTGGCTATTGCAAATGGTGGGAAGTGAGGACCCATATCTGGGTAAGGTCTTTCAGGCTATGGTAAGGATGGAATTTTGTCCCAAATGGATTGAGATAACATGCTCCAGTCTACCTTTAAAAATTTACATTCTTATGGGTGTATAGAAGGTAGATTTGAGCAGGGAGATGGAAGGAAAAGATATCAATAGGTTGCAAAGATCCAGGTGAGAATTGATGGTAGCTTAGACTAGAGTTTTAGCAACAGAGATCATAAGCAGTGGCAGGACTGAGAATATTTCTTAAAGGCACAATGAACAGGATTTTCTGAGAGATTAGGTGTAGATTATACAGGAAGGAGAAGAATCATGAATAAGTAACTCCTAGGATTTTGACTTGAGTAATTGAATAGATGATGATGATGATGTCTTTGTTGGAGCATATCTGCAGACAAATATATTAGTAATTCAGCTTTGGTCATATATGCTTTATATGGTCCTTGCAGAAAAGTGTCTTTTGCAATCCAAAATTTCATTTTACATTATCAGTCTTATGTTCCTTAATAAGATTTAATCTCCTGATGAATGGGTTCCCTTTGTAAATTGTTAACCAAACTAGCAATGTCTGTCAACACTAAGCTAAACAATGGAAAATATCATACTGATTGTGCAGTAAGCTGACTACTACATCAACAAAAGCCAAAAACTCAAGCTGAATATGAGCCACATCCAATTTTCAGGAGGCCATGCTTCACCAATTGCCACTGAGGTGAATTACTGAACAATGTTCCAATAAGATCCCACTCATTCCAAATAGGCTGACCCAGCCCTGACTTGCTGAATAATTGTTCACATCCTAAATCACATGGAAGATAAAAGTTGTTCCCAATTGGGTTTGAGACATCTGTGAAGACAGATAACTATTAACTGTGCAAGTCTCTGGAAAATCAAGAGCTTAGCTCACATTGTTTCCTTCTAAATTAGTCCTTTATCCTTCCCCATCCCCAAACAGGATGAAGTACCTTTTTCAAATGCGATCCCATAGCACCCTTATCAAAACATTTAATTTACTATCTTCTTACTGTCTACTCTTAATATTTCTATCCCATTGGAAAAACTATCCCTGCAGTATGGAATGATAACTCAAATAGCTTACCCGAAAAAAAACCCTCAAACTATCCAAGTCAGCCCTTTTATTCTCATTTTATGTAAATCAATCTTCTGATTAAATGTAACTTCCCTAGAAGTTTTTCCTATTAGAAAACAACTCTCTGATCATGTTGACTTGAAAATGCAAGGTACATTTCTCATTGTCTTTTTAATTCATAGGTCAATCACTGCAAGATGGATTCACTTTGAAAGTTACCCAATCCAGTTGCTGATTCTGCTGACAGTGAACACCCCCTGCATAGACCCTTTGGGAAGCAGTCAGTTGACCTCTGCTGGTAACAACTTGACTTTGTTGCCTCTCATTCAATTTAAACTTCAACCCTATGAATTGGCACTTCATAGTTTGTTTCAGTAAATCATTACTGATTTATTATTGGATAGTTGCCGGAGTCCAGCTCCAGCAGGATCCAGGGGTTCTGAAGGTGGGTAGAGCGTCGACGATGGGAGACAGAGAGACACAACACACGAAGGTTATGTTCCAACTGTTCCAACTTTATTAGTTTCAAGGTGATTGTTATATACCCATTTTTTGGCACTTGCTTACAGTATTGTGGTCATAAATGTTAAAAGATTTTTTCACAGGTGGTTACTAAGTTTCTATTTGAGACCTCATATCATTTCTATCTTTCATTCTTAGGTACAGTTGGAAATTATTATACTTGCATACGCGTGTAAAACAAAGAGGTGACAGACATGATTGGCTGTTATTGTGATTAACAGAGCGCGGCTGGCATTAAGTTGTTCTAACTTCAGAGAACAGAATGCTTTTATATAAGAAACATGGAGGATGTTTTTGTACCAAGAAACCATTAACTGTTTTAACAAACTAACCTTTTGTTCTATGGAAAAGCACCATTGTGGGTCCGTTCTTTTCAGCCTTTCCCAGAAGGGGAGACTACTATAGGGTACATGTTTTCCATTACAACCTGCTATATGATGACCGTTCGCATCATATATGCCTATAAATGGTAAAGGAGGGTCAGGGATTTCGTAGCTATATTTTCCACAGTTTTCCACTTAAGTTGTATGCAACCTAGAACAATCCCTGTACTATAGGGAGGGGAATCTAAGTTTCTGGTTTTCTAGTACTTTGTATTAATCTAGCTAGTTTTGGTTTTGGTATTACTGTTAGTGTGTGTTGCATAAGTTCTGCACGACTGAGATTTGACATGAATTCCTTGAGAGAGCCATCAGGGAGAAAATACCTAGCCAGTTTCTCCATAAGACCGTTTATGCAGCCTGTGCAGTCAGTACCTGTTATATCTGGAGTAGGATCTCCAGAGCACCGCTATTCGAGTCATCCTCCAAGACTTTTGAAAGTAAATCATAAAATGCCCATGCTATTATTACTAGTGCTACAAAAATTAAAAGCCCTAAATGCCCCAAGCGGATGCGGGACCCTCTTCCAAGAAGTCGTCCTCCTTGAAGCGCACTTCGCTCAGCATCAGCCTTGCCGGACGACAGAGACAGAAGAGGGCCCGACAGATAGTAAAATATCTTCTTGCTAATAATTGGTCAAAAAAATCATTATTTTCCTTTGTTTTTAAAGGATTTACTGCCTGAGTAATTTTATTATGCACTGGACCAAAAATGTGTACAGTGAAATACATTTTCTATTTTATTGTAAGATTTAAGGATAAAAACCATTTTATCGCAATTCAACTTACACAAAGTTCTTTTGGAAAATTAGCATTCCATAACATGATTAATGCTTATAATACATTTACTGAATTTATAATTGTACCTACTTTCCATTTTAATAAAATATTTATAATAAGGTGCTGTGAGCCAGAAACTCATATCTTCCATCTTCCATTGTCTGTGTAGCTTCACAAGCAGAGAGGGTAGTGCTTTTTAGACATCTCTCCTTTGATCATGTTTTGGAACACTTAGAAGTGGGCCACATCATAAAATGAATAAGATCAAAACTGAGCACTTCCCTACCATTGTTCCATGCTGCCTTCTACCCATCCTCTTGCTGTATCACACACACACACATGCACATGCAGACACACACACACACACACACACACACAAACACACACACACACACACACACATCTCCAGATAATCTTTACAAAAGTATTACAGGCAATCATCATGTTTTTTAAATTTGTGTGCTTATACTTCTTGCTTCCTAAATGTTTAACAGAAACAGACTGTGGTTACCGGTACCAAAATTATGATATTCCTGGTTGCCTCACAAAGATGCCTGGGCTAAGTGGAGTTGGGCATCATTTCTACTGGATCATCATCTCTCAATGTTCTTTTCCAGGGAAGAATATTTGGAATGAATGTTAAGCCAGAAAGATTAATCTAAAATGATAGCAGCAGTTCTTTTCCCTTTAAGGAGCTGGTTAAAAGGGATTCTGGCCAGAATTTTCTCCAGAACTTTCAAACACACTGAAGAACGTAAGTTTGCACTCTCCCCCAATTTTTTCTTGAAGGAGTTCATTTCTCATGATTCATTTTCTGCATCACACCTCACCTTCCAAACTACTGTCTATTTTGAATGGGATACTGGAAAGCGAAGGGCAATGCCTACGAAGTGCATGAGCTCCCTCTCGTGGGGCTTAGAGATCACTTCTGAAACTTGAAGCTCCAGCCACTCAAAGTTGGTGAATTTGCAAACTCTCCAAGAGAAGTCGTGGCACCTTCTCCTATCCTTATAAATTTGTCAGTCCCCATTTCGAGCTTTGCTTAGTTGCTCCAGGGATTTCTCTTGACTCTTTGAATCAATCCTAGAACCATTACTATGCATTAAAAATTTTAAACTTTCTGAGGTGCCTGGGTGACTCTGTCAGTTAAGCACCCGACTTGAGCTCAGGTCATGATCTAACAGTTCATGGGTTCAAGCCCCACATCGGGCTCTGTGCTGACAGCTCAGAGCCTGGAGCCTGCTGCCAATTCTGTGCCTTACTCTTCATCTGTTTCTCCCCTGCTCACGCTCTCTCTCTCTCTCTCAAAAATAAACATTAAAAATTTTTTTTAATTTTAAGCTTTCATCAAGGATTTATTTATATGAAGATCAGTATATTGAGATCTCAATTCTTGAGATCAATAATTCATTTGTGACCAAAATGCCTAACCTTGTTTTACTAAATTTACATTTTACAAAGTACATTCACATAACATTATTTCATGTGAACCACATAAGAACTGAAAATGCGGTATCAAAATTCTCAGTTTTAGGTTTGGAGTCAGAAGGGAACAAACATTAACCTGCGCCTTCTGGCACCATGTCTAACATTCCTTCCATCCCCCTCAACCCTTGCTTTTACAATCTTGCAGTTCCTTCTCACAGGGTGATTCTTTCTCAGGTTGCAAAGTCTCAGATCACTGACTCAGTGTCTCCTTCTTCAAAACTTCCATGCCAAATGCATAATTGCAAAATTAAAAGAAATAATCTGGTTTGGAAGTCAGACGTCTCTAACCTTTAACATGTGCATCAGTTAACACAAGTAGCTTTCTCCACAGTGACAATTTTAACAAGAATTTAAGATCACGTTGGTAGGTATGGGACTGAATTTGGGGACAGTGTTTGAAAACAGAGTCTCTTGAAAATCCAGAACTTAAGGTTTCCATTCCTACATCTTTTTCATGTCTGGTTACACAGAAACAGCTACTGAATCTGAGGGAAACTATGCCAAAATCTTATTTATCCAAACAAGGTCATTGACTGAATCTTAATCAAATGATAAATGATACCTGTTACACACCAGGAAATGCATTACAAGGCTCATTACAAAGAGATAAGTGACATTTTACTTATCCTCTTATTTACCCAGTCCAGTTCATATCTACTTACAACCAGAAAGAGGTATTGAGTCTGAAAACCAGCTCTTCCATTTATTAACTGTGTCCTTGGGTATGTTACTTAACTTCTCTGAGACTTGGTTTCCTCACGTGTAAAATTAAGGTGACAGTAGAACTCATTAGGGTGGTAGTAAGGAATAAATGATACAATTCACAAAAAGTACTTAGTGTCTGGCACAGATTGCATAGTCAATTTTTGAGAGAAACAGAGCACGAGCAGGGAGGGGCAGAGAGAGACACACACACATAGAATGTGAAGCAGGCTCCAGGTTCTGAGTGTCAGCACAGAACCCGATGCAGGGCTGGGACTCATGAACCGTGAGATCATGACATGAGCCGAAGTCAGACACTCAACTGACTGAGTCACCCACGCGCCCCTAAATGTAACTCTTAATAGTACTGTTAATATTGTTAATCTATGAGTCTATAAATGCCCCCCATTTCTTGTGGCTTTTGTCCCACTCCTGATATCCAAACATCGTGCCAATTTTGACCTTTCTCTGTACATATACAGTTGCCTTGGTCTCTTACCCTTTGTTCTTGGTCTTTGTTGCATTTTATAATATACTCTGGCTCTCAGTAATGTTGACAGATGGTACCCAGCTGAGCCTTCCTGCTAAACTGAATTCCGTTGCCCTGATGGCTGGCCCTGCCACATTCTCCCTGGAAGATCTGCAACTCCTAATCCTAATCTACACATGGACAACCTCATGCTGCTGCCTCTAACTTCTATATAGAATCAGGACAAAGATATGGGCACTGACTCTTGAATTCTATGTCTCTGTGTGATTAACAGCCCTGTTTCATCCTTCTCAGACATCGACCATTCAACTTATAAGCCAGATCAACAGAAATCCAACAACAGAAGATGTCACTTAGTTATTCATTCATTCATTCATTCATTCTTTATCTATGTAGGTACAACTGAAGATGAAAGGGACTGCTGCACCCAGAGATATTTCTGGATCCAACTATACTTATTACAGCATTATTCACAAAAACTAAGAGCTGAAAACAACAAGATGTCCATCAACGAATGAGTAAAGAAAATATGTGATACATACATAAAATGGAACACTATTCAGCCTTTAAAAAGACAGAAATCCTGTCATATACTACAACATGGATAAACCTGGAGGACATTATGCCAAGTGAAAAAAGCCAGTAACAAAAAGACAAATATTGTATGATTCCACTTAATACGAGGCATCTAAAGTAGTCAAATTCATAGAAACGGAGAGTAGAACAATGGTTTCCAAGGCCTGGTGGGGAGGCACAAAGGAGGAATTGTTGTTTGGTGGGTAGAGAGTTTTACAGATGAACAGGTTCTAGAGATGTGTTACAAAACAATGTAAATATACTTAAGATGACCAAACTGCTTAAAAGTTCTTAACTATTTAAAAATAGTGAAGATGGTAAATTTGATGGTATGTATTTTAATTTTTTTAAACAGAGCTGCTTGAATCTTCTTCAGCATTCTCTGTGCAGTGTGTGTGTGTGTGTTTTCTTTTGGCTGGGAGAAGTGAGTAAATCACCGTGCCCAACTGCCACAACTACTCCTAGCAAAGCAGCCTGTCATGACATTAGTGTGGGTGATGAAGGGGCAAGAAGTTCACTCATGGAGATAACCCAGCTGGAAGAAATGAAGGACAGTCCCCTCTTTCTCCCTTGTTAGAGAAGAACCTACAGGTACCTACTGCAGACCAAAGATAGAGCACCTGGTGCCAAGTTAGTTACAAGGATTTTATATATTTTATATATTATATATATATATATATGATTGCAGCCCTTGCTACTTATGATAACACATAAAACTTTGTAAATATAAGGAGTATTCCTATCTTGTAATATGTTCTCCAACAGGGTCCAAGTGCCATTCTTTTTGATATGCCCAAAAGAAATTTTTAAGCATCCATCACCCAAAAGCCTCTCTGTCTCTCTTTCTCACTCTCTGTTTCTTTCTCATCCTTTCTCTCTGTCCCTCTCTGTCTCCGTCTCTCATACACACACACACACACACACACACATACACACACACACACACACACACACACATGCACACACACTCCTATCCTAAAATTTAACATCTCAGGAATCTTGAAAAAAAATCTATTTCACCATTGTGATTACATTGCTGATAACTTGATAACTTTGGGGTAGTTAATCTCAGTAATGACTCTGCCCATTTTTGTTGATATTCTTGCTATCTGTGCTAATGCCAGACATGCCTACATTCATTTTATAAAATGAGACACATCCAATTTTCTCAACTTCTGTGTTTCTTTTTGAGTCAAGACAGCAGGCATGATTATAAGTCATTATCAGTATATATCACAAGTTGGAATCTTTGGAAATGCAAAAATCGTTTTGTAAATTTCTATTAGTTGAATTTCTCTGTCTTTAGAAAGCCTCAACTGCCTCAACTGTAAATACTGATATTTTCTTACTCTCTTTGAGACAAATTCAATTTTAAATTAATAACCTCATAGCATATGGCAACTCCATAAATTCTTACAGCTAAATCAAGCGGACTCTGCAAAACACTTTAAACATTGCCTTTTTCATTCCTCACAGTAAGCCTACGAAAAAGATATTATCATTATTACCCCTAATTTATGAAAGATAAAATTAAGATTTAATGAGATTAAATAACTTTCCCAAAGTTCCATAGTAAGTAGAAGAGCAAAGATTTTAACTCATCTGACCACACTCTATGCTTTGTCACCGTTTCACTACCCATAAACCCAATATCCAAAGCCTGGTAGGAAACTTCTGCTTAACCCATTATTCATTTTACCAAAACAACATGCTAACCTCCTGGGTGTATTTTTAAATGTCCCAATGCCTTCACTCACTTTTTCATTCACTCATTCATTCCTGTATTCATTCAATAAGCATTGTTCCAGGTGCTAGGTGTGCAGTTATGTACACACCTAGTCCCTAATCTCATGGAATTTATGGTCTAGTCCATATTCAAGGAGGCCTCCTATCTGCACACATGAAAAAGGCTTCCTACAGAGAGAGGCGGAGTGCTCTCTCTTTCACAGAGAAAGAGAGCCAGTGCACAACAGAAAAAGTCCACATGCTGTGCTGTAGAAAAAAGCAATTGGTCTTGTGAAGCATTTTTTGCATTTCTACTTGGATCAAGGTTTACAGACCCAAATTAGCTAAGTTACATGGTTTTCACAAATATTCTTAACTATGTTCTATGATATAAAGTTAGCCACGTTATGTGTCTGTAAATTTGTGTCCAAACTTTCCCTTTAAAAAACACATACACATACTCACTCCTCAAATATCTTCTGCAGCTATGATTAAAATCTTAAAGATCATCATCTTAGGAGAATGGTTGGGATTCTCTTCCCTTAAGTGCTTTACTTTTCATTTGCCCATTCATGAGCTCAGAAATGTTCCATATCCAGCAAATGGGCCTGCACAAAACATGGGGGCAATTAGAAACAAAGCCAATATCTTGACAAATGGGGATTTGTTTTCTCATCATAATAGATTTTTTTAAGTTAGAGTCTCCAAGTGGCAAAGCCAGACATCACCCATAAGTTCACAAGTCTTAAGACTTCAATATTGCTAACTGAGCAACTTCCATGCCCCATTAAATGTGCAGACTTGAAAATCCTGGATTTACCCTTGTTTTATTTTATAAGGCTTGATTAGCTTTGCAATTAAGCCATATAGTTCGTTTGCTTTGCTCTGAAAGAGTACCCATCTACTTACTGCCACTTAAAAAGTCTTACTTTCAGGATAATAGCCTTTTCGAGTAGTTTCAATTGGAAATAACAGACAATATCTCACAGCACCATTTAACACAAACTCTGTCTACGAGTACACCAAGGAACAAGCAACCCTCTCAGTTTGCAGTTAATGAATCAAAGTTTAAGACGACAAATTGGCTCGCTGAGGCAAAATAGTTAATTAACTTTTAGTCAGAAATATTCATCCTGCTTTCTTGGCATAAACAAGTCTCATAAACTCTGTTTACTTACTCAAGTGTTTTTCCTCCTCTTCCACATCCCTAGGCATCATTCAGAGCTCTTAATATATCATGTCAGAGTAGCTCCATAATTTTAATCCAATTTTTTATGTTTTCAGCCTCCAAGACAAAAAAAGAAAAATATCTCTCCATCATTAATTTAAGTTCTGTAAACACTGGAGTATAATTTAAAAAGAAAAGAAAAGAAAAGAAAAGAAAGAAAACCTCCAACATTAAACTCTGTAGCCTCCATGACTTTGGATGCTAATTGAATCAGACTTTGTGTTTCTTAAAGTAAACACATTAATTCTAAATGTTCAGTTAGCTCAGGCTGCTCGGCCTGTCAGGTGAGGCTGCAGACTGATGTTGTAGCAGTAGCTGGCGTGTTCAATTAGCAAAGAGGTTTAGTGGCAACCACTCCAGATCCTCTTGCCTCTAGTACTTTACAGATGCAACATTTCCTTAAAACAACATTTTAAATATTAGCTAATAAGAGAACTATGTCAACAGCTTTGATGGATTTATACCTGAACAGCCATTACATTATACACCTCTACCCACTCTTCCAAAATCACCCTTTGCTAATTTTTTCCCCAATTATTATATTTCTTCTGGAGAAAACACTCCTGCTTTCACTAAGAATAGCATCTATTTGTTATCTTCTGTCACTGGCCTGTGTTTTCTAAAAGGGGACTGTCTAGGGCACCTGGGTGGCTCAGTTGGTTAAGCCTCTGACTTCAGCCCAGGTCATGATCTCAGTTCACAAGTTTGAGCCTCGCATCTGGCTCTGTGCTGACAGCTCAGAGTCTGGAGCCTGCTTCAGATTCTATGTCTCCCTCTCTCTTTGCCCTCCCCTACTCATACTCTGTCTGTCTCTCTCTCTCTTTCTCTCTCTCTCTCAAAAATAAATAAAGAAGCATTAAAATTTTTTTAAATAAAGGGAGACTGTCTGCTACACTGAATGCTTGCATTTAACAGTTACTGACTCTGAACGCTACTCACATTTTGTTCTTTGCAGTGTCACACAAAGTTTACTTGCTTTTCAAGCTCTGTGCCAGACTTCTCAAACCTCAAGCCATCATCTTTTTATGAGATGATTTTTCCAAAAGCAAATTACAGGTTCATGAATTAAGTAAGTGTTGGACCAGAAATGGTGCTGAGTTTTGAAAGTGACTCATTTGTGTGTGTCTGAAAAGTCAGGTTAATGCCTTTCTACACACGTTTGCGGATAGACATGGTGGCCTAGAGAAGGCAAACCTCAGCTCAAAGATAAATTATTTTCCAAAAGTTTACTTTCAAATTGATCTGTTCCCCCTAAATAAGTTAAATATATTTTAATTTATGTGAGTATTTAACTTACCTAAGTGAAACCTATTTTCCCGTGAAATCAACTCTAACCAAGACTGATATGGTTTGGTTCAACAAACCTGTATTGGGCTCCTACCAGGCATCAGGTGAGGTTCTACGAGCCAGGTGTATTAAGATGAGTAAGACAGAGTGCCGTCCTCAAGAATTTATGAGATAACAAGACAGAATTTATTTTTATGGGAAAACCATTCAAAGCTTTTCTTTGGAAGCCTGAACATGTGTCATCCTTCATGCTTCTGGTGGATGAGGAGTCCCTCCACCTGCCACCTGGAGCAGAGACTCTCCCATGTATGATTCCAATGCAAGGTGATCACTGCATAGGGTGTTCATGAAGCAAAGAGGGTAGTCATCCAAGATGGGGGTGGGTAATGGGAGTACAAATGGATAGAAAGGCTTCCTAAAGGAAATGATAGCTCAGTTGAATTCTGAAGGATGGAGAGAATTGAGTAAACCAGCAGTCCTCAGGAAGTGAGGGCTTCAGACCAGCAGCATCCACACGACCCTGGAACTTGTTAGAAATATAAACAATTGGGCTCCAGCCCAAAGTGACTGACTCAGAACCTCTGAGGGCGGGAGTCCACAATCTGAGTTTTAACAAGCCTTCAAGATGATTCTGATGCGTGGTAAGGTTTGAAACCCGCTGCATTAAGGCAAGTTTTCAGGCAGTAGAGCAAGAAGAGGGTCTGGTGACGTTTCAGGGAGTGAGTTATGTGAGCAAACACTGAGAACAGTTGTAGTTCATCTTCCAGCTGCTTTGAGCATTGGTTGTTAGCAGCTCACAGCTGTGCTCTTCTGAGAATTGCTCCAGACTAAGATAGGTGACCTGTCTAGGAATGGTTGGGAGACTATGCCCTTTCCAAAAGTGGCCAACAGCCAATGATGGACAGACTTGGAGATATAAAAGGCCAGTTCCCCATTATCAAAATAGAAAAACTCTGTGGTATAATTCATGCTCCAGAGCTCCCCACAGGATCAGCTGAATTCACGTCTTTGCCTGGCATATTTCCCTGTCCCGTCCTGCTTCGCTTTCTCTGTTTCAGGCTTCTCCTGAGCATAAAACCCTCCATAAATCCCTGGCACAGAATCCACATATTGGGCAGTTTCTAGGGAACCCAAACCAGGACCATGGCATGCAGTCTAAGAATGCATGGCAAACTACAGGAGATTTGCATTGATGGAGCATAAGGCATAAGTCAGAGAGTGGTGAGAGAGGAAGCTGGAGGGGTATGAGGAGCCAGTCTATGAGGTGCTTTGGGCAACAGTTCATAAGAGCATCAAAATTCACACACACACACACACACACACACTCACACACACATGCACTGAACTTCAATACACATAAAGTGTTGCCAAAGGTGAGGGAGGGGAAAGGGAATGCCGCTTTGGATTGCAAGGACAGTATCTTCCCTCTTTACAATAATCATTTACATTCTACCTCTCATCAGGCACCAGACATAAGGATAGATCCAAGCCACAGAGGTCAGGGGCTGTGTGATCACTTGTAGAAATGGAGATTCTCAGAGATCTCAAAGGGAAAGAAGGACTGGCAAAGAGAAGAACTGGGTAACCCTCTAAGTGATGGGGAGTTGTAAGGAAATAAATGCTGGGATGAGGAGAAGAGATAAAGGCCAAAAAAATGAGAATCAATGAGGGCCAGTCATGGCTTCACTTTTTCCTTCTCTGTCTTCTTCAGCTTCTTCTTTCCTTGACTCCGGGAGCTCCGGCCAGTGCAAATTCCTTGGGCCACATATCCAATCCAGGGGAGTTCGATCATCATAGACATTCTTTTCTTCTAAGAGTTCCTGCTTTCATTTACACCCCATCAATGATTGCTTCTGACCAAAGTCTCTCCAATTGGCTCCAGTGCAGTCCAGGAATCCAGTCAATACTCCAAGCTTCTCCCCTTCTCCTGTCACTCAAGTAAGCACACATACCGTTAGAGCATGTTCTAAGGGTTGTTTTCTCCTGTTAGTGCAATAGGAAAATAGATCAGGCTCTTTTGCACCGCTGGTGGGAATGCAAACTGGTGCTACCACTCTGAAAAACAGTATGGAGGTTCCTCAAAAATTTAAAAATAGAACTACCCTATGACCCAGCAATTGCACTACTAGGTATTTATCCAAGGGATACGAGTGTGCTGTTTCAAAGGGGCACATGCAACCCAATGTTTACAGCAACACTATCAACAATTGCCAAAGTATGGAAAGAACCCAAATGTCCTTCAATGGATGAATGGATAAAGAAGATGTGGTGTATATATATACAATGGAGTATTACTCGGCAACCAAAAAGAATGAAACCTTACCATTTGCAACTACGTGGATGGAACCAGAGAGTATTATGCTAAGCGAAATTAGTCAGAGAAAGACAAATGTCATATGACTTCACTCGTGTGAGGACTTTAAGATACAAAACAGATGAACATAAGGGAAGAGAAGCAAAAATAATGTAAAAACAAGGAGGGGGACAAAACATAAGAGACTCTTAAATACAGAGAACAAACAGAGGGTTACTGGAGGCGTTTGGGAGGGGGGATGGACTAAATGGGTAAGGGGTATTAAGAAATCTACTCCTGAAATCATTGTTGCACTATATGCTAATTAACTTGGATATATATTAAAAATAAACACATTATTAATAAAATGTTTTTAAAAAGATCAAGGAGATGCCTTATTGTTCTGACATTTTGATTATCTGCCTTCCGCATCCATTCCTTCTTCCTTCTTAAAAAATTTTTTTTAATGTTTATTTATTTTTGAGAGACAGAGAGAGAGTGTGAGCAGGGGAGGGACAGAGAGAGAGGGGGAGAGAGGATCCAAAGTGGGTTCCATGCTGACAGCAGCGAGCCCCAAGTGGGGCTTGAACTCATGAACTGTGAGCTCATGACCAGAGCCGAAATCATGAGTCTAATGTTTAACCAACAGAGCCACCCAGGCGCCCCACCCATAGCTTCTTCTTATAGCAACAATCCTCAGTTTCCTTTCAAGGTCCTCCCTGCCTCCACTCAGAATTCATTTGACCTGAAAGTATCTCCATCTGTATCTCCAAGTGGATCCCCATTTACTCGTTCTACCAAAGAAGAGGTCTCTTTCTCATTGATTCTATCTTGAAAACAGGAATGGCTGGAGATTCTATAGCTATCGATCATACCACCACACATAGAAAGGATGGGCTTCCAGAGACTATACAAGGACTCTGAGAATAATGGCAGCACCGGAGGTGGAGGAAAGCATTGCTTGATCCCTAAATTGGGCAGTGTCTGAGGCCAAGTCTACCATGGACTTTTCTGTATTGTGAAAATTCCCTGTTTTGTTCTAAGCTACTTTGAATGTTTTTCTATCCTTTTCAACAGAGTCTTAACTGGTATAAGATGCCTTATATTTTTCAGAAAGTAAATATGACTGAATCTAATCTTTCTCCAGGCCTCACTCTTTTGCTGAAAATACCTTTAAATGTCTTCATCTTCCTTCTTTCATTTATACACAGTATCCCAAAAACGCATTCCAAGGAAAATTAGTTTGGACTGTTGTGCCACATAAAACATAAAAGGAAAAAGATGCTCTGTAGTCGCATAAATGTGGAAATGACTTCCTCTCCCAAAGTTAAATTGGTTTCTTTACTGCAGGACTTCTCAGAGTCTTTAACATATAATTTATGTGCTAAATCTCCAAGGGAGAGTCATTGTATTCCGGATTCCCCTAGTTTGTCTCCTTGTGGAAAACTTATTTTCATTGAGTAATTATGGGACAAGATTATATGAAATGCATTTCAGAAAATGGGGATCTAGCTGGAATTCTAGGTTCCATTCTAAACTGCTTTGCATTTAGGGGACTTTTGTTTCTCCCACCTGAGCCTTTTGATCATTCTATCTGGTGAGTCCTAGAAGGGCTCTATATGAGAACAAGTTTGGAGAACACCATGGGTGAAGGAGAATGCTAGCTCAAGGAGAGGTATAAATAAGTGTGCTTCCCACCACCCAACATGAAACAAGGTTTTATTCCCTTTGGACAGATCATAGGCCTTCAGTGTAATATGGTCATTCATTGCTTCATGTTATATTCATTCGTGGAACTTCAGGTTAGTATATAAAAGTACATGAAAACTTCTGAAACCCATCAACTTAATAAAAAAAAAAAGACAAGTAAAAACAACAGCAACAATAACAACAACCTTTACCCAGAATATGAAAACCACTACACCAGTTAATTATCTTGAATACATCCAAGCAGAACAGATTTTAGAAAGTCACTTATAAGGTTTTGGCTATACTTCCTGAAATGTTTTTGATGAGCTTTTAATGTTTTAAAAGTCTGACAGCTGCTCCTGAAAATTAAATGCTGTTTGTCAGCAAGCTACAGTTAACTCATTTCAATAAATAGGTAATTTGTTTCTTTATGAAACACTTGAAAGCATTCACTGACATTTGAGTAAAGAAGAAAACCTGGGTAATTTGGGGTGGGGGGGCATCAAATCTAACACACCATCTCATCTCAAGCTCTCTGAAGGTAAGAAGGGGATTGGCACGTGAGGGCAGAACTCTCAATGTCTCTAGTGAAAGGAATCAAATTGCAAATGATTTTTTCTTTTTTACCACTTAACTTAGTGAAAATTGGTTACAGTATAAAAATGTGATCCCTCTGTGTGGTCTTTTGCCTTTACTTTAAAGAAACAGATCATCCAGAGCCTCTCTCTGAACCTCGTACTTCCAGGCATTAAGGAATGTTTTTATCATGGATAACATGAAATTCAGACATTTTCTTCCAAGAGCTTCTTGGTCAAGACGGTGTCTTCTCTAACAGTCCTCTGTTAGATGCAGCCAACAGTTTGCCAGACCAGATCAGAAGTGGTCCTATTTTTTCCCAGCCTTTGGAATTCCCAATTGTCTGTCTATCCATTCCATAGCTTAGACACACAAGCACGCACAATCAAATTCTGGTCAGGAAAACAGAAACCACTGTAACATTTCAAAATACAAAGGATTTTTTTCCTTAATATTTTTAAAACTTACTTTTTAGAGACAGAATGGGAGCAAGGGAGGGGCAAAGAGAGAGGGGACTGAAGATCCAAAGCAAGCTCTGCATGGACACCAGCGAGCCTGACATGGGGCTTGAACTCACAAACCATGAGATCACTACCTGAGCTAAAGTTGGACACTCAACTGACTGAGCCACCCAGGAAACCCCAATACCAAGGTTTTAAAACAGGGAATAGTTACAACAGGTGATGGACAACTAAAAGAGGGGAAAAGGGATTTCTGAGGTAGCCCAAAGAGGAAGCAGCTAGCACCCGAGGGCTGGGGTTAAAGTGCCCATGAGCTTGGACCGGGAGCCTACAGAGGTGGTACTCAGGCCTCTGAGGCGGGGTCGCACTGCTGGCCACGGCTGGTGCCTCCGAATAGGTAGGAAGACACCAGTGCTTTGAGTGCTGATAGTAATTAGAGATTGGAACTAACTTTCACTGCAGGAGACAAGTCCAGTCCAGTCTCTCTCTAGTGCCCCTATTAGCATATCCTGGAAGAGTGCCCGATAGGCAAAGGAGTCTTGAAAATCGCATTTCCAAATTCCCACAACAACCCAGAAGACAGTGGGAGAGCTGACTCAGAGCTAAAAGGAAATAGGTAAATAGCCAGCCGTACATCAAACCTCCTCCCTCCTCCAGAGTTAGCTCCCAGCTCTACTCTCCATCTTCCAGGGCCAAATAGAACCAAAAAGTTAGAAGTAAATATCATGACAGGCTTCCCTAAGCACCAAGCAATACGTGTCTTGTCCTGGGCCACCATGCTGGTATCATAGACACAATAAATTCCCCTGAGGACAAGGTGATTGACTTTGGGCAAGTTGCACAAATTTGCTGACATTAATTTCCTCTTCTGGGATAATTATGTCTACTTTGGAAGGTAGGATCAAGTATACAAATGGATCGTCTGAACAGAGGCCTAGCAAGGTGCCTACTCCATAACAGACGCACAGTAAATATTGGTTGACTTCTTTCTTTTCCTCCCTGATTCCTCATCCTTCCTTGTGGAATGAAACACTTTGTACCTGGTTACTGGTATTTTAGGCAGCAGTAAATACTTGTGACATCATTGGCAGGAAAATGTCTCTTTTTAGCTGTAGAGGTTTTCCTAGTCTGGCAGGTCAGATTCTCAAGAGTTCCAAGGAAGAGATACGCAGACTGCTTACAAGGATGAATTCATTGTAAGGATACAGGGGAAATAGAAAGGAGGGTGGTCTTAGAAGAACAAGTTCTTGCTCAAGAATGTGTGGCAAACTTCATGAGACACTGGGAAAATCTGCCTAACTTTGCTAGGGACAAGAAATTTTGCTTGAATGACCTGTCTTTTCTTTGCTGAAATGGCATTTGTAATTCTCCAAAATGTGAATTGGAAAGGGTCTTTTTGCCCAACCAGTATGAAGCACAATGACCAAGCAGAATTCACCCCAAGTCGTCTCAGAGGTGATCGGCTTCTTAAACCCAGCCCCCCTGTGGTTGATTCCAGCTCATGCACCTTCATCTATGCAATCACTGTGGGAAAACAGCAAGATTCAGGCTGGTCTGTAAAAGGCCCTTTTCCTCACCCCCTCACCTCAAAGCAAAAGGCTATCTGGGTGTTTTCTTCTGGGAGTCACTTCCCCTACTCCTTCCTTCTATCCTGAAATAAAAAAACATTTTCTACTCCTCCCTTATAACGACCACATCCTGGAACTATCTGCCATTGAACAAGGGCTTTAGGAAGCATTCTGAACAGTGGTGAACCAAGAGTCCACCAAGGTCAATGATTTCTCAAATAGAAGACACTTTGTCTTTTGTCATATGGATCTCAGAAGTGGGCAAGAGAGGGCAGGGGAAAACAAATGCCTAGATTTCTAAATGGAACAATTAGCAATTATTAATGTCCTGTTAGTACCAGAAATCGGGAAAACAGTGATAGGACTTGCTCGTGATGAATTCCTTGTAGAAAAGTTGAAGAAGCATTTGTGGAGTTTCCAAATAGATGTTTTAAAATGATAGTAGTGATAATAGTTTTAAATCAGAGAATAAATGGGTCATCCAGGTGGGTGGTTCAGTCCGTTAAGTATCTGACTCTTGGATTCAGCTCAAGTCATGATCTCATGGTACCTGAATTCAAGCCCTGCATCGGGTTCTGAGCTGGCAGCTCAGAGACTGCTTGGGATTCTCTCTCTCTCCCTCTCTCTCTGCCCCTCCCCTGCTCACACACTCCATCTCTCTCAAAATAAATAAATAAACTTAAAATTTTTAAAATTAAAAATCAGAGAATGAATGGGGGATTTTTTTGTTTTAGTTTATTTTTAGTGTAATGATTCCTAAACTTTTTGGTATCATAGATCGCTTTGAGCACCTAAGGACAGCAACATACACTCAGAAAAAAAAAGAAGAAGAAAAATATTCCAATGTATATACAGCTAAAATCATGTACACACATTGAGAAGATTTCAGAACTTCCAGGTCAAGTTTTACCATCCAACTCCATCTGGTGGAAAAAATATTAAAAACAGAGATGTCAGGGCACTGAATCTGTACTGCATTAGAACTTAGTGTTCCCTCCTCTTGTAGTTCATCTTCCTCACACCAAACAAACTAAATTTCTGTGTGTCAAACACAAGAGTCCCCTTTCTTATCTGTGGTTTCCGCTACCCTCAGTCAACCACGGTCCAGAAGCACCTGATGCTTGTTCTGAAACATCGTCAGGTCAGTAGTGGCTTAACACTACCTCACAATGTCTACGCCAGTCACCTCACTTCATCTCATCCCCTAGGCATTTTATTATCTCACATCATCACAAGAAGGAGAAGGGTGAGTACTGTACAAGATATTTTGAGAGAAAGAGACTACATTCACAAAACTTTTATTACAGTATATCATTATAATTTTTTCCATTGTGTTAGTAGTTATTGCTGTTAACCTCTCATTATGCCTAATTTATAAATTAAACTTTATCATGGATATGCATGTATAGAAAACACATGGTATATATAGGATTCAGTACTATCCAAGATCCCAGGCATCCACTGGGGGTCTTAGAACATATCCCCTCTGGACAAAGGGGGGACTGCTATAGCTTTTTTTTTGCCTACCAATGCTTTTGAGAGATAATGAAAAACAAAAGCAGGGCAATTCAATGATAAGAGTTTCTAACCACTGCCAGCAAGAAAACAACCCAAGATGTTCATTTTCTAAATTACTGTAATGCTCATTTTCTTGTTGGATGGGCGAGTGCTCCTGAGTAAACCTTGGGGCTAATTGTACATATCGCGGCATATACAGCGCACCCCAAGCCCAGAGGCAGCAGCTAGCAATTATATTTCACTGATTAATGTGCAATCGTGAATTTACAGGCTTGATGGTCCAAAGAGGCTCCCTGCTATGTGAGATAATGAATAGGAAATTTTCAGAATAATTAGCCAAGTCAGACCTCGCAAGTCTACCTGGGAGTTGAAAGCCATGAAAGAAACAAAAATAATGCCCATCCTTTAACAGAATTAGAGATTGAAAAATGGGGTATAGAAAAGAAACAACATAGTCAAAATATTCCTTCTACCGTTTTTGCTTCATTTAGTTCACTGGCCATAGTGTCTGTATTAAATACTGTGCTCTACCTCTCAGATCCCCCTTCAGGGTACCAGGAATCATTCCTGTTACTCTACCTACTCGAAGTACTGCTATCTTTCCAATCAATGCTCTCCCAAAGGCAGGCTGTCATCCCAGGGAGGAAAGGGGGCAGGCCACATTCAATGACTGGTCAATTGAATGCCAGATGGAATGCCAGATTTAAATGCCTGATTTAATCTGGATTAAATGACAGATTAAAAAGGCCTGGCTCCTCTCAGAATAAGACAAGAATTGGAAGGGTCAACCCATCTTGAAAACCCCCTGCGGGGTGGAGTGAAGCCTTGTTTGAGACTGTGATGCAGATCTACTTCTCCCTCTGTCCATTCTTAGTTCTTTCCCTGAGAAAACTCCTTAATGAACTTTCTATACACTAATTGCTATGTGAACGTGCTTCCCAGAGACTCCAACATGAAGCAGTATCAAATCATACATCAGTGTCAGGATTACTACAAAGAAGTGTCATTGACACAAGGAATAGTCACTTCAAAAAATATTTTTTTGTACGCCCACCATGTGCAAGGCAATCGGAAACTACACCAAAGTAAGTTTTTCCTTGAGATTTTCCCTTGAGAATTTTTTAAATTACTGTTTGCTTATTTGTTTTGTATGGTCTTGTGACTCAAACATACAGACACTAAATGGTTCTTTGAGTAAATTGACCTTCTTTGGCATTCTCTCAATGTCTAAACTAAAAAGATAATACAGACTTTCAAAAAATGCCCCCAAAGGGGGCACCTGACTGGCTTAGTCGATAGAGCATGTGACTCTTGATCTTGGGGTCATGAGTTCAAGGCCTACATTGGGCATAAAGATACTTTAACAAAGTAAGTGAATACAAAAAAATAAAAATAAAGAATGCCCCCAAAGGAAACTGTTTGTGATAAAAATTAATAGCATTTCTGTGTTCCATTTGAACTACATAATTATGTGCACAGCTTCACTAAAAATTAAAGAGATCAAAGAAAGGCATAAAAGGACTTTACAGGTCACCTATGAAAGTGATATTTGAAATAAACATCATTATATAGTCTCAATACAATGGAAGACAACACAATCTCTCTTAACTATAAAGACCAAGATTGGTGAACTGCATGAATCATATATAATAAAGAATGGACCACTTTTTTAAAATTTTTTTAACGTTTATTTATTTTTGAGAGAGAGAGACACAGAGCGTGAGCAGGGGAGGGTCAGAGAGAGAGGAAGACACAGAATCCAAAGTAGGTTCCAGACTCTGAGCTGTCAGCACAGAGCCTGATGCTGGGCTCGAACCCACAAACTGTGAGGACCTGAGCTGAAGTCAGCCGCTTAACCGACTGAGCCTCCCAGGCACCCCAAGAATGGACCACTTTTTAAGTGTTGTATAGATACAGTTTCAGATTATACAAATGAATCCCACCTTAAGCAAATCTGACATACGAAAACCCAGTTACTCTAGATGACAGTGATTTAAAAAAGAATATGCAACAGTGTTTTTTTAAAAACATTTCAGTAATAATATATCTCACATTTTAAAATATATTTAACTTTTTATCATCATATGTTACAGATCTCTATTTTAGTATTTGAAATTTCCTTTTTTGATCCCATCTTCTATACATATTATAAATTGTATTACTGTTTTCATTTTTGTACCTGTGGTATTGTGATTTATAATAAGAAAGACATATTTTGTCTTCATCCCCTTTTCCAGCACAGAGCTCCTAAAACCCTGGGAATTTTCTAAGTGATGAGAGCAATAAGGCATTTTTGTTATGTAATGGGGTGACTTTTGGACACCCACTAAGGATGGGGTCTGGTTTCCAGAAGAAATCCTGTGATTAGAGGGTTGGAAATTTCAGTCCCACCCCCTAAAGAACAGGGAGGGGTTGGAGGTTTCATCAACGGCCACTGGCCAATGAGTTAATCAGTCATGACTACCTAACGAAGCTTTCCTAAAAACCCAAAAGAATAGGGGTTGGATGGCTTACAGGTCAGTGAGCACACAGAGATTTGGGGAGAATGATGTGCATGGAGAGGGTGTGGAAGCTCTGAGCCCCTTCCCACATGCCTTGCCCTATGTGTCTCTTCCATCTGGCAGTTCCTGAATTACACCCTTTTGTAATAAACTGGTAATGTAGTAAGTAAAATGTTTCTCTGAGTTCTGTGAGCTGCTCTAGAAATTAATTAAACCCAAGGAGGAGGTCATGGGTACCTCTGCTTTATAGCCAGTCGGTCAGAAACACAGGTAACAACCTGGGCGTGGGGACTGGTCTTTGAAGTGGCTGGGTGGACTCTTGTAGCCCCAAACCCTCAACCTGTAGACCTGATTCTATCCCTTTGTAGACAGTGTTAGAATTGATGTGGATCCTCGGACACCCTGCTGGTATCTAAGAATTGCTTGGTGGTGTTTGGGGAAGCTACCCACCCACCGACCCAAACACACACACACGGGAATTGAGTCCAGGAACTCAAAAGATTAACTTATACGTATTGCTCACACTCTTGCCGCTTACTAGCAATGTGATCTATTGTACAAGGGTCATTTATCCATCTAAAGCCTCGATTTTCTCTCCTGCAAAATGGTATTGGGTTAAGCACTAATGAGAAAACGCCTCACAATTCTCAATGGTTATTGTTTGTTGTCAATAATATATAAGCTTCAATAACAGTTTCCATGAGGAGATTTAAAAAGGAATATATCTAAATAATGCAATGATTTGATTGCCTGAGCCTGGGTGGCTCAGTCTGTTAAGCGTCTGACTTTGGCTCAGGTCATGATCTCACAGCTTGTGAGTTCAAGCCCTGTGTTGGGCTCTGTGCTGACAGCTCAGAGCCTGGAAACTACTTCAGATTCTGTGTCTCCCTTTCTTCTGATGCTCCCCCACTCACACTCTGTCTCTCTCTCCTTCAAAAATAAATAAACAGTAAAAATTTTTTTTAAATAAATAATTCAATGATTTAGGACACATTCAAATCCTTTATGGCTTACATAGCTCTGTATATTTTAACACAAAAAGAATATTTTTAAAAGTAAACCATTTAATTCTGTATTTATAAGTAACACCCTGATATAGAACAACTCACTTTTTCTCTTGAAAATGGCCTAAAATAAAGAAAAGTGCTTTCAGATTAAGAATATCTACATGAGTCTGCTCTACTCAAATATATAACGTTCCTTTTACATTTTGGTGTTGGGAAAAAAAAGGCCTCATGAGAAGAGGAAACAGCCTTGCTAAGTACCCAAGTATTTTATAATATAAGGATCTAGCAAGTGTAATAGGCCTTAAATAATCTCTCTAGAAGAAACTCTGTGCTGTGTTTAGTAAATAATTTTGACTACTGGGATCATTTGCTTTAAAGCTGAATTTGCTGAAAAGCCTTGGGCACAATTTTAACAGTGTCCCCAAGCACTGTAATTGGGAAACTAGTGCTTAATGATATAGAAGAAGGGTACAGTTCTAACCTACATAAAATTGAGACAAAGGTAGTGCTCGAGCTGTTAAGACAAAGGAAGCATGCATTTTCCACTGTCAGCATTACAAGTATTCTGTTGCATTTTTAACATACAGCAACAAAAATATATTTAATCTAAAGGCAATCAGTCAACATTTAGAACCAAAGATGTGCAAATGAAAGAGGTCTTGACTTTCATGTTCATGGAAAAGTCTAGCTGAGTGTCTAGCACATGTATGTGTTTGGTGAGCTTCCTTCTACTTGTTCAAGCCCTGTTTCATGCATGACACTAGGATTAAGTAAGTTGTATCATTTTATAGTTTTAATACTTTTCCAGTTTAGGACTTTTCTCCTTTATGGAGACACGGATTACAGTAAAATTTAGGAACTTTGGGAAATGGCTTTTAGATTCAAATTTTACTTCCACAAGGCCTATGTTGTGCCATTTGAAATATTCAACTAAGCAGATATTCACCCAGCATCATGCACTCTATGAGGCACTAGGAACATAGACCTGACACTGTGGGCAAGAGGCAATCTCTCTGGATTTCCTGGCAATGGTTTTTATTATAACTACAATCTGCCAGACAAGTAACTCATACACAATTAAGGTTACACTTTTAGAAGGCTGATATGAAATTATCTTTCATGGATGAATTGTTCTTCTGAAAAATTAACATCAGACAGAAGCAGTAATTCATAGAAATATCATAAAAAAACAAAAGAAATACTCTCTTTATGAGATGAACTGATTTGGAACTAGAATTCTGACTAGTTCTGGCTTAAAATCCACCCAAGGGATAGGTGGTTAACTACTCACAGGACTGAAATATGACCAGAACTGGACCCAAGTTGTACTGAAATCACAGTGATAAATAGTTAAATAGTTATATGCTTAAAATAATCATTCAATTTACCAATATAAGTCTTAATAAACAAAATAGATTTTTAAAAAACACTTGGGAACTTATGCATTCAAATCAAAGTTGAGGGCATAGGGTGAATATCAGCTTTCACGTCTCAACTATTTATAAGCCTCATTCCCTCACCTATGAGTTTGATGTAGTAATGCTTGCCCTTTATTCAAAATACAAATCATAAATATGAGAGCACTTTGTGAATTATTAAATGCCACATAAATGTGGGCAAGCAAACTGGCTGCCATTAGGGGTGTCTTCTAATAAGACCATGTATATTTACTTTAAAATGGTACAAGGCTCCCAGACGTATAAGTCATTTTAGGAATATACCCACTCTCAATTCCTCTGAGCCAAACTTCAGATGGTGTTGGCCAGACCTGATGAAGAAAAGGCATGTTTAAAAAAAAAGGGGGGGGGTGAAGTTTGAAAATAAAATCAAGTGTCTAGACTTATTTTGATGCAAAAAGTAGAAAGTAAATTCCTGAATTAGAGAACATACACTGAGAAACAGAAAATGTATACCTGAGAACAAACACAGTGCTGCCTTCTTTAATCCAAAACCCTCATGTTTCTCTTCAGGTGAAGGGTTCAGGTGCTCATTGTCCAATTGAGAGCTAGGACATGCATGGAAATATGAATTCCATGAATGCCATGGCTATATGCTTCTTGGACATCATTCTAATGCCAATACTGAACTTTCTAGAGAGTGTTTTTTCTCATTCATGAAGTTTTTCAAACTAATTTTGAATTGAAAGACTGCTTTGTTTTCTCAGAATGACTAAGTATGAGCAGATATATTCCAGTGAAAGCCAATGGATTGATCACACCATCCCTTGAGATTCAGACCCCTTTCCAAAAAAAAGTGTAATACAGCTTTATGTGATATCCAGGTTCCAACTCAAGATTAAAAGTTGAATTGTCCTTCAGGGGCACCTGGATGGGCTCAGTTGGTTAAGCCTTTGGCTGACTTGTCCTTCAGATGACTGTCTCTGGACACTGAACGTCCTAATTAGCAGTGCGTTACCTGAAATCCATGAACTTCAGAGGAGGAAGTATATCAAGAATGTTCCAAAATCACATATAAAATATTTGTAAATGTGAGCAGTTATCTGGGGAGGGAATTCATTTCTGTTATTAGGCCCTCAAGATGATCTAAACCAAAGGTTAGTTCTCACTACCTTTGGCTAAACAAGAGTGAGGATTTCAGGCCTGTCAAAGGTCCTGTAAAAATTGCATTTTTTAAAACATTTATTTATTTTTGAGAGAGAGAGAGACAGCATGAGCAGAGGAGGGCAGAGAGAGAGGGAGACACAGAATCTGAAGCAGGCTCCAGGCTCTAAGCTGTCACCACAGAGCCCCACACGGGGCTCAAACCCACAAACCACGAGATCATGACCTCAGCCAAAGTCAGCCATGTAACCAACTGAGCCACCCAGGCACCCCCCAAAAAATTGCATTTTTCATATGCCTTGTGTCATGTAAAGGTCAAATTGGCAAACAATCATCAAAAGCTGCTCTTCCTTTATGTTAAATACTTTTTTAAACTTTGGGTTGGATCATTAATTTCAAGTGATGATGACAAATTATGCATTGAACTGAATCAACCGATAATCGTTCTTCAGCCAGTGTATATAATCTGGGCTCTAACTCATGACATTGCTCCACTCAGCTCTTACTTGTCGGCACAAAGAAATGAGTATGAAGGTTCTTTCCACCGTATTTTTAAGATTAAGAGATTCTTGAAATGATTTCTCTGATTGATGCATACTGACATTTTAATGAATTTTTTAAAATATAAGTTCCTTGCTTCCCCAGCAAAGAAAGCATGACTATAATAAAGATTCTGATTAATAAACCTGTCTGCATTGCTTCAGCTCAACACTGTTCAAGCACTCATGAACTAAAGTTAACTGCAGCAAATGAAGTCGTTTTGGATTAGGAAAAAATATTTCTCCCCCTTTTAAATGTATTTCCATCTTTGCCTGTACATGAAACTTCATAGAACCTGAAAACCATTTCCATAACTCAAACCTAGGAGTTTTAAAAAAGAAGTATTTGCAGATTAATTCTAAGGAAAAGGAGCTCTACAATTTAATGTTTGTCTTCAGGGTGAGATTGCTATAGCAATGGTGCTGATGACTAACAGTGATATATGACTTTCCCGCGGGAAAATCCTTCTCCCAACTTTTAGCTCTGCTCAGTTTTTATGGTAACAGTGTGATATTAGTGCTATCCTGTATTTTACAAAGAAGGAAACAGATTCCACCTGTGCTCTGAATCCTGCATCCTCCAGAAACTTTCTCATTCAGATACTTCTGCCACTAATGGCTTACTACCCCAGCACTAGTCCAGTAATGTAGTCAATTAGGAGAGAGAGGGAGAAAGACAGAGATGAAGGGGTAGGGGGAGAGAGAGAGAGAGAGAAGGAGAAGGAAAAGGAGAACAAGGAGGAGGTGTGGTAAAGATGATGAAGAAGAAAAGTAAGAAGAGGAAGAGGAGGAAGAAGGAGAAGGGGAAAGGAAGAAGAGAAAAGAAATACAGGAGAAGAGAAGGAGGGAGGGAGGAAAGGAAAGGAAGAAAAGAAGGGAGGAAGGGAGAATGAAAATCTTTCCCAAATCTTCACCCAAACTTTCTTATAAGTAGTTAGCATCCATTGTTTCTATGTTGTCACATCTCATTCACCCTTCAACTCACTCTATCAGGGCTTCCATTCTCACCACACCATCAGAACTATCCTTACTAATATAATGGCCCAACTCTATTTATTAAAAAAAAAAATTCACTGGGAGCCTTTCAGTCCTCTCATGCCTGATCTCTCTGCAACATCTCATGCAAATCTTCCTAACATTTTCAACATCTGACTCCTGTATCACCATTTTCATGAACATCTGAAAGCTTTGAGTCTTCTTTGAGATTCTCTCTCTACTCTTAAATTCTCTCCATACTCTTTTAAATGTTTGTGTCGCTCAGGAAGATACCCTGAGCCACCTTCTATTTTCATTCATTTCTTCTCTTCTCCACACACTTTATTAAATGATCTTATCTGTTCTAATGGTTTCAACCACTAACTGTCTTTTGATGACTCCCAAATCTTTATCTCCACCCCAACCTTCCTCCTGAATTCCTACACAAATGGCAACTCTCAATTGGACACTTACATCTGTGTTTTTCATAATCCCCTGATATGTCCAGAACCAAACTCAGTTATTTGCTTCATCAGACTTTCTACTCTTGCCACATTCCCTATCTTTATGAAGGACACAACTATCAAGCCATTTGTCCCAGTGGAAAAGGATCCTCCTCTCCCTTGCTCCACATTTAATCTGTCAGTCAGTCCCACTGAGTCTACAGTCTTAAGTATGTAACTTATCTTTCCCCTCCCCACTATCTTTGACCATGGCAACATCTTAGCTACTCTCACCAGTCACCAATCTATGTTTCACAATATTAACAGAGTGAACACTCCAAAAAAATATGTTCATGCTGTTGGACACATTTAAAATCTCTCAGTGTCACTCAATTAATTTTAGTACAAGATCTTAAGTCTTTAACATTATAAAAAAAAAAGTCTTACCTACCTTTCTAGATCCATCTCCCACTGATCCCCAATGTACCTTGCAAACTAAGCATACTTTATTTCCCTAATTCTATTATACATGGCCTCACATCTCTGTCCCTGAACATGCTGCTCTCTCTGCCTGGGGCTTTCTTCTCCAGATAATAGAATTAAGACAACCATCATTTTACAATCCCTAATGAAATAACTGATTCAGGCAATGGTCACCAATGGATCTTAAAACCATTAGGCATAAATTTGATGAGAATAACACACCTTCATCATCTCAATTTACTGACATACTAAAGATAATTTGATTCTTGATGTGATGTGATATGAGATACTCAGCACTGTCTATGAAGAATTCTTGACCTCCCACCCAAAAAAACACTGAATCTCAAAAAACAAACTTTATTTTTTTAGTCTTTTTTTATTTATAGTTTATTATCAAGTTGGTTTCCATATAACACCCAGTGCTCTTCCCCACAAGTGCCCTCCTGCATGACCATCACCCCCCATTCCCTTTCCCCCTCCCCCTTCAGCCCTCAGTTTATTTTCAGTATTCAAGAGTCTCTCATGATTTGTCTCCCTCCCTCTCCCTAACTCTTTTTCCCCCTTTCCCTTCCCATGGTCCTCTGTTAGGTTTCTCCTGTTAGACTTATGAGTGAAAACATACGGTATCTGACCTTCTCTGCCTGACTTATTTTGCTTAGCATAACACCCTCAAGGTCCTTCCGCCTTGCTACAAATGACCAGATTTCATTCTTTCTCATTGCCATGTAGTATTCTGTTGTATATATAAACCACATCTTCTTGATCCATTCATCAGTTGATGGACATTTAGGCTCTTTCCATGATTTGGTGATTGTTGAAAGTGCCGCTATGAACATTGGGGTACATGTGCCCCTATGCATCAGCACTTCTGTCTCCCTTGCATAAATCCCCAGCAGTGCTATTGCTGGGTCATAGGGGAGTTCTATTGATAGTTTTTTGAGGAACCTCCACACTGTTTTCCAGAGCGGCTGTACCAGTTTACAAAAAACAAACAAACTTTAGCTCTAACTTATAATTTATGGAAATAGACTAATAATAGATTAAATGATATAACAAGAACTATTTAACCAAATTTAAATAGTGGATACCTTAGGCCGGGTTCTCCCCAAAGTAGACCATGAAACAGGTTTATGGTCTATTTGTGGGATATCGTTGGCAGAGAAATGAGGAAGCAAAATAAGCCAGAGAAGGAAAGGAAGCCACCAATTAGAATATTATTGAGCAGGCAATGGCTGCAAGTAACTGGGGTTCAGTCCCACTAGAGAAGCTCGAAAGAGTAGATTGTATCTCTGAGTTATACCAAAGGTTAGAAGCTGAATCATTTATCTACTTTCCTCAATCATTTGGTTGAAGACTGCTGGGGGTAGGGGGGAATGGCATTATTAACTCATGCATAGCTGGTGGTGGGGAGAGGCAAGAAAGCCCAAAGAGTCACGGTGCTTTTTTTTTGGAAGCCATTGGGTCAGGTCACTTGAGAACAGTGAGTGCTAAGGGAAAGCAAGCAGAGCAAAAAGGGCATCTGCACCAGTGAAATCATCTATAGGACAACTGAAACCAAACCACAGAAAAAAGGGAGTGAGGAAAAGGCACTTTTCCAGACTAAATAAAATTGGCAAAAGAGTTCAGTGAAATAACCAAATCAGCAAGGGGCTTGTTTGGATCCTGATTTGAACACACTGAGATAGTTTAAGACTATCAAGGGAATTTGCATATGGAAGCCCATTCCTAGGCAGATTCTGAGGACCGAAATATTTTATATAATTTTGTGAACTCCATTTTAAACTCTTAATATAAAGATTGTATTTTCAAATTTAGAATATACTTGCATATACCCTTCTTCTAGGTCTTTAAGGTAGAACTTTGTAGATCTATTGTATTTATTGTGCATTTTCTTTTCCTCTTATTTAAAAAATAAGCTGTATGAGAATAGGTATCATTGTCAGTTTTGTCCACAGATATATGCCAAGTGCCAAAACCATGCCTGCCAAATAGAAAGTGCTCATTATATATTTATTGAAAGAATGAATGGACTTAGGGGCTTGAATATCATTCAGGGCTATGGCAGCCAGAAGTTTCCTTTAATGGAAATAAATCGGGAGTGTTGCAATGAGGTGATCCTTTCAACGTCCGCTCAGTCAGAAAGGCCAACATCCTTCCAAAATTCAAAATGGGGTAAAACCTTTCACATCATCACTGCATGATAAAAACAATGAAGAACAAATAAGGAAAAATGCCTAGAGAGGGAGGTCACAGCACCATGAGAATGGAGAGTCATTGCCAGGAGCTTATAAAATTATTAGCAGATGTTTTGCAGGACACATTCAGGAAATGTCAGTCCCATGTTTTAATAATAACAAGTAAAGACTCACTACTTAAAGGGACTGTAGTCCTATGGAATTTTGCACTTTTGTAGAATTTTCTGCAAGGAATTAAGTTTGATGACCATGCAAGAACATTTCAAAGTAATATACCAACATAAGAGAGAAGAGTTATCTACAATTCAGTTGTGGGAAAAGAGAAAAACAGTTACTTTCATTGTGACTATATTCCCCCCCCCACACCCCCAGCATGATCGTATATCATGGTCTGGAGAAATAGGTTTCGTTATGAATTGATCTTTCGTAACAGTTACAATACTAAGAAGTGGGGTGAGGCCATCTGCTGTAAATGACTAAAATTAGGGTCAGTGTGTTTGTTTTTAAAAACAAGCTAAGAGGGGTGCCTAGCTGGCTCAGTTGGTAGAGCATGCAACTATTGGTCTCAGGGTTGTGGTTTGAGCCCCACATTGGGCATAGAGAAAATAAAACACTAAAAAATAATAAAATCAGGCTAAGATTCAGACTCTGAAGCAATTTTCAACTCCTGTCTCAGATTAATAAGAATGGAAATTATCTCTTTAGTGAAAATACCAATGGAGACCATGTGTGATATTGTGATACCCTAAAGCCTCTTTGAGTATGAAGGCATCTAGGTGATCAAAATTTTCTGATTCCCTTCAATTCCCTTCACAGGAACATAGTCTGAGGGCTTTTGCTATTTTCTCATTCTAGGCACAGAGCTAAGCTTGGGCCAGCTGCTGTCTCTCAGCTCACCACCGCAAATGACTTCTTCCTGTGGCCGGCCAGCTTTGCTGAACCCCAATGATCAAGCCTCAAGGTTATTGGTTTATGTACACTGGCCTCCAAACCAACCCCCAACATTATGGATGTCAGGCAGCAGCATGGTTATGAAACACTATCAAAAATTGGTACCTTGGAAAAGGTACATCCTGTCATCTGGAAGGTTTTCTGATGAGAAACTCTTACCCAGCTATGATAGGAAACAGTTGATCAGATGATCATTCTACGGTAGAGTTCACAAAAGCCCTAATTAATGTTGAAGAACTACATCCAACCTCATCGCTCAGCACACACCTTCCCAACCTTTCATTCTATCCTTCTGCCCTGTGGAATATCCATCAGTTCTCTGAATATGCCGTGCTCCCTGTCACCAGCATGTAAGTTGTTCCTGTCACCTACCAGATGGATACCTTGGATTAACCTTTAAGATCTCAACTTGGATGTCACACCCTCCATAAAAAGTCCCATAAGCTCCCTGCCCAAGCTGGATAACTCCTGTTTGCCCCCACCCCGACTTCTCTTCTCACAGTACCCAGGTGCTCCTTGCTTGTCCTTCTAGAATTCTGAAGTCCACAAGGAAGGAAACCACAGGGAAGAAGATCAACACTGTATCTACAATAATTAGCACAAGTGCCTATGAAACAGCAGCCACTCAATTCATATTTATATGGGATGAATAAATGAATAAGCAATTTATCTTAAAAATACAGAAGAGAAGGGGCACCTGGGTGATTCAAGTTGGTTAAGCTCAGGTCATGATTTCAGTTCAGGTCATGATCTCACAGTTCATGAGATTGAGCCCTGCATCAGGGTTTGGGATCCTCTCTCTCCTTCTCTCTCTCTGTCCCTCCTCTCCTCATACTTGCTCTCTCTCTCTCTCTTTCTTTCTCTCTCTCTCTCTCAAATTAATTAAATAAAACTAAAAAAATACAGAAGAAAAGGCAAAATAGAATTTTGATCAAAGAAAAAAAATAGGATCCGGAAATCCATGCTTTGATTATACAGAGCTTAAGACTCACCTACTTCTTGAAAGTGTTACATCCAGATGATGAAGGTGTGGGTAGAGGTTGATGCATCATCTCTCCATCACCACCTCAGCATAGCATCACGAACATTAACTATAAGAGCTCACACCATGGAAGGCCTTCTAGGCAGACCTCCAAGCGCTTTGTGCTTTGTACTTTGTGCACTCATTTACCTGATCCTCACAACAACTTCGAAACATAGATACTAAAATTATATCCTTTTACAGATGAGGGAAATGAGGCACAGAGAGGTTAGTTAACTTGAAAAAAGGCACACAGCACGAAATCAGGATTTAAATTCAGAAATATTAGATGACAATAAAAACCATTTCAATTAGATACAAGCAAAAAGATTTTTGCATCAGGGAAATGGAACGCATGGGTAAGTTATTTGATGGTTTTGGCCTAGAATAGGGTCCCTTCGTCCATCATGTTTAGAGTAGAAAACAAATCTATCTGGTTTACTAGTAGTAGGAATTTTGGACATAAAACTCTCCCTCAAAATAGAAGAAACTACAATTCCAAAATACAATTTCCAGTGATAATTTCACTTTTATTTACTACTAAGTAAATAAAGTCAAAGGGTAGTTAAATTCTGCATATTCTTTCTTGGTCCTAAAGTTAAATACTGGCTATAATAGAAAGTTATTATAAATACCAGCCTTGAAGAAAATTTTAATAAGAGAAAACAAGCATAAGATACGCTCTGGGGATCCCAAGCTTTGCACAATATTATGGGGAAAAAGAGTCATAGAAATTTGGGAATGGTTGTTAAAAGCCAAACAAGAATGAGTACTGCTGGTCTTCTCAGAAGCTTTCGTATCTTATTCATTATGAAACTCCATACATAATAAGCAATATTTTCTAAGGTATTTAACCATAATATTAGTTTCTTAAGGAGTTGCTCAGGATTTATGGGTCAAGAAACTTAATTGGGGGAATTATTGGTCTAGCGGTGGTATTATTCTCATTTACAAACACCTACAAGGTTAATCATTGAAGGAGAATCATCTTCTGGTTTTTACCAATTTAGTATCATAGAGAAATGGTATAAAAATCTACTAATTGCTATAAACACTGAAATTTGGGAAAGCTCTCAGAACTGACACGGTTCAACATCCCACTCAGGATTAATGATACTATAAAAATTTGAGTTTTGGTTCAACTTTCCTGTGTAATAATCTTACTAGAAAGATTAAAATTTCCAGAGTGAAATATGTCTCTGCAAGGAGATCATCAAAGAAGTAATTAGAGGCCACATAAGCTGCCTCACTAAACTAATTATAGAGGGAGATACCTACATTGATACTATAATGAAACATAAATTTCTATTATTGTATTCCTTTAATTGGACTAAATGGGTTTAACAGTGACTTTGCATCCTGTAAAGAACTTGTTCCAGGAAAGTAACAATAAACTCGGGGCAATAAACAGGGCACACTTTAGGTCTCCAGTAGTCCATAATTAACAAATGTCTAACAAAAGTCCACAATTAACCAACAGGTAATAAAAGTCCAGAACACATGCTAGGCAAAGACATAAAGAACCAGTTGATGACACAGAACAGGAGATTTTAGGGGTCAAAATTATGAAACATCAGAATGAAAATGGTCTTTCAAGTCTATATGACTTGAGATACCCATTCCTGCCATTTTACAGATGAAAATAGTAAGGCCTAAATAGGTGAATTTACCAAAGTTGTAAGGCAAGTCAAAGGCAGAGTCAGAACTATTAGAACTATTCCCACAATTTTACAGATGAAAATAGTAAGGCCTAAATAGGTGAATTACCAAAGTCATAAGGCAAGTCAAAGGCAGAGTCAGAACTATTAGGTCGAACCAACTGAAATTTCTGGTATTGACTGTTTTGACCTACAAAAATGTTAAAAGAAAGAGGAGGAGGAGGGTGAGAAGTAGGGAGAGGGGGAGGAGGGTGGGGGAGGGAAAGGAAGAAAAAAAAAGAAAAAGAAAAAGAAAGAAAGCTCCCTAGTCCAGGGCCTTTAAAAAAACAAAAACAAAAACAAAAAAACAAATCACCCATGCCAAAACTTTGGTGTCTGCAACCACACTGTACTAAAAAAAGGGGGCTTGGGGGTTGAGGCAGAGAAAGATCAGAGATGTTGAGTCTGAATTACAAAACTAGAACCTTCACCTGAATATTTAAAACTAAGTTATTGGGAAACTTGAAGAAATAAAGTATCAGATCTTTCCATTTAAAAAATAAGACAACCAGTGGAGAACAAAAATGCACTGGAGAATAAATGTCCTTAAATAAGTGGTTCAAATAATGTACCCATTTACAAATCTTAAAAAATAACAATCTTTTTTTAATACTTTATTGCCAAGTTGGTTTCCATATAACACCCAGTGCTCCTCCCCACAAGTGCCCCCCTCCATGACCATCACCCCCCTTCCCCTTTCCTCCTCCCCCTTCAGCCCTCAGTTTGTTTTCAGTATTCAAGAGTCTCTTATGGTTTGCCTC